>JAFCMP010000224.1:0-600000 GCA_017506865.1 Tribonema minus
TGCTGCATAGTATTAGCACCCTACACGGGATGCTCGGCCTCTGTGAGGCCCTTCTAAATACAAATCCATGAATGACTACGTGCGTGCTAGACTTTTTGTGACCCTTCTGCTGCTCATCGTTGACAACGAACTGGTTGTGAAGTTGGACGCCCGCGCATTACGCGTGCTTTCTTGTGAGCAGCGCTGACAATGTGTGTATCGTGTGTCACTGTATGCCTGAAGTGTTGCCATGCCTTCCTGCCGCATACACATCAGCTACCAATGGTCATCAAGCGCTCAACACCGAATGATATGTATTCAATATTGATGGCACCATGCATGTTCAGCGAACTCGGTTGCTTGGTCGCTGATTGTTGTTCCACAAGTTACTGCTGTGCTGAAGTTCAAGTTTAACAAGAGCGCAGGCCGTGCGCACTGGCTGGTAGTCCACCGCACATGAGCAACTTCAATCAAGCTCTGGGTTTTGCCGGGGGGGGGGGGGGGGGGGGGTCACTGAGGTAGGGGGCTGTGGTATTGTGATCCCATCTAGTTTTGTTCAATTTGCTTTTAAAAAACTGAACAAAGATCAAATTTGCATACCATGTAGCCATCAATCCTCACAAGTCCAATAGCTTTTACAATCCTTTATGGGCTATCCAATTTCACAAATTCAACAGCCCAAGCGCTTCAGCCGTAACCGAACCTTGAGTTGAAAACGGTGAATGTGATGGTGAGGGGGAGTTTTGAGCATTAGGCTCGTGATGCAAAACTGAGGCCAGCTTGATGTATCGCAATATTGTGGCCATTTTGTTTTAAACACCTCGACGTTACAGAAACATGCTTCTGGCTATCGTCTAGGTTGCCCATGGTGCAGCGAGATTGTGGGCACTGCCACATTTATTCTGGCGTGTCCAGGCAGGCAGGCGGCTGACATGCATCACTTGCAGGTGCTGGTGCTCTCTGGTTACAAGATGTGTCAACGTTTTTGTACACGCGGCCTGTTTCTGTTTGACAGACTTTGCCATGACTGGTTCTCTGCTCCAGAGCACATCGGTCATCACAAACACCATCAACTATAGCATGATACATGATGATAGCACATTAAATGAAAGAGCGCTTGCTTTACATTGAATTCTAAGACTGAGTCTACAAAAACACTGATTGTCCGGAATTGCTGATCAACAAATTTGTTACTGGTATTCCCCGTCCCCATTCTGTAGTCAGTGATGCTCAGGCAGTCCCCATTCTGTAGTCAGTGATGCTCAGGCAAACATTGCAAAATGAAGATGCATCCATGCTCAGGCGTCATTGCAAAATCGAGCATCGAAACAAGAACGCAAGAAACACCAGAAGCACCAGCCCATGATTGTGGCAAATTGTGCTTCAACGCCTTTGCGCTCCCTGACGCGGAGCGCGCGGCGGCGCACAGAGGAGCAGCAGCAGCGGCAGCAGCCAGCGGCACGAGGAACGAATGCCCAGACACAGCTGATGCCGGCTGCCGCCAGTGAGGTGCCCGCAGCGCAGCCTTGCAGCCCGAGACAGCCTCACACGCAACATGACTACCTCCCGCACTAGGCTCTATGATTCCCCAGCGACTCACTCGTATGGCTGTCAGGACACAGCTGACCTACAAAATTGGCTTGCTTCGCCGGGGGTGGCAGAGGGCGACTGACCCCCTTCACCACGCAGCCCTGCCTGCCCTACCACCACCCGGGCCCTACCTAGCAACCGACAAGTGCACACAGGCTTGCTGCAGGGGGGCTGCACCCCCTGCGCCCCCTCCCCACATCAGGCCTGAGAGCTCAGCTGCTCTTAACCTCGGTGTAGGCCCACTCCAACCAGGGCATGAGGGCCTCGAGATCTTCCTTCTCAACGGTGGCGCCGCACCAGATGCGCAGGCCCGGGGGTGCGTCCCTGTAGGAGCCAATGTCGTACGCGACGCCCTCCTTTTCGAGCATCGCCACGACCCTCTTGACCTGCAGTTACGCGTGTAACGTACGGACAGAAGGGAGGGGGTTCAGCGTATAGCTACATGCTGAGGAGTGCGTCATACACAGTGACAATGCAGTGACAGCTTGCCATTCGCCAGCGGGCTTCATGACATGGCCGGAACGGTGAGAAACAGGTGCATGCACTGGCATGCTTTACACAGAGTCTATTGTGATGTTGAAAGTACGCACCCAGCAGCAAGAAGTGACCATGCTTGTATCCCTTCCTTGACTGCGTCGACACACTTCACGCGATTGTAGTTGATGCAGTATTCAACCAAAAAACAGAGGAAAACATACATCATACACACCTGAGCAGCGTCCAGGTCGAGCGTCGGCAGATGCTCGTGTTGGAGATGCAGTTCAAGTACTTGAAGTAGCAGCACTTTAAAACACAAAGTACACACAATTTTGATTCGTTTCCATATAGTACACACAATTGAGCTTAGATACCATTCATCTGGGCTTCTTTGCGCCCTGAGTGAGCATCACTAAAAAGTACATACAATTGAAGCAGCAGAACCAAAAAACAACATATCGTACACGTACCTGAGCAGCGTCCAGGTCGAGCGTCAGGCAGACGCTCGTGTTGGAGCGCGTGGCAGGGTCCTCCGCCAGGAAGTTTATCCAGTCGTTCTTGGCGACAAAGCTCTCTATCACAGAGAGGTTGGCCTGAGAGCGCTTGATGAGGCCTGGCACGCCACCGCTGGAGTCCGTCCAAGCCAGTGCGTCAATGTAGTCCTGTAAGTACAGGGCAAGGTTGGGCACATAAGGCCAAACACCAGTCAGATTGAGCACCAGGGTTAGGGTTAGGGTTAGGGTTGGGTGAAGCATCCATACACGCACCACTAGCGCCGTCAGTACCTGCACATGACGACACGGCCCCTCTCGGGTCACCAAACCGCTCCCTGAACAGCAGTCAAAATCGGTGCATTCACATCACGACACAGCCTCTCTTGGGCCTGCGCACCGCTCCTCAAACAGCAGCCACAACAAGCCCCCAACGGGGAATCGCATTGCTCACCAAGCCCTTTGCAGGCAGTGCTCAGCAAACCGTGCGCACGCACCTCGACGCAGAGCATGGACGGCGTGTTGATGGTGGAGCCCTCAAAGATGGACCTGTCCACCTTGCCCTTCTTGGTCATGCGGAAGATCTTGGGCAGCGGGCGGTTCTCGGGGACGTACGTCTCCAGGCGCTCCACGGCGCGCGGGCTGAGGATCATGACGCCGTGCGCGCCCTCGCCGCCAAGCACCTGCCCGTGTTGATGTTCAAATAGAGATTGAAGTTAGCATGGAGGGCAGCGTTGAAGTTTAAACAGGGAACAGGGATTGAAGTCAGCGTAGAGGGCAGCAGAGGTCAGCAAAAATAATCGTCACGCCGTGCGCGCTGCGCCCTCGCTGTCGAGCACGTGCCAGCGTTGAAGTTCAAACAGAGATTAAAGTCAGCATGAAGGGCTGAACAGAGACTAAAGTCAGCACAGAGGGCAGCAGAGCTCAGCAGAGAAGTCAACATTTTAGCTCCAACAGAGATTAAATTCATTGCCTTGCTGTTAACTTCACTTCAACTGCAGATTGAGCACCATGCACATGAACTTATGCTGAGCGCTGCCCCCACTCACTCTTTTGCCGCGCGGACAGCGGTGACTTCAACTGTGTCCAAGGCGACGCCCCAAACATGACTGCCAGCTGAGCATCATCTACACATGTGTGTACTGAGTGCTGCAACGACTCACCTTCTGCCACGAGTACGTGGTCACGTCGACCTTGTCCCACGGGATGTCCATGGCGAACGCGGCGGACGTGGCGTCGTTGAGGGTGAGCCCTGTGCGGTCGGAGCTGATCCAGTCGCCGTTGGGCACCTGTTAAAACGTCGCAGGAGGAGCATACATGAGATGCACAATAAATATAAGTATGGTGTTGCCGCAAGCATATCAGTAACAACACTGGCCATCCGATTTGAAAATCAGGTTGAGGCCTCGCAAATGAGTGTGCAGGCTCACAGGACCAGGGCTTCATTCATGCTTCAACATATTTGAAGAAGAACGAACAGCATGAACAGCAAGTTGAACGCAACAGAGCATTGCGCGCACCTTGACGCCCGACGTGGTGCCGTCCCACGTGAACATGATGTCGCGATTGGGCAACGTCTGCATCCGATCCGATCACCGCAACCCTACAAACACCCAGCCCCCAACGCGTACCCTTCAGGGTGATAACTGTAGCCCCTACTCAGGCAACTCAATAGCGCGCGCACCTTGACCCCCGACGTGGTGCCGTTCCACGTGAACATGATGTCGTGGTCGGGCGACGTCTGCGAGAGGTCGGGCAGGCGCCCATAGCCATCCACGGTGATGGCGCGCGTCTGCTCCTTCAGGCCGAGGTGCGTCACCGCGTCCGTGAACCAGCCCTTGCCGAACGACTCCCAGTAGCACGCGTCGATAGGGCGCGGCCCGAGCATGTTCCACATGGCCATCTCGTACGCGCCGGTGTCGGAGGCGGGGACGATGCCAACGAGGTAGTCCGAGGGGACGCCCAGGAGGCGCTTGGTCTCCTCGATGGCGTACTTCAGGCGGGCCTGCAGTGAGATGTTGAGGTAGGATAGATGTTGAAGTTTGATATGAAGTTGAACAAGTGTTGTCTGCGACGGCGTTCACTTCCGGCGTGTTGCGAGACGAAGATACTGCAAAAGTGCAGGGCGGCGAAGCGACAGCAGCGGCGCTTTTCACGATCACATGTCGAGCATTGCCGCTGCAAGTGTGAAGCCAACAGGGTAGCCAGCGCGCGGCTGCAGTTTTGATCATCCTTCGCAAGACGAATCCGCAAAAACCCACAAACCCCCATTCGCAGTATGGTGCACGCACCACCGCCAAGCAGCACTGGACCAGGGCGCCGTCTTGAACTAGGGTTAGGGCTAGCAGAACAGCAGCGCTCACCTTGCCCAGCTTGCTGCGGTGGGAGCGGCCCAGGCAGTCGGTCGGCAGCATCTGCAGGCTGTAGCCAGGGCGCTTCTTGCACGGGCCGGAGCTGAACTCGGGATTAGCCGGCTTGTCGGCGGGCATGGGGGTGCCGTATACAACCCCCTGGAACTCCTCGTCGTCGATCCTGCGCGAATACGTAAGCGGAAGTGTGTTCATTAGAAAAACTTCTTAGTGAAAGCCCGCAGTGACAGCCATGTGGAGCTCATCGTCGTCAGTGCTGCGCACACTTATGAGCAGAGATGTGATCATTAGAAAAGGTAGTGAAAGCCCGCAGTATACAACCCGCGGGACTCCTCGTTGTCGATCCTGTGCGCATACATGGGAAGAGGTGTGTCTATGATTTGAGGAGCAAAAGGCCACAATAGACACGTATGTGGAGCTCATAGTCGTCGATACTGCGCGCATACATGGGTAAGAGGCGTGTTCATTACAGTGTAGGGGAAAGCTGTGAAAAATGCATGCTGGGTAATCGATCCTGGGCGCATCGGAGCGCGCATTCAATACTAGCGAACGATGGCTAGCGTTGATGAGATGCAAGTGAAGTGCAGGCCCGCTACTGTACCCCCACCTCAAAGGGCAAGGCCGAGCACTGTCACAACGACGATCATGCCGGATGCTGTCGACGGGCAAGGCAGGAAAATGGAAAGAGGGGAGCGGAAGAAAGCAACCCTGGGGTCCTCTCCATTGAGTGCGAGCAGGTTGAAAATGCTAGGACTGACTGTGAGCTGAGCGCCATGCAGCCTCGCGCCATCTTAGCCGCAGTCACGAAGACTCGGGTTGAGACTTTGAGTGGAACACCAGCCCTGATGCAGCTTGCGGTGAGCACTGCGTGCACGTCGACATGGCCGCGTCAGGTATGGTGCAAGGCTGCATGGTGCAAAGCGCGCGATTAACCCTCGCAATTGCAACCTGTTCGCGCTCAACCGAAAGGACCCCAGGGCCATACTTCCTCATCTCCTCTGCCTTTCCCAATTACCGAATGCATACAGTCATGCCAATGTGCCTGGTTTCAAGTGATCCCGAGCCCCTGGCGCAACAGCAAGCTCAAGTTGAATATAATCTGCAGGTAAACTTCAACAGTGACTTGCCTGAATGCGGGGTCCTCCATCTCGCCAATGTTGACGGGGATCACGTTGCGCACGCCTGGGATCGCGCGCAGGTCCGCAAGAATGTTCTCGGGAACGGGCCCGTCCACAGAGATGCAGCTCATGGCCGTGCCGCCCTGTTGTTGAAGAAGCAGCCATGGCATATAATACGAGATTGCGGTGAGAGTTGACTCACTGATAAAGTATAAGAAGCATCTGGTCGCTTGATGACAGCGTTGACACGCATCTAGTCAGTGCAATGCGAGCCTGTCACTTACCTGAAACTGGGAGTTGTGCAGCGTGACAATGATGTGAGCCACTAACTTGTAGTTAAAATTCTGCAACATCTACAGTAATGCTTGACATACTTCAAGTCGACCTGGCCAGCATGGAGATGCTCTGAGTCGAAGCGCTGACGATCACCTGGCGCACAAGCCTGAGAGCACTGCTCACGATGCTGTACTGGGTGCCAACTCCAATGCACGTCATAAGTCAGCGCTGTTGCACACTGAGCAAATGATAAGAGAGCTGCAAATATAGGTAGGTACCTACCCCACACTTATGAGATACATAATCCGATCATGTCAGCATATCGCGCACACGCAGCATTGGCAGTGCTGACATTATTGCATGCCAATACGGCGCCAGGTGCCAATCACCATAGCCCTGCCTGCATGCACCACCAGCGCTTGATCGTAGCGCTACCTGGCCATGCCCCCTGACCCTACTTCAACCACCTTAAATACACACCTGACTAAGGTACACGTGATTACATACATACTTCTAAGTATGTAAATACGCCAGCGTTCAGGCATCACCTGGCGAGCACAGCTGAACGTGAAGTTGGCAATATTGATTCGCCCGCACGAGAGCGGTCACCCTAGCCCTAGCCCAACTTTTTCATCACCTCTATCGTGTACTTCTGCAAGTTTCAGATTTCTGAAATGTAAACACAATGTGCGTAAACATTGAGCATCACCTGGTGCACACGCTCGAGTTGGCAATGTTGACCTGGCCGCGCTCGAGAACTAACCCTAATCCTAGCCCAATCATCTCAATCAGATAATTATCACATACTGCAGCAAGAATCAAATTTCTCGAATGTATGTTGGTGCGAGTTGTGTTGAGCATCACCTGGCGCACACGCCCAAGCGCAAAGTTGGCAATGTTGACCCCGCCCCGCGCGAGGGCGGAGCTCACTTGCCGCAACATGCCCGGGGTGTCGGGGTTGTTGAGGAAGATCATGTCTGCCGTGCGAGGCGCGGGGGGGGGGGGGGGGGGGGGGGGTGAGAGTCATGCAAGGGAGTCGGAGTCAGAGCCATGCAAGGTATTTCAGAGTTGCAAACAGGGAGCGCTGCATTAGGGCAGGCAGAGTCGTTTGAGGGAGTGAGACATGTAAGTGGGTGAGTTAGCGCGTGCGCTTGAGAATCACTTGCGCGGCATATTCATGTGAATCAACCCCATTTCAAAAGTGATGGCACACTGCATGCAATACCCAGGGCATCAGGGCTGTGGAAACGCTACACTGTCGTTCGCAATATGCATGAACCTGCCTTTCTGGGCAGTCAAGACTGCCACAGCCCATGCAAGCACCGCTCAGCATTTCAAAAAAGCGCAATGCAGTGCAGTGATGACAGCGAGTGATTCAAGTGCCGCTTGCTGCTTGAAGCTTCAAACCCATGTGCATCAGTCATTGCACGCAGACACCGTGTGGCCATGCACAAGTTCAACGTGGCGCTGCGCTGATAATGCAGGTTGAAGTTGTTGCTGTGTGGACCAGCAACTCGAAGTGAAAGCTCGACTGCTAAGGCCTTTGTGTAGAAAACCGGAGTGACTCTTGCGGTGTCATCAGTACTCGAGTTTCTAGTTCAAAACCATCTGCAATAAAGCCGCACTACAGTAGATTGCAGCAAGCATACAGGAACTGCACAGTGCCTCCCACTTCAAGATGCAAACAGAGCCAAAACTGCGTAATACGCACAGCACTAAGTGCACAGTGCATGTGCAGCATGCGCTGATTAAGTTAACTACCTTCCTGCAGGAAGTCGATGTCAAGTACAGTGAGTGCAGTGAGTGTACAGTACAGCACAAGCGTCCAGTACACGTAGCACGCGCTGTTTGGGTTCACTCACTTCCTGTTGGCAGGAAGTCAATGTCGAGAGAGTCGATTGACGTCACACGCAGCTCCCGTCCAAAGCACGTTCCGGCAACAGTACGGCGCCCGTTGAGGAGCCCGTCGATTTCAAACTCGACGGTCAGGCCGTTGGTGTAGCCAGAGGGGTCCTCCTGTTGAGCAATGATGTACAAGAAAGGTGATTGAGCAATGGCACATGTTAGGGAAAGTATGCATCAAGTATTGATTTGAGCTCATGATTCCAACATCAAGGCACATTCATCATGCGCCGGAATCATAAAATTCAGCTGCGCAGCAAACAACAGTCCGGCGCAGTGCGTAGATCACCATGCTTGACAGCTAGTCTTGCTGCTGATGCAGCCAAGCACCTGGCTTCAGTCATGGCGATTCATGAAAGCATGCTTGTGAGCAGTCCAGCATGGCAATTCATGAATTCACCCTCGTCAGCAGTTGAACTGTGATGACACAGGCCATCAGGTCAATCACCTCATTATTTGAGTCTAGTTCACCGACAGCAGTGAACAGCTTAGAGGTATATGTATGGCGATGCTACTGAATCTGCCGATGCTACTGAACCTTACACAGTCAATGCTGATGCATAACGAGTCAGCTCACCCTACCCTTAACATCGTCACAACCCTGTATGCCATTATTGTTTGCTAACCTAACCCTACGTTTACACCACGTCGTGCTCAACACCGCCCCAAGCTTTACCTGGCTGAACGCGACCTCAATCGACAGTCCCAGCTCCTTCCCCAACGCCACCGCGTTGACGTAGTTCACCTCCTGGGCCAGCAGGTGGTTCAGCGCGCCCTTGAGGATGGCCGCGGACATGGGCCCCGTCATTTCCGGCACCGCCAGGTCCTTGCCGTGCAGCGTGATGCGCATGGAGCGCACCTGCAGAGAGCAAAAGCAGCAGCGCTCAATCAGACGTGCTGATCATCACCGGGTGAATGTCACGATGAAACGGCAGGCGTACTGGATTGATCTTACTGGCACAGCTGCAACTGCAAGCGCTCCTAGGTCAATCAGATGAGAGAAGTGGCTAATGCTGCTTGGGGCCACCATCACACCCACACAGTTTCAGCTTTCCGCACACAGTATCTGCAATACGGTTGCTAATCGGAGCATAGCAGAATAAACAGCGACTTCGACAGTGGTGCAGGTACAGCCACAGCACCGTATGAACTTCACATGTGAAGTTCACCTCAGCGCTTATCTTTTCAGCGGCTGCACCTGCGGCTTGACCATGTAAGCAAACTGCCAACGACCGCAATGTTGGCCAGTACCGCAACAGCACACTTCCAGTACTACACTGCCAATATACACCAGGCACGCCTGTACAGCAGTCAGTACACTGCCAGCACACGCACATACACCACAAGCAACCGACATTGGCCAGTACAGAAAGAGTACACTGCCAGTACACGCACCCACCTTGGCATTGCCCAGCAGCTGCGCCTGCAGAGCCCCCATCTTCTCCCCCAGCTTCACATAGGACGACAGCTTGGACTTGCGCGCGAACGCCATGTTGGGGGCGTTGAGAACCCCCACAAACTCCCCTCCGTCCAGGACGTCGCACATCTGCGACGCAATGTCACGCGCCACGCGCACCTGCGGGAAAAGCAGCAGCGACCAACGGTGATGAGTGATACTGCATGGACATGAAGACTGAAAGTGCTACCGCTGCATTCTATATTGTTTGATCAAGTATTGGTGATTGGTAATACTTGAGTCATTGTGAGTGTGAATATACTGCATGACATCAGCTGCTGGCAATGTCACCGTCAATCAGGCACGCAGTTGGATTGAGTCACACAATGCAGACACGGGCATCAGCATATTGGCAGTGACAAAAATAGCGTCAGCCCAGCACACCTATTGTGGATATAGTTCTTTGAGAGCACCTGACATGATAACATACAACTCTCTAGCATCTGCTGCAAACTGCATTCTGCTCTTGCATCTGCCCATCGATGAGGGATGTGCCAAGCATACCACACAAGCAATGACTATATATATAGGGCAAAGTTATACCACAGTGCTCAGCATTGGGGTCTTGCCTGCGCATCGGTGGTGGAGGCGCCGAGGTGGGGCGTGCAGATCACGTGGGGGTGTTGGATAAGGGGCTCCAGCTCCGCGGGAGGGGGCTCCGAGGGGTACACATCCAGCGACGCGCCAGCCACCTGCAGCGCAAAAAATTAGAGCATTTGGTTACAGGATGTATGGGCATCCAATGCATGCCGTGCGTGTGGTGATGACTGGCACTGAAAACATGTCATGGATGCGCCAGCAACCTGCAGCGCAAAAAAATGTACAGCAGTGTGTGTTGCGAGGGCATGGAGGAGAAGAGAGTTATTGCGGCTGAATGGATGCCAACTAGAATCCTCAAAAGGTATGGATGAAAGTTGAAGTTCGTCAGTTTCATCGACTCTAGGATGCTGCGGACAGCAAAAAAATGCACTCAAAGTGCCGGTTGGCCAACATTGACAAGATATCGCAGAGCCGATTGGCAGTGATAGTATTTGGTTGCAAAAAGTTGAACACATGCCATGGAGCACCATGACTACAAAACACCAGAAAGTGGGAACACTGCACACACGTGCTGGTAATGATAACCAGCCACTGGGCTGCTGGTACGGTCCGTTGACACTGGAACTTCAATTTTACTGACGATGCATCGGCATACCCTTTTGTCAGACTGGTCCTCCCGCCTATGAGTCTAGTTCTGTACAACCAGCACAAGCAGGACTGCCACCGAGGCAATGACGCACTCTGCACAAACCACAGCTGGTGCGGGGGGAGTACACACACAGTCCACGGGGAGTACATGTGCAGTCCACCAACAGTCCACTGACCTGTCCACTCTCCAGCGCCTCCAGGAGGTCGGCAGGGTTGACAATGGGCCCGCGGGCGCAGTTCACAATGCGCACTCCCTTCCGGCACTTGGCAAGGTTGGCCTGCGACGCAGTCAAGCACGAAAAATAAGGTGAGGTTCGGTATTAACAAAATTTCGGAGACTGAAAGGCATGCATGCCACCGAGGCTAACTGAGCCAGGATATGCTTACATAAAGTATACACACCACAGTGAGCAAGGAGCGTTGGGAATGACGTCAGTGTTCCGTTGATGGCAGTGGGGGTTGGCAGTGTGCTCAACTCATGGGTGCAAGGTTCACATTGGATATGGCGCAAATACCAGTTGCAGTAACAACCAAAGAACGCCGTCACCGATGCCAGCCATCTCTGCGGCAGCAAGTGCTGCGCACCACATCCGGCATGTGTATTCGCGCCTGCATCAGAATATGGTGTGCTCTTTGAAACGAGTGCTTCCTGCATACCACAGGGTTTCGCACTACGTTACCATACAAAGTGAACCAGTGCCTGCTGCAGGTGGCTGGAAGCATGGTTGTGCGCTTGCACTCGCTAATGTACTTCAATACTGGTAAGCAAACACAATGCTTGGAAAAGCCAGATTTCCGTGTGTGTATGCTTTAGAGGTCACAATCAAGTCAAACAGTATGCACAATAACTGCATCAGTCTGTTCAACTCAACGCAACGCTGGGCATTTGTGCCTGCTGCGCAAGCGGCATACTAGGTGTAATGAAAATACAACGAGCACTCTGCAGCACATGCATGCCAACCTGCTCTCATCATTGTCAAAGCTAAACCAAAAAGAGCACCGCCACGTATACTTCAGGCGCAACATCACGCACAGCTGCAAACAAGGCTCTTCTGGCTGCCAGACACGCACCTTGGAGATGAGGTTGCGCGTCTCCTGCGTCAGCGGCGTGTGCAGGGTGATGAAGTCACTGCGCTTGAAGATCTCCTCCAGAGGCACAGGCTCAATGCCTGATGCGCGTGCAGCGGCATCCGTCAGGATAGGGTCGTAGCCGATAGCTGTCATCCCAAAGTTGGTGCACCACGCCGCGACTTCACGGCCGATGCGCCCAAGGCCGATCACGCCGACCTGCAAGTTCAACGTTGAAGAACAAATTCAATGTTGAAGAAGAGTCTTGTCAGTCATGATGGGGCAAGCGACTGCTGTTGCGACGTGTCAGATACCGGTATGACCGTGCTGACTGGATATACAAGGCGCATATTGGCTGGCTAAAGTAGACTGCAAGCAACTGCTTCAGATAACATGCACAGCGTCGCCTACATGAAACCCACAATTAATTGAGGTGAGCCAAGTCACCCAATAGGGATTGGATAATCATCAGCAATGCACGAAACCATACACCCAAGAGGTCCACATGCTTGAAGACCAAAAGGCACTGAGGAATACACACTCAAGTTCAATGACATTTTATGCCGACTGCTCAAAGCTGCAAACTTTGTGCTCAGTCAATAGTGCTCAGCAAGTATATGCCATGCTTCGCTGATGTCGGAGGTGCTGTGCACTCTGGATCAACGACTCATGTAAATGAGTCATGTCAATGACTTACGTCATGCTATGCGATACACAGACTGTCTCACTGAGCGGTTGTATTGCGCACCATGTGCTTGTAAGCATCTCATCACCTGTTGAAAGCATCAGCCTGATTGCTTGCAGCGAACATTTCCACCACTTTCGGCACTTCGAAACTGATTCAATTGAACGCACTGGACGTATAACCTTGACAACAGTAATTATTATTATTAATTGCAGCAATAGGGTGCATGACGAGCCATGGTCAACAGTAATTTCACGGATGGTCACAATTAGCAGCATACTCTCTTTGCACTGAGTTGAACGCAGTATTTTCTGTTGACACCAAAGTACAGCAAGTACAGAAGTTAAGCGCGCAGACACAGTGATTATTGCAACGGATAAGCGAGTGGAGCTGTGGCATAGTCAAACTCAACATGTACAACAAATGTTGACAATCAACAGCATGCGCTCTGGTGCAGGTACGGCAAAAAACACAGTACTTTCTGTGAGAAGTGGGCACCTTCAGCAGATCGCATAGTGTTTTGATGATGTATTCTATTTCTAGCATTTGCCGAGCAGAGTTTCTTGGTGCACAGGTGTCGTATAGCTTGCCAACTACTTGTTGTATGTGATAGACCGCTGACTTTCTTATCAAACAATGACTCATAATTGGCTGACTAAGAGGGCATCTACCCAAACAAGTTCCTGGTGGCAACTGTGTACATACACCGCAGCTGCTGCCGCAGCAGTCATGTGACGACTATGATATCAGCTTTCCAAAGCGCCCATCTCATGCGCTCACACATGTTAGAATGAAATCATTTCATTGAAATGTATATATATATGTATATATATATATATGAATACGTATTTCAACAAAGCATCCAGATTCTGCGCACCGTCTTGCCCATGAGCTCCGTGCCCATGTACCTGTTGCGGTCCCAGCGCCCCGCCTTGATGTAAGCGACCGCAATCACATGCACACATACATGTTTGCATACAATAAATAGATCTTTTGATTCGTTTCCAAATAAATATATGAATATGCATTTCAAGTTTTGGCGCACCGTCTTGCCCATGAGCTCCGTGCCCATGTACTTTTTGCGGTCCCAGCGCCCCGCCTTCATGGACGCGACCGCGCTGGGAATGTTCCGCGCCAGCGCCAGAATGTGCGTCATGGCCAGCTCCGCAGTGGATGCCGTGTTCCCGCCAGGCGTGTTCATGACCAGTACGCCCTTGGACGTTGCCGCCTGTACGTCGATGTTGTCCACGCCTGTTCCCGCGCGACCCACGATGCGCAGGTTCTTGCCCGCCTCGATGACGTCCTGATTGGCGCAGCGGCGACATGTGCCAGTGCGCAGCGCGAGTCGTTATTTCAGGAGCTGGTGCGAGTGTTCTCTTTGCACGGACAGGGGGCTTGAAGGTGCGGTTGAAGTTGAACGTGTGCGGTGCGCAATGCTCCATCAGTGCACGTCTACACACATTGAAGTTCACAAACCGAAATGGTTGAGATCAGAATGCACTGCATCAGATGCACAGCAGTTCAGTACAAACGTGCAAGACTTTCAGTATACAGTCCACAAATGCACCATGTTACCACGCACCTTGTCCACTTGCACCCCAGACCGCACCACCAGGCCATCGTACTCGCCAATGACCTGCAGCAGCTCTTCCTTGCTGAGCCCTGGCTTCTTGTCAACCTCATGGCCTCTGCCCACGAAGACATTGGCACAGACAGCGTCTGTAGGATCCCCGATGAGGATCTTGGCCAGTGCCGGCCGAGTTGAACTCACGAGGCGTCGCTCGCTGCGCAGGTGCACCCTCGCGGCCGCGACCGTGGCCCTGCGGCAGGTGCTGCTCATTGTGCAGTTGGGGATAGATAATTTACTGTCAATTGTGCGCTTGATGATGAGTGCAGGGCGTCGAGCAATGTGCAAATCCCGTCAAGCATGCACGCAGGCAGATTCGTGCCAAGGAAATCAGTTTTCCAGAGCACGTGCGCAGTCTTAACGCACAGTAAATTGCATAAATGAGCTTTACACATTCATCAGCACATGCCGCGAGTAAGCTGCGCAGAACGGGTCATGGATGGCGAGCACTCACTTCGTCAACATGGCTCGATCTCACAGTCTCAAAAGCTAGAGGTTTCTGTGTGTCGCCCGACGTCCACGCAGTTGATCCTGCTGCTTTCCAAACAGTGCAATAGACACTTCCGAAGGCCGCCAGCTGCTTCCTGCCTATGGTGCGTCCAGCGTGCGTCGCTTCGGTCGCGTGTGAGGTCCAAACTTCAGCACTGGCAATTTGTGGAGCTCCGGACAGGGACCTTGCCCTCGTTAAAAACCATGAGCCTCAAACCCTAACGTCATTTACTAAGAGGAGTTGACGCGCTGAAACACCGTGGAAGGACCGTGAGCAGCGATGGGAGCCTCGCAGGGCACGCCCTCAGGCGGCCACCAACACTGCAGCAGGGGCGGCGCCGAGCTGTTGCGCACAGGCAAGGGACTGTTGGGCTTGATGAGTCATGTCTCGCTGCCGCTGACGGAGAGCGCCTGTCTCTCGAGGGACCTTGGCGTCATACTAGGCTTCGTTCCTTATGTTTAGACCCTCACACATGTGCAATCATATCAGCCTGCGCGGCCAGCGTGTCTGGCCTGCTTGTGTGCTAAGCTTCAACTTGGGGAACGGCAAAATGCCGGCAAATCAGAACGCCTGTGCTGGCTGGCTGCCGGCTCGCGCTGTCTTGAGTACCGCCGACATTAATGAACCCAGCAAGTCATATTATTCTGCGCCAGCGAGATTTGCGCCTCACTGGCTTGACAACCTCGTTAAGGCTCCCTTCAAACGAGCAATACTGCAGGCGCGAGGTAGGGGCTGGAGAGGGTTTTTGCACATTTTGCTTTGGCACTGCCTGCAAGCCCGCGCGATGGCTACATAATGAAGCTGCAGTCGTATGAGACTCGCTACTGGCGCCAACTTGTGGTGCCACCAGTTCGCAACAGCAGCACCTGTTGTTCTGTTTTCAGGCCATAACATAAACTCAACGGTTGACCCCTTACTCAATAGCACTGCAATACGCGCTTTCTCTCACCTGCGATCCTGAAATTATCATCTTGCAGCCTCGCCGACTGCCTGTGCATCCGGTAGGTGCTACAAGGCGGCCTGCGGCTGCGCCCCCCCTCGCACCAGCACGACAACCCCACGTGCTCCGCAAGACGACGACAGCATAGCCACCGTACCAGAATCAATCGTAGACGACAGCAGCAGCAGTTGCCGCTGCGAGCCTCTCGACGACGCCGCCGCCGCGCTGCGCGAGAAGGAGCGCCGCTTCAACAAGGGCAAGTTCATACTCCCCGGCAGCGCGGAGCAGGCGGAGCTCGCACGGCGCGCGCGCGAGCAAGCGGCACCAGCCGCCGCCGCCGCAGCAGCAGCAGCAGGAGGCTGCGCGGGCGGCGCGGCGGAGGAGCAGCCGGAGTGCGTCATGTGCCTCGACGGGTTCTCGTGGGACAACCCGGCGGTGCTGACGCTGTGCGCGTGCGGCGTCAACCGCGCGTCGTTTCACTATGCGTGCCTGCTGCAGTACAAGGCGCGCTCGTCGCGCTGCCCCGCGTGCCGCGCGGAGCTCTTCTACGAGGAGCGCCAGGCGCCGAGCGCTGCTGCCGCTGCTGCTGCAGCTGCGGACGAGACCCCCCGAATAGTACCCCCCGCGCCCCCCGCGCTGTCCCCCCTGAAACCGCGCCGCGAGCGATAGGCGATGCAGCGCAGCACTGCTCAGAGGCTCTAAAGGTGCTCGCCGCGTCAGCTGGGCTGCCACGCTCCCCCTTTAAAGCCGCACGCTAATCATGGGGCACAGTGCCTCCCCCCTCCCCCTTCAAGAAACACTAAAGCCCTACAGCTGACGCGGTGCGCCGCCCGTTGGCCCGCCTAAATAGCGCTCTGCCGGAGAGGGAGCCCGCAAGACGCGCGCAGCAGCCGCCCGCTGCCAATGCCTTCCCCGAGCTCTTCAGCCACTGTACAAAGTTTCTGCATTTCAAGCCGCGGCCCCCGCTGAGTCAGCACTTCTCTGTATAGGGCAAAGCGTCAGCTGCCAGTTTCGGGTCACGCCCCCCCCCCCCCCCCCCCGCGGCGGCGCTTATTCATAGAGGCCGGAGCGTCAGCTGCGCAGGGATTGCCCAGCACGGGTGCACTCTGTCACTTCAAGTGCTCACAAGCCAAAGTTCAAGTGTGAAGTCGCCTGGTGACGCTCGGCCGCCTGCGCCTTCCTCGTTGTGTCTGTTGCGCACTCGCCTTTAGGAGGCAGCAGTGCGGACGTGCCTCAGTGCTCAGCCAGTGCGCTCGCGTCGCACTCTACGTGCGCGCGCGCCGCACACAAACGTGTGAATGTCACCCCCCTGCCACTGCCGTGTGCAGTGTTTCCTGACAGACACACAAGCCGCTCGTCATTTTTCCTCGGCCGCGCTTTATTGATGATGTGACGCGCCTGTGCTGCTGTTGTGGCGCGAAGCTTCGCTGCTTTCTGTGCAAGTTGTCTCGCGCTGTGCGTGATGCAATCACGACACTCAACACTGCGTGATGTGCCACGTGCCTGGGCTCGTGGCAACGGTGTATACACCAGTATGACAACCCATGTATGTGCCAGAGTGCATTTTGCAGATATGGCGCTTGCATTGTGCTGCGAACCATTGCTGCTGATGAGAAGATGCTGCGACTGCTGATCATGATGCACTGGTCTGCACCCTCAGAAATATGCAATCCTACAGTTCGCCAAGACTGCCAGTCAGGTTGGGGTGGCACACGCCGACTGATTGTGTGCGACAATGTGCAACAGCAATCGTATTCTGCTTTAAATCAGGCTGATAATGTCTACGTACACAATGCATGTCTTGAATCTACATGATGATTAACCAGAGGTGTATGCACATGGAGTCCTTGTCAAAGATGCGTTTCAAACCAGGCCATTGAGAGTCAAGCCAGGGCCGTACATGCTCGCAGGTCCTGGTCTTACAGCGCTGACCCCCCACTTCTCCCTGGTATTTCTCCCTGGTATCATTGAGGCCATGGAAGATGCGCATACACAGTGGTGTCTGACGGTCAGAAGAACAGGACCCTATGAGAGCAGGTGTGTTGTAAACCAGGCATGGGGTGGCCATACATTCGTACATGCCAACAGATGCAATACTTTCAAGTTCGCCTCAACAAAAGGGGGGGCAGACATGATCAAGGTCTACTGAGCTGGGTACAAATGTGAAAGGGCTGCAATGATCAAAGTCCTCGGCAGTCATACGAACGGTTTTCGAAACATGACTTTGTGAGAGGATGTAAAAAGCGGTGAGCACTGCCGCTTGACAGAAGCTCAACCACGACACAACGTCTCATGTGCTCATTGGGTCCACTGATATGGTCAGCTTGCAAGGACTATGCGGCATGGTGAAAGCATGTGAACGGTTATCATTAGTAATTACCTGCGATCGCTCCTTGAACAGCGCTGTGAACGCGGCGATGAATGTGGGACTTGCAGGCAGCAAAACATGCCACCAATACATCAGCTTGCTGATGACGCATGGCACACAAGCATCTGCAAGTCAAACACAATAACAACGCTGCCACAGAGTACTCTTGATGTGCAAAGTACGTACCAGTCCATGAATGAATCGCCTCAAGTGCACCAACAACTTCCTGCGCTATCGCGCAACTCGGTCCACAGCATCGCCCCCCCCCCCTGCCAGGCATCTTTCAATCAGATCGGCCTGGCTACCTGCTCCATCTACCCTGTCCGCCTTCGTGTGTCACAAAGTGCTTCACTCCCGCCTCCCCTGCCACTACATCAAGCTCGTTCCCCCACCGCAGCTCACGCCATCAAACTCATTGCGAGTTCCCGCATCACGCACTGCACTCACTGCATCCCCCCTCCTCACCCTCCTGCCCCTCCGCAGCAAATAGCTGCTACCCCCCCGCCCAACCCCCACCCCATCCCCCCCCGCAAAAAGAACACAACCGGCAACCAACCGAGAGACAACGGCGGCGCGGTGAGCACTGCCACAGCAGCAGCAGCGCGCAGCAGCATCCACAGACGCGCGCACACACGCGCTACGGCGCCGTGAGGCACGTCATGAGATACTTGTAGATGTATGCGTCCTCAGGCTGCACGACCTTCGCGGCAAAGCCCCACGCGAATATGTCAAAGGCGACTGCGGGCGCGCGCGCTTCTCTGCCCTCGAGGTGCGTAGTCATCTGCTGCCGGAGCTTGTTGAGCCACGCTGGCACGTAGAAGTTGCGCAGGTCCGCGCGCGCGGCGGCGCACACCTGCGGCGGCAGCAGCGGCGCGGCGCGGCAGCGGCGGCCGGCGCAAAGACTTGAGACTCGTGCTGCTGTGCAAGTCTGGCTCCGGGTGTCGATGCACGAGTTATGGCTCACGCATGGTGCTGTGCGAATGTGACGCGGGAGTCAATGCACGAGTCTGACTCGTGACAGTGGTGCTCAGCCATGCAGCAGAGCGCGGTGCGGCAGCAGTGGCGGGCATGGAGACTCGAGACTCGTGCTGCCAATAAGTGAGTCTGACTCAAGACTTCGGTGCTCCGCCACGCAGCAGTGCGCGTTGCAGTGCCAACGTTATCGCAGAGAGGGAGCTAGAGGATGCAGCAATGCTATGCGCAGAAGGGCTTCTTTGGGGTGCGATGCAGGAAAGGTGAATGTGTCCATGCGCCAGGCTGGGGGGCGCAGGCTCACGAAGGTGTGTGAGTATACGAGCCTATATACGCTGTCTTCCTGCCCCTGGTGGCCCTCTGGCAGCACACTCGCGAGTCTTATTCATGAATCTGAATCACATCCACGAGTCGGAAGCGATCAGCGCACCTTGACGAGCCTGTATACGCTGTCTTCCTGTCCCTCGTGGCCCTCTAGCAGCTCTCCAAATACAGCGTCTTCGATGGTCTCGGGCTTCTCCGTCATGAGGCTCAGCAGCTCCTTGAGACGGTACACGGAGGACAGCACCGTGGGGCCGTACTTGCGCAGGTACTGCTCCATGGTGTCCACGTCACCTGTTCAAGTTTTCAACATGAAGCAGAGGTTGGAGTGATCTTGTGATACAGGCATTGTCCCAGAGATGCCCCGTACTGCCATCATCGCACCAGTCGCGCGTAGCGCGAGAAAAATTTAAACCGGTACCGGCACCAGTACTCAATAACTGGTACCAGCAGCTACCCGTACCAGTTTAACTGGTGCGCTGTGACAACCGGTACCAGTATACTGGTGAAAACGGGAAAAACTGGTCTGACCGGTTTTCACCTGTGGTACCAGTTTTTTAGTAGTGATGCCAGGGCTTTTCTCATATGCATAGCATACGTAGTATACCGTGCGATCAGTACATACAACTACAAAGGCTTCAGGAATAATGCTTGTTAGGAGCTCGAGGATTCTAGGTTATGCAGCCGAATGGACCCAAGTGCATAGTGCGCAGCTCAAAGCCTTACCCACAGCATAATAGCGCAGTATTTGCTCCTGTAAGTGACACTCAAAGTGTACCCCGTCACGATGCAAAGGCAGTCAGCAACATGTGTGCAGCATGCAGCCAGCAAAAGGATGGGCAGCATGCTCACATATCATTCTGCCTGCTGCCACCTGTTTCGACTTTCGCTCTGCAATTGGCAGCCTTGCACTTGTGGATCAGCAAACAACCTCTGTCATATGTGTAAACCAGGTTTTTCCTGTTTACGCAGCTGAAGCTTGAGCCTTTCGTTGGCTGCGACAGCGCATCAGAAGCGGAAACAATTCGATCCGGGAGTTGCGTTCCTCAAAATAAATGCATCGCGTCCCACGTCGGTTGATGGATGCTTATGCTTTACATCCAACCTGCCATCTCAGCCTGCAGAAGCTGCATGTGCATTCAGCGACATCAAACAGTCGCGCATTCATCAATCGGAGACTGCCACCTGTGTTCGATTTTTGCGCCATATGGACCGCTTGCATGCCATCACTAGCCGGACCAATATGTCAACAGCAGCATCAGTAGGTCGACTCACGACCATATCTGCCAGTAAACACCGTCCACCTGTCGTGTCGTGTCGTGTCTGTGCATCTCTCCCGCTGAACTAACTTCAACGCACGAAAAGAATAAACTCGCTGAACGGTCTACTTTGCATTTTAACTGGTGGCGCCGGTCATTAGCGACGCCATCGGTACATGTTTACGGGTTGCCTCACGCGGCCAGTTACCCGTACCAGTCAGCGGGCGGCAACCAGTTACCGGTTAAAACTGGTACAAAAACTGGTACGGGTACCGGTGCTACCAGTTAACGGGCATCTCTGCATTGTCCCCTAAAAGTGGAAGACTGGCACTGGATGTCACTGTTATGGACCAGAGGTGAAACTGATGCGTACCATGACTGATGTTGCGTGGCGTCTGCATCACCAGTTCGGGTTTTCACAGAGGATCACAACTCAAAGCATGCAGGCCACGTCACAACAAGTTTATGAATGTTGAAGTTGACGCGCCTGCCATCTTCTCAATCTCTTCCGCGGTGACAAGCCGCCCGTTGGACTGGTCCGTGGCGCGGCGCAGGAAAGCGTGCAGGTAGCGGAACGCGATCTTCGCGACACCGGCTTCGACAATCACCTGGCGGCGGTGGGGGCGGCAGGCAGCAGCGATCAGCAGGAGGTGGTGAGAGTGCTGGAGCTCATGCGTGCAGCAGCACTCGTCTCACGTATTTATGCGCACAGCAGTGTAGAGCCTGGTTTCTTTCAGCTTAGAAAGGGCGGAATATTCTAGGCAGACGGCCGTGCCGTGTGGCCTCCACAATCACCTCTCAGCAATGTTCCAAAGTTGGCAAGGATGCTGGTACATGCATACCGCTGCGATATGACAACGGTTTAATGCCGGGCAAGTCGCTGCTGCTGGTATGTCGCCGCTGCTGCCTGCACCACGGCTGCCTGCTAGGCCAGTACCCCTAGCCCTAACTTTGACTAATCCTAACCCTAACCCCTAGGCCACTACCCCTAACCCAAACTTTTACTAATCCTGACCCTAACCCTAATGCCACGCTGCGCAGCCGCCAGCTGCCTCGCCGCTCACCGTCAGGGTCAATGTGATGCCGGCGTCAGGGCCCACCCACCGGGTTGCCCGCCTGCGAGCGCTGCCACTTGTCGTGAGCGCTGCTGCCTGGATGTGACGGTCACTATACATTTGAGCGCTGCCACGCATATGGTGCACGAGCGCTGCTGCCCACATTACGGTGACACCTATTGAGCGCTGCCTCATGTGGTGACGAGCGCTGCTGCCCAAATTACGGTGGCACCTATGAGCGCTACTGCCCCAACTACGATTGCACCTATGTTTAAGCGCTGCCATGCATAGTGGTGCACGAGCGCTGCTGCCTCACCGGGAAGAACGGCTCGGAGCTGACCATGCCCTCGAGCTCCTCCACCTTGCAGCACAGCAGCTTGCACGTCTTGCGCATGGTGGCGTTCTCCTTCTCCGAGTACCACTGCGCGGCACGGGCAGCGCGGCTCAGGTCAGCAGGCAGCACGGCTCAGCACAGGCAGCACGGCTCAGTAGGCAGCACGGCTTAGCACAGGCAGCACGGCTCAGTAGGCAGCACGGCTCAGCACAGGTAGCATGGCTCAGCACAGTCAGCACGGCTCAAGGCAGCAAGCAGCAATGCTCAGCACAGGCAGCACGGCTCAAACAAGTAGGCAGCATGGCTCAGCACATGCAGCGCGGCTCAGGTGAGTGGGCAGCATCGCTCAGCACAGGCGGCATGGATCATGACGGTGGGTAGTACGGCTCAGCCCAGGCAGTATGGGTCCAGTCAGTGTTTGCTATAATTGTACCATCCGCTACAGATCGTCAGAGGTGCCGAGCACTGCTCGTGACCTGCTGCTGGGGTTAGGGCTCCTGTTCCTTCTCAGTGGACGTGCACATGCCAGTCACGACTTCAACTTCAACTCGAACGGTCAACTCTCAGGCTCGGAAAATCAGGCACGGACGCTCACCCACTCGCCGAAGCGCGACGTCCTCAGCAGGAATGTCACTGCTCAAACTTGAATCTACCTTGAAGTTGAAGTGAAGGCACTCACCTCGGGCTTGAAGAAGCCGGTGCAGACTTCGTCCACCTGCTTGAGCGCCACGTCTGCAAGCAGGAATGCTGCCTCCACCCCACCGGACTTGATGCCGTGCCTGATGGCGAGCGCGTCCTGAAAGAAGCGCAGCAGCAGCGGCAACATTGCTCAGTAAAGCAATGGTGCCAGCGCTCGGCACTGTGCCACACAGTTGTGGAGTTGGCGAATGGGCTCACGCCTTGACTACAGTATATTTTTATACTAGCACACCTTCTTGTGCTCTACTGCCTGTCTGTGTCTTGGCTGGGCATGCTTTGAATGTATGCAATCCTACCTGGTGGACAAAAAACGCAATGAGGATACTTGGTGAGGAAAATACCGGTGAGCAATGGAGCAGCTCGTCGATCTCAACATGTAACTTCATCACTTTCAACTTCAACCGTGACGCCATACGAGAAACTCAGCGTACTTGGTAATCAATATGTTCCGGAGCAACGAATTAAGCAACCTTTTTTTTTCCAACCTCAGCACATGACGTCGACAGGATCAGCTTCAGAACGTACCACCGGGACGCCAACGATCGTGCTTGGTGAGGGAACAAGTCGCTCAACGTTGCGGAGCAGCTCATCAACCTCAACATACAACTTTAACAAATTGAACATCAAAACACGCACCACCAGACGCCAACGAGGTCCTCCGCATGGTGAGGAACATGTCGTTGAGCGTTGTGAAGCGGTTCATCAATCTCAACATGGCTTTTCAACAAATTCAACTTCAAGTTCACGTACCACCGGGACGCCCACGAGGTCCTCCGCATACTTGGTGAGGAACATGTCGCTGAGCGTTGTGGAGCGGCTCATGTCGTTGGTGATAGCGCTCAGGTAGCGCACACAGTTCCACGCGCACGGCGCATGGTTAAGGCTCATGACGGTGCGCGCGGCGTTGGACGCGTACGAGGCGAGCGCTGCCAGCATGGCCTGCACGACACGCGCGCCTGTGGCGACAGAGAGTGAGTGAGTGAGTGAGTGAGTGAGTGAGTCGAGTGAGAATAAGGCGTTGGGCAGATTGCACGACCCTCGCGCCCATGGCAGTCAAAGGTGATTGAGTGAGTGAGTGAGTGAGTGAATGAGTCGAGGTCGAGTGAGGCGTTGGACGCGTACGAGGGGAGCGCTGCCAGCATGGCCAGCACGACCTGCATGCCTGTGGCGGAAGAGAGTGAGGAAATGAGTAAGTGAGTGAGTCATGTGAACGTCACGCGACACGGTCAAGCGCTGCTATCAGCGTTGCTACATAGCGCCGCTTGCGCTTCAGCCATTAGCAAGACAAAGCGAAAAAACGCGTTTGTGAACAAGTGAGTGAGTGAGTGAGTGACAGAGTGTCGACAGTCAGACCTGCGCGAGGATTTGTGCAATGTACAAGGGCCAGAACATTGACTGCATTGATCAAGGCGCTTCAACTCTGTCGTCCGCAATACGAGGTCGACAATGCCACCAGTCCCACCCTTAACCCAAGGCACTCCTTGACCCCTGGTTGTGAATGCAAAATCATGCTCGTTGAGCTGACCGTGCCCCTGTCACTGCACGGTAATGAGCGGCAGGCACTTCTGCAACCCCCCAATCCATGTACTTCTCTGACCGTAGCCATGCATACTGTAGGTGCAAAACAATACTTCAGGGCACTGCGTGGTGACAATCGGCAGGTACTCCTGTACCCTTCACTCTACTGTAGGTGACTCTCCACCATTAGCACTCGGGGTAAATCAGCAGGTCCTCCTGTACCCCCAACCCTAGGCGACTTCAACATCAGCGCTCGGCGCACGACAATATATATACTGACCGAGCTCCCCTCGCCCCTGGCACTGCGTGGTGATGAGCGGCAAATACTTCTCCATGAGCTTCATGAGGTCCTCAGGGGCGCGCGTGCTCAGCTTCCCGGAACTGTCCGCGGCGCAGTCCCCGAGTAGCCCTGCCACGTAGGGTCCAGCGTCGCCCTCGATTTCGCCCTCCTGCGGCCACTGCAATGATAAAACAAGACGCATTCTTCAGGTCACGGTTAGACACATGAGGGTACGTGAGGAGACCACTGTACCAGAGTCAGGTGCTTGTATATTCAAAAAATGGTGAGGTGCACACAGTCATGTGATATCCCCCCCCCCCCCCCCCCCCCGTTATCACTGCTCAGATTGCATTCACTCAGTCATTCATGAATGCAGGCATGCGCGTTCATTCATGCGCGCATCGCGACTTCAACTTTCAACTTCAACTCACCGCTGCGACGACCTCCAGCATGACCCTGCGCGTCAGCCGCCGCAGCATCGTCTCCGTGCTCAGTATGCTGGAAATTGCCACGGCCTTGCTGGGCTTGAGGGAGTGATCGTCCAGAGCCTCGGAGAAGGCCATGTCGCGCTTCACCAGGAAGCAGACAAAGGCCACCACCGTCTCTATGGGGACCTGCTCCAGAACGCCATCGCTCAGCAGGTGCGCGCCTGCGAGGTAGAGGAGCGTCCACAGTTGAAGTTGCGTGAGAGATGGGATTCATAAATGAGATAAAAGACGCCCCCCTTACCATCAGCAGACTGTGCCTGAATGCTGTGGCGTGTACTCTCTCTATCACCACCTGCCAAACGGTACTGCGCCCCCATCATACAAGAGGTGGGGGGAGAGGGGGGGCCTGTAACCCACTACATGGAGAGCAGCGTCCTTGGTTGAAGTTCTGCGAGCGAGAGAGTGTCCCATTTACCAACCAGGAAGCAGATGAGCGCCATAACATGACGCTCCGGTCATTGAGCCAGTAACCCTACCACACTGCTCAACATGGTGCGCTCCTACACATGAGCTGCTGTACATTTGGTACCGCAAAGCTCAGAAACGAGCCATGCGCTCATGGCAAGCTCAAACAAGGCTCACACAACCCTGCTCAGCTCAGTGGACAGCAGGCAAAGCTGCAGGTGAAAGCGCTAACCTCAAGATATATGCACAACGTGCGTGGGGAGACCAAACGGTCATTGCAAGGAAGAGGCGCACAAACACCAACTTCAATACCAACTTCAACTGTTCACAGCTCGCCCACGCTCCATAGGCGGTTCTTCGTGAGCAGCACACTGATGATCTTGCACGCCAGAAAGGCTTGTCAACTTGAACTTCAACAGCATGTAGCAGTTGCAGGATGTGCATCAACAAACCTACAGCAGCGCTCACCGAGCTCGCCCATGCTGCGCAGGTAGTACTCCGTGAACAGCGCGGTGGCGGTCTTAGTCAGCGCCGCGTCGTCGTCGTACAGGTACAGGTGAACTTCATCCAGCCGCTCTTGCAGGCACCGCAGCGCCCTCCCCGTTGCCTTGACTGTGTTCTCAATGCCGCTCGGGTCCGTCTGCATATGCGGACGGCGGTCAGGAGTCGAAGTTGGGGAACAGGGCGTGTGAAGATTTGCGGGGAGTCAGAGAGAGGCAGCAGCACGTGCATTGTGCTAGGGTTAGGGCTTGGCACTGACCAGCGAGACTTGGCAACACACAGCTGCAGCACAGTACTAGTTGTTAGGTAGGTAGACCCCTTCCGTCGCCTCGACAGTGTTTTCTATGCTGCTTGAATGCATCTGCGTCAACGACGGCGGGGATTGAGAGGATCAGGGTAAGGATTCGGTTTAGAGTTGCGCGTTAGCAGGGCGCATTGCAGCGGCATGCAGTGAACAGTATGACCCCCTGTAGCGACACCAGAGCTCGCGATAGGTTCCGCCAAATGTGCACCCCCCCCCACACCCTAACCCTAACCTAACAAAAAGCACCTCGAGCCACCATCACATTCATTGCCATGGGAGCAGGTCACCTACTACTGCGCAATGGCGCGCATCGTTGTCGCAACGCAACGATGCCATCCTGCGCCCTAGGGTTAGGGTTAGGGTTAGGGTTAGGGCCGCCGCCGTCGTCCTGCTTCCCCATCGAGGCACTTTCGGAGTTTCTTCTATGATGGTTCCTGTTGCACCTAACAAGCAGCTGCACCTCTCTGTATACACCTCTGGCACCATTCGTCACTGGCACCTTCGTTTGAACACCTAAGCCTAACCCTAGCCCTAAGCTGGTACTTCCACGATGCATCTCGCCACCTCATGAGCAGCTGCTCTTTCTCCACCTCTGACACCGCCGCCGTCTTAGGGTTAGGGTTAGGGTTAGCCGCCGTCACCGTACACGCACGCGCGTGATTCACTTATCCCTTGCTGTCTGCACTGGTACACAAACGCGCACTTCAGCAGCCGCACCTCTCTCTTCACGCCTGACACACACCGCAGCCGCAGCCGCCGCCGCCGCCGCCGCCGCCGCGCGCGCGCAGACCCAACACAGAAAACAGTCCAGTGTCCTCACCTGCTGCGCGAACTACTGCACTCTCTCCACCTCTGGCGCCGTTCTGTGCGCACACAAATGCACAGAGAAAATCAAGTTCAGCTCTCACCTGCTGCAGGTACTGCTGCGCGAAGATCCCGTCGAGCTCGCGCCGCGAGAATGGCCGCGGGTCCACGCCCCCCCCCTTCCCCCCCCCCGCCGCCGCCGCCGCCGCCCCGTCCAGCGCCCACGCCGGCCGACACTTCACCTCCATGAGCTTGGCCAGGTAGCACGTGAGGCGCTGCGCGCGCAGCGTCAGGCGCAGCTGCTCGCGCGTGAGGCCGCCGCGCTTGGCCTTCTTCTCGGGCCACGCGGCCGCCTCCGCGAGGATGTCCGCGACGGACGCGCGCAGGCTGCGGTACGTGTCGGATGCCGCCGCCGCCATCTTCTCGCTGCGGAGCGTGACGTGTTTAGAGTGCAGGGTATCAGATATATGGGGTTGTCATGCTTCAAGTATATATCGGGAGGTGTGACGGTATGTCGATATCAGTGCATGTGGCGACGGACGCGCGCAGGCTGCGGTACGTGTCGGACGCCGCCGCCGCCATCTTCTCGCTGCAGCGCGTGACACAGCTTCTGCAGGCCGCGGTTCTCGCTGTCCATGCCAGACCGCAACTTCAATCCTAGCTGTAATCCAAACAACATATTTTCCTTGACCTCACAGCGCATCTGCAGATCCCCATCACACGGTGCAACGCGCATCGCCACATACGCTACTGTGGCATTCGCGGTGCCACCTGTACCTCCTGTGTTAAAACTTCAACTTCACCTTCAACCCCAGCCTCACTTCAACTTCAAAGACTCACAGCGTCTGCAGGTCGCCCTCGCGCGCCGCGGCCCGCGTCGCGACGTACGCCAGCATGCCGCGGTCGCGCGCGGTGCGCTGGCGCTCGTTGGCCAACGCGCGCAGCGCAAACGCGGGGCACGGGCACACGCGCAGCACAAAGTAGTCCTGCTGCGGCGCCGACGGCGGGCGCGCGTCCGCGGCGGCGCCCGACGGCGGCTTGGTCGGGCTCACGCTCTTGCCCTGAGCGCAACAGTCAGAAGCAATGGTCGTGTGCAATGAGATGTGAGGGTGAGCACGAAGCGCGTTCTCACGGTATGTACGAAGGGTATGCTTCGTGCGGTTTGCAGGGTATGCGAAGCGCCGCATTTTGTTCGCGGCGGCGCCCAACGGCGGCTTGGTCGGGCTTACGCTCTTGCCCTGAGCGCAACGGTCGGAAGCAGGGGCAACGAGGCACGAGGGTGAGCACGGACCGCGTTGTCAGGTGAGCAGCGCATGTATTGTGTGACGGTGAGCAGGGTATGTATGCGTAGCGCCGCATGCATCCGCACCGGCGCTCGTCGGGCTTGCGCTCTCGCCCTGCGCGCAACAATTGGAAGCGGGGGCGACGAGGCACGAGAGCGAGCACGGAGCGCGCTTCGTTACGGTATGCAGGGTATGCGAGGCGCCGCATGCGCCCGCAGCTGCGGCGCTCGCTCGCCAGCAGCGCGCGCGCCTGCCCTACAGCGCGGCGGTCGAAAGCAGGTGCGATGAGGCCATGAGGGCGCGATGCGGCGTGAGCGTGTGCCCGCAGAGGTATGGGCATGCAGGGTATGTGTCAAAGGGCGTCGCACATCTGCTGCACCAGCTGGCAGCTTTATTTTTAGGGTTAGGGTTAGGGTTAGTGCGATGGCCCTCAGTGCAACAGGCAGCGCGCAGTGGCCGAAGCAGTGCGGTGAGGCGTGTGCACATAAGGGTTAGGGTTAGGTATCGCGGTGTGCAGGGTGGTGCATCAAGGTAGCCAGGGTACATGGGCACGCCAGATATCATGCAGCGCGGTGCGCGCCTGCGGCACTGGCCCCTCGCGGCAGTTCGGGCTCACGCTCTCGGTCCCGGCGCAGTGTGCACTCTTGTCGCGTCTCTGGGCACACTCCTCCTTGAGTGTGATCATGCCAAAGCTGTTGCAGCGCAGCTGGCTGTCCTTGCGTAAGCCGCAGTCCCCCCCCCAAGAGAGAGTCATCATGCCGAGCTGTTGCGGCACGACAGGCTATTTCTGTGACACAACATACCTACCCCTACTGCGCACGGCTCCTTTTTCTTGAGAGTGATCCTGCCGAAGCTGTTGCGGCGCGGCAGGCTGTCCTTGCACAAGCCATGGTCGCCCCCCGCAACCACAAGAGGACACAAAACCACACCTTTACCCATACTTTGGCATACCTTGAGAGTGATCATGCCGAAGCTGTTGCGGCGCGGCAGGCTGTTCTTGCGTGAGCCGCCCCCCCCCCCCCCCCCCCGCGACCACTCCGACACAAACGTACCTACCAATTCAAACTGCACACAATACCTACAGTACCTTGAGAGTGATCATGCCAAAGCTGTTGCGGCGCGGCAGGCTGTTCTTGCGCGAGCCGCGATCCCCCCCGCCGGCGCTCCCCCTCGGCATCCTCTCACTGCCCGCAGGCCCCACGCTGTCAGGGCCAGCGAGACTCGGTGAAGGCTCGATGATGACGGCAATGTCGAGGGTGCTGTCGTTTACGGCCGTGAGGGCCTCGATGCTCTGGTAGTCGACCAGCATGACGGGCTCTTTGTCGTCCAAATTGGGCTGCGCGAGGGGGGGAAGGGGGGGGGGGGTGGGGGGGGGGTCAGAGGGGGTAGGGGGGTGCGCATTGTCTTGCGACGCGCGGGGGGGGCTTGCATCAAAAGGCGGATCAGCGAGCTCGCTTCAAGAGTGGGACAGCGCTCCTCGTGGACGGAAGCTGTACATGCGTCGAGGGCGATGGTGACGAAAGGCAGAATGTCCGTGGGTGTTGCATTGAACTGTGACAGTACATGACTGTGCGTGAAGGGCGTCCCTGTCTGCAACACTCGTTGTTGGTGGGCGCAATCGCATTGCTCAGCAGCGCTTAACCTCTAGACTCCTTGCTCAAGATTGACATGGCTGGCAGACTGGCATGCGCGCTTAGTTGATCTACTGTACTTCAAGTGCACAAGGTGACGCGCCACATTGCAAGGGGCCCTGGTGCGATGAATACTTTGCGCACCACACAGCGCTTGCCCAATGATTCATGCTTGACCACCAGCTCCCAGAGTGCTGGCACGGGCATTGCGTACAGTTCCTGTTCGCGAATGCACATGCTGCCTAGCGTGCTTGACTACGTGCATACTTCAAGTGGCGACTCACCGTGGTGCCATCCGGCGGCCCGACCTGGAACACCTCGAGGCCGTGCGGCGCGGCGCGCATGATCAACGCAACCTGCCAACAAGCTACACACAACTTCAAGAATTCTTCAAGTGGTGACTCACCGTGGTGCCATCGGGCGGCCCGACCTGGAACACCTCGAGGCCGTGCGGCGCGGCGCGCACCATGCAGTGCCCCTCCCACTTGTCCGCCTCGGTCTCGTGCGGGTTGGAGGTGGTGATGATCCGCGTCTTGCGCGCGGGCCACACCGTCTTGAACTGCCCCAGGCGCTTGAGCGTTATGCTTATCTGCGAGACGCGGCAGCAGCGGGCGGTTGCGCGGTTGTGGGGAGTTATCAGCTGCAGGCATCACCCCTAGAATTGCCTCAGGCGCTTGACCGTTGCATGATTTTGAGAGGCGCGGTGCGGCAGCAGCGGGCGGTTACGCGCGCGGGCAGCGCTCAGCTGCTGGCATCACTATCATTCATTGGTGATGCTCGAAAGCTGACGGTACACAGAGCCTGGCGCTTACTGAACCCGTACCCTCAATCCGAATCCGTACACAAGACACGACACAACTTACAAGAGCAAGTGTGTTGACCCACCTACACGACTCAGAGTGGTCAGTATTTGACCCGTCACCACAACTCACGGCTCGCAACTCAGCGCAACATCCCCGCCGTTCGCGGCAGGCCCGTCCATCCGCAACAATGAGCATTCAACCCATCACTGCAACTCATGACTCATGACTCGCAATTCACACCTTACAACTCGCGACTCACCGCAATGTCCCTGCCGTTTACGGCGGGCCTGTCCATCGACAGTAATGAGCAGTTGGCCCTTCACTGCAACTGACAATTCTCGACTAGCAACTCTCAACTTGCGACTCACCGCAATGTCCTCGCCGTTCGCGGCAGGCCTGTCCATACACAACAATCATTGTTTCACCCGTCACCATAGATTATGACTCGCGACTTGTGACTCACTGCCATGTCCCTGCCGTTCGCGGCGCGGCCGTCCATCAGCAACAGTGAGCAATTGACCCGTCACTTTGACTCATGACTCATGACTTGCAACTCACCGCAATGTCCCCGCCGTTCGCGGCGGGCCCGTCCATGGGCAGGTCCAAGTCGAGCGTTTTGCCGAAGGGCAGCTGGTCGAACGGCACCGCCGCGCGCGCGAGCGGCTCCGCCCCCGGCTCCCCCAGCGTCAGCACAACGCGCGGCAGCGCCACGTCCTCCTCGCGCGGCAGTATGCCTACCTCCTCGCCGCTCCAGCCGACGTTCACGGCGGTGACGGTTTCGGCGGCGTACGCGAGGAAGTTGGGCTGGACGGGGACGGCGAGGGGCGCGGCGGCGTCGCCGCGCCGCGTGCGCACGCGCTGGTCGCCGAGCGCTGCTGCCGCGGCGACGTTGACGCCTGCGCGTGAGGGGGTGAGGCGCGGGTAGGGTATGGTGGGCACGTGCAGCAGCGCTCAGTGTCAGTTTTAGTGGCAAGTGATGTTAGGAGGGGAGACTTTGGCGGCGGCGGCGCAGCGCCGCGTGCGTACGCGCTGGTCGCCGAGCGCTGCCGCCGCGGCGACGTTCACGCCTGCGCGCGCAGTCATCGGGAAGATTGTGTTGGAACATGAGATGGGGTGAGGCTGGGGTAGGGGACGGGGGCAGGTGCGCAATTGCAGCACTGCTCGGTGCTCAGAGTCACTTCGCTGTAGTCGATGTGAGGGAGTTGAAGCTCGGTGCTCGTCGTGCTACCTGCCCGCATGTGCGCCAGTGGTTGAGCACTGCTGACATGGCCTACAGCAGATGAGAACGCTTACCTGTGAGCACGGGCGGCTCGTTGACGGCGCGTATTGTGACGGCGACCGCCAACGGCACCGTAGCAACCAGTAGGGGCACAATTCATTCATGTCAGTCTATACCAATACCCATTCTTTGCAAGGAACCAATACCCATTCTTTGCAAGGAAGCGGGCAGGTATGTCACAGTTTCACCAATGACTGCGACGCGTACCGGTGAGCGCGGGCGGCCGGCCCGTTGACGGCGCGTATCGCGCCGGCGACCGCGAACGGCGCTGCAACAACATTACGAAAGAAGCCGTAGACACATACATACAAGTATGACAGAAACTCACTGAACCATCGATATGGCGCGTACCTGTGAGCGCGGGCGGCCCGTTGACGGCGCGGATCGCGACGGCAACCGCGAACGGCGTCACAGCAATGTGTAGGGGGCATTTCACGACAACACCAACTAGTTCGAAAGCAGCGGACACATATGCCACATTTTCACTGCTAACGGAATATGGCGCGCACCTGTGAGCGCGGGCGGCCCGTTGACGGCGCGGATCGCGACGGCGACCGCGAACGGCGTCGGCGCCGGCAGCATCTGCGGCGTCACGAGGCGCGTGCCCTCCGCGATCGCCACGCGCGTCATCGTCCGCACGTCGTCCGTGGGCTCGTGCGCGTAGTACAGCGCGTACGCGCCGCCCTCCGCCGCCGGCTCCAGCCTGAAGAAGCGCCGCACGTAGTCCCCGCTGAACGTCTTCTTGGAGGCCTTGCGGCGCTTGAGCCAGCCCGCGGTGGGGCGGTCGGGGTGCGAGGCGTCGCGGCAGTAGTCGGGGACGCGCGGCAGCGCTCCGCGGCGCGCCGCGTCGGGCTCCGCGTTGGCGTCGCACGCGATGCGCAGCGCCGCCGTCCAGCGCACCCAGTCCGCCTCCGTGTCGGCCGCGAGGACAAAGGGGTCCTGGGGGGTGTGGGGGGGAGAGGGGGGGGGGGGGGGGTTAGTGTTTGGTGAGGGCTGATGGGCGAAGGGGTTGCATCTTTATTGCAGTAGACGCGCTTCAGCAGAGTTGAAGTACGCAGAAGTTTGGCCTAGAAGGTCCAGGTGCAGCGCAAAAGGTTTCTCCGCAGCAGACAACCAACCCATTGCCAGCGGTTTGCTCTTGCTTTTGAGAACTTCAGTGTCCCATCAAAATCACTTGCACTTGCAGAAAGTGGATGCGAATGTAAACCTGCACTCACCATACTTGAATTACACACCTGCATGCGTACGTGCAGCGTGAAAGAGTACTGCTTCTCTGCGTCAAACATGTCCCGCATGGTTAAACAACAACCACTTTAGTGCGCGGATGAGTGCAGGGAAACATGTCCCCCTAAGTTAAAACACTGATGCTTGAAGTACAGTACTTTCTGAGTTGTACAATTCTTCGATGTATATAGATGAAGGGCATCATACTGAACGCACCGGCAGGTCCGGGTGCAGCGCGAACAAGTGCGGCGTATCGCCTTCAACATGAGGCTAGTGGACTACCACTTCAGCGCGCTGACGCGTGCGAGGAAAGAGGGGAACTTATCAGAAACTGTGTATTCCGGGAAAGAGGGGGAAAAGTAATTCAAAACTGAGTATACACCTGCAGGTCCAAATGCAGCGCGAAAGAGTACGGCTTCTCCGCGTCAAACATGTCCCCCCTGACTAACAAACTACCACATTGAAGCACTTCAGTGCGCGGACGGGTGCACAGCAAGACGGGAGCTAGTTCAGATAATGAATTCTAAACAAAATACCTGGAGGTCCAAGTGCAGTGCGAACGAGTACGGCTTCTCCGCATCGAACATGTCCCCCGTCGTCGCCAGCGACTCATAAATCCCATCTGCCTCCGCCTTGGGGGGGAACGCCGTCAGCGGAGGCGCAAACGCCGCTGCCGCCGCCGCCGCAGCAGCGCTCTGCGGCGCCGCCGCCGCCAGCGCCGCCGCATCCGCCAACAAATCCTCCGCGGCGTCCGCTGCGTGCGCGGTGGAGGACTGCGCAACGAGCGCCGCCAGCTGGCGCGACAGCAGCGGCCCCACTGCGCCCCCCGCTTCGAGCTCTGCGAGCGAGGTCTGCAGGGACTGGAGGTGCGACTGCAGAGCGCTGACGCGCAGCGCGGCGCCGCCGCGCGCCTCCGCGGCAGCGCTCAGCGTGGAGAGGAGCTTGGGCAGCGCCGCGGCGTCGTAGTCGTTCTCCAGCTGCACGGAGGGGGGAGGGGGGGGGGGTTATATCAGTGCTCAAGAACAGTGCCACGTGCGCAGGGGGTGGGGTGGGGGGGGGGTGTTGGATGTTGTATCAGTGCTCAGAAACTGCGCCGCGTGCGCAGGGGGCGGGGTGTGTAGCAGTGCTCAGGAAGGAAGGGGGAAGCGTAGTCGTTGTTCTTTGGCTGTGCGCGCAAGGGGTGTGTGAGGAAGTACATGAGTTCAGAAGGCATAGCACTGGCGCGCATACGCTGAGCTCTGTCGGCAGCGCTCCACATGGCGTACTCTTTGCGTGCTGTGAGGCGCATGGCAGCGTCGGGGGGGGGCAGATGGACAAGGACTTGGAGTGGGAGGGATGGAACCTGGCAATGTCGTTTGGACATGATCGTCAATGCGCAATGAGACAAATCCAAGTATATACAAGACGCATGTAGATTCTGATAGCAAGCTGGATATCTACCAATCTGGGCTTTTTCGTGCGCTTAGCAAGAACTGATCAAAAGTCTCTAAAGAGCCTCACATGCACATCCCACATGGTTGTGTGCTTTGCACAACGTTAACTTTACTATTTACAGTTGCGGAACTGAAAGAAGAAAAAACCTTCCCGTACACTACTGAGCTGGGCTTGTTTGCGCCCCGAGCGAGAAGTGATATGGACTACAAGTGACGTGCCACCAGCCAACCCTAATTATTAACATTACAGCGATGCAAACCCTACTAATGTTACATCTGGCCCTATCACTGACACAGTCTGGCAGTCACAGCAGCCTATTGCTACTACTGAGCGTCGGCACAGCACGCAACTATCGGCAACTTGAAGGATGAACAATTGGACACATCAACTATTTCTGTTCTTTGCAGCTATCTGTCATCAGTATGTTGAGCAAATGCTCCAGCATCCGCAAACATAAAGTCTCTGTGTGCGAGCAGCTGCAACTGCAACCAGAAGGCAGCTATTTGTGTAGCTGACTGTGGGGCGATGATACATAGGCTTCACAATGCACTATTGATAAACATTGAAGTAGGTGATCACAAACTTGAAGTCAGTAATATGCAGCTCAGGGAACCTTCTGAGCCATGACACCTTCTCATGACCGCACCAAAAACCACTTTCATTTGCATGGTGATGACAGTCATGGCAGCGAGCTTGTACCGCAAAGCACCTAATACAGCAAACGCAGCATTGTATCTGAATTGATCAGGCCGGGAGCACTTGATGACAGCAGGCGCAGGCTACCTTCTGCCATGCACATGTCATGCGGCGCACATTCATCTGACGCAGAGCACGGCATCACGTACTGAGCATGCCCACATGCTATTAGTGCAGTTATCAACAAATTAATTGAATCTGCATGTTCTGAGACGATAAGCACTGACAGCTTAGGGTTGACTATGAAGTTAGTCGCTGTGCAGCTTGTGTTGTCGTCTGTCATCATTGTCGGAACTCCGCACTGTATGACTTGAACGTGAAGTTGCAGCGTATGATATGACACTTCACTGTGCAACGTGTGACCGGAACGTGAAGTTGCAATGAAAGAATGCGGAAGGGGACTGGAGCCAATTAAGGCGTAGCGCCCTGCACAAATATGATTCACTTCCACCATCATTAATTTGGCATGACTACATGGCACCTGCGCGTCCTACGCACGTACTGCTGATACCAAATTGTGTGACTCATGGTGTACAGTAAACGGAACGGCTCTTTACTGTTGAAGGTAACACCATCGCAAGTGCCAATGTATGGGGTTAAAGAACTGATCGTTAGAAATACACATTTCGAGTTTCTTGTTCGCGTTGCGCACTCCAGATCTCACAGAACCTGCAATAAACATGCAGCTTTGCGCATCCGATCAGGTCTGTTAACGCGTGAATGTTCAGAGATTTTTGGGGTTGAACCATGTCAAAACGTTATTTGCTGGAGGGGTAAGTACGACCTACAAAAGGCAAAAAAAGGAAAACCGTTCGCCTAGCGCTTTCAGCACTCAAGTACATCAAAGTAACGTCTTTTTTTTTTTACTTGTCATCAACTGGCCATCCCAATTCCAACCCATCAGACACGGAAAGCGTCCACTGAAGACAGCACACGACTCAAGGTCCGGAACGCCAACAAGAGACCTAAAGGTCACAGCGTTAAAGTTCGTCACAATGCTTCATTGGGGCCACTTGTGAAACGCGCGTGTGTCACATGAGTCCCGCAACTCACTGAGATTGCAACTACATACTTTGATGATGGACCAGCACGACGAGAAGTGACGAGACGCAGCCAGTGTGAATGTGTGACATGATGAGCTGCCCATGCAGTCTGTTCAATCAGAACGATGCCCTGGTTTCATTTGGTAGCAGCAAGCAACGCAATTCACACCTTAAGGTTGGGGTGACTAAGCGAAGCGAAGGCGGTTACAAATTCTCTCACCTTCTGCAATGTCAGCTGGTACGTCAGCTTGACCTGAAACGTGAGGCTGATGAACCCCAGAACCTGCCCAGCCATCCCGCCATCGCTGAGTTCCTTAACTTCAGCACTGCGTTCCGCGAAATCGCCATCGCCCATACCTCCAAGGGGCAGTGCCGCGAAGCCAAACACCTCTTCCTGCTCCCCTCCGGCAATGGTGATCTTCACCGTAAGCACAGATGCTGCGGCAAGCATGAATGACAGCCCTCCTTCGCCCGATACCTCCTCCTCATCGGGCTTGAAGGCATCTGTTGTGAAGGTCTCGTTGCCAGTGCAGAACTCGCACTTGAGGCCTCTGGTGTTGACCTCTGCCCTGAACGTTGGATCAACATCATTGTACTGCACGCCAAGCTGCACCCGGATATTGCTGCAGCACCGACATCGCAAACAGAGCACGAGAAGGGTCACACAACGCACAAGCAATGACATACTGAGCGGGCATTTTGGGTGCGGGAAAGACAGCACAGTAAGCGACACGTTGAGGCCCTGCTATTCCAAGAGGCCGCTAGCGCTTGCTCACGTGATGTTGACTCTAGCAGGGAACTCCTCGTCGACGGTGGGCTTCGGTGACAGCGTGACCAAGCTGGTGAATTGAGGCTTGATGCCCGACGATTTGGGCACAGTACCGCTCTCCACCAGCGCCGCCATGATGGCTCTCTGGCCCGCCTCAGGTGTGAGCGGGGCAGTGCAAGAGGTATTGTGGACTGCACACTGCCACTTCGCCCCCGGATCCTCCTTCTCACGCCACTGCTGGCTGTGTATCGGCGATCTTAGAGTCGTTTTGGACCAATGTAAATACATACGGTAAGGTTCACGAGGACTGCTGCAAGCACACCTAAAAGCCAAGTCGCCATCGTGCGCTGCGCTGTGAAGAGCCCTTTGCGTCCACACTACGCGTCTTTTGAAGCAGGCCTCTCATCCCGGACGCAGTGGCGCGGGGAGTCAAGTGGCAGTCGCCTTGCTGCAGGCATTTGAGGTCAAAAATCGTGGGAGACGCACTACAGCTAGAGCTACAGTATATCGTCGCGGGCGTTTCTATCAGCAGAGCCGGATCTAGATCTGGTGGCGAACACTTGCGCTGTGCTCTACTCGTCTCTGCTTACATTCTCGGCAGCAGCGAAATCAGGTCAAGTCCGTCAGCGCAGCAGGAGCGCTTTCGGGCAGGCAGGGCCAGCTGGGGTGGGGAGCAAGGGGAGCGATTTCGTGTGCATATTGGCTGGCGTGGTGCCTTTCTGCCCACGCGGCGGCGTCCCGCTCCCCCACCACCACCCGCCGCTGATATAGCAGCAGGGCTGAGGCATACATGGACAAGCCCAAGCACTATACCAGCAAGAATCTCAACGATGTCATGCGAGCGTCTGACAGGTCGACGGCGGGCAGAGGCGGTGGTGGCAGGGGCAGAGGCAGAGGAGATCCGAAGAGGCTTATGGTCATCAGCAGGAGCAACGCCGCCCGCCCGGAAGTACAAGCGCCTGTCCCCATTAACACCCCCTCTCTTGCGAAGGAGCGGGTGATACAGTCAGATCACGGCGCCCCCGGCAGCACTGGAGTTGTACTTCAAAAGCCAGGGGGCTGGACTGCTGATGCATCGCGCACCGGCGCCGCTGGGCGCGGCAGCTACGGCGCTGGCGGCAGCAGCGCGGCGGCACCATCTGCCCAGCCAGCTGCCTTCACGAAACATTTCCCGGACCTCAGCGAAGCAAAACGGCAAGAGGCGGAGCGCGAACGCGCGAGAGAACGCACCTCAGCAGCTACGATGCGCCTTGCGCCGCAGCGGCTACGTCCCGGCGCCGCCATTAATGGCGCAGGCGCTGGCAGCGGCAGCAGCAGCGGCGGCGGCGGCGGTACTGGGCTGCTGACGCTGAGGCCACAAGCTTTGTTGCGGCCACCAATTCCCGCTGCCAGCGCTGCCGTGCCTGCCGCACAGCCGCCGGCGCCTGTGGCAGCACCTTCTGGCAGCAGAGACCGCGCCGCAGACTCCAGGAAGCGGGAGCCGGCGGGAGGCAAATGGGGCAGCAGCGGCGGCAGCAGCGGCGGCGGCGGTGACAGCGGCGCCGGCAGCGGCGGCGGTGCATGGGCGCGCGGCAGCAGCGCGCGAGACCGCGGCAGGGACCCTGCGTGGGGCAAGGCGGCGCGCAGCGGGGAGGAGGAGTGGATGCGCTCTGAACCAGACGCAAAGCGGGACCCGGTCTGGGGGGCGCGGCGGCAAAAAAGCCCGCCACGGCCGGCGCCGGTGCCGCCGCCGCCTCCGCCGCTGCAGCGGCAGCCGCCGCCGCCGGTCGCCGGCGGCCGCGACCCGCGGGACCCGTATCACAGCGCTCGGAATCTGGACGTCGATACTGCAGGCGCGGCTTGCGACGTTCGTGCGGCGGGGCAGGTGCTGCGGGACCGGGGCGGCAGCGACGATGGCTACCGCGGCCGCAGCGCAGACGGCTACCGCGGCCGCAGCACAGACGGCTACCGCAGCGGCGGCAGCTTCCGCGCGGAGGACGACGCCGACGAGTACCGCAGCAGCAGCGGCAATGGCGGCGGCGGCGGCGGCGGCGACGGCGCGTACCGCCGTGCAGGCAGCGACTACGATGGCTACCGCAGCGGCGGCGGCGCCAGCAGCAGCGCGCGCAGCGTCGGCGGCGCCAGCAGCAGCGTGCGCAGCGGCGGCGGCGGCGGCGGCGGCGGCGGCGGCGGCGCGGAGTACGGCTCCGGGGACGAGGGGGAGGGGAGCCCGCAGGGGGGGAGGGGGCGCGCTTCGGAGCGTTCGCCGCGCCACTACTCGACCGCGGCCACCACGGCAGGCAGCCTGTCGCCGGCGACGCGGCTGCGCGGGCTCAGCCTGGGGGACAGCGAGGAGGGGAGGGGCGACGCGGCATCAGCGGCGGCGGCAGCGTCGCTCAGCCCTGCCAGCGGCGGCGGCAGCAGCGGCGCCGGCAACGGCGGCGACGGCGGCGCGTGGGATGTGGAGGACGCTGAGGAGGCGGCGCGGACGGCGGCGTTCTCGCACAGCTGGGGCGGCAGCAGCGCTCAGGGGCTGGACGGGGCGCTGCCGGCGGCGGGCAGCGGGCACGACGGCTGGGGCGCGGAGAGCGTGCACGACGCTGCGGAGGCGGCGGCGCTGGTGCTGAGCCCTGCTGCTGCCGCGGACAGCAACTGGCTAGATGAGGACAGCGCCGGGATGTGGCCGTCGCAGGAGGCGCCCAGCGCAGCTGCCACCGCGGCCTCTCGGCAGCAGGAGGGCGCGGCGGGCGGCAGTGGCGGCGCAGCAGCAGAAGCAGCGGTGGCGGCAGGGTGGAGTGACGCGGCTGAGCCCGCAGCCGCCAAGGCGAGCGCAACCACGCCATCGGCCGCAGCGCGGGACCCCTGGGCCAGCAAGCCCAGCGCACTGGACCAGCGGACGGAGGACTTGAATTTGCGCCGCAGCGATGGCGGAGGCGGCGGCGGCGGAGGCAGCGTGATCGGCGTCGAGCAGCCTCTCGCAGCGGCGGCTGCGCGCCGCAAGCACGCAGTGTCCGCGCCGCCGACGGAGGACGATGCTGCGCCGTCCAGCTTCGGCCGCGCCGTGGGACGCACCAACAGCGCGCACAACCTCGGCACTGCTGCTGGCGGCAGCGGCGGCGGCGGCAGCGGCGGCGGCATCCTGGTGCTCGGCAGCAGCGCCGCCGCGCTGTCCTCCGTGACGGCGGCGCCGACGGCAGCGGCGGCGGAGCCCGCGTCGCCGCTCGCAGCGGGCACGATGCGCATGCCGGTGCCGTCGCTCGCGGTGCCCACCGTGACGTTCAGCAGCAGCACCGCGGGCGGCGGCGGCAGCGGCGGCGGCGGCGGCAGCGCGGGCGGCGCGGCGGGCAGCGGCGTGCCGTCGCGCGGCGGCGCGTTCGGCACGCCCGACATTGCCATGGCGTCGCGCTCGTGGGCAAGCACGCCGGGGTTCGATTTCGGCGCGACATCTATGGGGGGGGGCGGGGGAGGGGGCTCAGCTGAGCAGAACCTGGTGGAGGCGCTGGCGCTGGGGGGCATCGTAATGGAGCCCTCCGGGGGCGAGCAGTTCCTGGGTTCCTCTATGCGGAGCGTTGTCGGCGGCGCGGAAAGTTCCTCGGCGGCGGCGTCGCCGCGCCCGCACGTCGCCGCCGTGGCAGTGCTTGGCATGCCGATGCTGTCGCCGGCGGCGGCGGCGGCGGCGCCGGGCATGTATGGAAGCGGCGGCGCGCAGCACGAGCAGCAGCAGCACCACCACCACGCCAACTTTGGTCACCACCACCACCAGCAGCAGCAGCAGCAGCAGCAGGCGGCTGCGGCGGCAGCAGCGGCAGCGGCGCAGCACCACCAGCAGCAGCAGCAGCACCACGCGTACCTGCTTGCGCCGCAGCAGCAGCACCAGCCGCCGCCGCCCCCGCCGCCGCAGCAGCAGCAGCAGTCCATGGGGCACCTGTCCCCCGGGCTGCCGAGCTACGGCGGCTCGTACTACCAGGCGCACAACTACCAGCCATTTGGCGCTGCCTCTACGGGAATGCTGCTCGCGCCCGCGCACCTCTCGTCCATGTCAGCCGGCTACGGCGGCGCGCAGTTTACCATGGGGTACGGGGACAGGGGGCTCGGGCTGCAGGCGCAGCCCCCGCCGCCGCCGCCGCAGCAGCAGCAGCAGCAGCAGCAGGCGGCGATGCCGGGGCTGGGCTACGATCCGTTTGGGTACTATGAGCAGGCGGGCGGCGGGTACGGGCTGCAGCAGCAGACGCTGGGGCAGCAGCAGTTCATGCAGCAGCAGCACCACCATCAGGTACGTCATGTTTGGTATGCTGTCTTTTGGCGCTGCGGACGCGCAGAATGTGTGGGGCGTCCCACTCCGTAGCAGCGCTTTTCAAGTGCTTGTGGCGTCACTGCTCGTTGCCCTAGGGGGTGATAAACTCTTGCACGGGATCTGAGGGTTGGGCTTTCCTTGGCCTGGCCAGCCTGCAACTCCAACTTTGCAACTTCAACTTTGTAAGGTCAGGTCTCAAGTCCGTTTACTGCAACGTCTAATCAAGGCTCTTCACCTTCAAATTTCATGCTCGGCAACGCTCACAGTCGCTGATGTCTTCCTCCCCCCCCTTTGCCTCGTGCCGCAGGGAGCTCCGCCAAACCTTCAGTACCCGCAGCAGCAGCAGCAGCAGCAGCGCCGAGGGGGGCCTGGCAACAATGGCAGGCACAACTAGACACAAACACACAAACTGGAGCCTATGTTTCACCCCATTCCATCCCCGATTCCAACGATACATGTCCTCTATATACCATGTCCCGTGGAAGGGGAGGGGGGGGGGGGAGGGGGCACATGGGGGGGCGGGGGGGGCGTTGAGGCATGGCTGCGCTGCCAATTTTGTGTGCGCATCAAGACTTGATGGCTGAGCACGGGTGCGAGTAGTTCATTGCCCTTTGGTTCTGTGCCGCCTGTTGCTCAGTACACGCTGCAAGCCGGCCCAGGGTTCTCGGTGAGCCTGCACGCTTTCCTCAAATAATACGAGTTGAAAGCACACTCCAGCGTGTTGAATTCTCGCAATGCAACACAGCATGCACTGCACTTTTTGCGCTTATTTGTGCGCCACAAGAAGACTTGCTATGAATGGATACGCTGCAGAATTTTGCCGTGCATTGCAACTGCTTGCATGCAAATGCCACAAACTATATCCTTGATGCCTGCCTCACTTACCACTTCTCTTGTTGCCTATTTAGTGAGAAAGTGACCATGACCGGGCGGGCCTAACTGCAGTATGAGGTGCCTGGCACAATGTCTGTTGGCCATGCTTTGTGCCAATGCTGATGTGTGATTCAAACCTTCAACAACTTTCATAAATTTCTCCATTACAGCATGCTGGCATCAGTTCAATTCTGAAGAAGGAGGGGCTTCATACCAACTTGGAAATTCAGCGGCAAAGTCACTTAAAAACAGTCACTTTTAGCAGCATGCGCACGCTCATCAATCATATGGTCCTGGATACTGTCCATAATGTTTGTGAACGGTGTTCTGCGGCTCGAAGCATAGCGAATTAAAGACATTGGACAACATGCATCGGTCAACATGCAGGCGATGCACTTTGCTTCCAGGAAGTTTCAACAGCATGCGCGCTACGAGCTGAGCAGCAAAAAACCATGCCAAACGCAACAAGCCAGGGGCTGACGCGGCACAGCAGTGAGACCAAGTTCAACAAACCACCACAGTCCAAATTCAACAGACCAAGCTCAACATACCAAGTTCAACAGATCAAGAGCACACAGACAAGTTCAACGGGACTTCACAGGCATGAACATTTGTGTACACGGCTCGCGCCCAACTTCAACTATGCCCACTGGGCCATGAGCTTCTTGCGCTTGGCTGCTGCACGCAGCGCCACGTTGCCCGCTGCCAGCCCCACTATCACCATGAGCAGGAGGCCATAGTTGAAGTTGGGTGCCAGAAGGTCGAAGGTCTTGGAGGGAGTCACCCGCGTGCAAAACATGTCTGCACGAGCCAGGGAGCGACGGGATTGGGGCATAGCAGTAATGAGCAAGCGGGCAATAGGTCGATGCGATATAGTGCTGTGCTGTGCTGTGAGGTGTTGTGCATGATTTCGATGCACTCACTGGCAGGCTACCTGTATAAACTCGAGGCACAGGTCGTTCTGCAACTTCAACTGTTCACAGACTCTCTCACAAAAAAAAATTGTCGCAAATGGCAAGCTGGTGCTCTAGAAGCCGTCGTGCTGCAAGGCTTCAACAGTTCATGACCAGAAAGTTCAACAATCTACACTCACCGAGCCCAGGAGCACGCTGGCACTCTCCGGGCCAGCGGTCGCACGACTTCGATGAGGCATGACGTGCAGCTTCAATGGTGACGCGCTAAATTGTTACCCACAACTTCAACACTTCACGGACGCGGCAAACAGTGCAATGTTCCAGTCTGTGAGACCCGTCACCAGCAGCGCGCGGGTGCTGTCCAGATCCGTAGGCGCAGTGACAATGCAAAACTTCTTCATGAAACCCATAACTTCACAGTTCACGGATGCACAGACGCGCCAGAGAGCGCATGGGTATGCTCACCGAGCCCTGTCGCCAGCAGCACGCTGGTGCTCTCGAGGCCGGTAGGCGCAGTAACGATGCGCGACGCGCGTGCGACCTCGCCGCTATACGTCAGCACCGCGTCCCCCCACAGTTCTTACCCACAACTTCAACAACAACAAATACACACTCCGCACACTCACCGAGCCCCGTCGCCAGCAGCACGCTGGTGCTCTCCAGGCCCGTGGGCGCTGTCACGATGCGCGACGCGCGCGCGACCTCGCCGCCATACGTCAGCACCGCCTGGCGCGACACCGGCAGGAACGGCTGCCACTGCACGAGCCGCTCGTCCTTCTCCGCGGCGCTCGGCTCCGCGACGGGGCGGCGCGGATCGAGCCAGCGGCGGTCGAGCAGGAACAGCAGACCGCCGTCGAGCGCTGCCACGAGGCTCTTGGCGGTGATGCCGTGGGACGTGAGGGGGAGGCCGAGCGCTGTCACGGCGTGCGGCAGGGTGTAGGCGCGGTGGAGGACGACGGGGGGGGGGGCGTCGAAGGAGGAGAAGTGCGCCGCACGCTGGGGCTGGCGCGTCGGGCCGAGGCCGTAGCGGCCTATCATGCCCTCGTACAGGCTCAGGCTGAGCACCTGGTGCGGTGACAGCGCGCGTCAGGGCGGTATGTATAAGTGTAAGGTGTGGTATGTATTGGTGTAGCGGCAGATTATGCCCTCGTACAGGCTCAGGCTGAGCACCTGTTGACGTTGGTGCGTCACGCACAAAGAGGGGCAGTGAGGCGACAAGCACCGGCAGTGAATGGAACGGGCGAGGGCAGTGGTGAGATGTACAGTAGTAGTAGTGGGGTACATGACAGGTACGTACGAACAGGTACGGTCCGGTGCATGCCCAATGTCCTGTTGTATGGCGCAAAGCGGCGCCACACGCACAACTTCTGAGTAACAGCGGGCCGCCGTTTGCGTGCTCTGATGCCCTGGCGGACGCCACGCACTGCTCTACTTCAATTCAACACTTCAACTTTGCGCCAACGCCTCACCTCCGTGCGCCGTGCATGCACGCTCCAGTGCGTGCACACGACATTGTTCTCAGATATGGAGCAGTGCACAGGGAGTCCCGCCCCCTGTGTCTCCAGCCTGTACAGCACACGCCCGCTCACAGTGTCCACGAGCCAGAGCGTGAGCCTGGCACCCACGTCGCTCTTGGCGCCTGCAAAGGAGTGAGTGAGTGAGTGGGTGAGTGAATGAGTGACTCATGAGGGGGGCAGTGAGCACAACAGTGTCCACGAGCCACAGCGCGAGCCTGGCACCCACGTCGCTCTTGGCGCCTGCGACAGAGTGAGTGAGTGAGTGAGTGAATGAGTGACTCGCAAATGAGGCAGTCACACCAGCGTCCGCTAGGCCGCAGCGTGAGCGTGGCGACCACATCGCGCTTGGCGCCTGCACGCAGGCGGCGATACAGTGAGTGAGTGAGTGAGTGAGTGAGTGAGTGAGTGAGAGAGTGAGTGAGTGAGTGAGTCAATACGTGACTCATCAGTGGACAAGCACCAGTACCTAAACGCTGCTCCCACCCTCCACACTCGCGTATTCCATTGTGTGCATGACAACACGCGTGACAACGCTCAATAGCGACAGCGCATGTTTGGCGCACGCGCCGCGCGTGGGCAGGTGGCGCGACAGTGAGTCAGTGAGTAAGTCATTGAGTCAGTGAGTAAGTGAGTGAAGAGTGAGCAGCATGTGCATCACGCAGCGCCCAACAGTGTCTGCCAGCTGCAGTGAGGCCCTGCGCACATGACACCAGGTGCATCTTCGAAGGCAATACCTGCACTACCTATGTGAATGAAAGAATGGATGCATGTGGCCGCTGTGGCATGCGGGCAGTGCCTCACGTCGAGTCGTCAATCAAACAGGTAATCGACCACCCATATTCTGGGGTGCCAGGTGTAGACCAATTGGCGCTTTCACTACCCAGTCAACTTCGATGTGCGATTGGATCAACCAAAGACACCAGCAAAGTCACGCAAAACCACCCGCCCCTTCCTCTCACCCGAATCGGAGCGCTGCTGCTTGGGCATCGTCGCGACCGCCGCCAGGTGCGGGTTGAGATACTTGAGCAGCAGCGAGTCGTCGCCCAGGACCTGCGCCGGCGACTGTATCGCCTCGCGCCGCAGCGGGTACGCCGTCGCGACCACCGCCTCGCCGCCCCACGACGCGCGCCCCACCGGCAGCGACGCCATCGAAGGGGGCGTCCACTTGTCGCCATCTTCAACTTCAAGTTGAAGTTGAAGTTCAGGTGTGAGGGGCGCCACCGCGAAGGTCTCGAGGCCCTCGTCGCCGAGCGTGTGGTGGAAGAGGGAGGGGATGAGGGGGGCGGCGGAGGCGTAGACCTCGCGCGTGGCGGGCGCGAGGGTCACGCGCTTTTGCCTGTGGCGAGCGCGGGTGCACGGTTGAGCTTGTCTTAGCTGAGCGCACCGCCGGGCGCGCAGGCCGGCATCGACGCGCTGCGCGTCGCGCAGGGCGCAGGCGGTTAGAAGAAGGGCATAAGTGGGGGGGAGGGGGGGCAGGCTGCGGCTACGCGCGCTTCTGCGCATGAATGCACGCACGCCGGTGGTCTATACACTGTGCATACTTCGATATATTTTGTGCGCTTGCATAGTAAGACACGGCGAATATGGCGCGCGCTCGTCCGCATCGCATGCGACTGAATGAGCCAGGGATCTGTGACTGACATATGTAGAGCTTTGACTTGCGGTCGTGTAGAGGAAACGCCCTGCTGGTGTGTAAACCGTCGGCAGCACTTCTTGAAGTTGAGGTGCAATGCAGCATCCGAGTGCGGCACCGTCCCCTGCCCGCTGCACGTTGCATGCACGAACTCCATGCGATGAAGAACATTGAAGCTGCGAGTCATGATGTGTTGAAGTTGACAGGTACAGCCCATCATCGGGAACCCCGCGATGCACACACGCAGTCCATGCGCCGAATAAAAAAGTTGTTGAACTGCAGAGGTATTGAAGTTGCTGTATGAAGTGACTCGCCTGTCCGCCATCATCAAACATGTGGCGCCCCTCTCCGCAATGCACACACGCAGCCGGTACGCTGAACGATGACATTTTCTGCAGATGAGTTGAAGTTGAAGCACGAAGTCGACAGAAAATAGTGAACTACTGCAGAGGTGTTGAAGGTGAGGCACCAGGCGTTGACTCACCCGTCCACAAGCATCAGCACCTGGCGCCCCTCCGCGTCGTGCACATCCAGCGGCACCACAGACGCCTTGACTTGAGGTTACATAAATTGTTGAACTACAGAGGTGTGAAGTTGAAGTATGAAGGTGACTCACCCGTCCACCAGCATCAGCACCTGGCGCCCCTCCGCATCATGCACATCGAGCGGCACCACCGATGCCACCCCCCCTGCCAGCCGCAGCGGCGCGCCACTCGCCGCCCCCGTCACCGCGTCGTACCACTCCAGCTCCACCCCCCCCTCCGCGTCAGCAGTGATCAGCGCAAACTCCGGCGCGTAGCCCAGCACGGAGCGCGGCCGCGTGGCGACGACGCGGCGCGCGACGCCGCCGCCGCTGGGCGGCAGCAGCTTGGACCAGACAATGTCGCCGGTGACGGAGCTGATGGCGCACAGCTTGCCGCTCGAGGTGACGGCGATGGCGAGCTTGGACAGGCCGAAGCCTGCGGGGGGGCCCGCGGGGGCTGCCGTCGCGGCGCCGCCTGGGGGTACGTATGGGTATGTGGAAACATGGGGTGTGGGTATATGGGGGTGAGGGTGACTGTTCGCCTGCGTTACTACTGAGAAGCACCTGTAGGGCGCCAGTGTGATGAGTGGACGGGTGCTGCTGCACAAGCAGACAGTGCACTGGCGTGTCATGATGGTGACGGAGGGGCCGCATTTTGGGGGAGGGGGGGGCGGAGAGGGGAGGGGCAGCAGGCAGTAGATCCCAACACATTACATGCATACATCATCACAGAGTAGCAACGTGATGATGTGCTCAGCCATACATTCTCCTGTACTTGCATCTCCACATGTAGCCCGTGTGCTGAAAATCCAATGGCCCAACAGCTCACCCTTGACAAAAGCGACGCCACGCTCTGCTGCCCCCTTCAGCTCCGCCCAGTGCAGCTCCAGCCGCTCCCGGTAGGTAGGTATGTGGTGCTCCTTCAGCACGTCGTCCACGGTGTGGTCGACAAAGTCTACGGACTCTACGGATGCGAGGGCCTCCTCCCTCACCCACGCCGTCGCCAGCGCGCCGTCGCCGCTGCTGCCGCCGCGCCGCAGCAGTGCGGCGGAGGCGTCAGCGCTCAGCACGAGTGCCTGAGCGCTGCGCAGCGACGCGCCGCTGGCCATCTGCGCGTGTGCAACGTGGCCAGGTTGTGGTGGCGAGAATGAGAGATTTGGCGATTGGGTTTGGAAGTGGGTGCACTGTTTGGGAGTGGGTAGACTAAGGTGCAAGGCGGGGTCCAATCGGTCTCAGGACACAGGAGGGGGCATTCAGTCACACTCAAATCGATGATTTGGACAAACAATGTGAAGGGGAGGCTTAGCGCGCATGCACTGCCGCCATCTTGGTATGACAGCCACTAATGCTGTGCCGAGTTCTTCACGGCTGCTGGGACGACGACACCAATGATGCTCAGCAAGGCACCACAGCCAGCTGCGCCTCTCCAAAGAAAGAAATGCTTTTGCTCACCACAGGAAACACCGCCTTCAGCGCGCCCCTCTCCTCCACCGCCAGCGGCACCGCCACGCCCTCCCCCTCCCCCTCCCCCACCTCCCCCATGCTGAGCACCGTCCCCTGCGCGCCGCGCGACACCCTGGCGAACACCGCGCCGCCCGCCGCCGCCTCTGCAGCGCCGACGGCGCAGTCGTCGCCGGCCGCGCACGCCGCGACAGGCGTCAGATCCCCCTTGGCACCCGCCGCCATCAGCGCCTCCCCCCCCCTGGCCCCTGCTGAGCCTCGCTGCAGGTGCAGCAGCGCTCCACCCGCGGCTCCGGACAGCGCGCCCGCGCTGGACCCTCCCAGAGCAGCTGTAACGTCTGGCTCCGAGAGGGCGCCGGAGGCGGTGTCGAGGAGAGCGACGGCCTTGCCGCCGTTGGCGAGCGCTGCTGCCAGCCAGCCGCCGGATTGGGGGGGCTTGGCCAATAGGACGACGCCCGATGTGGTGTCCACTGCGAGCCGGCCAACCTGCGCGGCAGTGATGGGGCGGTGATGGCGAGGGCAGCGGCCGGGCAGTGACGCGAGTGGTGTTGCTCGGCGCACCACGGGCTGCTGACTCACACGTCACAACAGCTGCCTGATATGGTATGTATGTATTACATGCCATCCTCATGAAGCCGGCAGGCCGCATCACTGGTCACCAGGGTGGAAGCTGGTGTCGGCTGGTGATCAGATTAGGGTTAGGTTAGGTCTAGCAAGTCTCAGGTGACTTTTGACACCACACAACATCAGCAGGGGCCAGATCTGAATAGGAAAGTCCACAAGATAGTGCGTCACAGCATGCCGCCATGCTGTGTTTACAGGATAGACAACGTGCGTTCACTCCGCGCGCTTGTCTGAATGCAGAAGTGTGGTCTTCAGGAGACCATGCACTGTACATACACGCGCAGCAGCGTTTTGAACACACAAATAGCGTCATCAGCTCACCTTGGCAGACTTAACAGACACCTTCTCCCCGCTAGAAGACAGCTCCACCGCCCAGATAGCCTCCGCCTTGTGCCCCTTCCCCCTCGTCAGGTACCCAGTAGCTACAACACCGTCTCCGCTGTGGCTGACCTTGACATCTGTCACCACAATCTGTGAGCAGAAGCCGTTCAGTGGCAGCATAAGCTTGGTTGGGACTGCATACTGCTGAGGTTACATTAGCGCGGACGAAGAAAGCAGTGTGCTGACACCAGGCAGTTGTTGACCAGCAAGGAGATGCACATGTCAGTGGCTGGGATAAAAGCCGCCATTGTCTGATGCAGAAGTGTCGGTGAGTGGTGGCTGTCGACCTTCCTCATGATATCAAATGTCGCCATAAAGCCTGGTGTTTGTTTCACTGCTGGCTACGAAAACAGTGAAGTGCAGTTAGGAACTGCGACACTTCCGTTGCATCGCATCGGGCACAAATCGTTACAACGGATGAACAACTACAGTAGTGCGCTTTGTGCAACTCTCGCTCCTACCAGTGAGTTAATATCCACAGTCAAAAGCTGCCTGCACTTTGAAAACAAACTCAGGGTGGGTACGTACGTGGGAGTCACTGCCGCCAAGCGCCCCTGCCGTCGCTGCATCGCCAGCATGCCACTGCCACTTGATCCTGCCGCTGAACGCATCCACGCACGCCACTGCGTCGTTGACACCCACAAAGACCGTGGCGCCATCTCTTGTGGCGCAAGCCCCCCCGCCACTGCCGGCATCCTGATTCGCTGCCCCAGTTTTGTCCGACTGAGTGGCGATGTCCCACAGCAGAGTCCCGTCTCTCGCATCCCAGAGGCGTGCAATGCCGGCCGCTCCAGTGATGGTCAGCAGCTTGTTGAGTCCAATGGGAGAGGCGTGCCGCAGAGATTCCCTCTCGTCCAGCACGTGCCTCCAGGCGACTGTGCCATTGTTCGGGTGCAGCGCGCCTATGACGGAGGTGGATCGCGAGGCCACCACCAGAGAGCCCGATTGCAGGGGATGCAGAGAGCTGATGGTCCCTATGTGCTTCTTGTGCCAATCGTTCACACCTGCCTCGTCCTGAAACAGAGCTCGGCAGCAAGGCAGCAGCGCCAGCAGCAGCAGGGCGGGCCTGCTGCTCGCGCGGCGCCTACTGCCACTGTGTTGGTGCCTCCCCATCGCAACCTCCCTCCCAAGCAGGGTCGCCTGCTGAACACTCTCAGCGAGATCTATGAGCTCTGTGTTGAAGTACCATGCAGGTGAAGTCGGGAGTTTGAGCTCCAGGAGAGCTTGGGCTGCAGCTGCTGACAGGAGAGGGACCTCAGCACGCGGCAAGGATGAGATTTCATCTGCAGTGGCGCTAGCACCGCTAGAGATAGAGGGATGCAGTAGCCGCACAGAACACGAGGAGGTGACAAACCAAGAACACAGATCCGAGGCTTACTTGCAGTTGATCCTCGCGCAACGGGGTGTAGCACTTGGAGAGGCCGCCATGAACTCGAGAAAAGAGCGGGGCAGCAGGTGAGCTGCCCACGAGAGCAGCAACGCCTATGTTTGCAGCTGGGAAATGCTTGAGCAGAGCAACAGAAGCGACGCGTCAATCTGAAAACTTTGCATTACAAGCCAACAACAACAACGGTGCTCGCAGGTCTCAATCTCAACAGCACCCTATACTGCGGCATCGCGGACTACCACAACGTTTAACATTTGTTTTAGTGACGCGATGCACAGGCATTCCACAGCCATTGCCAGTGTGTGACCATATTAAGCGTCAACTTGTGTGTCTGCAGAGCGAGGTCCATCAGTGCCAGCGGCGGAGCCCAGCAGGATCAGTTCATCAGGATCGATGAGCTAGGCGGCAAGCGCTTATTAAGGACAGAGAGCCTGACATCATCATGCCTGCTGATCGTGGCAGCATGTGCCATGGGATTCATGCTCTACTTCCTTCGGACGATTCTGGTCCCCTTCTTCATCGCTATTTTCTTCATGGTGAGCCACAGTCTCAAGTCCTTCATAGCAGCTTTGTCAAGTTGAGCATCAGGTGGAGGAATGCGATGCCTTGCCTGTGACAGTATTTCATGGGTTGCCGTCTCAATGCAACACTGACTGCGCCGGCTGTTTGCATGGCCTCAATACTGCTGCCATTGTGATAGGCTCCCGCACCGGTTGACATGGACAGGTTCTCTTCCATCATGCTAGCATTATGAATGCATGTGATGGAGGCCAGCTTTGCTTGTTTGACCTGGCTATTGTGGTCAGCATGGTCATTCCACACAGCGCGGTTCTGGTGCGCCAACGCCGACGGCTCGAATGCCAACCTGTCAATGACCTCATCAGACTGCCAGAAGTCAGGGAAGCAAACCCTTGCAGGCGGTCATTGTGTGCTTGAGCAACATCCCTTGCAGATCTCAGTCGCTATTTTGTGGTGGCATGCTGAGCACTGCGGCCGCTGCTGCGTGCTGCAAGCGCTGCACACCTGTACGTGCATACACACTGAACACTACAATATCTCACACGCCTTACAGCCGGGCTCAGAACAACGTCAAGTTATGTTGTGTGCGCTGCCGCCCACCGCAACGGGCACCCAGGTGACTGCTTTCTCCTACAACGCCTATCAACTCCGCAGTAGCTCTTGACACGCGGGAATCATCATACCTCAAAGCATACCACTCTGCGCCATAACCTTTGTTGGTGTCAGTTATTTGCAAAGCATACAAGTCTCAACTGTAATTGTAACCCTGCAAATGGCGCCGCCAAATTCCCGTACCGCAGCACCTGCTGCAGCCGGTAGTTAACCTCCTGAGCTGCCGCCGACGAGGCGCTTGGTGTACTTGATACCATTCGCAACCGTGACCCTGCAAACCGCCGTATTCTTGTACCACACTTGTTACCATTCGCAACTGTGACTTTGCAAACCGCCGTATTCCCGTACCGCAGCACCTGCTGCAGCCGGTGGTGAATCTTCTGAGCCGCCCGCCGCGGCGCTGGTGCAACAAGTGCACCAAGCGCAACGGCGAGCTGTGCTGCGAGGGCATGAACACGCTCACGCGCAGCCGTCGCTACAGCGACATCTCCGACGGCGGCACGGCGCACGTGACGCCGGCGCCGGCAGTGCTCAGCGGCGGCGCAACGGGTTTCAGGCCAGTCACTTGAAACTTTATAAATCTTTTTGATACTTTTTTTGTCGTGTGTTTGCAGTCCTAGCATGTGTGCTGCTCAGGCCAGTCACTTCAAAGCTCACAAATATTTTTGGATGTTGCTGCTCAGGCCAGTCACTTCAACAATACATGAACATTTTGGAGTGTCGGTCTTGCGAGTTTGCAGTTCTGGCATGTGCTGCTCGCATCCGCAGCAGTGTGCATGTGTGTGTGTGTGTGGCATGCAGGCACCCACCATGTGCGAAGGCGCATGATGGCAGAGAAAGTGGCCTGAACACTGCCACGCAGCGCGTCACCGGCAACGTAGTGGGTTTGTCGCGGGGACGCTGCCTGTGGCATGTATGCATAGTCTGGGGCAATCACAAGATGCACTTCGAAGGGCCGCATGTCCAAAACTGTGGTGTGCGTGTCCAGAGAGAACACCTTGAAGTCGAAGCTGGATCAAGTTGAAGTACCTCTACTTGGCTGTGTGAAACGCAACGCCTGCAGTACATACACGCTTGCGCAGCCGAGGACGCTGCGCGTACGTTGATATGCACGCCCGTGTATACACATCAACATGGCTTCATCACGATGCCAGGCATCATGTTATGTACATGTATACACGGTACATACCACCAGCATCAGCGCTCAGCGTGTCGTTGAGCTCACGAGGACGTTGCGCGGCGCCTCAGGCACAAACCTCACCAGCTATCCATTGACCTTATTACCTTGCCCCCTCCCACACACATACATACATTGCACCATCAGCAATCAGTACAACGTTGCGCTCACAAGGACGTTGCGGGGCCTCAGGACCCACCAGCTATCCGTCGACCTCGTTGACGAAGCCGTGCCCCTTCCCCACACACAAGCATACATACCATCATCAGCGCTCAGCATTGATTGTGCTCGCAAGGACTTTCCGCGGCGCCTCAGACACAGACCCCACCAGCTATGCATGGACCTCGACAATGAGGCCTTCCCAGCGTTTACGAACGCATATGTCTACGTACCATAATATTACAACATTCCATGTATGTCGTTGCGCTCACAAGGACGTTGCGCGGCACCTCAGGCACAGGCCTCACCAGCTGTCTGTGGACCTCGATGACGAAGCCCTGGCACCCCCGCCCGCGCTCACGTGCATGGACTACCCCATCATCCCGCGATGGCTCGCGGTGATCATGGCCCTGGTGCTCGCAGTGAGCCTCGTGGTGAGTTGCAATTACTTGCTTTGTCACTTCAAATTGGTATTTGGGCGTTTAGCATAGTGCGGAAGCAGAGGGGTATTACCACGCGTGTAGCATGTTCTCACCCAATACCTTCAGTCTTAAATATAACAGTTCCTGCCCCATCATCCCACGATGGCTTGCGGTGGTCATGGTGCTGGTCCTTGCAGTGAGCCTCGTGGTGAGTTCTGTTCTGTTACCTGAAATGAATTTGGGTGTTTTGGCGCTGTGCTGAAGCAGAGGGGTTGTCGAGCTCCGCAACGTATGCTGCTGAGGTGCAGCAAGTCTTCAGTGTTCCTATACCTCACCCATCGTTCCGCGCTGACTCGGTCGTCATGGCCCTGGTACTGGCAGTGAGTCTCGTGGTCAGTCCTGATTACTTATTGGGTTGTCTCGAATGAATTAGAACCTGTGGCTGTGCTGAAGCGTAGGAGTGTCACCAAGCTCTGCGTAGCATGTTGCGTAGCTGTATGCTGCAGTAGTTCACGTCGATGTTCACTGTGAAGTCCGCACGCACGTTTGGAGTTCATTGCGGCTCGCGGAAACGCTGTTCGCGGTCATTGTGGTGGTCTGGCCGAAACCGAAATGGCTTAGCTACATTGCCAGACCAATTGCTCTCTTTGGCATCAGGCTCTTTGACGCTGGGGCGCCGCCAATAGCATGCATGTCATGCCAGAGCGACCTCTAAACGTAATCCCAACGCTGAACTCAACCCTTGTCCTGACAACACACATGTCACGGCTCACCGACAGCGCCGCTACATGGTCATGCCAACGCGCACACCTGTAGGGTCAGGCTTGACTTGGCGTTACAGGCATGGGTAGGTTAGGGTAGGGTTCATGTCGAACTTTATGCCACACCCAGCCTTCATTAGTCAGTACATCACGCCCTTCAACTGTGTTTTGCGTAGGCCACAGCGGCTGCCGCTGCTCCACGACGCTGCAAGAGTCGACTGCCATAGTGTGCTCGTTTGCAACGCGGCAATGCGCACTGACATCCCCTTCCCCCCGGTTGCGCACCTCTGCAGATCGTACTGGGGGTGATCGTGTACACCTCCGTCATGAACCTGGAGGTGAGCGCACTGCGCAGCGCTACTGAGCACTGCTGCCTGCGCAGATGCGACGCGCTCCACTGGTTGTTTGCGCGTCAGCAGTTGTGACCAGACTCAGTTCACTTCCCATGTCTACAGCATCAAGCGCTGTTGAGCCCCATGACGCAAACGCCTTTTGACAGTGTGGTGAAGGGGGGGGGGGGGGGGGCACACTAGGGCTGCGAGAGCCACGAGGGTCAAATGCCAAGACTGAGGTTATCTGTATTGGACCTGGAACTGCGGGTTGGGGGTGGGCGTGTGTGACCGAAGTTGCGAGAGCTACAACAGTCACAGTCACAGAGGTCAAGCGCAGGAGTGAAGTTACATTTGTGTGCAGTCATTGCTTAGCTGTAGCTGACAACATCAGGGTTTGCCAATTCTCTTGGTCAGGGACTGCCTCGGGGCCACCATTTTCACATTCCAGCTGGTGCGATGGGCTTGTATTCTGCTGGATTCATGGTGATACCTGACGCTGACTCTAACCCTAACCCTCAGGGCTCTTAAGGGCTTAATGGGACAGGCCTTGCTGCGCACTGGCACTTGCAGTGGGCGCCTCAAATGTGCTGACCTGGTAAACAACTCCAACTGCTGAAAGCTGACCGGCGTTGCTCGTGCGCTGCCACATACCCAATATTGTCGGTACGATCAATACTTGCATGACTTGAACTTGAAGTGGAGCTATAGCTGATCGATGCTGCTTGTGCACTGCCACAGACCCAATTCTACCGGTATGAGGAGGGCGCCTCCAATCTGGCAAAGCTACTCAAGAAATATATGGCACTGGTTGACTACTCCTTGGACGAGGACGTAGTGCCATGGCTATTCAAAACGGTCAGTGCGCATGTACCGTCATTGCCCTAACGTATGTGTACTTTTATTATATTCCACTTGTGGCTGTGGAAATGCCATGTTGTAGGTGTGTCGCCTTGTTTTCACTCTTGGGTGTAGCATGCAAAGCTTGCACACCGCACCCCGCCCCCCACATCACCCCCAACAAAGCACCCGCAAGCGACTGTCCCCCACATACTAGCAGGGATACTGAACAAAGCTACAAGACTCTCCCCCCACAGACAGACCCGTCTTAGGGCCACCCAGCTCCACGCAGACTCCATCTCAAAGTTTTCATGCAGGCCAAGGTCACCATGATGGGCCCTGAACTGGAGATTGTGGCTATCTACGTGAACCCCGATATCATAAAGATAAGCAGAGGGAGTCACTGGGCGCCAGGCGCTGACGCTAGAAAGAAAGGCTATATAACTAAGCAAAGCATCGCCTCCTTGATGAGCGAGGTCACGGCTCACCGCAGGCTGCAAGCCTGACAAGATATTGCCATTTACCGCTGCGAGTAACTTGTGGTTGGTGCCGTGGCGTGCAGCCGACTCCGCTTGCTCTCCAAGCACGCCAAGCCGCTGCCTGTCCCTCCTCCGCACGCCAGCCAGGGCTTCCGAGACATGTATGTGTACTCTTATCTTGGATAATGCCACTTGGGGTTGTGGAAATGCCCTCTTGTATGGTCGTTGGCGTCGTTTTCACTCTTGGATGTAGCATGTAAACCTTGCACGCCACACCCCGCAGTACATCAGGCAGTGCACACATCTCGCTCGCTGCGAAGCGTGTGCATGCGCCGCGCGTCTATTCTCACCTTGTGATGTGCCTGGCACCCGCCCCTCCACTGTGCCACGCGTCTCTTTCGCCTGCTGACCAACATGCTTGCTTCTGCTAACCCTACCCCCCCCCCCCCCCCCCCCCCGCCACGCGCCTCCCCACCCTCAGATGCGGGACCTTACGCCACGCGTGCTGGCCATGGTGCTGAGCAGCGTTGCGTACATGATCTACGTGGTCATCTTCCTCACGTTCCTTCTCATCAGCCCCACCAGACCGATACCTAGCAGGTGCGTGCAAAGGCAGCAGCTGCGCCCTGTGTCCTTATTTACATAACATCAACAATGAAGTTAGGGTTGGGGTTAGGGTGCGCTTTGGCAGCAATTTTCATTCTGCAAGCCTGCTATGCGCTGAGCTGACTCTGCACGCTGCTTGCAGCAGTGCGAGCCCTGCACGATGGTCTGTCGCAAGTACTGTTTTGAGGTGATCAATCTCCAGGGTCAGATGAGCACCCCAATTAGTGCGTACATGGCGGCGACTGCATTCGTTCCACACCGCAACGATTGAAGTCATCCAAAAGCATGAATGTGCTGCTTCGAGACACCGCTGGAGCTTAGGGTTAGGGTCAGCATTAGGTTTAGAATTGAGGTCACATGGCTTGTGTCACAGCAGCCGTAGATGCACAATGCTGATACTGTACGTCTTGTGAGCTCTGCACAACGGCGTGCTAGTGCCTCTTGCAGCAGAGGCCGATGCCTGTGTTGCCTGGTGCCTGTTGTAGCTGAGGCCGGTGCCTGTGTTGCAAACCATTTCTTTTTGAGTTCTGTTTTGAGGCATAGATGTCAGGGTTAGGGTGAGGGTTGGGGTATACTGCTCTTAAGTGTGCACTTCAGTTGTTCATGTACAAGAATTAAAACATGAATTGACGGCTTGATCCGCTGTTGGAAACATGAATTGGTGGCTTGATCCGCTGTTGGCAGCTGCAGCAGTGGCCGGTGTTCGTGTTGTAGACCTTCTCTGTTAGGAAATGTCTACTCAAAGTATGCATCTCAAGATACATCCACAAAAAGGTGCAGTTACTCGCACTTGCCAGTCTGGTGTCAAGCGCACAACAGCTTCTGAGCGTTGCTGCAGCATCAGTAAGATCACGCAGCGCTGTGAGCATTGCTGCCGAGTATTGCTGCGGCGTTGCTGAGCACTGCTGTAACTGCTGTAACTGCCTGCAGTAACACCGATGGTTACACCGTGCTGTTGCTGCTGCCTGGGCTTGTTGTTGTGCGCAGCGCGTGGGGAGCTATCGACCTGCACATCAGGCGATACATTAGGCTTAAGGTGAGTCGTGAGTCGTGAGTCATCCTTAACCTACAAATCAGGTGCAGCGTCACGTCAAGCGATACACTGCATCAGCGCTCAGGACGATTGCTTGCCGTCCACGTTACACTTCACAGACGTTTGTGCATGTAGCATGGTGTTGCCCTTGTGAGCGTTGCTCAGGAGAAATGCCGTCCGCTCAGACGGCTTTGCGTCATCACTATGTGCTTTAAATGTCAACCGCGCTGTGGCTAGATCATACATGCTTCGTAGCAGTATAATACTGTTATTTGCTTCAGCTCGGAAGTAGGCTAAGTATTTTGGCGACAAATCGCCTTTCCCTCAAGTATGTACAGAAGCGATGAAGCCAGTGTCGTAACTGACAGAATTGCTTCTCTTGCAGCGTGATTTTTTTTTCGTGTGCACCAGCACATCTTGCTGCCTGGCTTAGGCTATCGGGCTCCTTAGGGGTAGGATTAGGGTTGGGCTTTAGGGTTAGAAATAGTGTTATGATTACTCTAAACTGCTGTGTGCTGCAGCCTGTTCCAAGTGTGCTGTGATACCGGAGGTGAATCATCTCTTGCTGGCAGATAGTGCTGCAAAAATCATCAAGTGTGACACACCTGACCAACTGGTAGCCAGACGCCAAGTTTATACTGGTTTGTATCAGCATGTGCCATATCATGTGGCTCCATCACAGCATACTGCCTTGCACTTCATGTAAAGGACACTGTTGACTGCAATGCAGTTGACCTAGTGAGGATCCCAAGGAAAATTAAGTGGCGACTAGTTATCTGGCACAGCTCCTTCAGAGCATTGTCAAGACACCTTCCCTTTGTCTCAGGCGGAATGCTATGATGAATGTGATCAATGGTCTCATGCTACCAGTCTGACACAGTCGCCACTGCTGCTGCTGATGTCCTTGCAGACTTCGATATGCGTCTCTGTTGGGATATCCACGGGGGCGATACTGTGGGCGCTGAACATCCAGCTCTCATGGGTTTTTGGGCTGGTGGCTTTTGTTCTGAACTTCCTGCCGAACATTGGGCCCATGGTTGGTGAGTGCAAGTTTGAAGGTGAAGGCTTTGCTCATGTACATGTGCGTAACGCAAGTGAGTGTCAGCGTGAAGGCCTTGCTTATGCGTGCACCAAAAACATATACATGATAACAGCCGGGTGTAACGCACCCTTAGGGTCATGTTTCGCTTCACAGTTACTAGGCGCGTTGTGCGTGCGCATGCTGCTGCAAAAGCGAGAGCCCGTTTTATGCAGTTCACCAGTGCGCAAAGCGAGCTTATGAAGCGTTCCTTTTGGTACGGATTGAGTATTCTGTAGTGAAGATGAGACTGCAAAGCTCTTCGTGACAGCGAGCTTCAGAACCGGTGCTTGCGACAGAGATAGTGAGAATGGGCCAAGAGCTGCACTCATCTTGCAAGTTAGTAAAGCTGTCGCCAGACCCTTTGACCACTTCACGGCATTGTGCGATGATGCAACCACTGCAGCACCCTGCTGGCCTGTACTGTGCAACGATCATTGCCGCAAACGGCGATGACTCAGACAATTAAATGAGCTGTTGTAAAGTGCTGAGCGTTTGCGTTGCCCCTTCGAATCATGCCACCAAACACTCTACAGCACTCTGCTAGCATCCCAATCGTTTCCATGCACCTTTGAATTGCTGTTTTTGTACTTGTGTTGCCTAAAAGTCATTGGCGGATGACGTGCCTGTGCTGCTGCACTTGCGATATCTGGGTATCTGCCGTGCACCTACAGCAGCTGCACCTGCCGCAGCCTCATTGCTGTTTCTACTGTCCAGTTCAGAACTTGCGTGGGTGGGCAGACAAAGAAGTATGTATGCCACAGCTGCTGCTGCTGCCGCTGCTGCCACTGCCGCTGCCGCTGCTGCTGCTGCTACTGATGCGGCGGCAATCTGAGCACTAATACTGATACCAACCTCAACACGCGTCTCCTGCCCTCTTTGCAGCCACCTGCCTACCAATGCCCCTGGTATTGCTAGACCCAGACCTCAGCGCCGTGAACAAGGTGCTGGCTTTTGCGCTGCCGACGCTGATACACCTCATGGTCGGCAACGTCGTCGAGCCTAAGGTATGTATGTATGGCATGTGCACCATCCATCTCTTGAACAGCAGTCACACTGCTTGTCTGCGTTTCGAGGCTGATTCGGATGGAGCAATGATTTGTGTTTCTCCATCTGGGACTGTGGTGTGAGCACCATTACTAGTACATGCGGCCAAGCAAGCATGCTCTGGTGGAATGCGTGTCGTGCCTCATTTCACCAGTGCAGGTTAGGGTGTGGCCTAATCCTTATCAATCTCCATGGCTGTGGCTCCAATCGCAGCAACTACTTCGAATTATACAACAGGCGAGTGGGTGGCAGCGTGTACCTAAATGTCAACCTGCATGCTCTCCTAGGGGTGCATTTGAGTGTGCTTCTTTGACCTGGCCCTAACCTCAACGCCATGGCATGGGCCTCGTCTTCTTAGGGTTAGGGTGAGTATCAGGTTTAGGGCTAACCTAGAGGTGTATTGCACAACTTTCACACTCAACCAAGTAGAAATGCTCTGCGCGTGATGTATTTTGGCCCTAGGGTGGGCATTACGGTCAAAAGCAAGATCAGGGCAGGCATGGGGAGTGACTGCCCTCATGCACTTGAGCCTGCTCAGACCAGCACAGTGTCTGGCATGCTATTGTGCTTGCCCACATCATCCCTTTGCTTGCTCACAATGTCCCTTTATTGAGAGCGTGCAGTCACAGCAAGATGTCAAAGAGTGTCCGTTCAGGTGTTTTTGAGTGTTGACGACTTGCTCCTGTTGAGCTTCATACCAGCGCTCAAACACGTATTTACGAAAAGCAGATGCGCACTCTGCATTGCCGCGCGCACACATGCGCCGCCGCTGCCTGCGCAGCGCGCCTGTGCCCTCCTTGCCCGCATGCTCTCTTGCGCAAACAGTTAATGTAGCAATAAACTCATTTCATTCCACCACCATTCTCCGCTTGCACCAGATTTTTGGAGAGCACTTCAGCCTGAGCCCGGTGGTGGTCCTGTTGAACATCACCTTTTGGTCACTGCTGTGGGGGCTGCCAGGGGCCATATTGAGCGTGCCCCTGCTAGTGTGCGTGCGAATTACATGCCTGCACCTGGAACATCCGTATGCGCGAACTGCGGTGAGTGCCATTTCTGTTGCACCACGATTCCGTCGCCGCTTGTCTGGTTTGATCTACTGCCTTGTGACAACAACTTTTTCTGGCCCTGCCCTTTGTGCCGAGCTATGCCTCTGTCACCCGTTACACCAGAGGTACATGCCACATAGTGAGACTCACTGTTTGCATGACTGGGGCATGGTCCACGAGTCAAGTACTTGCACACGGCTGTACTGACCTGGTATCGCTGCTGCGGCTGCATTTCTGTGATTGTGTACATGTAACTTCAAGTGAAATCGAGCGCAGGGAGGGCTCCGTGTTGTTGCTGTGTCAAATGCGCTGTGTCCTTGTTGAGCACTGCACTGGCTCGTGCATACATATCTCCGAGCCGACACTGTTGAAGCACTGGCGTTGCTCGCTTCACGTTGCTTACCCCAATGCGAAAGCCCGCAATTCTTTGCACGGTGTGCCCCCGAATGGCAGCATCAGCGTCAGGGATACGGTTCAAAGTCACTCATCGCAGCATGTCTCAGCACAAGAGCAGTTGTTGTGCCGCATCGCATTGCATCACGCGCACTGGTTCATTCGCCCTTTTTGGCTACTGTCAGTCAGCACGTGCAACAATTTCTGTAACATCTACTCATTGCCGCCCTGCGTTTGTGCAGGTGGCACTAATGGAGGGGCGCATATTTGAGGCGCATCTCGATGCCCTAGCGGGCGGTCGCAAGGCGTCTTGGGCCGGGGATGCGGGGTTCTTTGAGGGGGGGGACAGAAGAAGCAGCGCTACGTACCAGTACGACCCTGATCCCGCCTGACACAGCATGCATATATGAATGAAGCATCCACATGCATGATGTTTTGGTGCGCGCTTCTGGCGTTTGCTTCACTCGCAATTCTCATCAATGTGTTGCCTCATTGTTGTCTTGGCCGTAATGCCGTGCTAGGTGCTTGCTGCACCTGACAATCAGCTGAGCTGCCGTACTGTTTTTCAATGGTTCCGCTGGCGGCAGCGTATGTACAGAGCACTGCTACGCGGGCCCACGGTGTTGGGTGCATTCAGTCAGCGAAAGCACTTGGCAGACATGCTTTGCTTGAGGCCAGAGTTTTGATCCATGGTGCTGTATCATAAAAGTATAAAACATGCGCGCGTATCATGGGTGCTAATGCAATGCACAAAGAGACCAGCGATGCCACCAGATAGCCCCGCAGTGATGCGATCACCTTTATATATGCCTGACAAGAGGGTTATGACAGCTGTGTGATGCAGACAATCGCAAGCGCACGCACCGGATTAGCATGCCACTCTTCGGGCAATGCAGCAGCAATGCGAGCAGAAGGAGGGCGCCATGGTATCACATTCAGGATGCTGACGTAACGTTTTTGCCCCCCTGGCTGTGGAGACCACAGGCAACCGGCGGCCTTAACGTCGCTGCCACTGCAAATGAGCTTTAGATGACTCAAAGCCGTGGTATCAATGACGGTTCGCGTGGTCGCGGCTGCCGTTCATGAAGCGGCTGCATGCTGAAGGCACGCACGGCAGTACGATATCGCTGGGCTGCGCCCCATGCCGATACTCAGAACGTGAGCTATCCGCACGCGACCAATGATGATAGGGCAACTAGTGCGCATGTATGCTACCCTGACCATTGGGCTGATGTTGGAGCTGCCTAGCAACTGCCATGCGGGGGGCGCTGACGGCTGCACTTCAACATGCGACGCGCCGTCAACCATGTGAACTTCAAAATTGAGGCAAGACGGTTAAGCGATGTCATCGCTTGCGCTCCTGCTTGACGGTGCGCGCTTTGGCCATCTCGCGTTTGGCCTTCTCGCGCGCCTGCTGCTCCTTGTCTCGTGCCACCTTTGCCTGCATCGCATGTATAGGTGTAAATGACGCATGGGGCACATCGAAGGTATGGGCAGAATCGGACAAAAAACGTGCAAAGCAGCCGGGTGCATTCGTGGCAAACTGTGCGCGACTGTGTGCGCTTGTTGCGTGGTCTTCCCATACTGCCGGACGAGTCTTCACGGACGCAAGTCTGCTGGCTCATGATGTGATGCGCTCTCCTCAACTTGAACATGTGCATGCCGACTGCAAGTTGTTGACATGTATTGCAGCACTACTTGTATGCATACTGAATGCAATTCAGAGTTGTATGTTGGCCTCTCTGTGCACTGATGCCCTATTTAACACTGGGAGCTCAACGTATGCTGAACGCATTGCAAATCTTGCATGCACGTGCTGCTCTCTTCTCGGTAGGGTTAGGATTAGGGCTAGGTAATATAATCTGAACTGAACTGTCAGCGCTACATGATCGCGTTAAACCACGGTGCCTCATCCCCAAGGCATGTTCACTGGTCATTTGCAAAAGTCCCTGCGCCTGCTTTTTCATGCCTCTCTCGTATGCTGTTCGTGACAGTTGACAATCTTAACCCTAACCCTAACCCGAAGGCCACAGCCAGAAACCATCGGCAACCGTAACAGCATTCACCATCGCAACAGAGGGTTCAATCCATGTGTATGTATGTATGGCCACTGCGACGCTTCGTTCAGTTTCCGAGCAAAGGGGTCCAGCCTCGTGGAAAGGTTGCTTGCGCCACTGAACATAGACTGTGAACAAGCACCAGGACAATGATGCCGCAACTACAACTACAAATGGTACGCTGATTTCATGTGAATGAAGCCTGTTACCACCCACCATCCTGATGTATGCACTTCGAAGCATGACTATGAGGGAAGGACACATGCAACCTTCAAAGCATGACATTGAGGCAAGGACATGTGCGACCCTTCAAAGCATGACATTAAGACAAGAACATATGCGATCCTCACCTCATGCGCAGCTTTTGCCGCCTCCCGCTTGGCCTTGGCAACTTCGGCAATGTGCGCCTTGTTCATGTTGCGCTCCACGCCCAATGCAGCGGCGTCGTTTTCTCGGGGCACCGCCAACACATTGCCATCCTGTGCATGGTTGCAAAGTTGCAGCAGCATCGTGGACATGGGTATCATGATCAGTGCACCGTAATTTGTATACTTGAGAAGTTTTTGAAACATATCGTACCACATACCTACATACACATGGTCATTGTTGACAGAAGGTCTATGACAAGTACACCATGATAAGTGCACCATACCAATACACACACCATACGATTTGAGTGTATTTGCACACAAATCGTATGTATCTGCGCGCTGCACCCTCAGCAGTGCTCTGGGCTGAGCACCAGACCTGGGCGCACACTTTGTGCATATGCGAAGGCAATGAAACATGGCGCGTCAATGCACCAGCGCATGCCAGCATGTCTCAGCAACGCATCATGAAACTTCAATTTGTGACGCACCTCGTCCACAAAGTCCTCGTCGTAGCCGTACTCCGCCAGCAGCCGCTCGCGCTGCGCGCGCTGCCCCTCCGAGCGCGCCGCGTCCGCAGCGGCGCGGGCGCTCTTCTCCCGCTGCGCCCTCTCCAGCTCCGCGCGCTCCTTGTCACTGGCCTCCCTGAGTGCTGCCGCGCGCGCGGCCGCCTGCGCCGCCGCCAAGGCCTGCGCCGCGCCCTCGCGCGCGTCCCAGCGGCGTATGAGCGCTGCGCGGAAGTCGCCGAGGTCCTGCGCGTTGAGAGAATAATATGGCTAGAAAGAATCGGTATGTGTTGGAGCGTATGGCAGTTATGTTGCCATTGCTGGTTGCATGCTTGACGGTTGCAGCAGTTACACTTGCCGGTACACAGCGCCCTCGCGCGCGTCCCAGCGGCGTATGAGCGCTGCACGGAAGTCGCCGAGGTCCTGCGCGTTGGGGAAATGGGGTAGGTTGGTATGTGTTGGAGCAACTGGCAGTTAGCTGCGTGCTCAGAGGGCGCGACGGGCGCCCCAGCGGCGTATGAGCGCTGTGCAGAAGTTGCCGAGGTCCTGAGCGTTGAGGGATAAATGGGTAGGGATGGCATGTGCTGGAACATATGGCAGGTACGTGCTCATTGCCGTTTGCGCGCTTGATGGTTGCGGCAGAAACACTTGCAGGTGTGCACAGAGCACGATACAGTTTGCTTCTAGCGGCGTGCGACTGGCGTCGGCCTTCTGTTGCGTTGGTCACCTTGATGTCTACCTCTGTCGGTGTGAAGCAACAGGCTAGTGAGCAGCAGCTCTCTACGTTGCAACAGTATGTATTGCACGTATGAGACAGGGGAGTGGGTCGCTGGGGGGTCCTGGTTGTTGAGCACTGGCGTGCGTGTGGCGTGGCGCAGGGTTGGTATGTATGGGGTTGCGTTTGGAGAAGACAAATGGAGTCAGTAGTGGCGTCTGGCTCTCAAATGTGCTGCTGCACGCTCTACCACTGGTCGGCCACGTGCGCCTAAACCCTAGAGGTAGCGTCTCTCGTCAAGACAGAGCTGGCATCTGCCCTTTCTGCACTGGGCTTGTGCTGATTATGAATAGAAAAGGCAGATGACGTGCAACGTGGTCTTGGACGTGCATAGGTCAACATGACTTCGTCACGGTTGAGTGATGGGTACCGTGACAACACACATAACTTCTACAGTACCGTTTTCTCGGCGTCGTCTACATTGAAGCATAAAGCATGTGCTCACTGCACCTGTAAGAAATAGCATACAACCCATCCATGCCCAAAATTCTTATGTCCAGATGATCGCATTTACTGAGCTGTGGCGGTTCTCGTCAAATTTACCTAGTGTTTGCTGAATCACAAGCAGTCATAGTGGCAACAACAATCTACGCGACTCTGCTGCACCGAACTGCAAAGTTCCGAGCACTAACCTCGTCAGTGGCACCACTCAGCAGGCCGCACACGTTGTCAGCCCGCTGCTCCACATCATCCTCGGCCTCGCCCATTATACCCGTCACATACACTGCATATGTGGGGCCGTCCAATTCCAGCCCTTCCAGAGTTTCCTCCAACCATGCAGAGAACTCATCTGCCATGCCTGTGGCACGGTGCACGCGCCAGTATGTATACACACAAAAACTTCAAGTATTCAAACTTCAACACAAACCTGAAGTTCGAGTGACATTGCAAAGGGTAAAATGTATGCAGCGCAGAGGCACTTCTGGAGGTGGCCTGCAGCCATCCTCGCCACCGCCACCGCCACCGCCACCGTCGCCGCCGCCGCCGCCGCCGGTGCCGCCGCCGCCGCCGCCGCTGTCGCTGCTGCCGCTGCCGTTGCTGCGCCGCCGCAGCTGCCGCTGCCGCCGCTGCGGTCGCCGTCGCTTGCGCCAGCCCCTTTGCGACATGGCGCAATTGCTTACAATTGTCGTTTGTTATCTACCTCAAGCTGTAAAGCAAACGTTAGTTATAACTGGCTATTTGGCCTGTTCTTGTTTTGTTGTGTCGTCGACATCAGCCTTCATTGCCGAACAGCAAGCAAGCTCATATTGCAGAACTGCATGTTCGACAGAGTGCTGCATCAAACGATGAGTCATTGTTGACCCCCCATGCAAGGACTAGGTGACATATGGCCGATTGACCAGCCATACACATTGACCGTCCGTTTTGCAATCTCCTCAAGACGGGAACACACTGGCAGTGCTGAGATTGCACTGACATCATTTCTACACATGGTGGCTGCATCTCGTAGCACACCAACTGCACATGCACTGCTGCTGCTGCAACACAGAACAGATTACCCCTAATGTGATTGGCTGGCCGCCGCCCAATCGGTGGTGGCTGACGTGTTTCGTGAAAAGAGGCGATAATTTTTTCTCTGCGCTGGCCATCGGAAGGCAATCGCTGGCACGCACCAAGCGCAGGGCACGACTGTCTGACGAGCAACACTGTCACACATTTCAACACCAGGAAGCCGTAGTAAAGTCACTTCACATCCACACAGCAAACATCATGATGCAGGCGATCCTCCTTCTCTCAGCTGCCGCAGGCGCCAGCGCCTTCGTCGTGCCCTCCAGCTTCGCTGGCAGCCAGCTGGCAGTAAGGTGAGCTGAGGTGGCTTGTATCGCCAACACTGTACGCGGCATGCTAGCTAGCAACGGTGGCATGCAGTGTGTTTGCCCACACAAGTGGACTTTGCAACCGCTGCGTTTGCGTCATGGCATTGTTCTACAATTTTTTAGTCGGATGTGGATCCGGCATTCACCTCACATGTATCTACCAATCATGTTCGGCTCTGTGCCTGCCATTGCCAGTGATAGCAGCAAGGTGTCGCTGTGACTTGAACATAGTCCGCGGCTTGATCGTGATGAATTCTTTTTTGCTATCAAGCAATCATTTGAGGGTTGACGTCAAAAGATGACATGCAGACACTGCAGCTGCGCTTCCTACTGTGCATCCTACTGGCAGTTCGCTCACATACATCATACCTCAATGGCGTTTGAGTCTGTCATCCCCAACAGCCTCCCACCACCACCACCGCATCTTCACTCACACCCAGGCCTGCAACATTCCGCACAAGACACATCGACAACAGCACCTGAGGCTTTGCCATTATATTTGCAACGCCCAAACTGGCCATTCTGACTGCAGCTGCCGCCGAGTTCTAATTCACATGCACCGCACACTTCAACGGCGCTGCTGCCCTATCACCCACAACCCCCCCCCCCCCCCTTCCTCACCCCAACTAAATGCACAGGTCTGCGAGCTCCACCAGCATGGCCATGAGCTTCAAGGAGGAGATGGCTGGTGCCACCGCCCCCTTTGGCTTCTTTGACCCCGTCGGCTTCTCTTCTGACGCCGACGACAAGAAGGTCAAGAAGTTCCGCGAGGCGGAGGTGAAGCACGGCCGTGTTGCCATGCTCGCCTTCCTCGGCCTCCTCATCCAGGTACGGAGTGCTGTCGTGTGTGGTGATGCGGTGCTCTATGTAGGCGTGATTATCTGTTTTTGAGGGAATGGAGAAGGAAGCAAGGGATTGGCACGTGTGTGAGCTAGGCACGGTGGTGATGCTTCCTGCCATTGCTGCCAAACACAGCTTCTGTGACCAAGAGGGTGGAAGGTTGTGGTGCGTCACGTGGTTCAAGGGCTGCAGTGCCGAGCATTGAGTAGATGACAGTGGTGCCCCACCCCAACACTGCACGTACGTGCAGCTGCCTCCATCTGCTCTTGTACATGTCACATGCTAGGCAGCACAGGTTGGAGCCATCTCAGTGACTGGATTGCGCAACTGAGTATTATCAATCACGGACTTCACGTAATCCCGGGTGTCCTGCATTCCTTCCTTTCTGCAGGGACGTGGTGTTGCTCCTTCAACTGTGAAGTTCATATATGCACATTGACTATGAGTGATTGTGGTCGTACATCATGAGGTTGAATTCATGGCTGGCGCAAAGGAATAATCTCGGTCCTGCCAATTGTGCAAGGGCGACTTTGTGACAGCAGCAACGAGCTGCCCCTGGTTTACAGGGCTGCAATTCTTCTGCAGGCAACATCTTTCTCCGAAGGCAACACTGACCCCCATGCACCTGAATTCCCCAGCTTCTGCAACTGACGTGGAGTTTCTCTTACAACTCGCACCTGCAGGAGAACTTCCACCCCTTCTTTGAGCAGGGCGAGGCCGACCTGGGCCCGGCCTCCTTCCACTTGCAGCAGGTGGACGACAAGTTCCCCCTGCTGTCCCTCACTCTGTTCTTCGGCATCGGCCTGGTGGAGTCCTTCACCATTGGGCGCGGGTGGTCCAAGAGGGACTTCGAGGTCAGTATTCTGATTATTTCCATACTTCTATGTACACAGTTATAGTGATCATCACGATACTTCAAATGCTTGAAAAAGTTCGTGAAATTGGTGTTGCGATCATTGCTAACTTTATCCCTCATCCTAACCCTTGCCATACCAGCATATTTACCAGGGACATCGTATCTTGATGCTATTCGTGATGACAACTGGTACTCACGGTTACGTGTGTTGATGCCCACCTGAGTTCACACACAAGCACATGCAACCCTTGCCAATGGGCGTGAGTCGCCTCGCTTGAAATGCAAGCTCAGCATGCAAGCATGGCTGTACTCTGTTATATCCCACCTACTCCTTCTTGCGGCATGCGCAAGCTGTTAAATGCTGCGCAGGCGATAAAATCGGCTGATGTATGCGCGCTCAGCAAGCAGCGCTCAGCAAGCAGCTCAGGCTGCAGCGTGTGCGCCACACTCGCTCGCTACATGAATACTGCTTTATTGTCCAGCTTGTGGTCTGACATGACATATACCCATCCCTACGTGCCCCTCCGACGCAGGACAACGGCTTCGTCGCCAACCTCAACGAGGAATACCTCCCCGGGGACCTGAAGTTCGACGTGAGTGCTCAACTCCAGAAGGAAATATGTACATGTTGAAATTGTTACATTGATATCAGATAGTTGTGTGCCATGCGGGGCTAATTTAGTTTCCATCATTCAGAGCGAGAGAACTCTTTCTTGAAGTACCTCCAAGATAGCGCGAATGGTACGAGCTCAGCTAGTTGTGCAGTGACACCCTTTTTCGTGATGCAGCAATTCTGTACGTCTGCGCTGCTGATTGTGCTTAAGCTCCTCAAATCATTGCCAGTGATACCTAAGGCCTGCCACATCTGATGGTTGCTCAAGTGTCACAAGCTGCGAATGGCTTTGAAAATGAGTGGCAATACGTCACAGTGGTATATGTACCGCGCAAACATGCTGCGTCTGAATGCGGCAGACCAAGCGAACACCAATGGGCATCTTGTGACTCTCCCTGTACCTCCCAATCTACCTCACCCTCACCAATGGCGCTTCCAATTGAGCGCTTCCGCTAAAGCAGCATGAATGGAGCACCAGCGGATTTTACTCTTATTTCACTATCACCACATCCCTTGAACTTGCCGCTGCAGCCGCTTAACCTCAAGCCCAAGGACGCCGCTGGCCTGAAGGAGATGCAGACCAAGGAGCTCAACAACGGCCGCCTGGCCATGATCGCCACCCTCGGCATCTGTGAGTCGCCGCGCCCAACACACTGCTCAGCACACATGTTGAGGTTCACATGTTGAAGTTTGTGTGGGCAGCATCACTCGGCATGCGTAGTGCTCATGCGAATGTGCTGTGTGCAGAGGTGATTCAATTTCTGGCAGTGGCAAGCACTGATTTGGATGCGTGGAGCGCAGCCAGGCTCACTAGCACATGGGTGCGCATGGGCCATGCTTGTGTCATACTTTAATTTTCATCAAACGGCCCATGGTGAACGTGATGGTCAAAAGCGCCAGTGTAATTGCGGTATGATGAAAGAAGGTATGCATCAAGGTGTGCCTGAACTTCTGTGCTTTGCCGCAGCCCTTTGCTGACAGTCCTTTTGCCCTTGGTGCTCTGTGTATCTCCTTCTTGTTGACAACAGGGGGACAGGAGCTCGTGGACGGCCAGACCATTGCTGGCCACTTCAGCTCCTAAGCGGATGCCCACCTGTAACAGCCAGTTCAAGCCTTTCAGAAATTTTGCAGATTTAGTCTAGTTACCTCTGGAGTCTTTGTTCCGCCCCTCGGCTACTGCCAGGTCCAATCACATTTTTGAACAGGCCGGAAGCATAGAGACGAGGATGCAAGGTTCCGTGGTGTGATGCTTTCTGACCGCCGGCGCGTGTACCATTTCAGCACACTGAATGATTAGCGCCTGGCCACACAGTAGCGTGCCAATTCCAACGTCGAGGGCTAGGGTTAGGGCATGGCCTTGCACGACTGCACTTCCCGCTCCAATAAATACACTTGTGAAAACTTGGAAACTACTAGTATGCTTTCTGCAAAATTGTGCGCAGCTGCTTGCACTCAGAGCATGCCAATACTTCCAAGCATACATTGAGGAGAGGCGTAGTACTAGCACCAGCGGCCCTCAGGTGATGCCAGCGTGCGCAGCCCCTTCGAGAGAACTTCAAACGTGTGGTGGTGTCTCGAAAGCCCTGGCTGGCGTGCGGAGGAGGGACAGGCAGCGGCTTGGCGTGCTTGGAGAGCAAGCGGAGTTGGCTGCACGCCACGGCACCAACCACAAGTTACTCGCAGCGGTAAATGGCAATATCTTGTCAGGCTTGCAGCCTGCGGTGAGCCGTGACCTCGCTCATGAAGGAAGCGATGCTTTACTTAGTTATATAGCCTTTCTCTCTAGCGTCAGCGCCTGGCGCCCAGTGACTCCCTCTGCTTATCTCTATGATATCGGGGTTCACGTAGATAGCCACAATCTCCAGTTCAGAGCCCATCATGGTGACCTTGACCTGCATGAAAACCTTGAGATGGAGTCTGCGTGGAGCTGGGTGGCCCTTAGAAGGGTCTGTCTGTGGGGGGAGAGTCTTGCAGCTTTGTTTGGTATCCCTGCTAGTGTGTGGGGGACAGTCGCTTGCGGATGCTTTGTTGGGGGTGATATGGGAGGCCCGGTGAACCACCGTCCCGCTCATCAAGGAGGCGATGCTTTGCTTAGTTATATAGCCTTTCTAACTAGCATCAGCGCCTGGCGCCAAGTGACTCCCTCTGCTTATCTTTATGATATCGGGGTTCACGCACATAGCCACAACCTCCAGTTCAGGGCCCATTATGGTGACCTTGGCCTGCATGGAAACTTTGAGATGGAGTCTGCGTGGAGCTGGGTGGCCCTAAGACGGGTCTGTCTGTGGGGGGAGAGTCTTGTAGCTTTGTTTGGTATCCCTGCTAGTATGTGGGGGACAGTCGCTTGCGGGTGCTTTGTTGGGGGTGATGTGGGGGGCGGGGTGTGGCGTGCAAGCTTTGCATGCTACATCCAAGAGTGAGAAGAAGGCGACACACCTACAACATGGCATTTCCACAGCCACAAGTGGAATATAATAAAAGTACGATACTACTTGTAGCACACTTGAGACCATGATGTAGCCCGTTCAGTGTTGCAGCAGCTGAGTGTGCCCATGATAGCTGCTATGTACAACTTTTGGTGCTGTGGATTACAAGATATGCTTACATGTCAGAGAGGGTGATGCGCGTCAACACCCTGAGGCGCAGTGCTCTCGGTGAGATGTATTAATTCACCTGATGCGTGACTCCAAAGACGAAGCGCCGTTTGTTGATTGGTTTTCAAGCTCTACAATTTGGAGCAGAGCCCTGTCACTCCTCTGTGGTGTTGGCACGTGAACGTGCTTGCTATCCTAGTAACACATGTGCACACGTGCACATCGCTGGAGGACACCAGTCGCAGAAAATAGCAGGCTGATAGGATTAAGTACTGTCTGCTATGCAGCCGATGATGTCATGGCAAAAATGATACATGGCAGCACCGACATTGCATGCTGAAATCTGTGCGTCTCTGACGAGTGTGGCAGCATTAAGCAAGCGTGCGATAAACACAAGGACAGGACTTGGTGCAGCGCCCAAGCACTCAGCAACTTGATCTTGGCCCGACTATGACGCCGATGCATCTCATATTGCTCAGCAATTGCATATCCACGCGAGTGTGCGTATTGACTTGCTGATGATGTTCGCTGTGTTCCAGCATTTCACAGGCCGCCTCTCTTTCATTCGAGAGAACTTCGACGTCCAGGTAAAGTTGAAGTTCACCTCCCTGCGGGTGTAAAAGTTTCAACTCTAAGAGAAGTTCACCTCGTTCTTGTTGGCTGGCGCGGCGAAGACCATTCGAACCCCCCTAGCACCCTGTACAGAAAGGGAAGGCCCGGCGCGCATTGCTCGTGCGCACACTAAGGATGGTGGCGACAAGGAAGAAGTTCCGTGCCCTGGCTCTCACCTCCTCTTGTGATGCCAAAGCGCAAGCGAGCCAACAGCATCGTGGTAAGATGTGTGATCCCAAGCCTTACTGTAACACATCGAGCATCGCTCCTAGCACAGCACTTCAGTATTCGGGGTGTGCCTTAACGATTGATCCCACCCTAAACTCTGAAGACTTGTCCGGACCCTCTCTTGCACATCAAATGAACGACACCGGCGCATCTCGGACGCACATGAGCAACGGCACACAGCACAGCTCTCCCGTTGTGCGGCCGTCGAAGTGTGACTGACCTTCAAGCACTTCTCCTCCCTGCTATTTGCCCTCAGATATGTGGACGAAGATATTCGAATTCCTGCCGCATGGGCACTACGTCCAGATCTCATCCGTGAGCTCTGGCTGGCGCACTTGTATGCCAGTAGCATGCAGCTAAGGGGGCAGGGGATTTCTCAGAAGCGAACGTTGTCGCTAGCCATGGTCGTATCGCTGCCTCTCATACAGTGGGCGCTCACAAATGGGTGCAAAATCACTAACGCACTGCTTGTGCACGCCGCCGCGCACGGCACCTTAGAAGTGCTGCAATTTGTGTTTGCAAACACTGCGAACAGGCGCGGCATCTTTAAAATGAGCGCGCCAGTGTGCGACGTCGCGGCCAGACGTGGCGATCTGGACATTCTACAGTGGGCGCGCGCACAAGGATTTTACTGGAGCGAGCGCACACCCGCAGCGGCAGCGCAGGGGGGGCACCTGCAGGTGCTCACGTGGGCACATGCCAACAGGTGCCGCATGGACTGGAGCACGTGCACTGCGGCCGCCAACGGGGGGCACCTGGAGGCGCTCACGTGGGCGCGCGCCGCCGAATGCGAGTGGAACGAGAGAACGTGCGCCGGCGCCGCGACGGGCGGCCACCTGGACATACTTGTCTACGCACGCGGCCACGGCTGTCCGTGGACCCCGGAGACGCCGTGCGAAGCCGCCGAGCACGGCCACCTGCGCCTCCTGCAGTGGGCGGCCACAAACGGCTGCCCCTTTGACGCCAGCGTATTTTCGGCGGCCGCGCACGGAGGCCACCTGCGCGTGCTGCAGTGGTTGCACGAGACGGGCTGCCCGTGCGACACAAGAGCGTGCTTCTTCGCCGCGCGTGCGGGGCGCCTGGACACGCTGCAGTGGCTGCGGGCCAACGGCTGTCCGTGGCACGGGACGGTCTGCACGGCGGCGGTCGTGACGGGCTACCTTGAGCTGCTGCAGTGGGCACGTGCCAATGGTTGCCCGTGGCTATTCTCAGCCCTTTTCCCCATACAGCGGATCGGCACCGCCAATGCGGATAGCCACATAAACGTACTGTCAGCGGTGGAGTGGGCGCTGGCCAATGGTTGCCCCTGCGACGATCATATCAGATCTCACTTTAGGCATCTGCAGCGCAAGGCGGAGGCTGCTCGAGCGCGCCGTGCTTTGCAGCACTGACGACCCATGTCAGTACATTCGGATCGGTGCGGTGTCTACAGTTCATCAGGACATTCTACTTGCTCTCGTGAGCTTCGCATGCACCGCAACTTCAATACGAGGCATTATTCCATGTCTCCATCACATCATCTCTTCTGCGCTGCCTGGTGTGCCTCGCCCTAAAGGTGCGCAGCAGATGCGCGGCTCACGTGGTTGTGGAGGGCAGTACCATCCGTGTTCGATGTACACTCGCATTGTGCATGCCCGCAGGTAAGATCGGCCATAACCATTGTGCAACCCTTGTGTCGGCCGCGCTTCCGTGTGCAACACCCTTGGCCAGACCTGCTCTGCTAGGATGCCATGTTGACAAACTGTTCCCATCTGCTGCAGCGAATCGCCACAAATTTGCCACTAGGCGATTCACTCGTTTGGTAGCATTGCCCGGCAGGGGTGCAAGCTGCTGGATGAAGTGACGAGACAGTCACTGGATGTCAGTGAGGCATGGCAGACTGCTGGCCTTATTGTCAAGCAGCAGCGTCGCTGTTCGTCATCCAGCTGCATCAGTGCTCAAACAGCTTAAAGTCGCCTCAACGATCGACGCCAGGCGCAACCTTCGTGTGGATCGGATAGTTTCAGTGAGGCAAGTCACCTCACAACCTTCAACAAGTGACGCTCGGTTTTACACAGTCGAAGGACGACAGCCAGGACGTTCATGACCACTCGAATAAGGTTGACTCTGTTAGCCTTGGCAGCTCTAGGACCACGCCATCTGCGTACTTCCGGCGCCCTCACATCAGCGCAAGCGTACAGAGCGCTCCGCCGAGTCAACAGCACCACCAGACCACCCATCTGCTGCTACTGCCAGCACTTGCGCTCAAGCCGTGCCCGTGGTGCCTGTGGTGCTGCTAGTAGTCGTCAGCTGCGCACTCTAGCCATGGCCAGCGTCGAGTGCACCCAGATACTCGCTCGCATAGTGAGCGACTCCCAGGAGTCCTTGCATCAAGCAGGCCAGGAACTGCGCGACGGCGGCTTGGTAGCTTTTCCCACGGAGACGGTGTACGGGCTTGGTGCCGACGCGCTGCAAGAAGATGCAGTGCGGAGCGTTTTTGTGGCTAAGGGCAGGCCGCTCACAGACCCGCTGATTGTCCACGTGTCTGACCCGGAGGCTGCGCTGCCGGTGCTCGACTTTGATGGACGACCTGAGGTAAATGTTTCGATTGCATGCAGGCCATGCTATGTACTCGTTGAGACGACCAAGGATATTGATGGCCTTGATGATGAGATTTGAAGAGTTTCGCCTTCTGGCAGCAATGTCGTGGTTGAAGTTCGTTGCGAAGACACTGCGCTCAGGCTATGCCAATTGCAACCGTCGCCAGTGTGTTCCCGCATGTCATCAATGAAAATCATCACACACAGCGATGAGCTTCTGGCTGCAAGTTCACAACGGCATACTGCTCAAACGTCACATGGTCTGCTTCAAACCGTAGTTCAAGAGCCCCCCTCACCTGAACCTGGTTCAGATGTCCACCGCGTTGCAGACGTGACACAATGCTTTCCAACGCGCCTACCATTCACGCACCCACACACACAAACACACAACCCCCCCTCCCCCCCCGTCCCTTCCCCTGCCCCAGGTCAAGGCCCTCTTCCAGCACCTCGCGGCCACCTTCTGGCCGGGCCCCCTCACCCTCGTCTCCCTCGCCTCCGCCGCCGTCCCCCCCGTCGTCACCGCCTCCACGGGCTTCGTCGGCGTGCGCTGCCCCGACCACCGCGTCGCGGCGGCGCTGCTGCGCGCGGCGCGCGTCCCCGTGTGCGCCCCCAGCGCAAACCGCTTCGGTCACGTCTCGCCCACGTCCGCCGCGCACGTGCTCGCGGACCTCGGCGCGTCGCGCGTCACCATCGTCGACGGCGGCGCCGCCACGTGCGCCGTCGGCATCGAGTCCACCGTCGCCAAGCTCGTGCCCCGCGCCGCTGGAGGTGGCAGCGCTCTCAGCGGCGGCACCACTGACGGCGACGGCAGCGGCGGCGGCGGAGGCGGCGGCGGCGGCGATGTTGTGGTGCTGCGGCGCGGCGCGGTGACGGCGGAGGCGCTCGCGGGCGCGCTGCTGGCAGGCGGTTTCGACGGCTGGGCCGTGCGCGTGAGCAGAGCGCGCGGCGCGGAAGATGAGGCGGAGGCTCAGGAGGCGCCGGGGCAGCTGCTCAGGCACTATTCGCCGGATTTGGAGGCGTTTCAGGTGGTGGGGGAGGGGGAGGCAGGGGGGGAGGCGGCGGCAGGGGACTTTGTGGCGTGCCCGCCTGTGGAGGGGAGGTGCGTTGATGTGGTTTTGTGGCATGCCATGCTTCAAGCGCGTGTGGTCGATGGAATGAATGCACGGTGTGACGCGAGCACTGTAGCAGCTGACATGAGCACATGCTGCAGGCAGCACGTTGTCCTGTCGTTTAGTTGGAACAAAAGGGCAGGGAGTGCCCTTGGCTCAGTGAGTTGCTGCTACGGGGCGCAGCCGCAGATCTGTAGCATCAGCTTTTATAATGTTGAGCACTGCGCAGATGCGGTCAGCATGTTACAGTGGTACGCTGACGCTGAAATTCCACGCAACCTTCAGCAACCTTCATAGCGTAACTGCTTTGGCGGCAGGATCAGAATCATGCTTGGTTAGGCTAACCCGAACCCTAACCATCATGCAGCGGATGTGGCCATTGTTATGCTTGGGTCCCGGAGAACATCACACGTCACCCAACACCAGAGCCGGCGACAACAGTAACCTGGTCTGTTTGACTGGTCTGATGCGTGTGCGCTGCATGGTCACCACTTCCTGACCCTAACCCTAAACCTGATCCTGCCTTCATGCCTGGCAGCACAGCACTCCGAGCTTTGCGCCAACTTCCATGTCCAGTTGTTTGCTGTGCTCTTCAATTAAATGCCTGTGGAGACACTAAGATCCTTGTCAATCGCGGAGCCAGCGCTGCGGAAGGCAGCCGAATGCCCGCGCAAGACTTAATTACGCCACAGCCACCACTTCATCACTCTCGCTGTGTACCCTACACACATGTTATGGCTTTGGGTATGTGCACCTCAGTTGAGAGGGTGACATGCCATCAGAGAGTTCTAGGTACCAGGGCTTCCTATATGATGTCTCTAGGTGTTTGTATGCAACTTCACATTTGTAGTTCTAACCCTAGGCCCTAGCTGGCCAGAGATTGAGAGTGTCACACTTCTCTTCCTGGAACTCGCTGGAGCAAGACTGAGGGAAGCCCCCCACCCAAGCATTGGACTGTGCAGCTAGCTGTGAGGACCATCTACATTCACACAGGTGATCCCTAACTTGTCTCTGTGCTCTCTCTCTCTCTACCTCTCTCTGTTTTTCAACTGCTCACCAAAAGTCAGCTTCAACATAGCATCTCACTCATCCCACATCACACATCTTCACATAATACCACCAAGCTTTTTCGTATCACACACACCGCGCACGCCCCGCTGCTGCAGCGTCGTCATCGACTTCAACGGGCGACTCTCCGCCCTCAGCGCGCGCTGCGCCGCGTACCGCGACCTCTCCCCCGCCGGCAGCGCCGACGAAGCCGCCAAGAACATATTCGAGGCGTTGCGTTGGGCGGAAGCGTATGTAGGGGCGGAAAGAGTTCTGATGGCGTCGCTGCCGGCTCCGTCAGAAGGGTCGCTCGCCGCAGCGGTGAATGACAGGATGCGCCGCGCCGCGAGCGGGAAGCTGGTCGCGCTCGCGCAGCAGCTCAATGGGCTTTCATGAATATGAATAAACACTTGTTTCAGCTGGTTGGCGGGCATTCATGAGTGTGAATTGCTACAAATATTCAGTTTTGCGGGTCTTGGTTGGGAACTGCTTATGTGAGTGCTTGTGGTCACATTTAGGTAAAGCTCATGTGGGTGTTGCATTAAGTGTCGGGGGTCAACACTTTGTGCCGTGTCTGTCGAGTCTTTTGGCAGGATGGATGATCACTTCCATACGCCACTGTATGGCATGTGGAGCACCTGTGAGTTGAGTTCACTCACGTCTGTTGGGGGTAGACATCTGGCATCTGAAGCACCTAGAAAGGGCAGTGAGCACTGTGCACTCTTGTACCCGTGGAAATCCTCAGCACTGTGATGATCCTGTGCGCACAGTTCAAGTGACTTTGGGATATGTTTGGCCATCCTTGTGCCAGTTCAACGCAAAAAGGCGCCCCACAGCTGGGTGCCATGGAGAACAAGGCTCACTGGAAGTGCCATTGTTGGAAGCTTTACTCAGCCAAAGCAAAGCAGATGCAATGAGCCGACGTGAAAAGGCCTCAAACGTCATCACTTGATTTGTCTGTTCGTACATGTCAAACATGGCTTGATCACAGCACACCCAGGCGTTGTTGATGCCAGCTGACAGCGTCAGATGCAGGCATTCTCAGGCACCAAAGATGGCCAACAGTTACACAGTTGCAGTGCTCAATGGGTATGCTGTGCATTTGCTGACTGTCAAGCTCATGATCTCCCTGCATTGCGGCGCAACATGCGAGATGACCGCGGGCGCGCTCGAGTACACTCGCCAGTACACTGGAGTACACTCTGCAGTACACTATTGACTACAGGTCAGGACGCAGGCCTGTGCGCCTTGTAGGCACAGCCGCTATGCAACGCACGCAATGCTTATCTGCTGACTACCGGATCCACTAGGCAGCAGACTCACTATCTTAAGGAAAATGCCCCGGCCTGGATTTCAGCATGCGTGCCAAACCGAAACCCCGCTTTGACTGAGAGTCCCAAGCAGTGGGGAGCTGGGCAAACGCAGCGCACTGCAGCAAGCAGCCTGTGCTGGCAGTGCTCGGCGCCCTAAACGGCAGTACACTTGTACTGCACATGTACTATAGTGTACTCCTACTGGCCTTCCTCGGGGGCTCCGGCGCGCGTCACGGCGTGCCCTCACCGTCACCCTGGAGCCACCGCTTGGCGGTTTCGTACGTGGTCCACGAGATGGCAACGCTCGGCGCGTGCACCAACAAACGGGGAACGACGCCCCTGAAGAAGCCGCGCATCCCCTCCGCAGCGTGTATCTGCCGGACCGCATCCACGAGCCCCCTGTACTGCAATGGCACCTGGCGGGGATGAGGGAGGAGTGTCCGAGGGAATGAATGTATTAGACAGATCGCTGTTCTGACCCTAATCCTGACTTCTTGACTTGTGTACGTGCTGGAGACACTCAAAGTGTAGATGGCGCAAATGCCACAAGGCAGCTCCCCATGTACACCCCCTGTACCGTGACGGCATGAATGCGATGCGGAGGCTCCTGTTGACAAAGAACTGGATAGGACTGAGTCGGCTGTGAGTACCACACCTGAGCCACTTGAAGGTGCTTGTACTAGCCAGCTTTGTGGTCAACTGCTGAAGTCGTGCCGCTGAGAGCATCACTTGACTGTGCGCGGCTGCTCAACATAGGCCTCATCAGCGTGCGAGGCTCAGCTGCAACATGCCAGTGCACCGCTGTACAGTCGTGTGCGCATGAGCACCCTAGCAGACCTTCGCATTCTACTGATGTTGATGTACAGGGACTTGATATCTGTACCTGAAGTGGAGACGAAACAGCAACTTTCGCCTGGGTCTCACACTGCAGCCGGAAACCTCGTTCACGAGCGCACAGCCTGAATACTAGTGATCTCAGCACATGGGTCGCGCCGCGACCGCACGAGACAGTGTGCCTGCACCATGAAGAAACGCAACATGCTCCAGCGCACCTGTCGCGCTGCAACTGCAGCGGCTGCCGCACGCCAATGTGGCACCAATCCACGCAGTGCTCGCCCTCAGAGGCAACAATCTCTGCAAGGGCCACGGCTTCATCGACTTCAAGTTGAAGATTTGCTGCTCACCTCCGGCTTCTCGCCGCACCCCTTGGCGCAGCGCCCCGCCGCATTGCTGTGAAACACAGCAGGCATCGCCGCCGCCACCGCGCCACCGCCCGCGCCCGCCCCCCCCTGCCTCAGCCCCCTCCCCAGCAGCACCGGCAGCTTCCCGAGACCGTTCCCGGAGTGCGCAGCAGGCGCCGCGTGCGCGCGCCCCGCCGCCGTCAGCAGCGCCTGCGTCTGCAGCCGCGTCTTTACGACGTCGAGCGGCGTGGTGGCGGCGGCGGCGACGGCGCCGGCGCCGCAGCCCGCGGCCATGAACGTCGCCGTGGTGTGGTCGCCGCGCGGCCGCAGCGCCGTCTTGAGCGACTCGTTCGCCGCGACCATGACCGCGCCATACGGGATGTTCATGAAGAGCGTAGTGGGGAACGAGCGGTACAGCGCGCGCGCGCCCTCGGTGCGCACAATCGTGCGCACGCAGTCGCCGATGCCGCGGTAGTAGCCCAGCTGCAGGCGCTGCTTGATGACGTCCATGGGCGTCATGAAGGCGTCGTGGAACACGGTGGCGAGGCCGCCCGCGGCGGCGGCGGCGACGGGCTTGTGCCCCCCCGCGTTGGCCCCGAATCGGGATTTTGAGGCCTCCAGAACGCTGAAGTACGCGGCGTGCGCTGGGACGCAGCCCATGAACATGGTGCCAACGCCCCGCCACAGGCGCAGCATGCCCTGGCCTCGCACCATTTCGAGTACGCGCGCGCCCGCTTGCCGCTCGGGGCACTCACGCATGCACTGGATGTGCGTCTTGATTGTGTCTGGAGTGGAGGGAGTTACAGGGAAAGTGCAGCGCTGGTGTCAGCGTGTGTGGGTATGGCGAGCATGACCGACATCTGCTGAACAACATGCGGCGCGCATGTGGGGCACGAGCTTCGCAGCGCAAGCTCAGGCTGCTAGTGATGAGGGACACCTCTTTTCACTGATATGGCTGTGGACTGTCAGGGTAGCAACAGCAACAATGGCGACCATCGACAGTCGACCGTGTGGCGACTTCTGGCTTGTAGGCAACGGCATCTGCTGCACGCAGCATCACAGGCCCAAGCTACAGCAGGGGCGACACACGACAAGGCTTGTACAGTGAAGCCCGAAAGCACATGGCACGAACAGTATTTGAAGTTGCAACTCGACACGTACCAACTGGAAACATGACTGTGTGCTCCGTGATGCCTGCGATTGACCCCGCCAGCATGTGATGCACGAAATTGCCCTCCCCAGACCAGTCCTCCCAATCCAGGTCCGCCACTGCCACAGCCTGTCGCAACGTGAGTGCAGCAGTAGCTTACCAGATGAGATCAGTGGACAAGAGGCACAAAGTCGTAGCCAGCGCTATGAGAGAATTTGAAGTGGAATGTGCAAGTGACACCCTAGCTAAGTGATGCGGGGGCGCACAACAATGTGCTGCTGTTTGCGTGAGCGCTGCAGTTAGCAGAGCAGAATCGCAGAGCGCAGCTCGCACGGCAAGCCTGCTCGGGGCAAAAGTCAGAACGGTGACGTCCTGCAAACTAAAACATGACATCTAGGCTATTGCCGTCATTGCTGCTGCCTGTGTGCAGCGGTTGGGCTGTGGTGGCAGGTTTTGCCATGAATAGCAGGTAGCATGTACCTCAGCTGGGTCCATGGCTCCGGAGTCACAGGGAAGCAAGCTTCGTGCTTTAGGTGACCCCCTCCGTTACCACGCCGCCCCCAAGGCCTCGCTCGCCTCGCTGCGGTGACGAAAGGGAATCACACACACCTTTTTTTTTAATCCGTCGATGCTGCTGAGCATCATCAAACAGATCTTTGATGAGCATCACACACGCTGTGTGCCTGCCTTTCTGGGGGGTAGCTCAGCTTACAGCGTCTGTACACACCGCCAACGCAAGACACATGCGGAAGATGGTGTTGATCCTCCATTTGAGCGGCTTAGGAGCCTGCATTTGAATGCCGAAACACAACGTATCAGCTGTCGCGTCCAAATTGATGCAGGTCACTTCAAATCCACCAATTGCAACGACAGTGCACATAGCGGCGCAAGCAGTAAAGCAGAGGAAAAGGCCTCACCTCCTCAACCATTCTTCACCTCTTCGCTTCCTTCCCAGTGTCAGTATCTCATGTACTAACCAGAAACATGAGGGACTGCGGAACATGGGGACATGCATCTGGCGCCATTTTCGGGAAATGATATGTAGGATCACTTTCCGTTGCCATCAAAATGTAAAGCAACACAGGTGGTGGTAACATCACAAGTTCATTGCCACGCTGACTAAGAATGCAATATAGTGGCACGTTTGCATCGAAAACACAGGCAGCGCGGGGCGAATGCTCTCCTCCGCTCGATCATGGCATTCGCTGCATCAACCGAGCTGGCCTGCAAAACTTGAATTTGACCCTGCTTCAGTGTTTTACAAGGACCCTGCTTCAACCGGCGACATTCGGCCAGATGAAAAACGCTGGGCCGAGGCTTGCATCATGCGAGCCCTCACACAGCACGGTTACTCATAGCATCACATCAAAGCAGCACTACCTCGAGCATCAGCTGGCTGTAGCAGTGCTATAGCGGCAGTGACAGGAGCTATCAAAGCGATCAAGTAACCAGGAGCAAGAGCACCTGGAGTATGTCGCTTGCAAAGTCGACGTGCCGCGCGCTGCCACGGTCCGTTTTCATTAGCCACGGCGGCGGCCCCTGTTTCTTCTACGAGGCAGCCGGCCCGTTTTCAGCAATCGACAAGAACTCGCGAGTGGCGGCGGACTTTCGCAAATTGTCGACGGTGCTTCCCAAGCCCAAAGTCATCGTGATTTGCACAGCACATTGGGAGGCAGACGGACCCAAGATTCGAGTGACGGGGCAGCCGGCGCCATCGTTGGTCTATGACTACTATGGATTCCCCGCAGAGACCTACAAGCTGACGTACCCTGCTCCCGGCGACCCCCAGCTCGCAGCAGACATCGTCGCGCTGCTGAAGGGCGCAGGCATCTCGGCCGAGCTGGAGCTCGAGAGGGGCTTTGACCACGGCGTCTTCATCCCGCTGAAGATGATCTACCCCGATGCCGACGTCCCCGTGGTCGCCATCAGCCTGTCCTCCACGCTGGACCCCGCCTTCCACATCAGCGTGGGCAAGGCGCTGTCGGGGCTCGCCGGCCGCGGCGTCCTCGTCTTCGGCAGCGGCATGGCGACGCACAACCTCGGCATGGTGCGCAGCGCGGCGGCGCACGGCGAGGGCGTGCCCGTGGAGCCGCGCGCCGGCGCCTTCATCGACTGGCTCAAGGCGACGCTCGGCGACGGCGTCAGCGCTCAGGAGCGCGAGCGGCGGCTGCTGCGCTGGACGGAGGAGGCGCCGCACGCGCGCCACTCACACCCGCGCGAGGAACATCTGCTGCCGCTGCACGTGGCGGCCGGCGCCGCGGGGTTCGCGGCGGGGGAGCTGGTGCTCGACGCCACGGTGTTTGGCGGCATGTCCATGGCGTCGTTCGCGTTTGGGCAGCAGTAGCTGCCGCTGTGCTGCCTAGGGACGGGGGTTGCTGTTGTCGTGTAGCGCGGGGCGTCGGTCGAGAGCAGAGCACTTGCTGCCGCTCTCGCTGGCGGCGAGCAGCGCGTGCGCCGTCGTTGTGATTTTGAGCACATGTAGCAGCGGCCGTCCGCGCATTAGTTTGCTATGATGACAAATAAGCGCGCAAGCGATGTTGTGGTGGTGGTGCCATATGGCGATTTGTAGAGAAGGCGGGTGGTGGTTGCGAGGCACAGATGCACAACAGCATAACCACATTGTGGGCGTTAACTGCACACTGCGCTGCAGGCATGCCAACGGCAGCAATACCAATGTACTTCACTTGCACACATTCCTCGGCAGTGTTTAGCATGCTTTCATTCAAGCTTGGATGCAACCTCATCCATACGGTGTGGTATTGAATGATGGGTGTAACCTTGATGACAAGTGACAAACACTCTGCGATGAAGCCCTGCATTGCTCTCGAATGCTTGTCACTGCTTTGTTTTGAGATGTCTGTTTCCTTCATGTAAGGTACATGTAAGGTACAACATTTGACAGTGCCTTTTAAGAAGACAGGCCATGCACATCAAATCTTGAGAAGCCCCAAGCGCCTTCGGTGCATATGATTGCAAGCGAACACATCTGTCGAGTACAATCTCTTCCACGTATCATGAAACATTCACATCAGCTACTATACATTTGTTTAGGCTTGCAAACGGCACCTCCAGTGGGTAGCTCATGACGTCATATTTCTAACATTTTGTCCTGCCTAACTGTGTGCAGCGATGCATCAATACATTTGATCCAAACCTCCTTACAGAAAGCAGATCAAGTCTGTGTTTCAGTCCCGTCCCGCCGTCCCGTCCCAGTTTTGAACTTCAACTGTTGAGTCCCGAGTCGGGCCCGCCTGGGACTGCTGGGCTGTGGATCACAACGCGCGCCGAAGGCGTTTGGAAGAACCTCTAGACTTTTATATGCAGGGTAAGTGCATCGGATCGCCGTCGCATTGACCAGTCCTGCTGCCGGCTTGCTGCACCTCCTTTCGAGGGTTTGTGTCTTTGGATTCCTGACCCCACCTTTCAAGCTGCAGGGGGACGCTGCGCTCTGATGTGCAGTTCTGAGAGGCGCTATTGCTGGCCATGACAGCAGATTCATTATGTTGATGCTGCCGACCCTCCAGCATGCTCTGTTGGAGGTGCTCTTTGCTGTGGTGCAGACATCTCTCCGCCTTCGCCTTCACGGTTCTGTTTTCGAAAGCCTCTGCTGCTTCTCTGTTGTGTTGCCTGCACCACAGCTGGCGGCAAGTATGTACCACCCCATCTGAGGGGTGGCTCTAGTGACAGCGCTCCTGCGGGGGCAGCTCCTGCAGGCGGCGGTGGGTTCCAACCCAGTGCCGGCTATCAACCCTCGGGAGGAGGTTATCAGGGCGGTGGTGGTGGTGGTGGCTACGGAGGCTTCGACGCTCGCAGCGGAGGTGGTGGCGGTGGCCGCGGCTATGAGGGCGGCTATGAGAGCCGCGGTGGAGGCGGCTATGACAGGCATGTGGTGTCGCCTTGTCTCCGATGCTTCGTGTTGAAAGTGCTGTTTGGCTTCGCTGAAGTCTGTGAGTGGTGCACCAATGATGGCTCAGACAGCCTCAATTGTTGTTTGCATCACTCTGCAATGTCATTATTCGAATAAGTGTCTGACTGTGCTTGGTCACTCCTCTGAGAGCTGTTCATGCATCAAATTCTTGAGCACAGTGCGCACCACCCAACTAACTTCAAAGATTGATGTGCTGCGAAGCTGCTGGTGGCCGTGCATGCTCACTCCATAGTTGCGATTCTACAGATTTGACAATCAGGCGTCAAATCAACATTTGCACAGCGTACAGCAATACAGAACTACTTTGATGTCAGCAAGGGTGCGTTGTGAGCAATCACTGCACGCTTTCGTTCTCACAAGAGGCCCCCTGGACAAAAGACATGACCACAGGGGGCCTTGCAAACTGCAAACTCGATCACCAGCAGGGCCAGCCCATTGGCGATGCTTCGTTGCATCTGCAACGTGCCTTCAACCACGACTTCAACTACAGCGCTACTACCAGCAGCTGTTGTTGACCATGTCAGCCTGCTGCTCACTGTTACCTACTCTTCAGGGGTGGCAGCGGCGGTGGCGGCTATGGTGGCGGTGGCGGCAGCGGCGGTGGCGGCTACAGCAGGGATGGTCCTGCGATGGCCCCCACCAACAGCCGCTGGACTGACAGGGGCGAATCTCGCGGCGGCGGCGGCGACTATGGCGGCAGGTGCAGTCATTCGCATTTCATGTGTGGGGTGTATCGCTTTTTATCAAGGTCCTTTGATACACTCTTTCAAGAGTTGACATGCACCTTGCAGACTGTAAAAGCCCTGGTACACACGTATGTCAGAGGACACTGGTTGTTCAAAGCCGAGTCATGTGCGCATGACTGGCTGCTTTCTCTGAAGCTTAGCAGAAGCACACGGCGCAGGGTTTCCGGGAGCCTAGCATGGCGGCGGCCATGCCAGCCGCACCGGACATATGAGTGCGATGAGCGCTGTGATGGGCGATCTTGGCGGCGGGGAAGTTTGCTAACATTGGATGCTATGTATGCAGTGCACCGTGTTGGCTCTGCTCGTCCTGGTTCCATGCTAGTTTACCGCAGTGTAATTCACACTCGCTTTGCGGCGTCAGGGACCCCTGCCACAGTTGGCCAGCCTGGTCGTGGTCACTATGCCCAATTGTATTGCGCCTTGCTGTGCGCAATGTGCTTCTCGTAAAAGCCATGCTTTTGAGGCAGCGTCGTACTCTTCCATGGCTACAGTACCGCTCACGGATCCTAGGTCGCAGAAGCATCGCTACCGCCTGCACTCAATGAAGTGACATAGCACGTTGGTGGCGGTACAGTAATTCGATAATTGGTTGAAGTATGGCAGTGCACAGATGGTGACGGGTACACACGAAAAGGCGGTACCGCCAGCAAGTATCGTGCCAGTTGCCTTGCGTGTCGTCATCCGCGGTTGTCAAGACTGTTACATTCACATAATATAGTTCATACACGACATTTTGTCGCTCATACTGTGTTCTCAGTCTGGTTGGCGCAAGGCCATGACACAATTCACTCTTACCTACAGTACTGTGCACAATTGAGGGCGCTTTGACCCTCGCTTGATCATGCTCACGCATTATTAACCTCACGGCGTGAACTTGATGATAAAGTGTACTCACAGTTGACCAGCCATATCACTGCTGCTAGTGATGCTCATCACCAGTGTCAGTGCTCACACGCGCCCCCCATGCTGAGCACTGTTGCAGGGGCGGCGGCGGTTACGGCGCCCCGCGCGTCAACTCAAAGGGGTTCCACGGCGATGAGAAGGGGGACCCCCGTCTTGAGCGCGAGCTGTTCCAGAAGGAGGGGCACCAACAGACGGGTATCAACTTCAGCAAGGTATGTATGTAGTAATACATGCCTTGTGTAGCCCCTAGTGCTGTTGGTGACGCTTGAGCGGGCAGCACAATTGAACGTTGGTGTAGTGTAGTTACAGGCGAGCAAAACGGGGTTTTGTTGGGTGGACGCATTGCGTGCGTAGGTCAGGCACCTTGCGACGAGTATAATCTTCTTTAGGAAGGTACCTGCATACCCCCTGGCCTGTGCAAACTTACACCCAGCGTCACTTCATGCTGAACAGCTTGCAACATATCCTGCACCTCCCAATTGCACAATACGTGTCTGCAACTTCAAACCCCATCCCCCATCGCAGTACGACGACATCCCCGTGGAGTCGTCCGGCGAGAACGTCTCGGAGCCCATCGCGACCTTTCCGCCGGAAATCCTGACCTCACTTCATTCGCGCTCACCATCTCAACCTTCCAACTTCAGCGCTCCAATCTCGTGCGCAACTTCAACTGTAACTGTGACAGTACGACGACATCCCCGTGGAGACGTCCGGAGAGAACGTCCCGGAGCCCATTGAGACCTTTCCGCCGGAGATCCTGGGCCCCGAGCTCATGCGCTCCACGGAGCTGTGCGGCTACCTCAAGCCGACGCCCGTGCAGAAGTACTCGATCCCCATTGGCATCAGCGGGCGCGACCTCATGGCGTGCGCGCAGACAGGCTCGGGGAAGACGGCGGGGTTCCTGTTCCCCACGCTCATCTCGCTGCTGCGCACCGGCGGGCCGCAGGTGCGTCGCAGTTAGAAGTATTTCTGGTCAACTTTAAGTTGTTGAGGAATGACACATGATGATGGCGGGATTCCTGTTCCCCACGCTCATTCCGCGTACCGGCGGGCCGCAGGTGCATCACACGTGAAGCACTCCCACGCAACTCCAAACTTGTGTGCCCTGCTCAAGTTCAACTTGTGTGACAGCCGGCGAAAGGTATCGACGGCTTGACTTTTGTTCTGTATACCCATCTCCTTGCTGCCCATAGGCAGCCCACGCTTCGGTTGAAGTCCTCCTGCTCAACTTCAAGTTCTGTTGAGCAGTGCAGCATTGCGTGTACCCATTAAGAAGCAGAAGTGCCTCAATGTACCCATCAGAAGTCAGAGGAGCTTCAATAACCAACTGCCGCTGATCGCTGCCGCATCCGCCGCGCAGTACCCCGAGGACGGAGGACGCAGGCAGCGGAGCGTGTACCCGGTGGCACTGGTGCTGGCGCCCACACGCGAGCTTGCGTCGCAGATCTACGACGAGGCTCGCCGCTTCTGTTACTGCACTGGCGTGGCGCCCGTCGTCATCTACGGTGAGAGCTCATGTTGGGTATGTATGTACAAGGATTAGGGTTGAGCTTGCATTGCACATTACGATGAGGCGCGCCGCTTCTGTCACTGCACCGGCGTGGCGCCCGTCGTCATCTACGGTGAGAGCCCATGTTGGGTATGTATGTTACAAGGATTAGGGTTTGGGTCAAGGTCAATTGTAGGGCTAGGGTTGTGATAGGGTGACCGGTGAGGCGCGCTGTTACTGCACTGGCATGGTGGATGTCATCATGCACGATGAGATATTGTGTACCATAGCGCATGCGTGTACCTGTGATTCACATGCATGTACCTGTTGTTTGGGGTCAGGATCAGATTTACGGTCACCATCTTATGAGACGCTTTTGTTTGACCCATCAAGTTTGGTTGCTGCTCTGGTGGCTCCCGTGTTGCGAGGTGTGCACATAATGCAGTGCCCCCCCTGTCAACAACTGCAGTCACTGCTGCAGATACGATAGGCTGCTAGAGTGGCTGCAAGTGGCCATTAAGTTTTCGTAAGGCTGACGCATGAACCGGAGTGTGCCATGCCATATACTGCTGCGTAATACTGCTGCTTGTTTCACATGCGCCAGTCCCACCTTAGGTTTAGGGTTAGGGTTAGGGTTAGGGTTAGGGTTAGGGTTAGCCTGAGGGTTAGGATTAGGATTAGGGTTAGGCAAGCCACGAGCACCACAAGCGGCATCAGACCATCCACATTGACTCTGCAAAAGTAGCATGCATGTACGCTGTCAGTGACTGCGCTCAGTGACAGTGCTCGGCCCCTGTGTCGTCAACTCACCCATGTGTCTCGCGCACTGGGGTATGTACGTATAACAGGCGGCGCCGAAGCGCGCACCCAGCTGAGGGATCTGGACAGGGGGTGCGACCTCCTGGTGGCCACGCCTGGGCGCCTCGTCGACTTCATCGAGGTATGTATGTATACATACTTCAACAAGTATACGCTGTTCGAGGTGAACGTAGATGTTTGTACATGACTGGTACTTCTCTGTGTGGCCTGCATGTTGGCGTGGTGCAGCAGTGCTCAACAAGATAATGATGATGTTGCTTCGTCGACTTCATCAGGGTAGGTATGCTTGACGCAGCAGTTGAAATTATGCGCAGCAGCGCTCAAGTGATACCAAGATGTACTGATGCAGCGCGCCTTCTGCTCTGCCCTGGGAACTGCTGAGGGGCAAGGTCAGCCTCGAGTGCATCCGCTTCCTGGTGTTGGACGAGGCGGACTGCATTCTTGACACTCATACATCAAACGCACATCAATGCAATGTACATGATGTGATACACGACACTTACGTTACATGCCACGACACATAATGCATGATGTTGATGGCTTGTGTATACGTGCACTTTTCTTCTGCTTGTCTTGGATGCGGCGCAGAGGGGCAAGGTCAGCCTCCAGTGCATCCGCTTCCTGGTGTTGGACGAAGCGGACCGCATGCTTGACACTCATACATACTGTATAATGTAATGCTAATGCAATGCACATGATTTGATTCATAACACTCATGTTACATACACACACACCGCATGACGCTGATACAGTGCGCCTTATGCTCTGCCCTGTGCACTGCAGAGGGGCAAGGTCAGCCTCCAGTGCATCCGCTTCCTGGTTCTGGACGAAGCGGACCGCATGCTTGACATGGGTTTTGAGCCACAGATCCGGCGCATTGTGGAGCAGGAGGACATGGCGCGCACCCGCCAGACATTCATGTTCAGCGCCACATTCCCCAGGTACACTTGAGAAGTATGCATTTATACCGAGTCATGCTGAAAGGCAATGCCTACTTACCCGGATAGGAGGACATGGCGCCAGACATTCATGTCCAGGGCCACATTCCCCAGGTACGTGCGTACCTGCGGTATCTACGCAGCAATAAGTGCATCTGTGTGTCACCACAAGTGTGCAGAGGTATGCAGAGTCGCGCAGTACGTGTGTGAGAGGTATGCATGTATACAGAGTCGTGCAGTGGAGCAATGCCTACTTACCCGAATGGGAGGACATGGCGCCAGACGTTCATGTCCAGCGCCACATTCCCCAGGTACATGCCAACGGTATGTAAGCAGTGATGCACCGCGGCATCTGTGCATGCACCACGGCATCTGTGCATCACCACACGTGTGAAGAGGTATGCATGTATGCAGAGTTGCACTGTGAAGCGATGCCTACCTACCTACACGAGTAAAAAGGACATGGCAAACGTCAGTCACATTCCCCATGCGTGTAGGGGGTGCATCGTGAAGCGAAGCCTACTTACTGCTGCTCATCACCATGCCCCTGTTTGCTTTGCAGGGAGAAGTCTGGTGAAGCAGCGAAGTCTGAAGCGGTGGAACCTACTGCTGCTCATCACCATTCCACTGCGATCTCTGTGCGCTGTGCAGGGAGATTCAGCGCCTTGCCAGCGACTTCATGAAGGACTACATCTTCCTGGCTGTGGGGCGTGTCGGCAGCGCCAGCAAGGACGTCATACAGACGGTGGAGTACTGCGAGAACGATCAGAAGATGGACTCGCTCATGCGCACGCTCAACAACGTACGTACTCACACCAATACTTACATGCCGTTTGTTGCCATGCAGATCAGTAGACTCTATATTTAGATAGCTGAGAAGGTGGACTCGCTTATGCGCACGCTCAACAACGTACGTACCCATGCCTACATACAGCTGATGTACACCCCTTCTACACACATGTGTACGCACTTTGATGCTTGTCAAAGATGGGCGTGCTGATGCGCATACTTGAAACAAGGTGTGTCGCCATACCCATACCTTCCGCTTGTGTTCACTGAATTGGTGATGGAAATACACAGGAGATGCACTCGCTCATGACCAAGGTTGGCATGTAGCAATAACTACTGTTTGTGGCCTTGATAGCTCAGACTCACATATACCTCAGCGTGCATACACACGTATGTGTGCTCTGAAGTACACCATGCTTATGCATGCGCTCACCAAGCTACCTGACCTTTGCGGGAACAATAACGTGGTGACTACGTAGCATGTGAACGCGCTTCCTCCGTTACTTACAAGCGCAGTGATGCTATCATCATGTGTTGTACCTGTCACTGTGGCATCTGCAATGCGCACAAGCGTGTCATGCGAGCCTCTTCTTCCCCCATTACTCGTTCCCAGCCCGCTCTGCAGCTGCCTTTCACTTCTGCTGGCTCTGACAGCATGCTAACCCTGACCTTCGGTTAGAATTACTGGGCGCTGACTTGCTGCCACTTCTTTCGTCGCTCACGCTGCCTCAGTGTGACACTGGCCTGATCCTGATCTTCACGGAGACCAAGCGCGGCTGTGACTACCTGGAGCACCAGCTGCGCATGCAGGTATGTATGTATGTTGAGTGTAACTGACATATGCGTACCTACTATATCCACAGCACCAGCTGCGCAGGTATGTATGTTTGGTGTAACTGACACATGCCTACCTACCCTATCCCATCTCATAGTTTCGCACTTGCCATGTCTGCTGAGTTGCGCGCATTGACGGTGTCTGTGGCAAACAGCCATGTAATGTGTCTGCAATATGGCACTGTTCAATACCTGTTGTTGAGACGGCGTCTTGATCACCTGCTGTAGAAGTCACTCACTTGTGGTCATTTCTTGTTTTGGTCGGTGCCATCAGTACAAACCTGTTTGCCACAAGCAGAAATCTGGTGTGCAATAGACTTGCAGTCAGAATGAGCTTTCCATTGCCCATGTTGATTCTCTTGAAGAGGGCCTGAGAGCATCGCTCGCACCGCTTGTCATTCACGGCATTTTGTCCCGGTAGCACAGTGCTCACGCATTGTCTGTATTGTCTCTGCCACCTCCTATCTTCTTTCCTTTTCAGGGCCTGCCCGCAGCGTCCATTCACGGTGACAAGACACAGCGCGAGCGCGAAGAGGCCCTCAAGTACTTCAAGAATGGGCAGACGCCCATCCTGGTGGCCACGGACGTCGCCGCGCGTGGTCTAGACATCAGCAATGTCACGCAGGTGCGCATGCGTGTTCTGTACCTATTATACATACTTTGAAGATTCATTTTCATGCTCTGATGCATACTGCATGGTGTACTCCAACAATGGGCAGACCCCCATGTTCTGTACCTATTATACATACTTTGAAGATTCATTTTCATGCTCTGATGCATACTGCATGGTGTACTCCAACAATGGGCAGACCCCCATCCTGGTTGCCACGGATGTGGCTGCGCGTGGTCTAGACATCAGCAATGTAACGCAGGTTCGCATGCGTGCAAAAACAAGAAAGTAAATGTTCATGTGGCGATGTCGTTGAGATGTCATCGTCAATGCGCATAGAGGCACTTTGCCACCAGGCACACGTAAACTCTGATGGCAGGCTCGCCGCCGTCAACCATCCGAGCTTTTTGCGCCCCAAGCGCGGAGTGACAACACCTTCATGTGCCTATGTATGCTTTCAGGTACATTTGGCGCACGCGTGTCTCATACGCTGCCATCACATCACGCGCTGACATCTCTCACGCGTGGTGCAGCGCCTCATGTGCGCGAGCTGAGCACTGCCGTGCCACACTCTAGCCCTACCTAAGCACAGAGTCATGCCTCATGACCTACATACCAACGCCGACGCCTTTGCGCACCGACGGGGGCACAAAGGCGATCATTCATGCCCTGGTGAATATTGCAGTTGAGCGCTGACACACACTCAGTGGACAGCGCTCGTCTGCCCGGCCGGTGGCCAACTGCGACCTGCCCGCCAAATATTGGCAATTGTGTCCGTTGTGTGGCAATCGTGTCCACAGCGTGAGCCCGCACAGACCAGTTGAGCACTGATGCCAGAACCCTCTCATCCTGCTGCAGGTCGTCAACTACGACCTGCCCACCAACATCGACGATTACGTCCACCGCATCGGCTGAATCGGGCATTTGCACAAGATGCACTAGTGTCAACTTCAACTGACCCTAACCCTACATAACCCTACAGACAAAAACCATAGCTGTCGAGCGCTGATGCACACACTCACCGCATGTGCCGCCCCTCGCGCTACCGCAGGTTGTCAACTACGACCTGCCCACCAACATTGACGACTACGTCCACCGCATCGGTCGTACGGGGCGCGTGGGCAACATCGGCCACGCGCTGAGCTTCATGAACGAGCGCAACCGCAACATCGCGCGGGAACTTCACGATCTGCTCACCGAGAACGACCAGGTCGTGCCTGCGTGGCTCGCGTCTATGGCGTCGTACGGCGGCGGGTGAGTTGAAGTTGCGGTGTTGAAGATGTTATGTTGAAGTTCCTACATGATGCCTAGACGTGTCAGCAAAGTGGCGCAGCTGACTGCACACCAGGTCGTGCCTGCGTGGCTCGCGTCCATGGCGTCCTACGGCGGCGGCTGAGTTGAAGTTGTTGCGTTGAAGTGTGTGCATGCGGTCTCAACGTGCTTTCAAGTTGGCGCAGCCGACTGCACGCATGCGAACACACACAGAGGAATATGCAGATCGATGCATGCGTACACACCCAGGAAAAGAAGCCAAGTCGTGTGCGGTTGACCTGCCGGCGCTGTTGCTGCGGCGGCGTAGTGATCTCATTGAGTTGAAGTTTGTGTGCTCAGAGCCCCCCTGGAGGCACATCCCATTGACAGAAGACTTCCTCAAGCGCTCACTTCCCATTCAGTTTGAATGCGGACAAGCATACAACTTGCCCATCCCATACATGTATCATTGCCCCATGTTTTACACATATACATACCTACAAGCGTGCCGCTCACCCCGCCTCACCGCTCAATAATGCGCCCCATGCAGCTTCAGCGGCGGCCGCGGCGGGGGGCGCGGTGGCGGTCGCGGTCGCGGAGGCCAAAAGTTTGGCGCTCGCGATTTCCGAAAGGACAGCAGCGGCGGCGGCGGTGGCGGCGGCGGCGGCGGCGAGAGCTGGGGTCGTGGTGGCAGCTCTGGCGGCCGCGGCGGCGGCGGCGGCAGCAGCTACGGCGCCAATGGCCCCAGCATGGGGTACGGTGGGGGGTTCGGCGGCGGCGGCGGCGGCAACTACCAGGACAACAGCGCGTGGTAGGCTGGAGTTGTGGGGGGCAGGGGCGGGCGGCAGCATGAGCTCGCACCTGCTGTCCGCAATGGGGGGGCCAGGAGCTGCTTGGGAGACAAGCGTGCGTGTGATGGCGGTGGAATTCTGCTCGTGATCGCCACGGCCGTGGCGGCGCACTGCGTTCCGCGTTCCGTGGGCAACACATTGCGGAGGAAGCGTTGTGGTCAGGGGGGGGATGGGGGGCTGGAAGGCCGGGGGAATAGGAGGGGTTAGGAGGGAGGGGGGTGTTTTGTTGTCCACTTTTGTGCAGGGTCTGTTATACACGGTAGCAGAGCCGCACATTCTCGCTGCATACTACGCCGCTAGCGCTGCAATCAGAGAGACTGAAAGGGGGGGGGGGGGGGGGGGGGGGGGAAGGGGACTAGGGGGCAGTGGAGGCTCAATGTCGCGGCAGTGAGACACGCATAGCGGTGGGTAGGACCAGCTACGATTGCATGTCACTTTACAGCTGCTGCAGCTGGGACAACCGTGCAAATGAGAGGGCCATCCGGTAGGGGGGGGGGCAGGGGGGGAGCGGGGGCGGCACCTGTAGGGGTTCAAGGGGTGGTGCCGTGTGTGCCTAGCGTGTGCCCTTTGCACCACCTGCACACAGCCCGCTCCCCCCCCCCCCCCCCTGCTTCAGGTCGCAGCCCTTTCCTCGAGAAACACATGGATGTTGTGTGCGTTTGCCTTTGGAGTGCCGGCTGTTCCGGCCGCACCGTGACGACAAATCGACGAGGGTTCGGCACCACGAGTGAGAGAACCGCTTTGCGCGCCGGCGCAACCGCGCGCAGCGGCACAAAGACCGGGCCCCCCATTTTGTCGAAGTGAGCTGTCGTTAGTGGCGCGCGCGCACTCTGTACCTATTTGCGCCCCTTTACTGATGAATGCTCCACTACACGGGCCAGAACTTCATGTCCTTGTGTCACTCAATGTGTGCATTGTGCGGTGTCTGATCTGAATGTCTGCTGGTTTCACCCCAACTTCGTACTGTTTGGTGTCTGCTGATGGTTCACCAACCTGCAACATGAACTCTTTGATTGAGACACCAATGAGGGCTTGCATGTGACAAGCCCATCACAAACCATCTTGGTATTGCTTGTTCAGCAGACATGATGCTGCCCAGTTGCTTGGTGCCAATGGTTCGCAAGCTGTGAGATCCTATGCTTGCCCTACTAAGGCATATTTAGACCATGAGTTTTACTGTGTTCACTGCCTCTCTCAAAGGGCTCGTGAATTTTGCGCCGCGAGCATCACCGTTTTGAACCGTTTTTGTATGCCCTGCTCACTCTGTGCGTTCATTGTTGCCTGGCCTGCTGGAAGTGGGAGTGCAACAGCAGCAGCACCAGTACGTTTAAATGACCCCGCAGCAGCAGAGCCGATGGCTCAAGGTCGCTCTGGCAACCCTGCTCTTGGCGTACGGTAGCTCTGCGCAAGCTGCAAGCTGCAGATGCGTCCAGGAGGCCAAGGAGGCCGCGGCTCCCATATCTACGGATAGGGCACTAAACGAATGTCAAACACGCGTTTGTCCGGTGAGTCCATGAACATGTATGCAAGAACGACCCCTGCTTCCTGCTGATGCACGGTGCTGGATTCAGCGAGAATGTACCGGGAACCAGATCCACAATCGTGCAGTCAGCGGAGCACAGTCAATCTTGCAGGTCTAGTCCTGTTGATTTCTGTCCAGCTTATGGGCCCTGATCATTGTCACCAGCTGATGCACAGCGCTTTGGTGATTTTTACCTGAAGCACTGCGTAGCCTCGCACCCCCAGTACGCACAGCGGTGAATTCTGAAGGATTAGGAAGTAGGAATACTTAGGGTACATTTGCACAAGCACTGTACCTAAAGCGCAGAACGTAAGCGTAAATGCACTGGCAGCACCATCTGGTCCAGCTATTGTCAGCTTGTACATAGGAAGCCTCCTAAAGCACCGAAGCCTCTTCATAAAAATCGAAACTTCGAGCCTCTGTAGTTGTGCTGCCGAGGTGACGATCCGTGGTCAACAATGGTATTTTGAGGATTGTCATTGGTGCAGTGCCAGAAAGTGCTGTACAAGAACGTATGCTGACGGGTTCGGGCGTCTATCCAGTGCCCAGGGCACGTGCTGTGTTATTACACCGAAAACGAAACGCCACTCAGTTCCTTGCTGTGTACGGGAAAATTGAAGGCAGCTGACAAACTGTGCATGCGCAGCATGAAGAGCGTGTCATCATGTTTCAGCGATTGCTGCCCACTGTAATTTGACCGTGGGACGCTGATCAAGGATGTTGCCGCTACCGGGCAGATCATATTCCACGTGATTCAGACATGAACGACGTCTGTGTGAACCGTGTGTCTACAAGAACAGGAAAAAACGGTGCTCCAAGTACAGTCGCCGCTACGGTTGTCAATGTTAGAAATAGTACCAAATCTTCAACTCCAGCATATACCTCGGAGTACTCAAAAGTGTGTGGTGGCAGGGTGATCCTGAGCCAGCTTGGCATTTGACGCCGCCGCTCGGCTTAGGGTTAGGGTTAGGGTTAGGGTTAGCAACAGGTCAGTGTAGGGTTAGGACTGGGCTAATTTCAATCCTAACAAGCGGCAAAATGACCGGTGATGCGAGCAACTCACCAGCACCTCTCTGGTGCCCAACTTTCAGGTTATGTCAAATGCACTGTATGCCTGCAAGTGCTGAGCTTCTCAAGTTGCGTGAAACCGTACACCATACGATACATGACCTACCAAAACATCTGGAAACATCCAGATCAAACGCAAAGGTTGACTCTCCACCTGCCCTGCATTGCTGATTTTTCTCATTCGCCAAGATGGATCCAAAGTGGGCGGACAAGGCACTGCCGCTCTGCACCGGTCAGACGGCCTGCGATGGCAAGGTAATGTACAAACTCACTTTCTTGACTTGCTCACTTCTAATGTGAGCCACGCCACATCTGTGGCACCCACGGCAAAGCAAGGGTGGTGTGCCCTCAACTCTGTGACTCACTTACTCACTTACTCGCTTGCTGAGTCGAGGCACATCGCGCCTGCGGCACCCACGGTTAAGAATGGGTATTTGGTCTTCAGATCTGCAGTTGTTGCAGTGGAACTGAAGCTGACCCCGCTACAGCTGCTGTGCGATGGTGGGGTTTCCCACGACTCGCTCGCTTGCTTGAGTCACACCGCTCCTGTGGTGCTTCGAGGGTTAGGGTTAGGGTTAGGTTTAACCCAAACCCTAACCCTAACCCTATACCGCCGGAGTGACATCAGGCAGTTGACATGCTTTCAAAAACACCGCGCCTGTGGCACCCACAATTCAGAAGCTCACGCCGCTAAACACGCGCTTACTCGCGCGAAGCTGCTACGCGATTGTGAGGTACCCGCGCCTCACTCACTCACTTGCTTATTTGAGTCACACCCCTCCTGTAGTACCTATAAACACGTCGCCGCAGAGAAGTGATGCATGGAAGTTGACGCGGTTTGAGCGCTGCCAAGCCCACTCAGCAACTTCAACTTCAGCTGCACTGTTGCTGAATCTGCATTGCGAGGGCCCGCCTGTTCTGCGGTCGCTTGTCAACTCGAAGCGGCCCTCTTACCATGCAGACGCCAATGTCGTATCAAGGGTAGCGGTAGTCGTATCGGTGACTCCGGAGACTGCACCATGCAATTGAGCGCTGCCGCAATTTGTGCTGCGCGGCACATTTGCACATTGAAATGAGGCCTCCAGACAGTCTGTGCGCACCAGGAATGCGCTGCTGATGTGGCCCTGCGCTGAGCGCTGCTGCTCGAGTGGATGTCTGTCCATGTCAGACTTTGTGGTAATTCACGCAGATGAGCCTGTGGCTGCGTTCAGCACCACAGTGGCAAAAGCAGGTGAGCGCAAGCTCGCGCTTGCACACGCCAATGGCCGCCAAACATTGATTGCGCATGCAACGTCGAACGGACTTTCAGTATCAGCATAGCCGACAGGGCTGCCCGACCACGATTGTCTGTCATGTTCTCCTGGTGTACTCGTTGGTGTACTTCAACCACCGCCTGCCCGCACTATCTGCCTTCGCCTTGCTGCCACCACTGCAGTACTTGTGCACGGACTGCCCCCGGCCGCGGTGCTCGGACGTCGGCGGCACGTGAGTTGAGCACTGTCACTACTGCAAAGAAATCCAAGAATTATGAGGAAATCATGCATCTTCCTAGGGACCTGGTCTCTGCTTGCAGAACGCGGCACAAGAGGCTTACAGGCTCATTCAGCGTCTTCAAAATTTGCTGTATAGGGCCCACTTTGATAAAGCAGGGTTAAGGTTAGGATTAGGGTCAGGGTTACTGTACCTCCACCCTTCGAGCAATGCGGTGATTCAAGGCAAATAGGCAGCACGAGTTCCTGCAGCCATGCGGTTCACGCAGTAATTCCTGCTCTGCGATGCCACAAAGCGTCTCGATTGCATGCGCCATTGATTGCAGCTGCGTGACGGCAGACAGAGAGGAGTGTGCCTTTGACCTCATGACCTCTATGTGTGAAGGCTCCAAGGGAACCGGGTAGCCCATGTTTTTCTAGGGTTTACTTATATGCAGCACCCATGCCCTTGCAAGCGCGTGCGTGGCCTGCTTGTGGAACACAGCATGATATTAAGCAGCACTAACAGCATCACGTACTGCATGTCATGCACTTGTGTCATTGCCAACAGGTGCGTGAAGGACTGCTCCCTGTGCCGCAAGAACTGCAAGACCATGGCCGCCAAGACCGTTCCTGAGATACCGTTCCTGACCAACGCGCAGTGCGCGCCCGCGATGGCGCAGTGCGAAGACGGGGTGAGCAGTGCTTTCATGAATGAATTCATCGATGAATTCACAATTAACTTCACGCCGCGCGTGCTATGGCAGCGGTACAGAGTCAATGTGTAGACCGTAAGCTTTACCCAGCGTGCGAGCGCTTTGTTTGCTCTCTGGGCGTTTCTATCGCAACGCCTGCATGGCCCACAAGCACGTTTGGTGAAAGTACACTCTAGCATACCTGAGCTTGGTGAGTGACAGCGCTTTTGCACAGCAGTGTGGGCGTTGATCTGGCGATGATGCCGCGATGAGGGACGTGGCGCAGCCCTAACCCTAATTAATTGCATGGGCAAGCTGAGCGCTGGTGCTTCTGCAGCAGTGCTCCGCTGTGCTGGCGAGGCTGTGGCGCAGTGCTGAGCTCTGTTGATGCTTACGCATTTGTACGTTCACACACCTGCTAATAGGAAGTACATGGTTTGCGGCATGTGCTGCCCGTGCATGCTAACATCAAGTATGAATGCCGCTGGTCTGCTGTGCGTCCGGCAGCTTCACAGACGCCTGCTGCTGCCGTGGGTGGGAGTGTCACCTCATGAACCCACTTCAACCCTCAAATTCAAGTTCAACTTGAAACCTGCTGCAGCGAGCACCCAGGTCATCTGGACACCTGAGCTCGCCTGGGCGCTCTGCAAATGCCGTCACACTTGCACGTCAGCAGTGCATCCCTTGAACAGTTTGCCACAACAAGTTGCTTGTGGGACAGGTGCCGCAAGCTCGAAGCGTCGCTCGGCGTGCAGACGCCGGCGAACGATGACATCATTGGAGTGTCACTTCACCATTGGAGTGTCGCCTCCTCTGTATTCGTCTCTGTCTCCGTTTGATGACTTGCGCCATGGAGATGCGTGTGCTCAAGTGCTGCGCGCTCATCAGCGGCACGTCACCTCCGCCAATTTGCCTCACGAGACTGCAGTGCGGCGTGCCGCGGGCGCGCGCCCACCGTCAACTCATGCACAACGGCGCTTGCGTTGCTGGAGTGTTACCCCCTTGCTACTCACGTGTGCCTACCATGAATGCAGGACGCATGTGGCGCAAACTCGGCCCACGATACGACGCGTCACCTCTGCCACTTTGCCCCGTGCTTCCGACGCAAAACCGTAGGGCGTGTGCTGCGTGCTCAAAGAGCCGCGCTGCGCGGACGTCGGCGGCAGCTGTGAGAGCTCGTGCGATGGGTACACGTGCGCTTCACTGGAGCTGAAGCAGCTGGCAAAGGTAAGCTGTACTGTTAAAACATCAGGGTAGCATCAGCATGCTATGCTACTCGGATGGTGTGCCTCAGGTCTGACTGTTGATCTACACATATTGGCAGAGGGGAGGGGGCATAAGCTATGCTGTGCAGCATTTTGCAGATGTACAGTACGCCATCGACCAATCACTCGTGTAGTAGCACATGCGTCCCAAAACACAATGCACAATGCGTTCATCGCGTACATCACGACGGCAGAACTACATGCAGCGTGCCCATTGCATGCATCCCATATTGCTGGTTGCTGTCGATGCATAAGTCAGGTAGCTTGTCTCCACATAAGCAAATAAAAACCGTCATGCGTGTGAGTTCTGTAGTCTCGCACATTGCGCAGAGCTGCGACATTGCACAAGCGTCAGCAGCGGAGAACAACGACTGACAAGGGCTTGAGGCGTAACGTGTGTCCTCATGGCATTGAGCGACACTTTCTAACCCTAACCCTAACCCTCCCTACCCCGCTACCCCAAAGGGGTTCAAGTACACGCCCGAGTACAGGCCGAGTGCAGACCAGATACAGGCGTACATTGAGGAGAACGCGGTGACGATTGGCATGGACTGCGCCGCCACCACGCTCGGCACCTGCCCCAGCGACAAGGTGAGAGCAACACCGCAGGTTGAGGTTAAAGTTCAAGTATGACTGAGCCACCACCACACTCGCGCCGGACCCAGCGCCCAAGGTGAGACGGGAGACGGGCGTTGTACTGGTGTGCCGCAATATCATCGCTGACTCTATCCCAAAGGGGAAAACCGTTGAGGTGTGGATGTGGCGAGCGCTGCTGCTGAATACGCTCAAATCAGATTGAGTGCTGCTTTAATGTTAATTGTCAAGTAATCACCCATCTGGCAAAGTAGCTGACATGCAGACCGTAGTACTGGCAGGCAGCGCAATAGGGTGCTGTATTCGAGTGGCCTAAGGCATGCAAGATCACACCAGTTCTCAGCAAATGGTGACAGACAAACCGGTGGCCGTAGCAGTGCGTACATCACTGCTGCAGTGCCGCCTCCACCGCCATTGTGTCTGTGCATCAACGCATTCTCTAGTCAACAATAAGCCTATGCAGGACAACATCATGAATGCAAGATATGATCTGGTGACATAAGGTACCTGACGCAATGATGGCGGTTTTTGCTGCACTTTGTCAACTGTGCAGGTGTGCTGCAAGACGAGCATGATGATCCCTGAAGGTGAGAATGGCTGGCGCAAATACGGCATGGTCGCAGTGTAAGCCCTGCACTGTTTTGAAGTGACCTAGATTTGCTGTTGAACCGTCCAATTGGCAATCCTTAAAAGCGTACGCAATGGTTCTAAGCACGTGGGCTGGCTGGTGTGCTGCGCTGCGTCACAATATTCAGAAGGCCTCTTTACATGGCTGCAGAAGTGCCGCAGCACATGTGGAGGCAGGCAGTTCTTTCAACGACCTCTCCGAAACTGCTCCAATGCAAGAAACCGGGACCACAGCAATGCGCCTGCAGAGAATACAGAGCATCGTGAGCCAGGCCTCGTAGCAGGGCCTGATGGCAGAGCTGGTGACTGCAGGACAAAGCTCTGGGATGCAGAGCGACTCAACTCATCCTCTCCAGCATTACACTCGTGGTGCGCTCGCGACACGTTCCTCTTGACGCCAGAGTCAGTGTCACTGCTGAGGTAACGGCTATAGGGCAGCTCTTGCCGAAGCCTCAACGCATCCGCCCCCCCATCTGCCATACTCGCTCGCTTGCCTGCTGCAGCCCCCGAGCCCTGCGGCTACGGCGACTACCCGCCCATGCGCAAGGCGCCGTTCCAGTGCGCGAGCGACGTCGACAAGCTCAAGCCGATCCAAACTTCTATCGACGACGCCCCCGACGGCAGCAAGTGCACGCAGACGATCGCCTGGTCACGCGCGGACGACAAGAGCGGGTGCGCGCTGACCGCGACGCGCACCGTGCGGCGCACGCAGAGCGGCGGCGACGCCACCACCGTCGAGCAGAGCGTCCCTATCGAGGGCTGCGCGTTTGTGGCGGCAGAAGATGGGGCGGAGTTGGACACGGTCGTGTGCACGCAGGCTGACATACCGCCGTCGATTACGGGGGCGAACGCGTGCGACGGCGGCGCGCCCCTGACGCTCACGTTTGTCAACACGTGGACGCTCGATGAGACGCTCAAGCGCGCCACGGTGACGTACGAGGGCGCCGGCAGGTGCGGCGACTGCCGCTATGAGGTGACGTACGCACAGTGCACGGGGGAGACGGAGACACCGCTGCTGCGCTACGTGAGGGGGCTTTAGGGGGGCGGGGGCACGTCGGGGGGGGCTGTAGGGGGACGGGGGTATGTGAGGGGGGTCTAGGGGCGGGGAGAGGGGGGGGGGAGGTGCACCGGTGGTGTTTCGGGGTAGCACTGGCTGGGTGTAGTTCAGAGTAGAGAGTGAGTAGCAGTGGCATGACACTCACCAAATCTCTCTTGCAAAAGCTGCTTGCTGCGGCGAATTGCTAGGGTCGTTGCGATCAGAAAAGGGGTGGTGGTGCAAGGGTGTTGTGCAAGCAGACTCTGTCTCGTTTGCTGGTATGTGTGCGTGTGCTCATCAGCTGAGAGTCGCTCTGTATGGAGGACAGGATGGGGAGCTGCGTTCTGGCCGTAAGCAAAGGTGTCACCACTGCGAAATGCATGCACCTGAGGTTGAGCACTGTCCTTGTCTTGCTGACTGTGATCGCGTTGGCACTGGTCATTGTGCACTGCATGCGCATTTCTGCAGGAGTTGGTGCTTTATCGTATTGACGGTTGATCGACTGCACCATACTTACATATTATGTATCCCTGTGAACCCCGTACTCTCCTCGTCCTGCTAAGGACTCAGCATTGACATGAATAGACGTCGCGGGTGACCAGTAGACCTGTCGCAACAATGGGGCTGCACTGAGGTGGGGCTTGGTATCCCCATTGACACTGCACTGCACTGCCGGCAGCACCTACTGCAGCGCGCTGTAGGAACAGCACGAAAAGAGAAGACACATTGTCAACAGCTACCATGAACAACATGCCTGAACACAAGCAAGTCCCACTCTGGGTATTCCTGTTGAAAGTGGGGTTTTGGTCAACAGCTACATTCCTGAACATAAACAACATGCCTGCATTAGAAAGCGAGCCGTCACTGCGGCGGTTCACGAGTTGGCGGCGGCTGCGGCCCTCCGTGCTAGGTGCCGGCAGCGCCCAGCTGTATGGCCAGCTGGTGTATGGCAGCAGACAGCCAACTGGCTTAGTGGAGTGTTCGTGCTGTTGAAGTTGAACCTCGCGAGCGAAGAACTGCAACGTTGCAACTTTCAAAAGCTCCGCGCTCTCGGCCGCACGGAGTTTGACGCTTTGGGTGTCTCTTTCGTGAGTCGAAAATATAGTGGTAAATAAAATGTACCACTCTCTAAACTCGCGACACATTGGTGGTGAGGCATTAAGCGGTGACAGGGGGACGGCTGCCGGACATGATCATGCGAGCACTCCTAGCGCTGATAGCCGTGGCGTGTGCTGCTGATGCTGGCCAGAATGTACGTGCTTGCGGGCAGTCGGAACTCATGTGATCAGTATTCAGGGAAGTGTGCTCATCGCGTTAGCCAGAACAGCATCACAACGTCATGCAGTTGACGGCAGCTCCTGGACGCAGTTGCAGTTCACACACCCTAAGACACCAACTAGCCGGCACCCCAACTACCCCAGTCATCTCCTGACGGTTTCAAACGCCTTCGTACCTACCCACGGAACAGGACAACTTGTCAGCGCCAGCTGCGCGCCCCACTCACAGAACAAGATTAACCTAGCCGGCGTGAATTGCTGCCAAACAAAACGGCCAAGGGGAGCGCTGAAGAGCACTTTGATGAAAGTTGACAGTCCTGGCGCAGCACCTCATCTGGCGGCACGTTTGAACATTCACACTGTGTGCCTCTCCCTTCGTTGCAAACACCACAGATTCGCGGATCCTCCTGGCCCGCCGCCATGATGATGTGCCCCGACGACATGACGTCCATGATGCAAGGCTACGACTATGCCACAATGATGCAGGGCAGCGACGCGAATGCCATGATGGGCAACGCCGGCAACATGGACCAGATGATGAGCGGCAACTATGAGCAGATGATGGGGGCCGCGCTGAGCCCTGACGCGGCGTCTGTGATGGGCGCTGGCGGCAGCGGCGCCGGCGGCGCGTGGGGCGAGTGCGTCGGCATGATGGCGGACGCCGCAGCTGACCTGATCAAGGTATGTATGTATGGGTGAACACAGTGTCAGCGCTCGCGTTTGCAAGGGAGCGGGTGTGTACAAGACTTTGTTTCACAAGAATCATGTCACAAGGACTCATGTCACTAAGGTTTGGGGTGTGAGCATGTCTGCGCCGCGTTTGACGCAGAGGTGCGCGCGCAGGCAAGTGGGCGAACGCGTCCATCGGCATGTCAACAGCAAGTGCGCCAAGTTGCGTGATGCCCACGTCTGGCCATGACAGACAGAGGTCATGAGCACATTGCTCGACGCCATGATAGCAAACATCGGTGATACGGTACCGCTAGTTTGTGTCAGTGTCGCCCGCGTCTGCCAGCCGCCGCCATATTCGCAGTCATGCGATGACGGTCACGTTTGCCTTCTGAGTGCGCTCAGACCTTCCGGTCACGCACACCACTGCGACCTGTTGATATGCATTGAACTTATTATCTAGTCATTCTCGCTTAGGGCGCGAAAGACTAAACCCTAACCCTAACCCTAACCCTGAACCCCAACCCTAACCCTAACCCTAACCCGATGGTAGATGTCCAGCTTGCTTCCAGAATCATGCGTCTTGTGAATACTCGAAGCGTCGTGATTGTCTTGATTCTCGCTCAGCAATTGTACGTTGAAGTGCATTGTTCATGGGATGTGTGCATCCCGCTGCTTACATTTCAGGCGCAGCATGGCGACAAGGACCTGCACGTCGTCAAGCAGGCCGACCTGGCCAGCCTCGAGTCGTCCAAGAAAGGCATCTTCCTGCTTGTGAACCAAGAGAACAGAGTGGTGGCTCCGCCATGCACAAAGTAGTACTTCTTGAAGTATGTACTTCAAGTACTTAGTCCTGACCAACTCTGGCATCGACAGGTTGATGGAACTGGTGACTAAGTGGTGTAGCTTTGTATACAAGTAGCAGGTGTTTCAATGTTGACGTTTGCCTTGTGGGTGTAGTGCTTGATAGTCAACATGGCGAAGGAGTGAGCTACCAGCACTCCGGAGCGCCCCAGACAGCACAGCACAGCTGGGCGATGCAGCTGTAGAGGCGCATTTGAAGTTTGTGTGGCATGCTCAGCATTGCCCTTACCACTTCTGCGAACGCAGAGCAGTTCGCAGCACAATATCGACGATTGATGACATTCTTTGTGCATACATGTATGTACTGGATTTGAGCGCGCCACGTGTCATTGCCTCGTCCTGCCTTGACAGATGCTGGTGCTCGATCGAATGCTTATGCACGTTTGTATATCTCTAGGCTATGCTATGTCATATAAGTCATCAAAGTGCTTGCTAGCCATCTCGGTGCTTAGCATACATCACGCCGCCAATGAGCGTGGTGCTCACTGCTTCGTGCAACATATTCAACTGCGCGCGAGCCATCTCAGTGCTCAGCATACATCACACCGCCACTCGCATGCAAGCAACGAGCACTCACAACAGCACGTTGAGCCAGCAGGCAGCGAGCACAAGAACATATTCAACAGCAAGCCTTCACAAAATTGTAGTCCATAAACTTCAACAGTCGGTACTGCTGGCTCCGCTAGACCTCACACAACTGCTGCACCCACTCACCGCCCTTACACTTCACATCTGTATCTACACTTCATATCTGTATCTGGCGCTCCAGAGACGGCATCGCGCCCGCCGCCGCCGCCGCTGCCGCCAGTGGCGGCGCCGGTGCTGCTGCCGCAGGCTGCGCTTGCTGCGCCGCGGCAAAGAGCGGAGCGTTGTCGTTGATGCACTCTGGCGGGACCCACTTGCGCAGGTGGTCGGGTACGAGCTGCCCCAGCTGTGAGCGCGGGCACTGGTGCAGGCGCAGCCGCTGCAGGGTGCCGACTTCGCCGTCGACCCTGCGCGGTCGCGGCAGCAGCAGCGGCAGCAGCAGCGGCAGCGGCGGCGGCAGTGGAATAAGGGCGTTGTTGGTTGCCTGAGAGTGGAGGCACTAGGCCACGAGATGTTTATGAATGAGAACACAACACTTACAACTCTTCACTGAGCAGCAGCAGCAGCAGCAGCAGCAGCAGCAGTTCGCAGATGATGGCGATGGGTGGGCGGTATCATCCATTGGGCAGCACTCATAGACTACCGCGCGCTAAAACCGGCCCTAACAGACTACAGTAGACGTAGACCTCCCTTATTCTCCACTGCTGACTCTAGATCAGGCAGGCAAGGCACACCGTAAGGCTTTGCTGGTTTCCGTATGCGGCGGTGCTGCCTACAACCGAGCAGAAGCACTTGATAGAGGTTTAAGCTGAAATGTTCAGCTGAGGTCGGCAGCAGACGTCCAGTTTCAGTGCGCGTTGTTGATGTGAAAACCATGCAAACTGCGTGGTGCATTCCTTCAGCTGCACAAGCACTTTGAGGGCGGATGGCTTGGTCAGCTCAAAGCATCTGAGGCTGACCAGCTGAGCAGTGTTTCTGCTGCCAATGACGGTGATCATGACCACATAGGGAGAGCAAGCGAAGCACATCACGCCTGGCAAGGTATCGAGCGTTGTGAACAAAAATTCAGCGAAAACGCCGAACCTCAAACAGCCAGGGGCACCAAGCGCATTGCCTGTGTGGACTGCCGCGCTGTTGCAAAACTCACCTGAACTGCCGGCTGAACTCAAACGAGACCTCCTGCTGCCCCTCCACCATCTCGCACTTCACCACCGTATCGCGGTGCGTCGCCACGGTAATAAAGGGCAACTTCAACTGCGTCTCGTCATAGCCGCCTGCCGTGCCGCCGCCGCCGCCGTCCGCCCCCGCCGCGGCTGCAGCGCTATTTGCCTCCATCGCCATCCTGAATGTCAGTTACAAATGGCAGTTACAAATGAGTCACACTCGGTGCTCTTGTGCCTACAGCCGTGCCATGGCTGCACTGTGCCACTACAGAAGTGATGTGGATACGTACTTATGTGCCGAACTGGCAGGAACACAGAGCGCACACTGGTCCGCGCAGTGCAAATGATCCCTCCCGTCGTCATGTATGTGTATCTGAACACCGGCGTTCGCACTGCAATGATGTTGCTGTGAGATTTGGCTCGTCATAAAGCAGATAAATACTGATGTTGTTGGAACGAACATGTTTGGTATGAGGGCAGCCACGCATGATGTGGCATCACCTTGACACCTTGACAGGAGCTGAATGACTATCATGCGTTTCTGAGGGCTGAAGCAAGAAATCTGAGAGTGGTAGTTCATCGAGTTGATGTTGCCAATTCTTGTGGAAGCATCTTGGATATACTGCCATAGCTTAGGCCTGGTCACAACCTTATGAGAAGGCCAATTTTAAGTGGTTTCGAGCTTCATGCCAATCTCCGGGCACTGAGAGTGTTGTGTGTGCTGTGCGTTGAACTTCATCACTGTAACGCTCCACAGCGTGTTGAGCGCTGCCGCCTGCTTCTAACCCTGACCCTACGCCTAGTGCCCTAATCTGAACCCTAACTTCAACCAAAACCCAAAAGCTAGTTGAAGTGTGCTGCTCACCTGCAGCGCCGCACCGCAATCAGGTGTGACACGCACTCCGATAGCTCCTCCCTCTTGCGCTTGACCTCCGCGCGTTTCTCATCCTGTTGTGCCGTCGCACCCGCAACAGCACAATTGCACATTAATTGAGTGGCGCAGCAGGGTGACAGCAGCCAGAGAGCAGCCACGTGCAAGTGTTGTCGACTCAGGTCAGAGGCCGTTTCGGGCGTTGGCTCTGCCGAGAGCTTTCCAACCGCGTCGCCGTCTGCGCTACACGTCCGCAGGCTCTGCTGCAAACTTCAAGTCACAAGCGTGAACCGGCGACGCACCAGCTCGCGCTCCAGCCGTGCCGCCGTCTGCGCAATGTCCGTGATCACGCTGCAGACTTCAATCCAACTTCAAGTGCAGGAAAACTTCAAGTCACCAAGCGCAAACCGGCGACGCACCAACTCTTGCTCCAGCTGCGCCGCCGTCTGCAGAAAGCCCGTCAGCACGCTGCAAACATCCATCTTACTTCAAGTGTTGTGAACTTCAAGACGCACCAGCTCGCGCTCCAGCCGCGCCGCCGTCTGCGCAAAGTCCGTCGGCACGCCGACCCAGCGGATGGCCTTGCGCTCGCGCGTGATGATGTTCAGCGCGAGCAGCACGTTGAGCGCGTCGTACACGCGCCGCCGTATGTTCTTCTCCTCGTAGACGGAGTTCATCGGCGCCGGGACGTCCGCGCCTATCGCCGCTGCGTCCGCTGCCTCTTCTACCTGCGGCGTGCGAGCGGCGGCGGCGGCGGCGTGAGATGCTTGGTCTGTGCGCGGCTCCACAGCAGTGCTCTGTGTTGCAGCAGCGCGGGTGAGCGGTTCGCTGACCCTGACTTCAAGGCCCGCAGAGGCGTGGAGCAGGGGGTTCACACACGACGCACGCAGAGCGCCAGACGATGGGCGCAGCGTCGAGTGCGTGCTAATCGCTGCTGCATTCGGGTTGAGCGGTGCTGCTGCTTTGTGTGTGCCAACAGCGGCAGTGCGCAGCATTGCAGCAGCGATGGCGCCGTGCGGGAGTAATGGCAAGGGGCGCGGGCACCTGCTGGAGCGTCACCCCTTGCAGCGAAACGGCGCTCCTTACGACCGCTTGCCTTCGCATTGCACTGCCGCATGATTGACTGGCACATACATGCATCATTGCTTAACGGGAGCGCAGTGTACTGCAAGTGACGCCCCACTACCTAACCCCCACGCAGCTTCTCCATTTCATCGCCTTCTCTATAACAACGACAACCCGAATTTCATCAGTACACATGGATACATGCGTGCTCCACTCTGTACTGTTACTGTACGGTCCAGCCAGCCACTTGCCTTAGCCGCGTGGAACTCTTGCACGAGGTGGTTGGCAACTTCAATGTACGTCGTCGTGCCGCGAGACTGCACTTGGTCCGACACCTTGCTGCTGAAGTGTCGCAGCCCCTTGCCGCAGCGCTTGGCGGCAGCGCGTGCGCGCCGCGGCTTGCTGCCGCCAGGCTGAGCACTGTCATCCCCTACACAGCAGCGTGCAGCGTGGGGTGATGTTCATCAGGGATGCTCATCAACGCTCAGCATTTGTCCTGCTCAGCAGCACGTGGTGATGCTCATCAGATATGGCAATCAACGCTAAGTGCTTGGTGTGGCCAGCCTGAGCGCTGTCATCCCCTGCATAGCAGCACAAGAGATGGAGTGACTCAGCCATTTCCGCAGGGAAGAGGCTGGGCCTGAGTGCATGGTGGTGTGGTGATGCTCATCAGAAAAAAACCTCAACATTGCTCAGTGAGTGCGTGTTACTGCGCCAGCCTGAGCGCTGTCGTCCCCTGCATGGCAGCGCGGTGCTACTCGTCAGTGATGGTCATCAACGCTCAGTGCTGTGCCATCCTGAGCATTGCTGTCATCCCCCTAAAAGTGATGATGATTGTGGTGTGGCGATCCTAATCAATGATGGGCATTGTTGCTCAGTATTAACAGCCGCCAGTATGATAACTGTCACACCCCCCCTCAGTAGCACGGTGATGCTCAACAGTGATGGTCATCACAGCTCAGCATATGTGCCGCCTGCGGCCTGAGCTTGCTGCCATCACAACACACGCTTGCATAGAACGCCCCTTGACATTGCTAATAGCGCCTGCCGCGATGACATCGTGGCACCGTCGTCCATTCAGCACATTGCTCCCTGACAATGAGCATGCCAACAGAGCCGATGCTGAACTTCAAGAATGCGCGCTCACCATCGTCATCGTCATCGTCATCCAGATCATCCATGCCCCCATCGTCTGCAGCAGCCCTCGCTCCTGCTGCCGCTGCTGCTTGCTGCTCCGCCATTCTGGCTTCCGAGTCCACGTCGAACGGCAGCGGCCGCTCTCGCATAGCGGGGCGCCAATTGTCCTGTTCTTGACAGTAGGCGGCAAGTGTCGGAGCTCAGGGTTCGAGAATGTGCACGCCGCCGATGCAGTTGGTATCATGCATTGTTTTTGCGTGGAAGCGGCCACAAGCAAGTCTCGTTGCTGGGAGGCTGAATATATAATTTTTGCAAAAGTGTTGGCAAAGGCTTGGAGTCGCAGTCGTCGGACTATATTAGTGGAGTGCCGATGTATGGGACGAAATAACGACTCCATGTAGCTTGCCTGATAGCCGCCTGCCTCACTCGCTGATGCTGCCGCCATCCCAAATCCTGCTATTGCTGCTATTGCTGCGGTCTCCTGCTGCTGCTGCTGCTGTTGCTGCTGTTGCTGCCTTTCTCGCTCCAGCTCGCGCTTTGTTTTCATCATGGTGCTGCCGCGGTGCTCACAGAAAGCGATCCCTTAGCCTCCGCGCTGTTTAAAGTACGATCTTGGCGGCAAGCGGCTGAAAAAGTCAGCGCCTATTTGCACTACTCGAAGGAGAGACTCGAGTCCTTCAAACGAGTGAATGTGTCACGCCTCTGATGAGCTTATCAGTACCTCTGATCTGAGCTGATCAGTAGCTCATGTCTATGACATTCCGCTGCGCAAAGCACAGCCTGATGACAGAAACCACAAATCAAAGTTATCGACGCCACCAGCGGAGCCACCCGCACTGAACAAAGCGTGTCACCACTGAGTGTGGTCCTACATACACCTGCCCTTCCCCCACATGCATGTAGCAAAGCTTATCCAGTGATGTCGGCATCACAATCGTATCGAGCAACAACCATGCTGAACACAAATGCCTGAAACTGTGGTGGACAAAAATGCAATGCAGCAGACATGTACGTTCAACTTCAACATCATCCACGAAACAGAACCACTGGCAGCATCGCGCTTAGGCGGCACTGCAGGCGCTGCATACATACCCCATGTCAAGGCAGAAAACAACTACCAGAAAAACAACAGAACGAAAGCTCGGGTCAACGGGGAGCAGCATCAGTCCCATTCACTCTCGTGGGCGGGAAAGTGAAGGAGAAACAGAGGGGGAGAGGCACTGCAGCAACAGCCACACTCCTCCCCCCCCGCCCCCCCCCCCATTTCGCGCAGCAACTTAGACCATGAGGCGGATCATCTTGTTGATCTCCTCGCCACGCTGGCCGGCCTCGCCGCCCTCGTTGAAGTGCAGCAGCTTCTGCGTGAAACCGCCGGTGGGGTTGGAGAGCTTGAAGGGCCAGAGGAAGTTGTTGGCCTCCTTGAAGTGGGGCCCGACCGTGTAGATCTCGTGGATGAGGTCGTCCACGCCGACGATGCCGTACCTGCGGCGCGTCACGCGTTGAAGTCCGAACGCTCCATCAGGTAATATGAATCATGCAGAGATGAGGTGTGGTCACAGGGCAGGGGCAAGTGTGCTGAGCAAGCGGCATAGACATGTGCGAATGCTGGAAGAGCAATTGATGCCATGGCAAGATTCGCCGAGGCCTTCGTGACAGCGGTGTCAGAGGAGTACACTCCAGTTCAGAAGGGAGACACGCAGAGTCGACAGCCAGGACACACACAGTTTTCAAACACACTACTGACTTGCCTATGATGCCTTCAACTGGAGAACTGGAGATGAGGATGCGACGACTTGCGGCAACAGGACACACTCCACAGCACACGCCCAGTTCAAGCAGAGGACACAGAGAAGAGATCAGGCGCAGGACCGAGTACTCACTTGCCCAGGACGCCCTCGATGACGGAGTTGTCGGAGATGGGGATGCGCGACAACAAGAGGACACTCCACAGTACGCTCAAGTTCAGAAAGAGGACACAGAGAGTCCAGGCACAGGACAGAGTACTCACTTGCCCAGGACGCCCTCGATGACGGAGTTGTCGGAGATGGGGATGCGCCAACATGCAGCAACAGGACTCCACAGTATGCTCGAGTTCATACAGAGGACACAGAGGGTTCAGATGCAGGACAGTGTACTCACTTGCCCAAGACGCCCTCGATGACGGAGTTGTCGGAGATGGGGATGCGCGACTTGCGCACCTTGCCAAAGCCGCGCTTGTACACGAGCTGCTTGATGGTCTTGAGGTTGGGGTAGCCGTACGCGATGTAGGGCTCCACCAGGCGCAGCATCTTGATGGTCGCGGCGTTGAGCTTGACGAAGACCGTGTTGTTGATCTGGCGCAGGCGCAGCAGCTGGAGGATCTTGCGCACCTGCGGTTACGGAATACATGAGACAGAGAGAGAGAGACACTGCTTGAGCACGCTTTATGACCAAAACAGAGAGTTGAGATGTCTGCTGCGATTGCCTGGGATACAGCTTCTTGCATGTCGTCTACCTGTCAAGTGGGCAGCGGAGCGAGACTGAGAGAGTACGCTTCTTCCACACGTGGTTGCCCATGGCAAGATACCATACGCATGGTCAAAAAGCTGCACAGACCCTGAAATGAGCACACCGACGACACCATACCGCACAAATACTACACGCCGCGCACCTTGGGGCCGACGCCGATGATACCGCGGATGCGGATCACGCCGGCGAGCTTGGCCTCGGCGGGCACGTAGAAGTTGCCCTCCTTCTTGGAACAAGTACACAATGTAAAAGTACACAATGTGACACTACCCCAAACCCTTGCACACTGACTACACCACTCTACTTGTACACGCCGCGCACCTTGGGGCCGACGCCGATGATACCGCGGATGCGGATCACGACGGCGAGCTTGGCCTCAGCGGGCACGTAGAAGTTGCCCTCCTTCTTGGCCGCGCGGCGCAGGTCGATGGCCGCCTTGTCGGCATCGTTGTACTCCTGCTCGTACTTCTGCGCGCGCACAAAGAGCTCCTTGCGCTTGGCGGCGCGGTCCTGCGGAGCGGCAGTTAGGGGGGGGGGTGGGGGGGTGGGGGGTGAAGCGGGAAGAGGGGGGGTGGTAGAGGGGCAGGGAAGGGGGGGGGGAGGGAGGGCAGGATAGCGATCCCGAGGTAAAAAAAGAAAAACCTGTGTCAGCTGCATCAGGCAGACATGAGGCTTCTGATTGCCGCATGCGCAGCTTACAGCCCGCTCACGCAGACTGTTCAAACAGCCATGGACGCCTGCGCAGCTGGAGGAGTGAAATTGATTGATGTCAACAAGTGCAAAGCCAGATGAATTGCTGTTGGCGAACAATCCACATATGCTGAGCTCTGCTGTTGAGCAGTGATGATGACGACATAGCAGATCATCTGTGCAGCACTGAGGAATGGCCTGCATGGTGTACGCTGCTCAGACAAACTAATGCACGCAACTCAAGTACGCGCTAGCGCAAAGTGCACGGGACTGTAACAAAGGTACAACTGGCAGCTGCACTGCTGTTGCAGCAGATGATACCTACATGCCATGGCTGAGGCCAAACACGGCAACAGGCAAGATGGCTCTATCGATGTGCTGACTAATGGCAAACGCCGACAGTACCAGCAATGTGGCTAGTGTACCACACACCTAGTAGCGTCAGAGACTGTGCACGCACAAGGGAGGCACTGTTCTATAGCAAGCAAGCTAGCGATCTACAAGTTGCCAATTCACACTAGACCTGCAGCTTCAGGCACCCGGAAGGCCTGGCCGTCCGACACGCAGCGAGGGGCACCTGGGTTATACCATGAAAGGATTTCAACCCACTTCACGCAGCGGAGGAGGCAATGTGCCTTGCGGCCAAGCTCTCACATCACACTGGTGGACGAGGGGGGCCCACGGGCACGGTGGCTGTGCCAGTATGCACTGGCATGGCGCTGGGAGGAAAGCGCCACCAGCCAGCCGTGCCCCACCCTTTAACGCATTGACTGCGCCCTCCTCTCCCCGCGCTCCCACTGGGTTACACCATGAAAGGATTTCAACCTCAGTGTTCACTGAATGGCGGCCGCAAGGTCGCCGTGTGGATCACCGTACCTTCTTGGCCGCCGAGGCAGCCTTGACCTTCCGGGCCGAGATCTCCTCCTGTGCGCGCCTCTTCTTGAGGACGCTCTCAGGCACAAAGGGAGCCATGGTTTGCGTGCTGCCACCGAGAGTGCACCGAGTGCCTTTCAATCAGGCTGTGCGGTGGGTACGAGTCCAACTCACAAATCATCCGCATGAATCCTGAGTATTATTCCAAGTATAAAACTGTCTCTTTCATGGGACACATGCCTTATGCTCAGACACTAGGGCCTTGACTCTTTTGAGCTCTTTGTTTAGTGTCATCCTAAGGTACCATTCGTGCGCAATATTAGTCTTGCCCATGACGTCGATATCCCTTCTTTGAGGCATACAACATGGAACAATGCCGTCACTGCAAACTTGCTGCCCTCGAATGAAAGCAAGGGCTGGTCTAAGACCATGCATACCGAGGCATGCCTTGTTGTGAGATGTGTTTTGTAAACATTGCTGAAACGGGGCCACAAGTTATACATATCATTGGCACCGACTTGCACCAGCACGATGATGCTTGCACAAGGGTAAACGGAGTCAACTCGTCTTTTGCCTCCATCGGCAGCACATGCCCCAAGCCACAGGGTAAAGACAACACCAATGCTCAGTGAGGCAGGCGTGCTTTCGAGATCTGTGGCACATGGGATCTAATGCCGCTCAGGTGGATGGGGCCACGTGACAAAGTCCCAATGATGCGAACTGGCAATGTCACCACAAGGCCAGCACAACGTGCGCACAAGCAGAAAATGCCATTTTGTCAGCCAGCATCACACAAAACAAAAGATCAAAGCCCACATGCAGGTTGTGCAGTTCATCTGTAGAGTATGCGCTATTCATTTGCACGCAGCCAACCGTCCGTGCAGCAGACTGCACCACCAGCGACGCTACAGAGTGCCATCACCGCGTCTGACCCCGAACGCCAGCGCGCTATCCCAACACGTGAACGCGCGTGGCACGCCCTATCGTCGCCATCTAGCGCCTCAATCTAAGGTTGAAGCTTGACCACTCTTCAGCAGCAGCAGCAGCCGGCGTCGCGTGTGTTTACCGCATGCTCTAGTGGTGGAACAGCCTGAGGCCGGTGAACGCCATGGCCATCTTGTACTCGTCTGCTGCGGCGATGACAGAGTCGTCGGCCACGGAGCCCCCCGCCTGAGCAATGTAGCTCACGCCCACCTGCACAGGTCAGCGCATAGACACGGTGTGTGTAGGTTGAGGTTTGCCCAGCACTTGAGGTGATGGATGCAGACAGGAGGTATCCCAATGCTTTCATGACTGGCAATTCATGTGCACTGGGCTTCTTCGCGCCCCAAGCGAACATTCACAGACGAAGTGCACAGTCACATTCACATACAAAGTACACGGCCACTGGCTCCGGTGTGGCGTTCGTAGTCTGGCGCTTGTGGCCAGCTGCCAATGCCACTGGCGAGATGCGCTTGCGATGGTCGGTGTCGCACTTGAAGCGCAAATTGCAGTCACAGGCAGCCAGCCTGAGCTCTGCAGGTTGCGCTGGATTTGGACATGGCGATGCAAGGGCATCAGGGTTGAGCATCGCCGGCCCGAAGCAGCCGGTCAATCAACAGACACGAGGTTTAGCGTGATGGTAGCCCTTGACACCCACATGCATACATGCCTTGGACGCGTGGTCAATGGAGTTGCGGAACGAGAACAGGCACACATCAGATCAGTGCTCAGCAATGCAGCAATGCTCCTTGAGCACGAGCTGGCCTCATGGACCCCTGCCATGAGTGCGCCAGTCATGCGCAGCGGTGAGGCACCGAGCGCAGACACGCCTGCTGCCAAGAAGAAGGCACGCGTGGAGAAGAAGAAGCATCAGCATCATAATCATCATCAGCAGCAGCGGCAGCAGCAGCAGAAGCAATGCCAAAGGTGGCGATACCTTCTTCTTTTTTTCTTTTTTTTCTGCCAGGGGGCTGCTGGCCTTGCTGCCGCTGCTGCTGGTTCTGCTGCTTTTACTGCTGCTGATGATGATGCTGATGCTTCTTCTTCTCTACGCGTTCCCTCTTCTTGGCAGGAGGCATGTCTGTGCTCTGTGCCTCACCGCTGCGCATGACTGGCGCACTCATGGCAGGGCTCCACGAGTCAAAACACACACACGCTGTCCCCCAAGCACCGGCGCGACAGCATACATGCATACACACGTCGAGTGGTCTCCAGAGACGCGAAACGGGCCAAACGCATATGACGCGAGGCCACATCAGCGCTCAGCAAGCCAAGCATACATACCTCGGATGCGTGGTCGATGGAGACGCGGAAAACGGAGCGCACGCATCTGGCGCTAGGGCACGTCAGCTGAGCGGGGCACACCAACACTCAGCAAGCCAAGCCTACATGCTTCAAAGTACATGGGAAGAACGCGTTGGACGTGAGCGCAAACCAGCGCTCTGCAAGCCAAGCCCACATACTTTCAAGTACCTTGAATGCATAGTCGATGGGCACATCAGCGCTCAGCAAGCCAAGCAAACATACCTTGAATGTGTGGTGATGGGCACATCAGCGCTCAGTAAGTCAAACATACGGACGTACCTTGGACGCGTGGTCGATGGAGTCGCGGAACGGGAAGAACGCATCGGACGCGAGCGCGACGCCGTCGAGCGATGCCATGAATTCGCTCTTGTCGGCCTCCGTCAGCGGCTCAGGGACCTCCTCAAAGTTGGCCTCCCACCGCGGGCGCTCGGACGCGGTGATGTCGCCCTCGATGTAGCGCACGCGCGCGTTCACACGGTCCTGGCGCTTCACGCCGGCCTGCATGTATGCACAAATAAATGGGGGTTGGGGGGGGGGGGGGGGGGGGGCGGAGTCAGCAATTTGGGGGGGGGGGAAGGGGGGGCTGAACATCACGATGCTAATGTTGTGTCATCGTGGGCAGGTGCGCTGCTGTTGTGGATCACGGTGGGGAGCACGCATTTGAGCAACCCTGGAGGTTTGTGATAGCCTGGGTAAGGCAACGGCGCCGCTCGTGGGGTGCACACGATTGAAGGCTTGAACTCGGTGTGCCAGTGACAACGTATATATCCTGAATGTGTGAGGTCGGGGGCGCTTCATGACACCTCACAAAGTACTGCTGGAGAAGAGGATTGTGCACTGCAGTCTCTAGATGGTGTGTGAGTATTATCTCTGTGTGTATCGCTTGCACTGAAACGCTGGTGTGTGCGCCAAACTCATGCCAGCCCATGCAGCAGTCCAGGTCTACGTTCATAGCGGCTACAAACAGCGCCAGCTTGGTGAGTCAACTTCCAACGTGCACTTGTACATGAAGTGCGGCGCTCACCTTGAACTTGAGAGCCTTGACCTTGGGGTGGTGCCTCAAGCGCCAGATCTGCAACCAAAGCGGAACACAGAGAGAAAAGCAAGGGTCACAAGAGGCACGCCAGAATAACATCAAGAATGCCACATATAGGAAAACGAAATGAAACCCTACCACTTCAAGGTGCTGAGCAGTGTAGCAGGTGCCACCTACTTCTTTACTATCTGCAACGACGAGCCACTCTTTTTTGCTGTTGGAGATGGCAGCTGAGGAACATGCGTCTGTTTGTTGCGGAAGTCACAGCAATGTGCAATCTGAGTTCCGGCTCATCAACACCCTGTTCTTGCACACACATATAAGCAACCTCTGCAACCACCTTCAACAATTGTCGATTACAACCTAGGGTTAGGGTGAGCGGCAGCGCACCGGATATGTTTTACTCGGCCCAAACCACAATGGCGGGCTATATAGCTCATACACAAAAGATTGCTCATTGCATCGCCGGAACCTATTTACACACCCTGGCAGCCATGCACACCCTGCGGAGGACATCAGTGCTCAAATTCTGCGGTAAAGCTCGCCTCAATGCGGTCCGCAAGCCTGAAGCAGTCGACACGGCTCACCGGAAAAGTAGGTACGAGGGGCACACAATTTCATATATACATGCCCCAGGACTCACCCAACATCACGCACTGCACCTGATCGGTTCACAACACAGAATGAAAAGAATACATCATCGACGCTCAGCATCATTAACACAGCTGGCAGCAGCGCTCACCTCGACCTTGCGGCCCGCGAGCTTGACGCAGTCGACGCGGCTCTGCTGCCCCGCGCCGACACCCACCATCTGACCGTTCTTAGAGTACCCCACGCTGTTGCTCTGCGCGGCACGCGGCAGGCGGGAGGGGCGGATGCAACATTCGGTGAGCGCTGACATTAATCCTAGGGGTAGGGTTGGGGAGCTGAGAAAGCGCCGTGCCTTCGGTCAGATGCAACTGTGAGGTGTAGGGTTAGGGTGTGACCTTGCTTAAGGTAAGGGTTAGGGTTGGCTCCCTCACTTGGTTCAGGCAGTGCTCAGCACATGGCGCCGTGTCAATGATTTTCATAGGCTTGCATTCCCACACGATTGCAGTTACATGTGAAGGGTACTGACAAACCTGCTTGCTTAAGTGTGCTCCAACAAAATAGATGGAGACAGTAAAAAATTACAGCACGAGTGGGGGTTTTGTGTGCGGAATGTTCCTAGGGTTAGGCTTATGGCCCTGAATCCGACAGGGCCATTAAACAGTCTTGGAATGCCAGAGTCCATATCCAGCCGAGGTTGTGTATACATGTCACTGACTTGCACGTGGTATGCATGTCACTGACCTGCACGTGATTGACTTGCGTGCAACAGCGGCTCACGCTAGTTTGACAGCTCGTAGGCTTCACATTCAACAGGTTCAAAAGTAGCTTATCTCTCACCTGCGTGTACTTGACAGCGATGCTGGCAACGATGAGGTCGCGCTTTGCAGCGTCGGGGAGCGCTGCCTTGGTCTTCACTTGCTCCAAGTGGGAGTCTCCAAAGACCACCTGAGCAATGTGAGATGCAGCGCACCATACTGGTGAAATACTTGAAGTATCACGTTTCGATGTCTGCTGTGCACATGATTCACAGGCAGAAACTACGTCAGCACTGCCAGGATGACAGTCTCGAAGGATGAACGACACAGCCATGTTAGACGTGGCAGCATGCGTGTATGCATGCGAACAAGGATGCGTGAACTTCATAGGACGACAAGATGCGCTTTAATATCTAGAGTTACCTAACGCCCACGCTACTCGTCAACTTTAGCCTATCCCGGGGGCCCTGTGCAGCACATCGTTACATAACAGGCACAAAGGCACACACATGCGACATTTGGCGACGTTTTCTAGAAGCGGTCGCTAATTGCGCTTCAGACACTTGGTCACAAGGTACATGCACATGCAGCAAGGGAGCTTGACGCCATTCATCCGGGCTTTCTCCGCGCCCTGAAGCGCGAATCAAGATAAAACAATACATACATGCGCGACGCCAATCATCCCCGCTTTTTCTGTGCTCTAAAGCGAGAATCAGCAAAATTACATTACGCATATGATACATACATACCACATTGCGCGCCTGCTGGAAGGCCATGCCGTAGGCCTCGCGGAACTCCACGGGCGGCGGGTTGAAGGCCTTGTCAGCCTGCAGCACAATGAACTTGCCGCCCTTCTTGGCCTTGAGGATGGCGAGCGCTGCTGGCTCGTAGCCGGGGGCGACAATGCCGTCAGACACCTGAAAGGGGGGGGGGGGGGGGTAGGCGAAAATGAACATTAGTGATGCGTGTATACCACTGCAACGGTATGTGGACCTCTTCAATCAAAAGGGATGTACAGGTATAACTATCATCAAAAAAAGCAGAGGATGTTTTAGCCGTACAGCCCCCCAGATCATCATACGTACATACCCATTCAGGCATGATACCGGCCAACCCAAAAAAAAAATCATTAAAGCGTGACAGCACGGCTCTGTGCAAAAGCCCACGCACGAGTCAGCGCAACGCTAGTGCTAGTTATCACCAACGTTACAAACGGCCTTGCAGAGCAATTATGAGCGCCACAAACGTGCAAATCGCTGCCACAGTGTTCCCCCCTGTACATCGCTGTACTCCTCTGTGGACAGCCATGTACTCACAGCTGCATGCACAGCTACAGCACGGTCATGTCATGCCACATTGCCCATCTGCGCACACGTCATGTTCCACAACTACTGTAGATACTTTTGATGAGTCATCTGAGGTACTGTATTTGAAGTACTGTGCATTTTTGGGTAGCTGGATGTACTGCACTTGAGGTACTCTACATGACGCTACAGCATGATCGCGGTGGTCTCGTCCAATCTTACGCGAGAGTGCCAACAGACCTGCCACAGGAGCTTCCCGGCTTGTTTGAAGTAAAGGTGAGAGAAGCCAACTGCACACTGTGCCTCAAGTTCAAGCTGTGCCTCAAGTTCAAGTTGAGGCACCATGTTAAAATAGAGCAAAACCACCAGATACACCTTCCTCTCAGAGCTTCATGGCCAAGGTCTCATCCAACATGGCTACTGATCATTCCAGCAGTGGCGTTGCCCGCACACTGTTTCAGGCTCAACCCCAACTTCAAGTTGAAGTAAAAGCGCTGCAGCGCAAACTAATGAAAACAACAACACTTTCTCTGCGCGCAACATAGCAGGTCTCATCGACCACCTCTGCAAGCGCCCCAAAGCGCCAACCGAGTACAGGGTCTGCATTACTTCAACTTGAAGTGAAAGAAAGGAGAAAGACCGTCACGGCCAAGCACAGGGCTGCCATATGTTAACTTGAAATAGCAGCAGCAGCACAAAATGAAACCACCCCCTCATGCACCCTGCGCTTTAAGGCCATGGCCTGACGCCGTCCGATCACCAGAGAGCGCCCGCAAACTGGCCGAGCTCCTACATGAAGTCTGCATTACATAAAGCTAAAGCACCAGCACCCTATTTTACACACCTCGGGTTTGAGCACCAGCCTCGTCCACCACCTACATGAAGTCTGCATTGCATGAAGTTGAAGTTTTCACACAGCTCGCGCTTGAGCACCATGGCCGTCGCCTCGTCGACCACCTCCGAGAGCTCGGCAAAGCCGCAAAGCTCATAGGTGAAATTTGATAACATGAAGTTGAAGTATTGGCAAACTTCACGCACCTCGCGCTTGAGCACCATGGCCGTGGCCTCGTCCACCACCTCCGAGAGCGCCGCAAAGTCGCCGAAGGAGCTCATGGGGTCCGCGTTGCGCGCGCGCAGGTACGCCGTCGCCGCCGGCGTCAGCTCCGCAATGTCGCCGCACTCGTACACCGCCTTCTCCTCCTCGCTCAGGGGCACCGCCACCGCCGCGCCTGCAGTGGCGGTGATAGAAGCAAGCGGGCTTTGTCGTGTGAGCGATAACGCTTTTGAAGTACCTGCATCACCGCGACATGGTGAATGCCAACTGTAACTCTGCTAGAAGTATGATGTTGAAGTATCATACACTGCCTTCTCCTCCTCGCTCAGGGGTACCGCTACCGCCGCACCTGCAGCGACGGTAATGGAAACAACCAGGCTTCGTCGTGTGGCGATGCCTGCAAACCACGACACGGTTAATCCCAACCGAACTCTGCTATAAGTATGGTGTTGAAGTATCATACAGCGCCTTGCATGCTCCCCGCTCAGCGACACCGTCCCCGCTGTGCCTACAGCACGCAGGTTTTGTCATGTGCCCGACGCCTACACTACCTACACGCCTTGATGTAAATAGCACCCTATCCTTGCTGATACAAAAATGAAGAGGTACTCTGTATTTGCAGCAGCTCACAGAGAATCCCGGCAGCACCCGCGCACACCTGCCGATGAACAGCGCTGCAAGCAATGCTCAACCTTAAAGAGTCATACTCACAGATAGACTTGCAGTCATAGATAGCAACATGAATGAGACACCGCACAAAGACCCAATTCGACTCGCAGCAACCTCAACGACTCTCTCGCACCCTGGCAACAGAGTCAAGTCTCGAGTCCTACCAGCACCGCACGACGGCGCGCGCACCTGCGGGGGAGCAGTGCTTGAAGCTGGCCGCGGCGGGCAGCCCCGTGGCAGCGCCCAGCTCCTTCACCAGCTGCCACGCGTTCACCGCGTCCATGAGGTTGATGTACCCCGGCGTGCCGTTGAGCGTCGCGAACGGCAGCCCCGGGGTCCCCACGATCGAGTAGATGCCCGCGGGGGACTGGTGCGGGTTGCAGCCGTACTTGAGGGGGTACTCGTGCTTGTAGATGCGCGCGGTCACGGGCGCGGCGTCCTTGCCGACCTGCCCGCAGATCCAGGAGGAGATGGCGGAGTCGTAGGCGGCGCTGAGGGAGTAGGCAGCGGCGGCGCAGCGGCGGCGCAGCGCGAGGGAGGTCGCGCCGGCCTTCGCAGCCATCTCCGCCATGATCTCGGGGTACTGGGAGGGGGACGTGGAGATGACGACGTACCTGGGGGGTAGGGGGGGGGGGGCGTCAAATACTGAAGTTTAGACTTGAAGAGGGGGATTGTTCTGTAGAGCGATCATGACTGGGTACGTGGACGGGGGGCTGTATCGGGGGCGCGTCGCATTGCGGAACTTTTGGATTTTGGAAAAAGGGTGCTGAACTTTATGAGTACAAGGTAGCGACAGCGCACATTCCGGGTACTCTTGGTGGCCACATTCACGGATTTTTTGGTGGCCGTGTAGCCGAGATCTTGAGATGAAGAATGTAGTAGGGGGAGATTGACATAAATTGGGGCGGTCAATTGCAACGCGAGAGACCTGGGCAAGATATGTGTGGCAGTGAGGTAAACTATGAACTTAATGCACACTTCAAGAGCGCGTTGGCATCGTGTTTTGTTGTTTGTTTCACTTTCTGATAACATAGAGTATGATTTATGCATCGATAATTCATGCTTTCAGAATCTGACACACGTGCACACCAAAAACGCAGGCATATATCACAGATTTGCACTATGCAACGGGCTTTTGAGCTCAGTACTAACGGTGGTACGGGCAGGGTCACCACGCCCTACACCGCGGCCGCACCATGGCTGCAACTTCTTTAGATCTATCAAGGTGCTTGCACAATCGCGCCCCATCACAGTGCCAACATGCAGTACCAACACTGGCAGTGGCTGCCTCAAATAGCATAGAGACCGCTGTGTGGTGGTGGGCAAATAGCCGTCCGAGCATTGCACACACCCCTTTGATGAGCGCGCCTCCACAAGCTCAACATACATCACAGAAAATGGGCCTCTCGCTTCTTATGTGGGAGACGCACGGGCCGTCAGTGCCCGCAGTAGCCAAGAGCTTGTGCATCATCACGTTTGGCCAGGCGCTTGACGATGCAGGACGCAAAATGTTGAGCGCCGCTCACTGTAGATTGCATTGAAGGCACGTCAAATACTGGGGTGTTTTCGCGGCACCACCAATATATGTACTTGAAGGTACACGTATTTCATCTTTTGAGATACTATGAGTCAGTAGTGTACGTGTCCCAGTTAACATAATTGTAGAAATCTCTGCTTTTGGAACCAACATAAAACAGCAGCGCTCACCTGTGGTTCTTGGCACTGGACCGCAGCATGGAAGGCCCGCCAATGTCAATGTTCTCGATGCACGTATCAAAGTCACTGCCCTTGGCAACTGTTGCCTCAAAGGGGTACAGGTTCAGGACCACGAGGTCAATGTTCTTGATGCCCTGCTCCGCCTTGTCCTTCTCGTGCGCCGCATTTCCGCGCACATTCATGATGCCGCCGTGCACCTGCGTAGGGTCATTGGTCATTTACATGGCGCAGTCAGTGGCTGCTGCTGTGTATGCTCGTTATGTTAACATGAAGTTGAACAACATCAACAGCTGCTTTCAAAGCAGTGCTCTGCCGCATTTCCATGCGCGTCCATGATGCCGCCGTGCACCTGCGTAGGGTCATAGGTCATTGAAACGGCGCAGTCAGTGTCTGCTGGAATTGTGCACGCTCACTGTGTTGTTCATTTTTAAGCAGTGCTCCGTCTTTTCCTTCTTGTGCGCCACATTTCCTGATGCTGCTGTGCACTCATCAACACCATCCGCAACAGTAACTCGCGGGGCATACTCAGTGGACACCATGCTGGCACATGGTTATGTATATTGAGCGCTTGTTCTTTTGTATCCACTCGCATGAAACTTTGCAATGTATCTGTAAAATTTTATTAACGATGCCGTAACGTCGATACAGTATATATACATATGTGTACATCCTAGAAGCACTGCTTCACCTTGGCTTTCACATATGCTCGTTTTTTGCGTACATTTATGACACCATGTGCAACGCCTTAATGTTTTGAGGTACACAATGAGTACACACCACCAAGTACAGATTGTAGACAGCTTAAGTACACTGAAAACCGTCCTGTACATGACCTGCCTGCGTCGCATTTATTCAATTTTCCATGGAGAGCTGTGGCCCGGATATAATCGTGATGCTACTGCAAGACGGCAATCTACATGATTATTCAAATTGGATCTTATGCTACTGCTGTTGACAGGTACAGAGATTTGCTGTACCTTGAAAAATTATGTGATACTTCTGCGTACAGAGGGATGCCTGATGCAATTTGATATGGCCATGGCAGCAACTCCACATGTGAAGCTAGGTGACACTGCTATCACCGGCGACATTGATAAAATTCCATGGCTATAGAGTCCCAGTTCATCATGTGTCCACATTTTTCTGCAGTCTCCTTTGCAAATCATAGCATGCTCGAGAAAATCGTGGTGACATTGCTTACGGCTAAGCCGTACTTCTACAATTTAGATATTGGTTCCTTCACAGCACCTATTGCGGTTTTGTCATCATACATAAACTGTTAACGCAGTCAACGTGCAAGGTTGCATTGATAAATCGATTGTGGCTGCAAGATTATCAAACATTGCTGAGTGGTATGTCCAACATTCGCAGGTAGATTCAGCCGCGCAGCCAGCAGGAACGCCAGTCGCATGTGATGGTTGCTGCGCTGGTACAAAACATCAAGGTGTTGGGGGTGTAAACTAAGCTTGTACGAAGCCTGAGAGCTGTGCGTTAATGATGTAGATGGTATATTTGTGGAACCAGAGCAGCATGTCATAGCGAGTCGTGCAACACCGACAAGTTCCTTGTCTGCTCCGTCTCAGAAGTGGGCTGGAATGTTGGCTACTATCGAGTGCAGATTTAAGATGTTAGCACATGCAACAGGTGCAAACACATTAACTTGGACACACTTTCAGGCTCCTGACATTGGCTCTTGAGCCCACTAAATCAAAAAGTTCGGAAGGCATGCCAACATGCACTTCAACATGACCTAGACAAAACGAAGATACCTTGGGGTGCAGAGTCTTGACTCTGCCGTCCATGATCTCAGGGTGGCCCGTGTAGTCACTGACATCCGTGCAATCCAAGTTGGCTGCGCGCAGAGCTTTGGCTGTGCCGCCGGTCGACAGGAGCTCCACGCCATGCTGCGCCAGAAACTTGGCAAACTCGATGAGGCCCGCCTTGTCGCTGACGCTGAGCAGAGCCCGGGTGATCTTGACCTCGTCAGCCTGGTCCCCCCCCACTGCAGTCAGGATGTGCGCCATGGTACCCAGTGCTCGCCGTGCCAGAGGTTGTGGGTGTGCCAGCCATGTTTCACTCATCTCAACCCCTCAACCTCAACTAAGGCGTATATATACGGTACCTTTCAAACCTGTCGCCCAGGGATACGAACTTCACCTTTTTTTTTTTGCGCCGAGCATGCAACGAAGGCCGCGTGTAGTGGCATGGCAATTGTTGCTGCTCTTGTATGCGTCCATCAACGCAAGAGCGCTGCTGCTGCGACAGCCAGCAGCCCGGTTGACTTCAACATGCACTGTTCGTAGAAGATCATGTTTGCACATGGCTGCCCGAGCCAAGGACCTGCGCTCAGAGCAAAAGCGCCAGGGCCTACGGCTTGCAAAAGGCGGCCGCCCGCCTCGCAGCGTGCGCGCACTGAAACGCGAGGGCAGGAGAGAGCACAGAGCAAGAATGGGAGGATCTGGCACAAGGCTTAAGGAGCTCAGGGAGGACAAGGCATGGTACATTGGCGTGATTGGGATGAACGGAGCGGGCAGAGGACTGGCTGTCAAGTCCTTGGAGGCAGCACTCCGCAAGCAGACGGAGCTCAAAGTTGGCAAGGAGTTCGTCAGGTGAACCTTCAACTTGTCGTATTCAACTGTTGTGTGTTTCTGGTTCTGGTTTTTTTATGCATCGTCGTCAAAATGATGCTCACGAAGACGCCCACATTGCGGTATATATTGGTCCACGCATAGCGATTGAAGGCCACACGTGTGCCAGTGATGGCGTTTGCCAGAAACTTGTTTTTGACTGAATGGCACGTTTTTGCGCAGCCCACCAATGCGCACCTCTGACCTCAAGCTCGTGCAGGTGCATCTGGTTTCCTGGAGCATTTACCTGTTGGTCATTGCTGGCATTAGACACTAATTGGTGCGCAACACGTGCTTTTCAATGAAATTGTCGGTCTATGCCATGGTAAATGCCAGCTGCAAGTACGCAAGGCCCATTCGGCACGCTCACGCCGTGAACACTCTCATCGCAATTGCCTCATGTTGTGGCGCTCACATTTCCAGAGATGTTGTCCACACTTCCATGATGTGTGTGTATATATCTATACATATCAATCCAAGCAAACACATTGATGCACGCGGAGAAAAACTGCTCAAAGGTGTTATCAGCAAGGCATTGGCTGACACACATCAACTACACCTACACGCACGGCTGCAGGGCGGACGTCCGCATCATCGATGCCGGGCGCATGCCATTAGACGACATGCCCACCCAGGACCCAGGGAGATTTGCAAAGCTACGACGATGTAACCTCATGATACACGTCGTGCGCTGCTTTGAAGCGCCGCCGGCACCTGAACCCACTGCCGCTCAAGAGGAGCAGGATTTGAGCACTGCTGCTGAAGCTGTTGTGCCAAGGAGTAGGAGGGTGCCCTCGAAGCTGGTGGCAGCGGCAGCAGCAGCAGCAGCGGCGGCGGCAAGCCAGCAAGAGAGCAGTGGGGCTGATGGTGCAATGGTGGCGGGCAACAACACAACACAGGTGCTTGGAGTGATTGCACATGACACGTGTGATAATGTCGCTTGCACGCATGCTGTTTGCATGGCAACGGAACAAAACCGTAGGCATATCGTGTGAATAGTATGAGAGCGCCGCTCAAAGTGTGGGCACATTGAGTTTGTTGTTGTGTGCCACATGTCTTTGCATTTCAAGGGGACTTCACTGAGAAGTGTGAAAATTGGCATCTCTCTGACTTGCTAGAAATGCGTGATCATAGAGGCAATGTGCAAGGGCCAAAGTACAGTCACTGCATACTCATTGCTGTACACTGTCAACTCTAAAGCGGGGGGGCAACATGAAGTTTGGCCAGAGTATGCGCTAGACAAAGGCAGCACAGCGCACAACGACCTGCCATGGTATCCCCCCCTCTCATGTTGCTGTGTGCAAAAGTGTCCTCAGCATCAGCAACAACCGCACATATCTCTGCAAACGCAACTTTGCCTGCTCCCCATTCATCATTGAAGGCACAGGTTGCTGACGCCATCAGGGCATGGTGATCTGTTTTCTTGGTATTCTCTCATCACAAAGTACAGCAGCACAATGTGACTCATCACCCGCCGCCGGCGCGTTCTGTCCGCACGCAGGTTTTACTTCCGCCGACGCCGCTGGAAGATGCGCTTCGCACGCGTGCAGCCATGGCATACGCAGATCTGCACATAATATATGAGCGGTCCAAGGTGAACCACACGGCGGCTTTCTGGCGCGTGCGGCAGCGCGCCATCAATGAGATGGCAGCGCTCAGGAGGATCGAGCCGGAGCTTGCACGAATATATCTCAAGGCAAGTGACCGCGCAGTCGTACATGCTTTATGCATGTTGCTGGCGGCACTGCGGTGCCATGCGTGTCGCCGCTTGATCAACCATGGCGTACTTAGGGCTGGTCTTGCTCAGGGTTTAAATTCAGGTATGTATGTACGGGGTCCATGCATGGCAAGCCTGCGCTTTAGCATCAAGCGAGGCGTCGTGCACGCTTTCGGCTCTCTGGCTGGTGCGGACAGTGTGCCACACACCATGGTGCGTGTGTGAGGTCTGGTCGTTGGCGTCTCCCGAGCCGCGCTAATGCGTTTCGTCTCTTCTTGCCCCCGTGTGCCAGCGTTCCACGACGATCGCCTCATGGCGCGCGCAATCACGCTCTCCGCCCTCTACCGCTACCCTTACGCCAAGAGCAGCGCTCAACCTACCGCTGCTCACACACGATCCCCATGCCCCGTCCCCCTGTCATCATCGCTCGACAGGGCGGCATCCTGCAGCCCGCGGGCGACGAGTTCTCCGCGAGCGTGCTGCGCGACTCCAAGGACGGCAAGCACCTGCACGAGCGCCAGCGCTGGGCAATCCGGCCGCTGGGCTTCCTCACGTGCAAGCGCACCATCTTTTGCGCCAGCACGAGCGCCGGCGGCAGCAACGGCGAGGGGCGCGGCGACAGCGAGCGCGCGGCGACGGCTGCGGTCACGGAGATGGCGGAGAAGTTTGGGCTGCTGTGCGCGGAGGCGGCGCTGCAGGCTGCGGATGGCGGGGAGGCGCTTGCGGCGGCGGTCGTTGCCGCGATGCCCAAGTCGCTGCTGGCCCGGGATCCCAAGCGCCGAAAAGCAGCGCGGAGCAAGCGGAAAAGGGGGGGCGGATGGGACAGAGTCGGGGAGCTCGCCGTCAGCGGTGTGGGAGAGGGCCAATGACAGGGGGGGGGGGAGGGTTGGGTGTGCGAGTTGTTGTGTGTGTGACATCTTGGTTAGGCGGCCGGAAATGTGGACAACACACGCAGGGAAAGGACACAGCGACACTTGTGATGGTGTGTCCTTGCGCTGCCCGCAAGCGGAGCAGATGCGCTTGGACGTACGACAGCGTCGTGTCGTATTTACACGTGGCTTCCAAGGCCTGTGATGATAATCAATGTACTGCTCCCTGTGCAGTGCTGTTCAGGGAAACTTTGCTGTGATCCCCGCCCTGTTGCTGATGCTCTCGTGCCATTGTGCTTTGCTCGCTCAGCACTCAGCATTGGCGACGACTTCTAGTCTACAAATGCTGTCAAAATTCCCTGTTGCTGCCATGCCTTGCCCGGAGTCACTTGCGTCCCTCCTGCTGTTGTGCCTTCACAGCAGCACGGCACTGCTTATAACTCGCAACTTCCTGTTCGCAGGAGTCCTCCTTGAGACCATCCTTGTGCTCCTCTACACACCTGCAAAAATCATCGAGGCAGCAGCAGCGGATGCAAGGGTTTACAGCCTAAATAGTTGAAGCACGTGGATGCGATCGTGGACCATGCGGCGCCTTACTTGAGGTATAGTTGCAGCAGATCTGCGCAAGGGTCTTGCGCAGGCTGCGCCGGTGTGTTGCCCATCCCCGACACACAGCAGCTGCACACCTGCAAAGATCTCTAGAGTCGAACTCAAATCTTCAAGTCACACAACTTTTACTTCAAGTACTCGGAGAGGAACAAACTTGTGCCTGCGCACAAGCAAGCATGGCCTCGGTGTTCCTGGGGGACCTGGACGACTTCATTGCTCCCTCGCAGGCCTGCGTCAACCCCCTCTTCGCTGCGCCAGCCTCGGACAAACCTGCTGCAATAGCAGGCAATGGCGCCGATGCAATGGAGCTGGTGCTCGAGGACGAGTTCGAGACCTTGGCGCCGCAGGTGCCTTAAAACAACGTTGCAGTTTTCACCACTTGCACTGCCGCTGCATCCGCACTCACCGCGCCTGGGGCACACTGGCGCGGCGAGTCACTGAAAATGCCTGTGCTCCACCCTTTGTGGCTGTTGCTCATTGCGCAATTTTCGACACAGCATCTGCATCGAAGCTGCAAACTTGGCATCTGCCCTGATTCAGGACTTGCCCCTTTGCGTCCAAACATACCCTACAGGTCCTGCCTCCCCAACAACAGGAGCCAGACCTCATCAAAACCTCGGCCTCCAAGACGGCCACCGTGAGCCTCAACGACTGCCTGGCCTGCAGCGGCTGCGTCACGTCCGCCGAGACGGTGCTCATATCGCAGCAGAGCTCAGGCAGGCTGCTCTCCGCGCTGCGCGACAAGAGCTTCGCCGTCTCCGTGGCCTCCCTCTCCCCACAGTCCCGCGCCTCGATCGCGGACTATTTCGGGCTCTCCCCGGCGCAGGCGCAGGCGCGCATCGCCACGTTCCTCGCGCAGCTGGGCGTCACCCACACCATAGACGCAGCGTGCGCGGGCGACCTCTGCCTTGTGGCCGCGCGCGACGAATTCATCGCGCGAGCGCGGTCCCCGTTGCCCCCCGTGTGGACCGCCCCCGCCCCCTCCGTCGCCGTCTCGCGCACGACGCAACGCGATGCCGCGACGGGCGCCGAGTCGTTTAACGCGCCGCAGCTGCGTGGGCCGCTGCCGCTGCTGGTGAGCGCGTGCCCGGGCTTCGTCTGCTACGTCGAAAAGACGGCGCCCGAGGCGCTGGCCTACGTGAGCGCCGTCAAGTCGCCGCAGGCCGCGGCGGGGGCGCTGGTGAAGGGGGCTGCGGCGCGCGCGTGGGGCGTCGCCCCCGCGGCGGTGCTCCACCTGAGCGTGCAGCCGTGCTTCGACAGGAAGCTGGAGGCGAGCCGGCTGGACTTTGTCGATACCGTTGCGGCGGAGGCGACGGAGGCGGCGGAGGCGGCGGCGGCGCCCACTGCGGACGTGGACATTGTGCTGTCGACGTCGGAGCTGCTGGAGATGGTGCGGGAGAGGGCTGGCGGGGAGGCGCAGGTATGCACGCGGCACCCTGTAATGATCCACTGCACCCCTCATATTGAGCTTGTTGCGGCAGCAGCGCGCTGAGCGCTGCTGTCCACTTCGGTGCTGATAAGGGTGGCGGGGGAGGTGCTGGTGCGTATGGCGTTGATGTTCTTGGGCAGCACTGAGCTGAGCACTGTGGTCGCATGGTGCTATTGGAGACAACCCGGAAGAGGACCGCGCCAGGCAATGTGTTCTCAACAGCGTTGCTCAGCTCGTGGTTTCGGTCCGGCAGTTGCTGGCACTGCGCTGTTTGGACTGTAGGCATCTTGTACTTAAAGTGCTTGAATGGCGGTTGTGCACGCTCAGTGGCATGATTATGTGGCTGCAGTTTGCCGATGAATGTAGGTTTGTGCTCGAGCAGGATGGAAGACAGTTTGTGTGCAATGATGGCGAGCTCTGGGCATTTCATTGCCGTGCCATTGACACGTCGGAATCACTGCCTTTGCCCGAGGGTGCTTCACGAGGACGCTTCTGTGAGCTACTTGACTGTACGATCGTGTTTGCGGCAGGGAAGAAATCGGATTGAGATCGTTACACGGGAAATCGCGACTCTGGCTTGGCACTCTGACGCGCCGAACGGCACTTCAGCCAGACCCTTGGCCTGCCGATGCCATATACCAACGTTGCCGTCACAGTCTTTGACCACTCGCTGCAGGCAGGCCACTCTGAGTCATACTTGCTTGTGCTGTTTCACCAAGACTCAGGGCCTGAAAGGCAGGTCCATGAAGCAGAGTTCAAGTCAGCCCACATGCCCTAACTCACCGTTGTGTCATGTACATTATACATTTTGCTCTACAGGCCGCTCAGTACTTCCGCAGCCTGGCACCAGCACCGCCAGCTCCCGAACTAGCCCCCGGCATCCCCTTGCCCCCCCCTACCCCCGAGGGGGCTGCTCTAGCCTCCGCCGACGCAGCAGGGGGCGCCAGCGGGGGGTATGCTGAACACGTATTTCGGCACGCTGCCAAGGTGCTGCATGGCGTGGACATACCGCAAGGCGCACCGCTGCAGTATCGGCAGGGGCGCAACGTGGACATGAGGGAGCTAGTGCTGGAGGTGGGGGGGGAGGTGGTGATGCGGTTCGCGCTCGCGTACGGCTTCAGGAACATACAGGTCAGGCGTGGATTGCATTACGTGTGGGTATGTAGGCATGACCTTATGACTGTAGACCAACGTGCTTTGGAGCCAAGGGTGTATCGTATGGGTCTCAGGAATGGACCAAGCCAAGCAAGTCAGGATTTGATCTCATGAGAGGTTTGTACGATTGTTTGTCTGTTTGACTCAGAAGGGCGTGTGCCCGTTGTCATACAGAGTGCAGGTCGCATCATGCCATGTGCAAGGCAGTTATCATGTCATATGAGGGGCGCGGGGCACCAGGCGCACGCATGTCAAGTGCATCGAATGTGTGCAAGAAGAGTGTCATTGTGCGCAGCTCAAGGAGCATTGAGCACAGGCATGTAGTCGGCCGCTGTTTGCGGAGGCTTGACAACTTCACACGCGGCCTATCCATTTGAGTGTGTATGTATGTGCTCCATTCGCAAACGCACGTGTGCACAGCGAATGTACACATCATGAGGTACTCTTTGCGTACCTAGGTGATAAAGTACACTCCATCAGTACACTCCGTGTCGCTCACAACGCGCACTGTACTCACACAGTGCGAAATCACGCAGGTGTAACTGTCTTGTAACTGTCTGAGTGCCCTTCTCTTCCCATGCATAGTCACATTTATCCTCTTGCGCCCCCAAGCATGCATACCATCATGAGCTGTTCCACTGCACGCCTCAGGAGCTGTGACCGCGGCCGCCGCAGTGGTGGCTATTTCTGTGAGGCCACGCCAGACACTCATACCTATTTTGTGGCCATGCGTGTGCATGCCGCCTGCGGATGCGGTGGAGGTCTCTGGCTAGCTCCGTGTTTTGTGGCGGGCAGTGGCACACTGTTAAGCGGTATGCCCGTGAACTCCAATCCACGTTTTTGTCACCACTGCTGCTGGTCATGTCATCGCCCGTGGTGGCAGCGCATCCTGACAGAACTGCGGCGGCGGTGGCGCGCCTACCAGTTGTGGAGAGGCGGCTGCTCGCCAGCTGGACTTGTAAGTCGTATGATCATCACTACAACAAATTGCCACTGCCTGCAGCACCGCAGCGGCGTCGGCATGCCTATCAGTACATGGAGGTGATGGCTCGCCAACTCATGCACTAAGTCTGTGAACCACGTCCTTGTAAGCAAAGCTTCCCACTGCCCTGTGCTCGCGCAGAGCATCCTGACGCAGCTGCGGCGGCGGCGCTGCGCATACCAGTACGTGGAGGTGATGGCGTGTCCTGGCGGCTGCGTGAATGGCGGCGGGCAGGTGCGGCCAGCGCAGGAGACGCCGCAGGCGATGCGTGAGCGGACGGTGCGCGTTGGCGGCATCATGCAGGTGAGCACTGCCGCTTCACTAACTTCAACCCTGATTGAAACCCTGGAGGAGGCGCCGCAGGCAATGCGCGAGAGGACAGCGCGCGTCGGCGGCGTCATGCAGGTGAGCGCTGCCACTTCACTCACTTGAGGTTGGTTTTCTAACCTAACATCACATCTAATTTAAAAACCCTAAGCAGGAGGCGCCGCAGGCGATGCGCAAGCGGGCGGCGCGCACTGGCGGCGTCATGCGCGAGAGCACTGGCGCTTCCTACTTGAAGTGTTGTAGAAAGCACCTGTTCGACGTCAGCAAGAGCATTGTGCAGTGCTGCTAGCTCCCCATTTCCTGTCCTCAACTGCTGCACAGTCGCAGAAGAGCTGATCAGCTGATGTTTGAAGCACGCAGCCGTGTGTACGCATGTCATGTGTAGTGGCCGCAGTCGCCGCTGAAGTGTAGGGCACCTGCCATTTCTGGCAAGTAGATAGGCACGCCTTTGGTCAATGACTAGCGTTCAAGGCACAAGAAAGCTCTCGGCCTGCAGTTGTATGCACAACAGCATAGGTATGCCTCAAGTGCACATTATCATTGCGGACCAAACATCCTTGCTCAGGTGACTTTCAGAGCGCGTGCGGCGACACGCATGAACGAATAGCGGCGAGCGTCAGCACTTGAGGTCCATGTTGAACTTTTCGCATACAGCCGTGCCTGCTGTACCACATACCGGGACAACAGAAGGACTTTGCATGCCAGGGCAGAAAGCCTTTTTTTCAAAGGTGTAAAGGCAAGCACTCAGAGCATATGAGAGTACCTGACCTTGTCGTGTGCAATGAATAGTGTCTGAGTTGCGTCGGTGCTCAATATTTTGCCTTTTGCGTGTCTGGTTGTTGTTTTGCAGGCTGTGCCCTCGCTCGCGCAACCCGACGATAGCCCTTTAGTGCAGTGGGTGCTAGGCCCCGGCGGCGCAATGCCATTGGACAGTGCCGCATCCGCACTGCATACAACGTTCCATGCGGTGCCGAAGCTAGAGGCCACCAACTCGCTGCTGGCACGGTGGTAGCCCTTGTACATATTTCTGTGCATTTCAACACAGCCTGCGATCGGTGACTGTTGCCTTCTAATGAATTTGGAACAGTCATGGCGTGGTGCTCCGCACGCCGCGAACGCACCTGGCTGAGCGTTGTTGTTGACCATGCGCTTGTTGCTAGCAGTGAGCTTCGACAATAGTGTTGCGTGCACGTGGTGCCTGCCTTCAGCACAGCGCCGCGGCCCTCTTTGCTGGTGAAATGTGCATATTTGTGTACTTCGAGTGTGTAGCGGGGTGTGTCGCAAAGCACTACATGGCCACACTTGCACAGGTGGCAGCTGTTGCCATTGTCGTAATATTATCACATGTTACAACAAGCAGATCCACCAGGCTCAAGGACCGCACGTTTGCAACGTGCACTGAAAATGTTGTCGACAGCACAGGCATATACCTTGCACGACGCAAGTGTAGTCATCAGCATGTATGTGCTGTGCGCGCTCACATTACTGTTGCCTGTGTTCATGTCAGCATCTGCTGCTTCAACAAATGATGTAGGCTCATGAGGCCGCACAAGTTATTGGTTATGTAGCCAACTGCAGACGATGCTATAATGAAAGCACAGAGCACAGCCGCTGCTCATCAAAGTCGCACCAGCAGGGATGCGTAGCAGTCTATTGCCCGCCTGCGGGTTGCTACACTGCATCATGGCGGCGGTAAACAGGGACTGAAACACTTTTCTTTAGTGTTAAGATTGAGTGGCTGCGCCGTGCTGGAGCCGTCGCTCTATGTAGTTTTTGCGCCTTGCTGGTGTGGCACTGCAGCACTTTCTCTCGAGCTGGAAAAGTGCTGCTCGCAGTGCTATGGAGATGCATCAGGTCTCCATTGTGATAGCTGCTGAATTGTTGGAGCCATTGTGAGTTGAGGTGAGCTGATAAAGGTGATGGTTGAAGCGCGCCGACAAGTGTGAGGACGAAGAACTCAGATTCGATCAAGCACACTACGCCACTCTGAAGTCAACAGGGGCATGCAAGCTTCGGTGTCTAACCTCAGCGTCACCTGTTCAAGCAAAGCATACTGCGCGGTGGTCGACCTCTGCGGTGCTTCGCTGTGACAAACTATGCGATCTCCAGAGTAAGTGATACATGCAAGGGAGCAAACAGCTGAGGCACTCATGAGGAAGGTCCTCAACGCTCTGCATGCACAACTCGCCAAGTCCATCAGAGCTAGTGAAGGTCATCATGGGCCAAATGCTCACCCAGCGCCAACCGCGGCACTGTCATTACCAACGCAAGATAAGCACCAAGGTACAGAAAAGAGCATGCGCGTCACCTCCATCAACTGCCACTTTTTTTTGGCTCCGCTGGAATTTTTCACGAAAAACCGCCTCTCCGAGTCTGTCTGCACCGCCAACATACAAGCCGTGTGCCGCATATACACGGGCCATCGACAGCAGAAACAGCCAGCACAGTGGCATACTGCACTTCAAAGCGTCGAAGCAGTGGAAACCAGCCAACAGGACGCGGACACAGAACCGGGTAGCGCGTCGACAGATCCGAGAGAGCGAGCACGGCGGTGAGAGAGACACAGAACAGCGACCTCAGCGGCGCAAGATGGCGACAGAAAAGATCGTGCCCTCGGAGGTGGATCTGCTGCTGGCACTGAAGATTATCCGGGCGGAGAACCCCGATTACGGGACAGTGAGGCTTGCCCGGGAGATCGCCGAGCAGCGCTCGGTGAGTGCAGAATACAGCGCGCATGCCGCAGCGCTGCCCCCTGCTGTCTTGCTGCAGTTCTGCCTTACCTTGCAGTTGCTGCTGTAGAGGCTTGCTGCTTTGTGCATCGCGCTCCTGCGACGCCCAACGCCTTCTGACAATGTGCTGCCGCTGCGGCTCCACGACTCGCGGTACAAATGCGGCCTGGTGCATCGCTGTAAGCTACCCTTTATCTATGGCTGAATTCCACAACAAATGCCATGCAGTATAACGCAAAAGTGCTGACTCAACTGGACCTGGATCTGCTGCGCGTCATGAGTTCTGCCCCATCGTCACCTGCGGCACTGCATCTCTGTCTGTCTTTCAGGAGTGGGCCGTCTCGGATGCGAGGCTTCGGAAGGTGCTGAAGAAGCACGACATGATCATCACACCATCGACGAGCCCTCAGCCATCCAAGCGCGCTTCGAGAATCGATGGCGGCAGCATCGGCGAAAACCCCTGGAGCGCCGAGACCCTGACCAAGCTGCTGCTCGACAAGGTGCCCGAAGCGGCGGCAGTGCCCGAAAATGTGCCCGAAGCTGGGCCAGAAGCAGTCGAGCCGTCTGTCGTGGAGTCAACGCAGGAGCAGCAAGAGGTCGCACCGGAGCTGAACTCCTCGATGACGCAGCCCGCTGCCGTTGACGCGCCCACTGAGATCGAGGTGACCGCGGAACCGGCGCCTGTAGAGCCTCAGTCCGCGCCCGAGGACTCAGTCACCGCGGCGCCGGAACCTGCTGCTGTCGAGGCCGTGGCAGCGGAACGCTCACGCTCGCCCAGCGTGACGATGAAGGTCTTCTCGCCCTCACGCGCGGTGCCGCCGCCGCCGCTGGACGTCGCGGAGGCGGACATGTCGAAGCCGGCGGCAGCGGACGCCGCCGACACGCCGCGGCCCGTCACCGCTGCCAACACGCCCGCTGCGGCGACGGCACCGGCGGCAGCGCCTGAGGAGGACGAAGCCAAGAGCATATTGGAGGGTGCCGATGCGCTTCGGGGGAAGGGGGGCCTGCCGGGCAAGGGGGGGATGATGCTGGCGGCGGTGCCGCCGGCGCGGCAGCGGCGGCGCGAGGGCGCTGTGTGCGAGATCAACTGCACCGTTTCGTGAGAGGTGCGCGCGGGTCACCACCGTTCGGCAACTTCAAGTGTGACGTGGCTGGCGGGGGAAGGGGGCGCGCAGAGAGCGCGGCGCAGAAGTTCAACAAGCCTGTGTGTGTGTGAGCGGGGGCGGCACGTTTGTGGTCGCTTCACGGCGAGCCCTAACCCTAACCCTAAGTTGCTGCGTCTCGGGACGCATGCGCGCTCTGTAGCATCGCTCGTGCCGGCTCACACACCTCAATGTCTGTGTTCAAAGGGAAGAGGAGGAGGGGGACGGGTGGGGGGAGAGAGAGAGTTCAAGAGCGCATGTTGAAAGTGACAGCGATACGTGGTCCCTATGTGGGGCCGCCAAGCCTTTTTAAGACCGGCCCGTGGTGCGTGAGTTCAAGCCCGAATCATTACCGTCGCCGTGAGTTTTTGTAGTGCGGTCACCTCCCTCTTTAAGCACCGCACAAGATCCGTCCCCCAGGGTAACACAAGTGATACGCGTCGCGCGGAACTGAGCGACTAGGGCGTACGCCCCTCAGCTGTAATGACTCACAGCACACAGTCCACATCATTGTTTTTGTCTCTGGCACTGCTGTCTCGAGGCGTTTGTTCAGCTGCGTCCGCGTGTTTTGCGGTCTTGTCTTGCAAGTGTGGCGCTTGAGCACTGCTGCAGCTCAAATTTTTATGTATTGTGATGGCGTGCTTGCGCTATGTATGGCCTGCCAGTGTATGGATGTTAGTCTAGTGACATGTCTGAAGGTGCACTTGCGCTCTGGCCTGTGAGTGTGCAGGTCTTGGCGGCATGCCGTTTTTAGCGCTACAGAGGAGGTGCTTTGCTTACTGCTTTAACTTTTTGTGGGTGAGCACAGCTGCTGGCACACAGCCCGACTGGTGTTGAAGAGGACAAGTCGCATGTTCCACCGGCTCGCATTCGTAGCCTGCGGCCACATGGTATGTCGCAAGCTTTGTGTGTTGTGCGCCAGTGTCAGTGAGGCGGTCGCATACAAACATGATGCGAAATGCTGGGGGCGGCTCTTGTAAAGTTGAAGATGCCGCTGCCGAGAAATGTTCCAATGTTGCTTGCTGCCTTGGCTACAACCAAGCAGTGCTGCTGTGAGAGCTCAATTTTTTTGTGTGGCGCTGCTCCGTGCACTCAAGATGTTGTGGTACCACAAGCATGTTCTCAAGGACAGGTGAGCAGATCATGGGGCCTGAAAGACCCGCCCCATGATGAGTGCAAGACTCTTGTCTCCACCACATGCCCTAGTACAAAGGAAATCGATGCGGATGAAGCAGCTGCAACCAATCAGCACCCCCGGTACTGTGCCACGAGTCATTTTGGTGCACTGCCGCAAGTCACTGGGTTGCAGCTACATAGGGCAAATCAATGCTCAACAACAACAACATCAACAACCACGGGTGCTGAACATGCACTGAAATCAACGGTAACGTCGGCGCGTGTGTCGCATGCCACATGCAAGCAAGCAGCAACATGCAAGCACAGGCAGTTGGCACAACAGCAGCGCGAACTGCGAGGTGCACTCGAAACTCATCATCACTGCATCTGAGGTCAAATCCGTTTGAAGGTAACTGGAATTGCAACTTGCTAGCGTCAGCACATTTCGAAGTTGAGACACAAACACAGCACTTGCCACAGAGAACCCTAGCACAAGCCCTGAATCGCTTGCGACTGCAGCGCATACTGCGCGTCCCACTGGCTAATACCGGCCGCCAAAATCGGACCTCCCCCCAGGCATATGTCAAATTCCGGGCCCCCGTACAGGGCAAGCAGCTGATGCGGCGTTATGGCTCTCTCTGGCTTGTCAAACTCAAGATGGAGCAAGCCGCCTCGCAGCCGTACGGTCCCCGTCTCTCTGCCCGATCGGTAGCGGACCTGCAAGCGCGCGGGGGGCAGTGCACAGCGGCGTTGAGCGTTGATGCAGAGGTCACAGCAGCGCTCAGTTTAGTAGGCGTCGAGGCGAATGATCTTGGTGCTGATGAGGCACGCGCGCTCGCGCTGCAGACTGCGCGCTGTGATCGACTCAATCTCGATGATGCACAGGTACCAAGATGACAAATCAACCCCTTTTTGAACAACAGTTTTTTTTTTTTTTTTTTGAACAACTTGAGCGTGCGAAGCTATGCTGAACAGTACAGCCGCGCTGAATCGTCGTCTGCAGATGAGGCATGCTGCTGCGTCAGCGTGCATGCAGTCCGCTGGCAGCACGCGCTATTCGCCCCACGCGGCGATGTGCGTTGAGTTAGGACTTCATTGACGTCAGTAATGTGATCAGCAATGTTGCGGCGGCTCTCCCTGGCGCCTGTCCCCCTGCCACCAAACCCTAACCCTAACCTTGTTGCAGGCAGGTCAATCTCATCTGCACGCACACGCCACGCCCAACACACCACCAGTTCACTTCTGCAATGTGCTGCATATGCCAATCAAGGTTCTTTCGCATGTTCGCTTTGACCCACACCCGAACCCTCGCCCTAACGCCATTGCAGCCCTGACCCCAATGCCAGCCCTTATTCTTGTCCTACCCTCACATCAGCTCGCGTGGTACTGCACGCGCATCGCACGCCCCACAGCGCAGCGCGCGCAGTGCCAATTTTGCTAATACTTACCCGAGCATTGGTATCCATGGCAATGAGACTAGGCGCAGCTCGCCTGATGGTGCACGCGCGATGGCGCGCCCCTCGCGCAGCGCGCGCGGCGCCGACCCTAACCCCTAACCTTAACCCCAACACCACCCCTAACCCCAGCCGCAACCCTATCAACACTCAGACTCGCGTTGTACTGCACGCGCATGTCGCGCCCCTCACGCAGCGCGCCCCACTTACACCTCAGGTACTCATCACCCTGACCCGACCCCGACCCTACCCATTACCCAGACTCAGACTCGCCTTGTACTGCACACGCATGGCGCGTCCCTCGGCCAGCGCGCGCGGCGCAGCGCCCGCGCCCCACGCGAACGCCGCCGCGTCCGCCGTGAGCGCGCCGCACATGAGCGCGGGGTGCTCTGTTCCAGGCACGACGACGACGTCGCCTGAGCGCTGGCGCTTGGCGCACACGAACCACTTGGCCGCCATGTTGGCGATGCGCGCCTTCTGGCCGAGGGTGTAGAGCTCAACGCCCTCGTGGGGGCCGAGGCGCGCGCCCGTCTGGCCGCACACAAAGTCCCCTGCGCGCGGCGGGCGGGGAGGGGGGGGGGGGGGGGGGGGAGGGGTTAGCTTCCCCGGCTAGGGCGTGGCGGGGGGGTCCCGTAAGTGGAGAAGATGGGGGGTCAGCTGCCTCGGCGCCGCTCGAAAATGCGCGTCTGACTTGCACGCAATGTCGTCTACGCGTTCGCGCGTTTGATGAGGGGAGGGGAGGGGGGCACCTTTCCCCGGGGTGATGCGTGCAAACGCGCGCCGCTGCGCACCAGAGGGATGCAGCACAGCCCGCCACGCGCGCGGTTGGCTGCTGTTGAAGTTGGCATGGTGTGCGGCTTACGTCACATCAGCGAGTACTTCAGCCACCGTGAAGTTCAACATCACGATAAGAGCCAGAAGGACGGTGCAGAGGTCAAGGGTTGCCACCTCACCGGGCGTCGGCATAATGTAATCTCAGACTACTAATCTGAACGTCCATGAAGTTCACCATCACGACTAAACTTCAACATCACGACCAGAGAACAGGTTCAAGGGGTCGACAACTCACCGGGCGTCGGCGTGATGTACTGGCTCAGGAACCCGCCGAAGCTCCTGCGCTGCCCCACAAAACAGATGCCAACGCTATCCTTCTTGGCCGCGGTGACCAACCCCGCACGCGCCGCCAGCTCCCGCACCTCCCCCTTCATCATCCCCCCAAGGGGAAAAATGACCCCCCTGAGCGCCTCCCAAGGAACGGTCGCCAGGAAGTAGCTCTGGTCTTTGATGGGGTCGACGGCGGCGCGCAAGCGCGGCGGGGGTCCCTTTAGCCCTAGTCCTAGTTGTTGCCCTAGCCCTACTTGTTGCGGTGCCTCTAGCCCTAGCCCTACTTGTTGCGGAGGGGGGTGGAACAGCTGAGCGTAGTGGCCGGTGGCGAAGAGCGCAGCGCCGTGCGTCGCGAGCGCGTGCGCGCGGAACGCGCCGAATTTGATGCGCGCGTTGCATAGGGCATCCGGGTTCGGCTGCGCGCATGGGAGGCGGGACATGTGGCTTAAAATTAAGGCTGGTGGGCAAGGGATTGTAGGGAGAACTGGCGATTTAGACTAATGGGGATTTTAAGTGTCGCCTGCACCAGGACCAGGCCAGAGCGAGATCGCAAACTCCCAATGCATTTAGTAGACCAGGTCAGTTTCGGAAATGGCTCACGAGGACAATGCAGTGCACATGCGGTCCATAGCGCTTAGGTGTCATCAGCAACACGACGCTTTGGCATCACACGCACTGCCGCCTCTGAGCATGCCCCGAGCCGCAGCCGCAACTTCATCTATGACTTCAACTTCAACTTTGCATTAGCGACGCCATGCCGCAGTGCCACACATCACGTGCGCCGCGCCTGCAGCCAGCGTGCACGCAAGCAATGCAGGATCGCGAACAAGTACAACTCGTGTATGTGTGCATAGCGAGCTATGTTGGCTAATCGACATGAAGGTGAAAGACCCCCGTGCGGAAAGATTGCGCAGAGGAGAGTCACTTCACACAGCTGCGCAGTGGCAAAGTTGAAGCGCGCAACCAACGGACGCGGCCGTCCAAATGGCCTGGCAGCTCAACAGCATACTTCATCTGGCCGGAACCAGAACCCACCGTGTTGCCTTGGCTGAAGACATCCAGGCTAGGCGCGAACACGTCATGCCAGTACTCCTTGCTGAAATTGACGGAGTGGCAGGGGATCTGTAACTGCCGGCACACGCGCTGCACGTCGGCCCAGTCGGCATCCGCGGTGCACGCCTCGCGGCCCTCCTCGTCGGAGCGGTCCCAGTTGCGCATGTGCACGGCGACGACGTCATAGCCCTGGAGTTGAACATGAAGTTGAAGATGAAGTCGAACATGAAACTGCAGCGCGCTGAAGAATCTGAGTGATTGGAGAGTGGCCGGCGTATATAGTTCTACCTAGAGGTGAGATTACACGCCTTGCGTATGCGCACGGCAATGACGTCGTAGCCCTGCAGTGGAACATGAAGTTGAACGTGAAGTTGCAGCGTGCTCAGAAAGTGAGCGATGAGACGGTGGCCCGTATGTAGTTGTACTTGCAGTTGAAGTTACATGCGTTGCACGCTTCTTGATCGTTTACAACCGGGTTCCGGTGCACATCCAGCCCAGAAAGCTCCCAAAAGCCTAACGCTTACCCTACCCTTGTCCTAACCCATGCGGAGCAGGCAATGCTCGCATGAGAGCAGCGTGCTTGCATGTGACCTAGCTGCCATGTATATCCTAGCTACCGCATACAAAGTGGCATGCTTGAGAGGTGCAGCTATCCTTCAGCGCTCGTTACTTGCTGCCCTTGAAGGCGTTTTGCAGCCACCAGAGTCTTCGAAACGCAACGATGGTGGTGCTTGGTGGACAGAGGGGCCCGTCTGATGGCGACTGGCGCCAGTGCACTGGCAGTGCACTGGGAAGCGTTTTTTTTGCTTTTGTCACCACGCACAAAATGCACATCTTTGCTGAGCTGTGGTACACTCGCGGCGCTTTTTGTTAGCAATGTTGGAGGTCTAGATGCCCAGTCAATTCAATGCGGACATCATCAGCAGGGGCCTCTCCATCGCTGCTGATGCAAGATCTACAGAATAAATTCTGAAACGATTTCATGTACTCAAGTGAATTGACCATTGACTTTGAATGGAAGAAAACAATTGACCAATTGACAGGTGTGTGCACCATTTGCTGCTACTTCACTACTCTGAGGCAGCCCGCCGTTCCTACTTGTAGTTCAACACAGACACTTTCTGTAGAAAAGCATTGAATCTCTTAATAAATATCAACTTCAGCCAGCATTAAGTTCATTCGGCTGACCTGCTGTTTCAGCAGATAGGCCGTCACTGACGAGTCCACGCCGCCAGACATGCCCACGACAACTCTCCTCCCTTGTCCTGCCGGTGTCCTGGTTGCAGCTGCTGTAGCCAGCGCTCGGCATTTCAGGCACCTCCACACGGGAGCAACGATGCGCCGGCGCGCAAGAGGCTGCATAATGCTTTGATGCGCACTAGACAACAAAGGCTGCTGCAGCGCGACAGCTTTTATGAAGTGCAACAAGAGACGCGCCGCCTTTTTTAATCCACGTGTATTCTCTGCATACACCGCATGGGTCCCAAGCTTGGTGGGGCCATGACGCGAACTTTGCCCCAGCGGCGAACGTGCCTGGCAGCCTGCCTGCTCAGCCTGCTGCTGCTGGCGCACCAGGGTGCAGCGAACTCAGGCATTCCTGGGCAGCCTGTAGCGTTCGGTGGTGCGCTTCAGAACCACGGCAGGCCCTATGGCGGGCAGCCTGGAGCTCAAGGCCATGGCGGCGGAGGGACTCAGCAGCAGTACCAGCAGCGCCCGCAGCAGCAGCATCCGCAGCACCAACAGCAGCAGCAGCGTGGCTTCGAGCAGCGTGCTCCAGTGCAACATCAAGAGCATGGCAGCATGCCGCCGCCGCTGCCCCCCGGCTGGGGAGAGGTGCAGACCAAGGATGTGCCGCCCCGCGTCTACTACGTGCACTACGAGACGCGTCGGACGCAGTGGGAGAGGCCCGCCATGCCGCCTGCTTACCAGCAGCAGCAGCAACCGCATGTAGGAATCCAGCATCAGGATACACCATCGCAGCAGCAGCAGCACCAGCAGCAGCATTCCGGTGATATGAGGCCTGCGGAGCACACTCGTCATCCCGCTGCAAGGCAGGATGCAGCATTTGGGAGCAGCCCTGCTCGATCGCAGTATGAGCAAGCCGGCGCTGAGGACACGGATGCCGAGGCGGGACAGGAGGTGGATAAGCAAGCAGCGGACGATGCCAGCGCTGCTGAAAAAGGCATTGCTGGCGGCGACGACTTGCGAGACTCGTCCGAAGAAGATGACGCCAATGTCGCGCTGCCGAGTGTGGACTTCATGGCACAGTACTCCGGCAACGGGCCCGATTTGTCGCCGCCGCCGCCGCCGCAGCAGCAGCAGCAGCATGCAACTACCGCACGGCCGCCGGCAGCTCTGCAGCACCAGGAGCAGAGGCCTGCAGCAGAAGAAGAACAATTTGGCTATCCGGAGTTTGGTTCAGGGGTTCCGGGCACTCGTGCCCAGGTGCCAACGACATCAGATGCTCAACAGCCAGCTAGCGGTGATGGCGGCGAAAACGGCGCCGTGCCGCCGCTGCAGCACGAGCAGGAGCAGCAGCAGCGGCGGCCCATGATGCACACACACTGGGCGGAGCCGCGCGCGCAATCCAACGGCGGGGAGAGCGACGGCGGCCGCGGCGACTTCGGTTACAAGCAGCAGCAGCAAGCGGGATCGCCACCTGGCGCATGGGCGGGGCCCGCGCCAGGCACGCCCGGCATGCCGCAGCAGCAGCAGCAGCCGCGGCAGCAGCAGCAGCACGGCATGTACCCTGGGCAGCCCGCGCAGCCGCCGCGGCAACAGCCGCAGCAGAACATGTACCCCACGCAGCCGGCATGGCCAGGCGCGGCGCCGCAGATGCCGCCGCCGCAGCAGCAGCAGCAGCAGCGGCGGCAGGGCAGGGAGGAGGAGCCGGAGCGGCCGCCTCGGGAGGTGCCTGGCAGCAGCAGCAGCGGCGGCGGCGCGCCATGGCAGCAGCAGACGCCTCCGCCCCAGCAGCAGCAGCAGCAGCCGCCGCAGCAACGCTGGGGAGCAGAGCCCTATGGCTCACCCGGCTCGCCGCCATCAGCCAGGCCGGAAGCACCCTATGGCGATCCTTACAGGCGGGAGGGGCGGGGGGGGGCGCCGCCGCAGCAGTACCGGCAGCCGCCACCGCAGCAGCAGTGGGGGCAGCAGGGACCGCCACCGCAGCAGCAGCAGCAGCAGCCGCCGTATGGCGCGCAGATGCCGCAGCAGCCGTACTACGGCGGCGGCCCGCAGCAGCAGCAGCGCGGAGCGCCGCCACAGCGGCAGCCGCCGCAGCAGCAGCCGCGGTACGACGCGTACGGGCGGCCGCTGCCCCCCGCGCCCGGCGCCTGGGGCGGCGACGACGGCATGTACCAGGAGCAGAGGGGGGGCTACGGGGGCGGCGGTGGCGAGTACGGAGCGCTGGTGCCTGCGGGGCGCGGCGGCAGCAGCGCTCAGGGCGGCGGCGCGTCCGTGCGCGACACGGGGCTGCAGCTCGTGCGCGGCGCGTGGGGGCGCCTGCTCGTCGGCAAGGACCGCGGCGCCGCGCTGCTGTCCAGCGCGCGCGAGCGCGTGAGCGAGGGCGCCGCGGCCGCGTCTACGGGCATCGCGTCGGCGACGTGGGCCGCGGGCGCACGCGTGCGCGACACCGTCGGCGGCGTCACGCAGCGCGTCGGCACGCTGCTCGACGCCAACGGCCGCCGCGTCGACGGCCCGTACGGGCCGCCGCAGGGGGCGGGGCCCTGGGGGGACGAGCGCTACGGCCCCCCTGGTGGCGGCGGCGGGGGCGGGTACGATCGCGATCCGTACGGCCGCCCAGATGACCGTGGCGGTTATGCCCCGGATGCCAGGGGGGTGTATGGGGGTCCCCCGGGGCAGTATGGGGGGGGAGGCAGGGGGAGGGAGGCGTACCGGCCGCCGGGGGTGGCGGCGGGGGGGCCTGCGCAGCCCCCCTACGGCGGCGACAGGTATCCGCCTCAGTATGGCGGGGAAGTGCCGCAGCAGCAGGAGTGGCAGCAGCAGCAGCAGCGCCGTGCTGTGCCCCCGCAGCAGCAGCAGCAGCGGTGGGGCGGGCCACCGGGCGGTCCCGGCCGGGACAGATTTGGGGGGCAAGGGGCGCCACAACAGGGGGGGTATGGGGGGGGCGCGCCTGCACAGGCAGGGGAGCAGGCAGGGGCTTTTGGCGGATATGGGGCACCGCAGGGCGCAGCAGGCGGTGGGCCATCTCAACCTTGGGGGCAGTAAAGATGCTTTGAGGAAGGAAGTGTCATGGACTTGAAGCTGGCAGGAGCCATGCTTGGCAGTAGTGTCACGAGTGGACTCGTGCCGGTGATTCCTTCATGTCAAGTTCATGAATGGTTCACGTGCCTGGTGGTCATGCACTAAAAGGAGGGAGGGGGGCTGCAAGTGCAGCGCAGAGAAGATGTCATACTATACAGCCAGTATTGGCGTCGCGCTGCCTTTGCGTTGACGTGACTGACATAAAGAGCACAATACATGAGAGCACATCACACTTGTGACGTGGAAGCAGGTTCCTGCACTCTGTGTCGCGCATCAACTTGCTTGCCCTGCACGCAGTTGAGCAATGCTTCATCAGTATTTGCGCAGCCTCGCACGCTGCACGCGCAGCACTAACAAGCACCTTCTTGATGACCTGAGACAACAGGGTGCGCACCGTGACCTGAACCTGGTTGCCATGGCTCACGTTAGGGTGGCATTGATGTTGGCTGCCCTCATTCGCCTCGTGCATTTTACCTGTGTTGAAATTGCGCACTCAAGGCAAACCACAGGTAACTGTTGTATGCCGCATAGGCTCTCATTCAAGCTTTTGTTTCCTGTACGATGGATCCCATGTTGTGCCTGATGCAAGTCCGCGCGGCTCTCAATGTGTTGGCCTCTGACCTTAGGCTGCTTTGTTGCACCGTGTTTACAAACCAAAGGCTGATGCTGCCAAATGCTACTTGGAGGCCATCATCAATACAAGAAACCTTCAAGTGCGATCATGAAGCGGTTGTATGCGCGTATCGGTGCTGTCAGTGCTTTTTTGAATGCAGCAGTCACACACCTGAATTTGCAAGGGAGAGTCACACTTCCGCACATCGCGCAACAAAAGCTGCAGTCCACCGCAGCTACCAATGCCACCAGTACACCAGTACATTGTATGTCTGAGGCACTGGGCATGTACGACGCAGCAAGTAGTTGAAGTTGATTGTCCAGCAGACAAGGCAGAGGCAAGGGAGACAGCGACAGTAACTGATTAATGCATGGATCCCTGTGTATGCTAATCTGCTTCTATGACCCACAGCTTCACCTCACCGCTACAAAAAACTGACCCTAGGAGCTGACCTCAAGTTGCCCGCCGCCGCAGCCAACGCCGGTGCAGTACACACCTCGATATCCTAAGTACAGAAGCACGCCCTGAGCGAGAATTAATAAAAAGTACAGAAGCACGCACAAAAACACCGCACGCAGGCGGCAAAACAGACCCCCGTCGGCCCAACCTTTCAAGTAGTGTGCCGAACGTGCGGCATGCGGGAACCATCGAATGCGCGCGGCGGCGCGGCGGCAGCGGGGAATGCGACAAAAGCGGTGTGTGTGTGTGCTTCGCGCACCGCAAAACGGCGGGCGCGCGGGGGTGCGGGGGGGGGGGGGGGGGGGTGAGGGGGGGGGGCGGGGGGCTGGCGACACAACCGACCGTCATTGGGGTCACAGCGCTCAGCTCATCTGACCATCATCGCTCCGCGCGCTGCGCGTCAGCGTCAGCACAGCTCACCCCTCCCATGTCCAGAGTATGTACAGAATGCTGCAGGCGCGGTGGAGAGGTCAGCGCGCCCACGCCAGCGCTCAGTCATGACTGCAAAGCGAGGCTGTGGTGAAATAGGGTCTGTGTGTGTGTGAGGGGGGGGGGTTGGTGGGGGTTGAGGGAAGGGGGGGGGGGGGGCACTCCTTAAGATGCACAGCAGCTGTATGTTGTCGTGCCTCCTGGGTCAGCGGGCCCTGAAACTGGTTCCGCCGTTCATGCGAGAGGAACGCTGCTCGCCACCTGTGGCGCACAGCACGACATCCAGCGTGATGTGTGAAGAATGGCGATGATTCAGAAATTTGCACGGCCGCCGAAGATCGTCTTTCAAAAGATATTCCAGTGTCGCTGACAAAAAGGCATCGTTTTGTGGCCTGACATGATGGGCACATTGCAACATGCACGACGCGCCATAGACAGTAGACAGCCTCACGTGAGACTACGGTGCCAGCTGTTACTCTCAGTCGCAGCGAGGCAATGTTTGCATCAGCATTCACCTATTCGTGTGCTTGTCAAGCGGCCAGCTCCGTAAAGGCTGCAGCCCCTCCAATACAGTCCGCAAGAGGCGCCAGCGGTGGTGACGCTCCGCCAATGCTGAACACTGCTGCTCCTCCAATGCTGAGCCATGCCAATGCTAAGCGTCGCAACTGCTGCTGCTGCGGCGGCGGCGGCAGTGGCGGCAGCGGCAGCGGCAGCGGCTGCAGCTGCTGCAGTGCTTCTCCTGCTGCTGTGATTGTTAACAGCCAAAACTCAGTGTCGCCGCGAAGTTGAGCAATGTTTCCTGTCCAAGTAAGCTCTTCTGCAGCCCCCGCGCCCTCGCTCCTCCTGGCTCTGGCCATGCCAGTGCTGCACCTGGCACCCGCTGCAAGGCTGCTAGTGTGGCGGCAGCGCACGCGCCGGTGCCTTCGATCTATGCCCTATCAGGTTTCATATACGCTGGACGGCAGCGGCGGTGCGAACATCGCCGCCGCTGCTGTGATACGCCTGCTGCCTTGCCACATGCGCCAGACTAGAAGCCTGAAGATGTGGAGGCACCACTGCCGCTGCCGCTGTGATAGGCAGCTGCGCGCAGCGCCCGCTGCTGCACCTGCAACTGCCGCAGCTCGTGCTGCTGCTGCTGCTGCTGCCGCTGCTGCTGCTGTCGCTGCTGCTGATGATGATGATGCTGCGGCAGCTGCTGCTGCGACTGCCACGGCGAGGGCGACAGCAGCTGCACCTGGTGGCCGTTGCTCAGCCACCCCTGCTGCTGTTGAGTCTGCTGCTGCTGCTGCTGCTGCTGCTGCTGCTGCTGCTGCTGCTGCTGCTGCTGCTGCCACTGAAGCCCATTGCGCGCTACGGCGCCAAACTGCAGGCTGCCGGTGCTTACTGATGGGAAAGCTGTACCAGACCCAGGCTGCAGCTGCTGCTGCTGCTCCTGCTGCGGCTGATGCTGTTGCTGCTGCTGCTGCTCCTGCTGCTGCAGATGGCGCATCCAGCGCGCCAACGAACTGCCACTGCCATTGCCGCTGCCGCTGCCAGCGCCGCCGCTGCTGCTGCCGTCGCCGCCTCCATTGCCGCTGCCGCCGCCGCCGCCGCCGCCGCCACCGCCGCCGCTGCCGCCGCCACTGCCGCCGCTGCCGACTTGCGGCCACCATGGTGCGGCAGGCGCATTGCCCGCTAGCAGATCACCTCCAAGGCCTTGAGAGCGGTCTTGCGGTGCCTCATGGAAGAATGGCACATCGGAGAACGAGTCTGCCAGCGCCGCCGCTATGCCGCACGCCGCCCCTGCCGCCGGTGCTGCCGGCGCCGCCGCCGCCGCCTCCGCCGCCGCCGACGAAGCCGTGGGCGCAGCCCGGTCATCACCAAGGGGCGCCCTGTCCTCGGGCAAAAAGTACATGTTGTACATATGCGCCGGATGCATCAGATGCTCGGCGGCGGCGGCGCCGCCGCTGGCAGCAGAAACTGCATCAGCGCTGCGGGCCCTGGGTCCGCTGTAGCATACAGCTCCCGGCGGCCACGCTCCGCCGTGCACCGGGGCTGCGGCACTGCCGCTGCCGCTGCTGCTGCCGTTGCCGTGCTGGACACTGGCGCCGCCGCTGTTGTTGCCGTTGCGTGCGCCACTGCTGCTTCCGCCACCGGCTCCGACACCGCCGCCGCCACCGCCACCGCCACTGCCACCTTCGCCACCAGCATCGCTGCCGCTTCCATCACCGCCGCAGCCGCCACGACAGCCGCCACCGCCGCCGCCACCGCCGCCGCCGCCGCCGCTATTAGCACCCAGGTGCTCCTGCTTCAGAAGCCACGAGCCTCCCTGCAGCGGAGCACGAGCTCCATCGTGCGGCAGCGGCGCAGCGCCGAGGCCTGCGCGGGCATCCGTTTGATGCTCCCACTGCGCGGGAGAGTGCCGCTGCTGCCCTGCTGCCGCGGCGCCGCTAGCCGAGCGCTGCCACCGTGAGTCTGGCCAGTGGATGCTGACGGCGCCCTGGTTGAGGTAGCTGCTGGCGGGGCCGTGCGGCCACGGCACGCGCGGCTCCTGCTGCTGCTGCTGCTGCTGCTGCTCGTGCAGCTGCTGCAGCTGCTGGCGCTGCATCATCTCCAGCAGCTGCTGCTGCTCCTGCGGCGCGAACCCCTGCGCGCCCGGCGACGGCGCGTGGTGCAGGCCGCGCAGCGCCATCGCAGGCGAACCGATCACGGAGCCGCAGCTGTCGGTGCCGCTGCCGCCGCTGCCCAATCTGCCGCCGCGGATGTAGTCGCATGCGCCGTCGCCGCCGCCGCCGCTGGCGCTGTTGCTTCGGCAGCGCTGGTCCGCGGCCAGTGCGTGCGGTGCGCTGTCTCTCGGCAGCAGGCCCTTGGCCACATAGAGCTTGGGGCGGCGTATGTTGTTGAGGTCTTCGTAGCGGCCGGCCTTGAAGTGCTCGTGGTAGTACATGCCTGCCGTGTGAGCATGACAGACGCGCGGAGCACCGGTGAGTGCCGGCACGGGTACGCAGAGGGGGAGCGTCAACCTTGACGTTGCACTTGAAGAAAGCGGATGTGTGCTTGACGAGCTGAGGGGAAGGGGCAAATGTGAATGTAGCGTCCGTCCATCTGACACGGATGTGTTCAGAATGTATATGATTGGCACAAGCTGCTCTTTCAGCCGTAAACCAGGTTTCACACGCCTAAAGTCGCGTTCTATGACATGCTTCAGGTACCGCCCGCCCCCCCTCCAATCCACGATTGCCACCTGACAATCCTCCGCCTGCACTGCGGGCTGGTCATTGGGCTCAAGCATGCATCGCAATGTGGAGGTCAAGACAGCAATAGACACTGTTGATGGTTCCGTAAGCGGGTAGGGTACCCCCCGCCCCTGCCCCCCAAACCCTGCTGAAACACGCACCTGTGTCGGGCCCCCGCGTCAACTTCTTGAACCCGTACAGGTTGCACTGCCGCTGGAAGCTGGTGTAGTTGTTGTCTGCGAGGGGCGAGACACGTGCGCGTGAGTGAGAAGCGGTGAAGCGCCACGGCTCAACCATGGACGCGCGGACAAGCGCGTCGTTGAACAACTGCACACAATGGTGATAGTGCATGGAGAGGACTCTGAGCTGTTTGATGACAAGACGCGACTGCAGAGAAGACAGCAGCCCTGCTGATGTACCAGACAGAGATTCTCCACTCCTTTGTAGCTGCCAAGGGCATGCAGGAAAGCCATTGCATACGCAGCACAGGGGTGAAGGAGCCAGCACGTCTGTCTGGGTTCTTGAGCAAGTCTAGCAACCGGCACCCTCTTGTGCGGCAATCCATGAGTGAACTTAATGTCAAGTGAGCACTGTTCAACAGCTGGCGCGAACGAGCTGACAGGCAGCCCACCCTGCTGCAGCCTATGGTGCGGGTAATCACTTGAAACTATGACAGTTGCCTCGGCAGTGCTTGGATCCATTCTGGATGGCTACTGTTAGCCCGCTCGTTGTGCACACAGCTACACAGGCTGAAAATGTGTGTTAACCATGCCGCCAACCGAAAGCCGAAGGAAGTTCAAGTTCTGGAACTCCTACTCACGTCTGAAGTAGTTGACCAGGGTCTTGTTTGCGAACAAATGCATGTTGTTGACCTTGAAGCCCTCTCCCCCTTTCACCCAGCTCACAATGCTGGGATCCTCCTCCTGCAGTATCTCGTACAGCCGCCGTGGGAAGGCCTGAGGCGCTCCTCTCTTGCCCTGTGGGTCAGTCACAAATATGCAGTGTGAAGTTGCGGCATGAGACATGCATTCGCGCTTGTTGCAGGAGTTCCGAGAGTCCGGCAGCAGCGGCATCGCCACAAAAGCGCAGCAACGCGCAGAGAGGAAGCGTTGTCAGGCGCTTCGCATTTATGGATCTATGCAACAGCATCACATCGCGAACATTTTTAAGTTAACAGCCAGAACGCATCAAGCACTTGTTGAAAGCGGGAAAGAACTCGTAGTATAGTACGATTAATTGACACGCCTTCCGGTGGAGCGGCACTCTGCTAGGCTCGGCGGTGCAAAGCGGGCGGCGGCGGCGATCCGTGGCATACTCCCGACAAACACCTTTGCAACTACGCCGACTCTCCACCTCGGGCGTTGCCGTCTCAGCAATCGAATCGAAGCATCGCTATATGGTACTCAGTGCACTCATCATGCAGCCGTGTAAGCGGCATCATCAGCACTGCGGGCCAAAAATCGCCACACAGAAAATACTTTACACTACTTACCGTTTTCGGGTATTTGAGGTGGCTGGCTGGCAGTTCCGCTTCGTTCTGGCCCACCTGCAGGCTTCCCATATCCCAGGGCGGGTCGCCCGGCTGCGACATGGTGAATTGCGCGTGTGTGTGTGCTTTCTTGCTTTGCCGAGGGCTGAAGTTGAACCATGCGTACACACTCATCTGTGTGCTGCCCTTTCGAAGCCGAAACCAGGTTTTTTTTTTTTAAACGCAAGCTTTGTGTGCTTCGTTCCTGGCAGCTTGAAGGCGGCATTGGTCGAAGACTGCTACATCAAGCGAACCAGTCGCTGAGCGCCCTGGCAGCCAACTTGCGAAGACCGCCAAGAGGCCCCCAAGAGCCAAGATTTGCTATCATGGACACACAGGAGCTTCCAGAAGCACTCACGATGTTCGCCAGAGGAGCTGGAGGAGCTACGTGCATGTGGGAGGTTGCAGTGTAGCCATGATGCACAACACATCAAGATGCAACATTTCATGCACGTCTAGAAGGTGCGGCGAGCGCGCACGACAAGGGCAAGGCAGTCCCGACTTTTTTCACTACTGTGCAACAGCCCCGTAATGCAGAATTGCCGCGTTGCTATGCCAACGACATACCGACAGTGTATACGACTTAGTTTGCACACATGGCAATGCTTGGTTAGCATGGATGATGTGTTCAAACTGTGCAGGCAAACATGGTTCCTATTGCACATCATCCTGACAACTGGATGCAAAATAATGTCATGCTGACCATTCAAGGCCAGAATGCAAATGCATGGTTCCAATGCACGTAACTTGTTCAATTTGTTGTCATGCAGCTGAAGATCTGCAACTGCCCCCATGCACACAAGTAACACCTCAAACACGAATACACGTAGATCGGCAGAGAAGCACAGATGTAAGCAAGCTCACGCATCTTTTGCGAAAGATGGCGGTTACCACACAGCTCTACAGGGGCACATCTTTGAACTGCGCTCTTGCAAAAGATGGCGGCTACCACACAGCTCTAAAGTAGCATCCACGTGCTGCGCGGGCAGGTGCCCTAGACGCAAGCGCCGCAGCCTATGTGATGTGCTGAATCTGCTGCATGGAAAGGTGGGCGGGCACCGGAAACCTGACCGATCACGTAGTGGTGCTGATGGTCTACAACCGCAGATTGCACAGCTTCTCTCCCTCTATCCATGCGCTCCCTCCCCCCTGTGGTCAAGCACCGCGCAAACACTTCGCGTGCCTGCATGTGCCATGACGCAGCTGGGCTCATGGAGTATGGAACAGGGGGACCACCATCCCCGGCTCTCTCCGCACGGTGGCGCCAGCGTCCCCCTCCTGCTTCTCCATTAAGCACAGGTACCACCGCATGGAAGCAAGCTGCTCGCGCCACTCGCTGCCGTTGCTGCTGCCGCCGCCGCCGCCGTCAGCGCCGTTGTTCAGGCCGAGGGCCGCGCACAGCAGCGGGAACTTTGCCGGAACCAGAATGTGCTTGAAGTCGCCGAGGTGCACCGCCCTGCAGCAGCGCTCAGACATCACACAATAACAACAACAACAACAGAAATATTTCCGAAGATCCGCGCTCAGCGCCATGGTGAAAAGGCACTGCATCGTCTGCGGCGTTGGCGGCTGGGCACTCTGTCATGAGCCAGGATGCGCTTGCACCTGCGATGCAGTGGCAGCGATGTGGCGCGCTGCTGTGTGGACATGACGGATACATACATACGCCCCGTCCTATGGGCAGCCGGTGGCGCGCGCCTACTGCATCATGTCAAGGTGCCCGTGCAGCGCAGCCGCCGCCGAGCACATGCGCACATTGCAGCATGCGCAATGGCAAGAAGCTCCAGCAGGAGGTGACGCTCCCATGCACTTGACTAACAGTGCAAGGCATATGCGCATTTCAGCGGGATCCTCTAAGAGTGGCACACATCGCCAGCCTTCGCACCAGGCGCGTCGACTGTAGGGTTGCGATGCATCATGCGCCTGCGCTTGCGTGTGGCTGCGTTTGCAGCTGATCAACTTAGAGCTTAAGTGACTATCATGAAAGGGGCCAAGAAGCTCACAGAAGAAGTGTGCTTTGCATGCTCTGGGGAGGATATTCATGACACCGCAGCAGATCTTACGCGCCTGCATCATCTCCCACACTTGACGACCAACAGGGACTGGAAAGATGAAAATGTGTTTTTCCTTTCATACATCCTTGCTCGTGCTTATATACAGCCCAGCAGCAGTCAGGATGTGAAAATCCCTGACATTCAAGTTGCTCAGCTCGTAATGAGCGCTGCCATGCAGATTTTTTTTTTGTGCCGCTGCCTCAACGCCCCACACTACCAGGCTGGACTAAGGACACTTGGTGAGCCAAGGCTGGAGTCATCCTACTCGGGTGGTCACAAAGGGCAAATACCGCAGTGCTGTCGCAACGCGAGGAGCATGCGCTGTTGCGGCTGCCAGCTCACAGCTGCGAACTGAAACATACTTAGAGGCACCTTCCAAAACTGCACTGGCCGCTGGAATGCAATGTAGGTATGTACAGCCGTGATCAACTCGCAGAAGGCCAAAATCATACACTTCAAGTCACACTTCTTGAAGGTGACGCACCTGCCCTGCGGACTGTCAGCCAGGGTCACAGCATAGGTGCCACTGGTCCTGAACGCTGCTGCATGCTGCTGCAGCCCAGGCATCTCTTTCAGTGCCACGCACAGCTTCTGCAGGGACGGGCTGTCGAACTGTATTGCAGCGTACAGGCTCCTCTCCTCGTTGACCACACAGCTGCTCAGACGTTCAGATAGCAAGATGAAGTGCACGTGCAAGCGGGCAGAAGGCTTGAGGGGGCGTCTCAGCGCATGCAGTGTTCATTCAACCATTGAAAGCACCCAGTGGAGGAGGCGAAGTGCAAAGTTGGATGAGCGGTGGGGAGAATCCAGCAGTGACTACCGCTTTGTTGATGAGCTTGAGAGCTCCTGCAATAGGCGAGGGCGTGAGGTGCCGGTTGCCATTTTCTGAAGCGGTGGAACCCAGGCATGGTGGCGCAGCAGGCAACGGGTAGTGGGCCATACAAGCATTGGGAATGCAGTTACACAGCACGCACTAGGGAGTGCGTCGGAGCACGCGCTGCACATGGCGCGGCGCATGCAACTTGGACGTCAAGCCGTGAATTTCAAGATCTGAACTTCAAAAAAACTGGCATCTCTCAGCTTCAACTCTTTGCACTCGCCGCCTGACCTGAGCGATACTGCGAGCATGTTGTCACGTTCTCACCCCATGGCTCAACTGCAAGTTTCAACTATGCATCAAATATCAGCTAAAGCTCTGTGCATCCCATCTCACCCCAAGCGGTCCGCGCGGCCGCCGCCCCACGCGAGCATGCCCTCTCACGTGCCATTTGGCTCACACTTCAACTTCAATTTCAAGTGTATGTACATCCATCTCACCCAAGTGCGTCCGCGCCGCCGACACCCCACGCGAGCATGCTCTCACACCCCTTGCAGCTCATCTTCAACTCCAACTTTTCAAAATCTCAACTTCAACTCTCCACTCACCTGAGCGCGTCCGCACCGTTGACGCCCCACACGAGCATGCTCTCGGACGGCGGCACGCCGGCGCCGCGGCCCGCGAGCCGCAGCGCCTCCGTGCGCAAATTTCAACTTCAATCACCTCAACTTCAACTCATCCACCTGAGCGCATCCGCGCCGCCGACGCCCCACGCGACCATGCTCTCCGACGGCGGCACGCCGGCGCCGCGGCCCGCGAGCCCCAGCGCCTCTGTGCGGCGCAAATTTCAACTTCAATTGCCTCAACTTCAACCCATCCCACTGAGCGCGTCCGCGCCGCCGACGCCCTACGCGAGCATGCTCACGGACGGCGGCATGCCAGCGCCGCGGCCCGCGAGCTGCAGCGCCTCCGTGCGTAGCACAAGTTCAACTTTGCACCTCATATCAACTTCAACGCTGCCTCACCTGAGCGCGTCCGCGCCACCAACGCCCCACGCAAGCATGCTCTCGGACGGCGGCACGCCGGCGCCGCGGCCCGCGAGCCGCAGCGCCTCCGTGCGCAGCGCCAGCCCGAGGCGCTGCACGAGCTCGAAGGGCAGTGGCAGGAACGAGGAGAGCGCGACGTGCAGGCGCCCGCCGCGGCGCGCGATGAAGGTGCAGTCGCGCAGCGCGGCGTCGGCGCGCGCGGCTGCGCAGAAGCGGTCGTGCTCAGCGAGCAGCGGCGGCGGCGCGCTCCTGTCGGGCTCCAGCCAAACTGCGTATGACCTGCGGAGTGTGGGGGGGAGGCAAGGGGGGGGGGGGGAGGGGGGGGGGGTGTCTGAAGCTGGCAAAGATGCACGACGGTGTGCGCTTGGCAAGGCACGTGGGCCATTTGCCAGGTGCAAGCTGTGGTCAGGCGTGGCTGCAGCACGTTTAAAGCGGTGGTACGCTAGCCAGCAGCGGCTCCAGTTACTCCGCATAGGAGCTGCTGCATGTTGATAATGGCCAGGGCAAGTAGGTTGCGGGGAGCGCTTGCGCTTGTTGTACTGAGCACCTGATGGCTGAGCGCAAGTCGACTCAGTGCCGCTGCGCTGCGCTCGCCTGCTGCCTGCGCCTGCTGCCTGAGCGCTGTTGAATGAGAGCAAGTCTGAGCCTTGTTGACTGAGCTCGTGTTAGTGGCGCATGGGGGGGGGGGGGGGGGGGGAGGGGCTGTTGTACTGTAGGTGTATTGCGGGCTGTCACGCTGTCGCACGCTGCGGCAGACATCTGCGCAGTTGGCGCTGCTATGCATGTACGCCCCTTGCAAGGCATGGGGAGCTGCGGGCTACTACTGACCGCAACCAGCACCCAAACCACGCATCTCGTGTGCAGTCCACACTCACGCCAACGCGAGCTTTGTGCAGTGCAGCTTTGTACTTCCAACAAACTGCCACATGCATCACCCAGTGCACGCCTATGCCAGAGCGAGCTTATGCAGTGCACTTCTGTACTTCCGACGAATTCCAACACAAGTATACTACGTACCTGCCGTGATCGGGCTGACCCGGGACCGGCGGAATCTGCGATGGCGGCGCCTCTGGGTGCCACACAGTCCTGAGTTGCGTGCAGTTGTCGAGCTTGAGAAGCGCGCGTTCAGCGTATCCGACGTGCTCCATCAGATACATGATGAACCCCCAGTGGCACCTGCACAAGGGGGGGTTTGAGGGGGGGAAGAAGGGGGTTGATTAAGCGAGCGAGGCTTCGTGACAAAGCTTCTGTCTGCGCCAAGAACGGGTTGTGGTTTCTTTACCCTGCCAGTATCCGGGGTTGGAGGGCTTGAGGGGCTTAGCCAACAGGCAGGACGTACTTCATCTTGAAATATCCTCTACATGGGCCGTTGTTACCTACCTACAAGCTGCACCACACCTTATGAATACATAAAGATTGCTGAACTATACGTCATCTATTGCATGCCCTCTACATAGGTATACGACTACTGTACCTACGCGTAGCGCCACCCGCGAGACGGTGGGAGTAGGATGGGTAGGCAAGAGTTACACCAGTGCATGTGCATGTAACCATGCGAGTCATTCGCAGACGCAGCAACAATCACTGGCTCGGGACTACCCCACATGTTCGTTAACATCACACTCCATCATACCCCTCTGAGCAGGATGGATAGGCAAGCATTCCAGCAATGCAGGTGCAGGTAAGTATGCGGCCCGTTTGCCAATGCAGCAGCTATCACCGGTTTGAGAAACTCTTCAGAAGGCACGTACGTATAGTGAGACATGCGGGAGGGGGGGGGGCACTCAAACCAGTCCTGTCGCACAGATCAGGAGGACGCTCTGCAAGGGACATGTAAGTCGCGGCGCAATATTATGCGGCCCTGCACGTGAGATTTCAAGGAGACAGGCGCTTCTGCACCTGGTGTCAAGGAGTCACACTATCACAATCTGAGTCACTCACACGACCACAATCCGAGTCTCCGGGCACCACCGCAGCCATGCCAAGAAGACGTCCAGCCGACCCAAATCGCCCGCTGTAGCGCACAGGAGAGGCGAGCAGCACCAGAGCACAAGTACACTTAGCGGCGTCGTTTAACTATGGTTGTCATTGGAACACTCTCAGATCGCCACATGACACGTAGATTCTGTACTACAAGCTTTGACATCAATCACCTGGCCCTTTCCGCGCCCTGAGCAAGAATGGACAAAAAGTACACGTAGTATGCTAGCACAGTTAGCAATCGCAGATAGCATCTGGCCGCGCAGATGTGCACGCGCATGCGCGCTGCTGCTGTGATGACAGCGCTCAGACACACACCTGAGCACTGTCACAGGCTTGCCGTTACGTTCGCATGCCACCGTGCGCGCTGCAGCAGATGCCACCGTACTCGCCGCAAGTGAAGTGCACGCGCAATGTGTGCCATGATGGCAGCGCTCAGACACGCCTGAGCGCTGTCACAGGGTTGCCTTGTGCATAGCTTTGCCGCGTGTTTGCGCGCAATCCGCAGCGATCGACTGAGGCCTCATTGCACCAACTGCACCCTCCTTTGTTGAAGTAGCACGCTGACGACAGTTGCGTAATGGTGAACGGCTGTCAGTCACCGCAATGTCGGTTGCGCAGGGCTTCAGGACGAGAATCGGGTCACCTACGCTCCACCGGTCCCCCACGATGTTGCCTCGCACACAGCGGCGGCCTCATCATAGCAACTTCAACTTTAAAGTAAACTGTGACATGCTGCTTGCCATTGACCGCAACAGCTGTACAATTACAGGTGTTGTCAGTTACACACTCCAAGAAAATCAAGTGGCGGCTCACCTATGCTCCACCAGTCTCCCACAACGTTGCCTAGATGTACATCCTTCCACTTCTTGAGGCCGGTTAGTTTTGGCTCAGCCTCCAGCTGCTCCCGCTGCCTGCCCTGCATATCATGTCGAACAGTCAGAGCCAGGAGTAAGCAGTGAGGTTACAGCGAGGGCAAGTGAAGCGCTGCACACAGCGACGGTTCGCTGCTGCACATGCATCAGTCACATCAAAGGCGTTTTGAATGGGAGAATGTATCCACCGAATGGGGCTGTGCCACTTTTCTGCGCGCCGGCCGCGTGAACCGCGTCTGCACTTGAGCTCAGCCAGGAACAGGTTGTAACAGGTGCTAACAACAACCGGAAAGAGCACACACAACAGCGTCACGCAGAAACTGCAGCTCGTGCGCCTCTGCCACTAGGTGTGGTGCAGCGCGCGAGGCTGCCTGCGATGCGCAGAGGGCAACAATAGCGAGCGTACATGCCATATGAGTTATCTATATCTCAGAGGCGCGCCCGAAGCATCCATCATCAAGGCACGTCGTCTCAGTGAGGCATTGCTCAGCGACACGGCCGTCCCATCACCCGACTGCGCATGTACCAGCTGTTGTTCACCGGGTGATTGCACGGGGGGGGGCAATGTCGGGGAAGCGTACCAGAGGCTGCGTAATGCAGCGGGGGGCAAAGGTACCTACCCCTAGCACTATTACTGACCTGATCCTAACCCCAAGCCGGGTAGCACCGATGTCGTTGTGTACATTGGTTGCACAGACGCAGAGAGCATGATCTCACAGACGCAGAGAGCATGATCTCACAGACGCAGAGAGCATGATATCATGTGCGCGTGCTGGGAGCGACGCCCGCTCTGAAAGTGCAGTTGAAGTTGAAGTTGATGGCGTTTTGTGGCCTCACCTGACACTCGGGGTACTCCGGGTAGAACTCTGTGCAACACTGCAGGAGGGGCGCAACAGAGCATCAGCAGCAGCCAGGCAGGGCCATATAAGCGGCGGTGCACACAGAGGCATACGCAATGCATACAACTACATGGTATACTCAGTGAGGTGTAATGATGTACTTCAAGTATGTAATTGGAAGCACCCAGCTCTCCAACCTGCTGCTTCTGTTGGGTACGCAACGTCAAATGTTGCTGTGCAAAAGCGCACGTGACTTGGAAACGTGTTGACATCGTGGACGTGACCTGCGTGAGGTAGGTCAGTGTGCTGACAATTCCGGACATGCTCCATCAGAAACGCGAGGGGTTTCAAAGCAGACCAATTCAAGTCGCATGTAAGCGGCGAGGCACTCTTTCTACTTGAAAGTGATGAAAATTGGCCCACTCTGTCCTTCGTAAACTCTATACACAGGTGCGTGTTAGCTGCGAGCTCAAAGAGGTGCATGTCAGCTGCAAGCTCACAACAGTACCTTGCATCTAGAAGCAATCTCAATGCGACCTCATCATGATCCTTTCCATTGCAGACTGGACACTTGAAGTTGAGAACTGTGCGCGGAACGCACCGGTTACGCGACGGTAAGCAAGGGGAGCTTATTGAATGCATGACACGCTACATCCCTAAGCCTACGCAACTCCATGACCCAAAAGTTGAAGTTATGATTTGAGCTTGGACTTTATTGAAGGAGGCAAATCTCAAACTATAGCGTGGGCATCGGAACTCACTGGCCATGCGACAATGGGCAGGGGTAGGTTCTCAAACGCCAGGTACGCCGTCTGCAACACGGAGACTCTCCAGAACCACAATTGGAGCTATGAATTGTGCACTGGAAGCTGTGGAGTTGTGCTCTGCAACTCACCGGCCACGCGACGCTTTCTATGACCAAATTTGAAGCTATGAGCTGTGCACTGGAGGAAGTTGTGGAGTTGCGCACTGCCACTCGTCGCCATGCGACACTTGGCAGGGGGAGTTGCTCAAATGCTAGGCACGCAGTCTGCAGCGCGGATACTCTATGAAACTTGAATTTGAGTTGCTCACATGCTAGGCACGCAGTCTGCAGCGCGGATACTCTATGAAACTGAACTTGAGGATAAAATTGAAGTTGAGATTTGTGCACTGGAGCTCACCGGCCATGCGACGATCGGCAGGGCAGACACTTTCTACGACCACTATTACCGTTATGAGTTGTGCACTGTAAGTTGTGCACTGCAACTCACCGGCCACGCGACGATTGGCAAGGGGAGGTTCTCAAACGCCAGGCACGCTGTCTGTAGTGCGCGCGTGAGCGGCGAGCTCAGTATGATCTGCGGCTTGCAGGACGCGACCCACTTGCCCTGCAGCGCCGCCGCCTGTGACTCCCCCTTGGCGGTGAGCCGGCTGTCCCTGCGAATGAGACGCACGCACGAGGAGGCAGGGGGGGGGGGGGGGGGGGGGGGTTGAAGTTGGCGTGCCAGCGCCTCAGTGAGCGTGGTGTGGCATGAGCCTCTCTGTGGCATGAGCCTCTCTGAGTCAACAGGCAGTGCTTCCTGCAACAGCAGCGCATTCCTGGGAGGCGAGCAGCTGCCGTCAATCAAGGCGTGTTTTGAACGGATGTACAAGTAAAGTAGGACACGCCGGCACATGAATGAGTAGTGCATGTTTGCGTGCAGTACAAACCGGCCAATTGGCATCACTCATTACATGAAGGGACTGCCTAACTTTCAGGAGCACCCTGACAATGATGATGGACACGCTCTGAAAGTGATATACACGCAGCTGCCACTATCGAATGCTTTTGAATTACGTTATTTAGACGTGGTGGACACTGTCAAATGTGACTACTCGTGAGGACGGTAAAAGACTGTGCAACGGCCAGCAGTGACTATGTAGTGACGATGATCATGAGCAGCTGTCGCACCTGACGTCCAATTTGAATACTACTAAATACATGTAGTGAGCACCGTCAAATGCTTCTAATGTTCTTCTTGAAAGAACAACATTGAAAGAAGAACATCGAACCACATAGCAGGCAGTGCCACATGAGATGAGTGCGGAGACCAAGAGCCTGCCAACAGTGACTGATGATGATGATGTTGATGGATGCGATATAAAGAGCAGAAGACCGACGCGAGTCGTGTGTTGCTACATAGAAGAAATCGATTGTGTCGTGATCTGAGTACCGGCAGGTGTAACTGCCGTAACCGTCAAGCGTGCGAACGGCAATGAGCATGTAACTGCCATAAACCCCAACAATGAGCAGCTCTCGTACCTAACTTCCTGTGAAAGGTCCATCTTCATTCCCTCCGCCAGGGTGTTGGCAATGGACTGCCCATGCCGTACGAAGACAACCACCTGAAGGCCCAACAGCACCATGTAGAGGACCGAGATTGTGCATGTAAGTCAGTGTGTAACTGCCGATGTATTTATGTTATTTGCTTGGAGTTGGCAGGTATCGGCGATGGCTGGCGCAGTGATCTGGATCAGTTGCCGCAAAAAGAGTTCCGACACTGCAAATTGGTGATGGACGCTTTAAGGCTTAGAGACGACACCAGATTTGATTGTGTGCTTCTGTCACAATGTCAGAGAGGAGTATAAAGTGGCCCAGAGCTCGAAAATACTGCACAAAGTCTGATGTAGTCTCACTGACAAGACACAGGTACTTCTCGGCCGCCATTTGGTTGTTGAGGTTCGTGCTACCACGCTTCTACACTTGCTTGCGACGGCCATGAGTGACAGATCGTAATGGTCTTGTGACGGCTTACTGTAACATACCTGCTGCACAACCACATGTGTACATATGGACTCTCTGCTCATCTGCATCTGGCGGACTGTTACTTTGCGACCTTCGAGAGTGTCAGCCCTTACCTTCTCATAAGGCAGCAGCTCCGACGGCGTGTCCTCTGGGTTTTCGTCCACTCGTCTCAGATGCATGCTTGCTGAGTCCGCGGCTATGCGCTAGGATGCTGTTGACAGCAGATGCGCTCGGGCGCTTCTCAGGTTCGAGGTTCAGAATATAGGCGTTTGCGCCGGATCCAGTGTCTGAGAATTGGCGATGAAGCTGTCCCCAATTCAGCTGCCTGTCCTGAGCCAGGATCCAACCCCTGCAGTTGCACTTTGGTGGTTGTGTGTGGTAAAGCCGATGACGCGTCGATGTCCAGGGGCCTGGCAGTTCAGGGCCTTATTTGTCATGTTTCGGAAGCTATAAGTCAAACGTCATTTGAAGTTTAAGTTGTAAAAATATTAAATCCCTGACACCACTGTTCCCCCTGCACAATCACAACTGGGCAGCATCTAATGAAAATGAAGAATTTCCATTGCTGCGTCCCTTCACTGGTCGAATCAGCCTTTGTAAAATCAAGCAGCAAACCCTATACCTATCACTTCAGATGAAGGCAACAAAGTCAGCCCAAGGGCATTTGCAGCCGACGTGAGCATTTGAAAGGCTCCCCGTTACGCTCCGTGCATGTTCATCAGGGCATCGTAGCATCGTGACAATACCAGTCTAGGTACACCTGACATGTCAACGATCTACAGGTACTACATAAGCCATCACACCTGACATGGCAACATTCTACAATTGCTACATAGCAAGCCATCACAATCTCAGAAAAGGCAGGCATGCAAGGAGCCAAGAGCCGCTACCCAGATGCACCGAAAACATCGAAAGTCTCTGCATTGAACACGATTCGCACACTGCTACACGAGACGAAACAATGGTGCCGCTCATGCCTTCGTCACGCGCGTCACGTGAACGAGCTGACGAACGCCGTGTAGGGCGCCACGTTGATGATGGCGTGGTACCACGCGCTGGGGAAGTACAGGACCTCGCCCGGCGCTATCACGCACTCTAGCGGCCTCTCGTGCGCCTTCAGCGCCGGGTACACGTCCGTCAGCCACTGGAGCGTCGTCGCGCTGGGGTCCCACTTGAAGTGCGTGCGCGGCGGGTACAGCAGCCAGCGCTTGGCGCCGTGGAGGACCTCGCTGAAGCCCGGGCCGTGCATGTGGAATGCGACGCCGCTGCCGAAGCCGCCGACCCCGAAGCTGAGCGCTGCTTGCGCACGCGTGAACGTCGAGGGTATGGTGTAGTGCACGTACAGGTCGCGCCACTCGGCGCTGAAGTTCTCACCGAACATGTAGAACGTCTGCGACGAGTTGCGGCAGTCGCGCTCGGGGGTGTCTATGACGGCGCCGTCTGCGGCGACCGCGGCGGCTGCGTGGCGGCCGCCGGTTGAAGTAGTACTGCTGTTGAAGTTGCTGGTGATGCCGCTGGCGCAGGCGTCGGACTGCGCCGCCATGAGGTCGAAGTACTGCTGCAACGTGGATGTGGTTCTATCGCTGCTGTAACTGTTCGAGCTGCTGAGAACAACGCTTACGTCCCCATGTGATGAGGACAGCGACTCTAGCGACACGAGCTGCCTGAAATCGGCATTCCAGCTGTCGCCGAGCTCATAGATGACTGGATGGTCTGTGACAGGGGGAATTTCTCTACCGGATGCGACTTGCCTGCGCTCGATGGTGCAGGGATAGCTGTCGGTGGCTCCATGCAGTCCACGCAACGGCAGCGCCAGCAGCAGCAGCAGCGTCCGGCGAAGGAACGGTACCCGTTCTGCGCCAGCCATAATGTGTTCCTAGTGCCTAGCGAACGCACGACAACGACGAAGTGCTGTTTCACTGACAGCACATGACAATACTTGGTGCAAAGTCAGGCTCAGCGGCTCTGGCGGCAAGCCGACCTTTGCAACTGGCTACTGCACTTGCTTGCTTGCCTACAGCTCGGCTCACAGAGTGGCAGTTGACACAGCCATATATATACTGAACCGCACCGCCGCTGCCACTGCTGCTGCTGCTGTTGCCGGCTGCGGGAAGGAGCGCTTCTAAGCTTCGCTTCGCTTCCCAAAGCGTGTCTCTCGGCAACTCAACTGGAACTTGAAGTAGTGTGTGCGGTGAAGTTTGTGCGAAAAACTGAGCCGCGCGGTGCCCGGCCGTGGTTTGAGGCTGCTGAGGCAGCAGTGCCAGCAGCAGTAGCTGCAGTAGCAGTAGCAGCAGCAGCAGCAGCAGCGGTCCACTACCGCGCGAGTTTGCAGCCATGAGCAGGCCGGAGCTGCAGTGCCCTCCAGAGCTCTTCTACAATGCGTCGGAGGCCCGCAAATACAACAGCAGCTCACGCATGGTGGAGATCCAGGCGGAGATCTCGAAGCGCTGCATAGAGCTTCTGAACCTGCCCCCAGGCCAGGTGGGCTTCATCCTGGACGTGGGCTGTGGCAGCGGACTGAGTGGCGAGTGCCTTGAGGAAGCAGGCCACGTATGGCTGGGGATGGACATCAGCACGGACATGCTGGACGTCGCCAACGAGAGGGAGACGGACCACGGCGACCTCGCGCACCACGACATGGGCACGGGCCTGCCCTTCAGGCCCTCCACCTTCGATGGCGTCATCAGCGTCAGCGCCCTGCAGTGGCTGTGCTACGCGCAGACCAGCGAGCAGAGCGCCAAGGCGCGCCTCATGCGCTTTTTCTCCAGCCTCTACACCGTTCTCAAGCGCGGCGCGCGCGCGGCGCTGCAGTTCTACCCGGAGACTCCGGAACAGGCAGTGCTCATCTCATCCTGCGCTGCTCAGGCCGGGTTCACAGGCGGCCTGGTGGTCGATTACCCGAACTCCGCCAAAGCCAAAAAATACTATCTTTGTCTCAGCTTCGAGCACGGCTACAGGGCGCCGCAGGCGCTGGAGCAGGAGGGGGCGGGGGCGGCGACGGGGGTGCGCGTGGCGGACCGCGAGCGGCAGCAGCAGCGGCGGCAGAAAGGCAAGAAGCGCGAGGCGATTAAGAGCAAGGACTGGGTCCTGGCAAAGAAAAGCAGGCAGCGGCAGCAGGGGAAGGAGACGCGGCCGGACAGCAAGTATACTGGCCGGAAACGGAAAGACAAGTTCTAGAATCGTGGATGGTGTGTTTTTCATTAGTGCTCACAGCAATTGGCTAAGGAGGGCCGTCTTTGCGCCAGCAGCCATGGGCTCCTGTGAGAGCCGGAAGCACTGCTGAACCTGTACACTGAGCGGAGCATGTACATAAACCTCAAGAACGTACTGCGCCCTCTCGTTGTTACGGCCGTGTTGGATGCACAGTTGACTTTGCGCGTGTGTTTAGTAGGCCTGGTGTGCTGTTGCTTGTGGATGTCCACATCTGTGTGGCGCAATCATCGCCACTCCTTGGCCACAAGTGCATAGCAGGCGTGCTGCTTATTGTAGCGCTGGCTCTGGCAACTGCGTCGAATGCGCATTTTCTTTAAGTTGTGAAGCACACATCAATCATCGCCTTGCATACCTCACCATGGTGAATCATTGGTGATAGCGTCTCGATGTTTAATGCTCAGAGCATCATCTGCTCTAAAGTTGTGTTGTGAGCTGTGCCATTCCTGTTGCACAGCCCTCCAGTGCACATTGTGAGTCATAAAGTCACCTTGGTCGATTGGTCAAGACAACCATGGTTGCTTTGCCCAATTCAAGCCCTAGACACGCTTCTTCATTCAAGCAGACTTCTGAGCACGCATAGCTCACAGGCTTCACATTATGTAAGTTTGTCATGTATGAGCATATGCGCTCAAGCGGCAATGTCCTGGAGGCATGCAGCTTGGCCATTTGCAGAAGTGCTGACTCAAAGAATCTGGATCCTGGCTTAGCACAGCGCGAGAGGATGGGTTATGGGGCCTGCTCTGGGGAGAGTGAACTGGCAAATGTCTCGAAAACGCGAGACATTTGCTTCACATTGGTTTGTGATGGCGTGTGCACTACAGTATGTAGACTCACTCATTTGAGAAAACAGTCCTTGTTGAAAGGTTGCTACATTGCCACTGCATGCTCAGCGACTGCAGAGTTTCTGCTTTACCACACTGATTGGTCCCTGGCATACGTCCATCCGAAGTATACATCCCCGTTCGTAACGTGTCTACGCACTGTCTCTTTTTCAATCCCCCCGGCCAGTCCGGGAGCCCCTTCCTCTTGGACCCAGTGCGGTCGTGTGTGGAGCTCCTGCTGCAGCAGCGGACACAGCAGCAGTCGCGGGATGGGTCGTCGAATACACGGGCATCAAACTGGCATGGCGTTGGCGCGATAGTACTACTTCAGCGGGCGCAGCAGGCAAGCAACGAGCCTTTGAAGTAGGTAGAAGTTCACAGCATGGTGCCGCAAGGAGACCTGCTCAGCAGCGCGGAGAGCGGATGGGCATCGCCGCCTGGCATAGTCACTCTCCACGTAGAGGGCATGATGTGCCAGAAAAACTGCGGCAGCACAGTCCACAAGGCTCTCATGTCTGTGCCTGGCACTGTGCGAGCGGAGGTCTCATTCGCCGACAGGCAGGCACGTGCCTGGGGCACGGCCGTCGCCAAGGCCCTGGTCGACGCAGTCGAGGGCGTCGGCTTCGACGCCTGCGTCGCTCCCGACATTACCATAGACGTGGTGGGCATGATGTGCCAAAAAAACTGCGGCAGCACTGTGCAGAAGGCCCTCGCCGCTGTGGCCGGCGTCACGAAAGCCGAGGTGTCGTTCAAGGATGGCCAAGCGAGGGTGTGGGGCTCGGCGCCTCTGGGGGAGCTCGTTCAGGCGGTGGAGATGGTGGGCTTCGATGCATCCCTGGCGCCGGATGTCATGCTCTACGTGACAGGCATGATGTGCCAGAAGAACTGCGGCAGCACCGCGCAGAAGGCGCTGGCCTCCGTGCCAGGCGTCACCACCGCGGAAGTCTCATTCCAGGACTCCCAGGCAAAAGTCTGGGGCACAGCGGCGCCAGACTCTTTAGTCAACGCCCTGGAGGCCGTGGGCTTCGAAGCGGTGCGGTGGTGGCAGCGCCCCGCAGACACGCCGGCGGCGACGCGCGCCCCCACCCCCTCCTCCCCCGACGCAGAACCCCCTTTTTCCCCCGCCGCCGCCCCCGCCGTCGCGGGCTGCGCGCTCGGCGTCTTCTCCGTCTCGGGCATGACGTGCGCGGCGTGCGTCGCGAAAGTGGAGCGTCACCTGCGCGCGCAGCCCGGCGTGCGCGGCGTGCGCGTCGCGCTGCTCGCCGAGAAGGCGGAGGTCGACTTCGAGCCGGGCGCCGTCGCAGAGGCCGCGCTCGCCGCCGCCGTCACCGACCTCGGCTACGCGGCGCGCCACCTGCGCACGATCGCCGCCGGCGCGCCCGCGGGCCTCCGGGAACTGTCCGTAACGATCCCCGCGCTTTCCACGGAAGCGGACGCTGCGCAGCGCGTGGAGGCGGCGCTGCGCGGGCTGCGGGGCGTCACCGCGGTGAACTTGTCTGTCGCGGCGGCGACGGCGACGGTGGGCGTGGACACGGGGAAGGAGGGGGGCGCGGTGGGGCTGAGGGACGTGCTGGAGCATCTGGAGGCGCTCGGGTATCAGGCGTCCGCGTGCAAGGCGTCGAACGACATTGCCGCGATGGGCGCGTCGCAGGTGCGCGGCATATGTGTGTTGAAGTTGTGCGTCGGGAGGCGTGTGTGTTGTGATGGCGATGCGGAACTGTTGTCGATGCTGTCTCGGCTCTTGCTAGCGGGCACAGCCGGGCACAGCCGTAACTGGCCAATGACCGCAATGTGACAGCAGCTGCTATAGGTGAGACGTAAGTTGATTGGTTCAGTGCTGCAGACTTGACGCACGAGGCCTGTGCACACAATCTCAAGCCTTGGTCCAGCATCATGAGTGTCTTGAGGCCAGCAAATGCATGACAGGGCATATGCGCTGCCGCTTTCTGGGTTAGGGTTAGGGTTAGGATTAGGCTTTAGGCATGCAAACACCCCATTGGCTCAACGCCCAGGAGATCTCATCTCCAGCTAGCTACGAAACATGCTATCTATTGACCGTTGAGTCGCTCACTGTATGCTGCAGGTGCGGAAATCTACACCCTTGTATGTACTTCAAGAACTGTATACTTCAAGTAATGTTGAATTGGGAATATATGTTGATTTTTAACAAAACACTCATATGTGCAGGCCACGCAGGCGCCAGCTGAGCCAATCTTGGTTCATGTTGCTTGTGCCCCGCAGGCACGCGAGTCGGCGGAATGGAGGCGCCGCTTCACGTGGGCGTTCTGGCTGACGCTCCCCATGATGATGCTACACCTGTTCCACATGTACTTTATGCACACCAAGCTCATGATGGGCTCCGCGTGCCACGGACATGTGAGTGTTGCCTGTGGGTGTATGCATGTATGGTGCTGTGTGTGGTGGTGGTGTTGCTAGCGGAATAGAGCGGTCGTTTTGCAGGGGTAGTGTGTGGCATCGTGCTGGTGCTGCTGGTAGTGGAAACATTGCAGTGGATGTTGAGAGACCTGTCTCCGCTGCTTTGAAGCACATGGCGGATGTGTATCATGCTTTTGTGCTGCGTGTGATGCTGGTACCAATTTCAAGTGATCTCTGTGCGACGAGGTCTGCACCTTATCTTCAACTTGCGCATGCAAGAGTGACGCGCTCTGAACAACGTCAAGCGCACGAGTAAGCTGTGCCGGCACAACAGGCCTACATGCAGGTCACCAGGTGTACATCAGGCAGCACAGGAAACGAACTGCAGTCAGCACTGGCAGGGTGCACTCATATAATTATGTTGAAGTTCTGCAAATGCACGTTTGACACTTCAACTGGCACTCCCTCGTAACCTCATCTTGCCACATCTGCCGTCTGCCCTGCTGCCCTCAGTTGACGTGGGCGGTTGGCCTCAGCTGGGCCCTGGCTACACCGGTGCAGTTTGGCGTTGGCGGTCGGTTTTATAAGGCGGCGTGGCGAGGCCTGAAGCATAACAGCCTTGGGATGGACATGCTTGTTGTGGTGGGGACCAGCGCCAGTTATATGTACAGGTTAGAACACATCTAAACTTCAAGTGTGTACAGTTGAAGTTTGGTGTGCGGGTGCAGAAACACAGTTCGACATCGGATGGCAGCTTCACAATGAAGGCTGGCGTGGCCTGAAGCTCAACCTTTACATTCATGAATGTGGATTTGGTTTTGCAACCTGACGTTGGTGCTTCGGGTCGGAGCGACAGATTGGTCGCACGTACTTGAAGCCTGAGGCCAATAGACGAGTGGGTACGGGTCAGTGTATGGCTGATGCAGGTGTTGGCGCGCAGATAGCCTCATTAACGATGGACCAGTTCTACCCATACCTACATACCTGCTCCACCTCACTTCAACGCTGCTGGAGCGCTTGGCCTCTTGGAGCTCTCAAAGTTGCCTGATGGGCATCTCGATGTTTTCACTGCCGCCATGCGTCATCCATCCTGTTGCTGTGGTTGGCAGGCGCTGGATACTGCATGCACTGATGGTTATCGGCTGTTGCGCACGCGAACGTCGTGTCATTATGCTCCAGACTCTTCAACTCAAACTTCACCACTGACACGTCGCAACAGTTGGATGTCGCCACAGTTCCGCCGCTGACCATGAGCGCCGCTTCCGCCGTTCGCTGCCAACTTCAACCTTGCAGTTGCCTGGCGCTGCTCATGGGCTGCGCGCGCGACAACTTTGTCCCGCACGCCGACTTCATGGCGGGCTCGATGCTCATCACGTTCATCACGCTTGGCAAGTACCTCGAGAGCGTCGCCAAGGGCAAGACGAGCCAGGCGCTGTCGCTGCTCATGCGCCTGCAGCCGCACAGAGCGCTGCTGCTGCAGGGGGAGGGCGCCACCGAGACGGAGCGCGAGATTGACATTCAGCTCGTGCAGCCGGGGGACGTGCTGCGCGTGCTGCCGGGGTCGCAGGTGCGTCACTTTTGAACTTGAAGTTTGAATTGAAGTGTAGAGCATTTCTGTGGAGACGGAGCGTGAGATCGACATACAGCTCGTGCTGCGGAGGGACGTGCTGCACGTGCTGCGGGGTCGCAGGTGCGTCGCTCTTGAAGTTGAGGTTTTGCACAGTTGTGCGCGAGATCGACATACAGCTCGTGCAACCGGGGGACGTGCTGCGCATGCTGCTGGGGTCGCAGGTGCGTCACTGTTAAAGTTGAAGTGCTGGGCAGTATTCTACCCAGGGGGGGCGGGGGGGGGGGTATCGATGGCTGGTGTAGCCGGGGGACGTGCTGCCAGGGTCACAGGTGCGTCACTCTTGGAGTTGAAGTTGCAGCAACGATGCAGAACTCTCGCGCCGCTGCACACGGCACTCACGATGTCATGAACGCACATCAGCGCTGCTTGCTTGTGGCACACACACACTCCACCGATGTGCCATGCAGCAGCTCATGAGCTGTGCAACTGCGTGTCGACTGCCCGCACACTGCGAAATGCGCCATGCGCCTGCTCGCGAAGCACCCGTACGTAAAATTGACTCCAACACTAGTGCTCTTCGACGTTGATCGCCGTGAAAACTGCAGCCGAGGTACCCTTGTTGTTCAAGTTCACTCACCTGCGCTCTTCGACCTCAAATCACAGGTGCCCACGGATGGCATGGTGGTCTCTGGCACGAGCTACGTGGACGAGAGCATGATAACAGGGGAGCCGCTGGCAGTGCTCAGGCAGGCTGGCGATGAGGTCATTGGTGGGACTGTGAACCAGAACGGCATGCTGATCATGAAAGCACACAAGGTGCGTCACCGCGCTGTGTAGAGGTGTACTTGAAGTTGCTGGGCTGGTGAAGTTGAATTGTCGCTTTGTGATGAACTGTCGGGTGATTGAGGCAGCACGCAGGGGTCTCAAGCCTCAGAGCAGCATGTAGGCGTCTCGAGCCTCTTGAAGCATTTTGAGATTAAGAAGGCACGCAACGCGCGTCTGGTGCCATCACAAGAGACTGTTTTGTGGCTCCTTTGCAGTGTACTTGAAGTAGTTGGACTGTTGTTGAAGTTAAATGTGCAGACCTGGTGATAAGCTGCTGCTGTCGTGAGTTCGGTGATTGGAGCACCAAAAGGGCCTCAAGCCTTCACAATGTCTATTGGCCAGCCACGAGTCCATGAAGTCCGTCTGCCTCAAGCTTGGCACGTGTGGTGTTCACTCGAAGAAATTGGAGTGCTCTGAGCAAGCACCTTTGGGCAAGCAACATTGTCTGCTGTGTAAGTGCACCTGGACTGCTTGTACCACTGCAGCGTGATCGCTACTGCCGTGAGTCAGAGGTGGTTAGGGTTAGGGTTTGATCAGAGCAGCAAAATCGCGCACAAGGTGCGTTTCCATAACTGCCAGGTTTGCGCAACTCATGCCTGTTCCCATCCTGGCACCAATCATCTGTACCATTTCTGCTGTACACTGGTGATCACCACCAACCATGATCATTGCCAATCACGGGTCATCACCACCAAATTGAGCATCACCACATGAATTTGTCAATGAGAACCATCGTTACGCATTGCCTTCCTCCCGCAGGTTGGCGGCGATACTCTCATCTCACAAATCGGGCGCCTTGTGGAGGAGGCTCAGATGAGCAAGGCCCCGATACAGGAGTTCGCGGACAGAGTGGCGGGGGTCTTCACGCCCACCGTGCTGTCCCTCGCGCTGCTCACCTTTGTGGTGTGGTACACTGCCGCGGAGGTACGTAGGTATATGTACAATTTGTTGCTTTATGCGTTTGCTGCATGTATGTACATGGGCACTGCAGAGCAGTCTCGGCGTGTACACACGCACTGCGGAGCACTGTGCGACGTGGTTGTTTCTTTGATTTGCACTTGGCATCTTTGCGATGCCCCGCACGACGGCGCGGAAAGTTGCCTTGCACTCACCTGAGTGTTTGGGTAAGGGTTAGGGAGAGGGTTAGTGGTCAAGGGCCACACTGTCGCACGGCGCTACGCACCTGTGCACGGTCACCTCGGATCAGCCTGCGTTTGCAGACCAATGTCACAATGCCAGCATTACGGTCAGGGTGAGGTTTAGACCAATGTCACCACGGCAAACCGGCAGACTGGCAGCGAGCGTGATGCGCACTGAAACCTGAACTTCAACTTCAACTCCTCATTGCGCAGAGCGGCCTGGTCCCCGACTGGTGGATGGCGGAGAGCAGCGAGGACCCGTTCCTGTTTGCGCTGGTGTTCAGCATTAGCGTGGTGGTGGTATCATGCCCTTGCGCGCTGGGTCTTGCAACGCCGACGGCGGTCATGGTCGGGACGGGGGTGGGGGCCGCCAATGGCGTGCTCATCAAGGTATGCATTTATTATAATAGCTGCATGAACGTTTAGTTCTCACATGCAGCAGTGACAACGTGAAGCAGCAATTCAAAATGCTATGTACATCCACGCATGCAACAGGTCCAGTGCACCTACAAGCCTCGGTACATGTGAGTCATGGCAATCAGACAAGGGCAACAGTAATAATAGCTCAAGCACGACGCGGCGATGCGTGCGGCGGCCCGTCTTCCTGAACGAACACACACACACCCCTTTTCCCCTCATAAACGGGCGATGTGCGCAGCGGCGCAGCTCCCTGAACGAACACATGCGATGATGCTCATACCCCCCCCCCCCCCCCTTCCCCCCCCCCCCCGCAACCTCCCCCTTACCCCCCTACCCCCCCACCTCCCCTATTTACACAGGGTGGCGCGGCCCTCGAGCGCGCGCACCAGGTCACCAGCATCATCTTCGACAAGACGGGGACGCTCACCACGGGCAAGCCCGCGCTCACGGACGAGGTCTCCTTCGGCGCCGCCGAGCGCTGGGGCGACCACGCCATGCTGCGCCTCGCCGCGGCGTGCGAGAAGTGCAGCGAGCACCCTGTGGGGCAGACGGTTGTGCGCGCCGCGCAGAGCCTCGGCCTCGCGCTGCCCGCGGTGGATAATTTCGAGGTGAGGCCTGCAGGGGGGGGGTCTGAAGGCATGGATAAAGAGGGGGGGGGTAGGCATGTATTGTGGTGAGAGACGGGGGGCGGGGGGTTTGTAGGCATGGAGTGGTCAAAGATGGGGGCAGACGATCGTGCGCGCCGCGCAGAGCCTGGGGCTCGCGCTGCCCGCGGTGGATAATTTCGAGGTGAGGGCCATGGGGGGTATAAAAAAAAGTCGTGGATTGAAGAGGGGGGGTGGCTTGTGTAGGAATGGGTTGGCGAAGATGTGTATGCTGGGGGGGGGCGGGGGGGGCAGAGCCTCGGCCTTGCGCTGCCCGCGGCGGATGAGTTCGAGGTGAGGGACAGAGGGGTGTGGCGCGTGGGAGGGGGGGGGGGGGGACTATAATTGCATGGGTTGGCAAAGATGTGTTTTGTGTGGGTCGTAGGCGCAGAGCCTCTGGCTCGCGCTGCCCACGGTGGACGCGTTCTAGGTGAGGGAGAGGGGGGGATTATCAAGTCGTGGATTGAAAGAGGAGGGGGGGGGAGGTAGGCATGTATCGGTGCACAGTCTAGGGCTTACTCTGACAAAGTGGGCCGCTTTGACGTTTGACAGTCCTGTTGCTGCACACCACGGCTACATTAGTTGTGAGCATGAACCTGGGATGCTGATGTTGTCATTCACTTGCGTGGATTCACTGCGCAGGTGGCCGCTGGTATGGGGGTGGCCTGCATGTACCAGGGCACTCGCGTTTTGGTCGGCAACAGAGCGTGGATGGCCGCCAACAGCGTAAAGGTCAGTATACGTGTACAGTTGTACTGCTGGAGTACACCTGTACCTTGCAACGACATGCACTGAACAATTTGGTTACAGCGATGGCTCTGGAAATGTTGCGCTGTTCTGTGTATTGGGCAAGTACGGCATAGTCTAGTCAGTCTGAGGGATAAAGCATGTTCTGCATTCTGTCAACGCCTGCATATAAGTCAAGTACTCTGTATGCTTGCATACATACCCTTGTTTGCAATCACACCATGCATGCGATCTGTGTAGGTGTCAAAAGCAGAGGGCGGAAACAATCAGACCCTCGCAGTTACCCCAGAGTCAGCACAACTATGCACTCATAACAAAAGATTAACTCGTTGGCTTGTTGGGGCATGATTAGTGCGCATGTCTGCATCACGATGCCTTTCTTGCTCCGCTGCCGACTTGTGCAGGTGTCAAAAGTGGAAGAAAGACCGCCGTAGAAAACGCGGTGTCTTTCTTCTCACTTGTTCCTGCATCGCGTAGGGTTACGGCTAACCCTAACCCTAACCCTAAATCGCTGACACTGCGCATGCTCGTATCATGATGCCTTTCTTTCTTTTTACTCCACCGCAGGTGTCCAAGGTGGAAGAGAAGACCACCGTCGCGCTTGAAGAGGAGGGCAAGACAGCCATGCTCGTGGCTATGGGCCAGCAGCTGATAGGCGTCTTGGCAGTCGCCGATCAGGTCAAGAGGGAGGCCGCCAGCACGGTGGCCGCGCTGCAGCACATGGGCCTCAAGGCAAGTGCTCGTGCTTGACTGTGGCTGTATTCAGGATGGAAGTATGCTTGAAGTACATGTTTACGACTTCGTTGATGGATGATAGTCAGCCCCTCCGGTCAAAAGGGAGGCCGGCTGAGCTGCAGGACATGGGCCTCAAGGCAAGTTCTCGCGCCACAACAGTACATACCGTATGTATAGGCAGTATCGCCCTGCATATTGCCATGCTGTTGGTGGCTCAAACCTCACCATGAACCTCATGGGACCGCGCCTTTTGCACCATGCATGACTTCATGCATCTCCCGTGTGCATGTCGCCTGTTGAACTTTGTTCACCTCTTGAACTTTCCTGGCAAGTGTGGATGGTGACAGCCGACAACATTGCACGACTGCTAACGCCTCCTGTGTGCTCATTCCCTCTTGAACTTCCCGTCACCTCTTGAACTTTGCTGCAGGTATGGATGGTAACAGGCGACAACTCGCGCACTGCGCGGTCCCTGGGAAGGAACCTGGGCATACCGGCAGAGCGAATAGTCGCGGAGGTTCTCCCGGCGCACAAGGCTCGCAAGGTGCGGCTGCAGTTGCACTTGCACTTGCACTTGAAGCTGCGTTTCGATGGTACTTGCGGTTCTGGCGGCAAGGCGCGATTTCGCTTGCCAATGCAGCTGTATGTTGCAGCAGTTGCACTTGCTCCGGCGAGCACGGCTTGCAACGGTGCGGTTGAAGCTACGCTTGCAGTTGAAGCCGTTTTGAAGGTGCCCAGTGGCTGTCAGAACTGCTGTCTGCCAACTGCAACTGCCGCAATTCTGTTTGTTTTTGCTTACGCATACCACTTCTTGAACTAGCAGCTGCCGTGAGGTTGCTTCAGTAAGCTGATGAGGGGTCTGTTGTCCTGTCCCTCTTCTCTTCAGCATCAATGCTGGCCCTCGACCCAACCCTATGCTATACTCTGCTAAGAAACTATTTTAACATCCTCTGCGTCATTTCTTGCTCTGCGCATTGTGTTCCCGGTACGGCAGGTTCGCGAGCTGCAGTCGATGGGTGAGGTCGTGGCCATGGTCGGAGACGGCATCAATGACAGCCCAGCGCTGGCCGCAGCGGACGTGGGCATTGCAATTGGCGCAGGCACGCAGGTACGTTCTGATACCTTTCTGAGAAGGAAACAAGGCTCCTCGTGCCTCTGGCAGTTGCAGAGGCGCATTCTCGGCTAGAGCTCTGTTGTGCTTCTTCAGGCATCGGGGGCGCGGCGACGCTGCACGTTTCTTGCTCAGAACATTCTAAGCCAGAAGCTTCCTTGTATGCCAGACGCATTCTTGGAAACAGCTGTTTGTGCTTCAAGTGTTCACTGGCTGCTCATTTCGACTTGCAGCACTAGGGCGGTGACTGCTCGCTTCACATGGCAAGTGCTTCACGTGGCGGGTGCTTGGTTGCTTATGTGCTGATCGCTCATCGCCGTCATTGAGACGTGCGCGCCCGGCGTGTACCAGCTTGCAGTCACAGACTGTCTGATGCACACGATTGCACAACAAACGGTGATAGAACAACGGTGCTGCTGTGTCCCCCCCCCCCCCCCCCCCCCCCTCCCACCCCCTCATGGTGATGCTTGGATGCCACTCGCCTCGCTGCTTCATCCACAATAGCCTCGCCAGGCCCATAACCCTACGTACGATCTGACCTTACCCTAATCCTACCTACCTACCCCAGGTGGCCATCGAGGCCGCGCAGATGGTGCTCGTGCGCAACAACCTGCACGACGTCGTCGTGGCGCTGCACCTCAGCAAGCGCGTCTTCCGCCGCATCCGCGCCAACTTCATGTGGGCCATGCTGTACAACCTCTGCGGCATACCGTTCGCCGCGGGCGTGCTCTTCCCGTTTGTCCACGTGAGTGACTCTCCGCGCGCTTGAACATAAGCAGTGTTTGAAGTTTTTTTGTGCGCTTCCAGCCAGGGAAAACATCAGGGTTAGGGATAGGTGTGTGAAGGGTTAGGGCTAGGTCAGGTGTAGGTGTTCGAAGGGTTGGAGGTGGCTTCGTTGACACCAAAGGTTGTTGCGGTAGCCACAGTGCACTCTGCAATTCTTGCTTCGTTGAGGCTGACAACCACTTTACTGCTGCAGGCCTTGCCTGCTTGCTTGCAAGCGCCTTCATGGCTGTCGAATGCGCAAGCGAGCAACTCTTGATGACGTCACATGCGCCCAGCTTTCACGACGTGCCTTGCTCATTCCACATCATGCAACAACGCTCAACACGACACCACCACGCGCACCACACTCTACAATCCCTTGATTCGTTTCCATTTACCCCAGCGCGCAAGCACCCGCTCACCCCCCCCCCCCCCCCCCCCCCCCAATCCCCCAAACAGCACCAGCTCCCCACGGCCTTTGCGGGCCTCAGCATGACCATGTCCAGCGTGAGCGTCGTCCTCTCCTCGCTGTCGCTGCGCTTCTACCGCCGCCCCGACGTCCACGCCGACGGCACCCTTGCGCAGCCCTCCTCCTGGCTCGCGTGCCTCTGCTGGGTCGGCGCCAAAGCCGCTGCGCGCGCGGACGCCGTCGCAGACGCCACCGCGAACCTCGTCACGCCGCGCGGCCTGCGCCGCGGCAGCCGCAGCGGCAGCGGCAGCGGCATGGCGGCGAGCTTTGGGGGCGCGGCGGCGCGGCGCCGCGTGTCGGTGTTTGGCGGCGCTGGCGGCAGCGCGTACGCGCGTCTGCACGGCGCGCCCCCGGATGAGTTTGGGGATGCGTGGGGGATTGAGGGGGACGACGAGGCGGCGCTGTCCGGCAGCAGCGGCGGCGGTGGCGATGGCGATGTGGGCGGCGGCGGGGGAATTGAGATGCAGCGCGTGCACGAGCAGGGGGCCTTTCTGTAGGGGCGGAGAGGGGGAGGTGGGGGGGGGAGATGGAGGTGGCGGTGTGCGTTGAGTGCTGCTCGAACGAGCAAGGCGGCAGCGATGCTGATGCTGGCACCTGCAGCAATGGCGGTAGCATCCAAAATGTCGTTTGCGGTGGTGCTACGTGGCAGCATCGGTCACTGCTGTAAGCACGGCTGGGGGGGCGTCCCTCAGCAGCTCTGCCGCTCATGGCAGAGCTGATGTCATGCTAGAGATGGCCCATTCCAGAGTCAGTGGCGCGCAAGTGGGGAAGGGGGAAGGAGGGGTCTGAACCCCCCTCTGTGTCTGGGAAACGACAGGCTTAATAGCGCAGCCTTGCGGTTCGCCACGGCCTGCCTGCTGCAGAAAGTGGCATCGGTGCCTTCGCTGTTGGCCAGCGGAGTGGCGCAAGTCGTGAGGGCAGCAATTTGTGCGACTGGGAGAGGGTTCGGCATAGCACACTGCGGATGTAGGGAAAGGGCAGAATAATGGGGGGGGGGGGGAGGGGGGGGGCTCAGCGGCGAATTTGCGCCTGCAGGTCTTCTCCCGCGGGTTTGGTGTGTAGTAGTGGTGTTTGCGTTTGGTTTCTGACGCAAAGGACCCTCTGGGAGGGCCGAGTGATGTGGCGCAGTGTGCAGTGTGCATTTAGCTCTGTATATGTCTGCGCAGACTCAACTTGAAGTACAGGGCCGACCGGGGGGGGCGTCGGTTGACGCTCCCGCCTGCTGCGGCTCACGGTTCCTTGGACACATGTACAGATTCCTATTTGGTCAGACATGCCCGCTAGACCGACAACAATTATTATCATCATTGAGATCTGATTCACTTGTGGTTTCCTTGCTGCTCGAGTGAGGTCTGCTGTGTCATTTGTGCACGGGTGCATGGAGAGTCCATTGTGAGTTCATGGTGCACACGTGTACGGAATGTAGTGCGCTGTTGTACTGTTTGGGCATGTGTGCGCATGTGGTCGTCGAAAAGCTGACTGTACCAGCCGCCCTTGGGGCCTTTCTGATATCATCTGCCATGTATGCTCAGCATGTGCTGGTGCTGTCTTCCCACTCGCTTTGACATGTGACATCCGTCATGATTCGGAATTTAAGTGGGATTGGGGCATCTGACGATCGCTCACACGGTGTTGCTGGGAGCAGAACTTTGGTGCAAGTGGTGGCGCAGGTGCAGTTTGCTGTGCGCTGTGTCACCAGAGAGAGTGACATTGAGGCCGCAGTCTACGCTTTGCAGATTTCATTCCATTTTTGACGGCGTGCAGGAAGATCGACACGCACACATTCAAGGACGGAGGTTCATGGCCACAAGTGTGGTCAGGCCATAACGCTTTGAGTGTATTTAGGACTGTGGGAAGGTCATAGCCCTCTGGTCGAATGCGTGCTGTGCACATGGTTCACACAAACAACATATGCCCAGAGGGCCGAAAGGCTAGTGCTGGACGTGTCCAGTGATTGAAGAGCCTCAAAAGGCTCAAGCTGGTCGATACAAGGGTAACTATATCATACCACTTGAAGCTTCGATGCCCGCTTGCTGGCGCCTCGTGCTCGCCGGCCTCTATGCTATACTGTGTACAATATGTACATGCACGCAGCATGCTACAGCTGCTACTGCGCCCTCGCATGCCGCGCCGCCGTCACGGGTGCCTTGAGAATGCAAATTAGCGCGTTGGCAGCAGCAGAGGCCTGCGCGCCCGTGGCGTCTGCCTTGTTCAGGCCGTTTGCTACTGCGCGCAACGCTTTTGCTGTCCAGCTGTGCCGTCGCTGTGCCGTGTGCGGGTGCTGTGAGCGTGCGGACCCGGAAGCTTCAAGTTGAAGTTGGTGACGTTTTGGCGAGTCCTCGTGTACTTCATGTGCCTAAGCGAGGGAGAAGTGCAACAGGTGACGCATGCTGTTTCAGCCGGTGCCAGTGGGTGTGAGCTGTGAAATGGTTGATCAAGTGCTGATTTGATGAGTTTGCCTCTGTCACAGGCACTCATTCAAGTGAATCCCATCAGATGCGTGATCTTTCAGTCAGTTGAAATGGTGTGCATAGCATGAATTGGATGCTTGAAGCAATGACACAAAATGCCCCACTGTCGCCATCTGTCATATGGATGCGGAACAAGTGTTTTAGTGATTGCATTAAGGATGGCACATTGTGTTTCAAGAAAAGCAATCATGCTACTTCAAGTCATCGAATGATGCTATTTCAAGCGAAGCACGCCGGCTACGTGGCAGCACTGACGCAGCATCCCTTACACACGTAACATAGCCCGTTTGTCTACTGCAGGTCCATTTCAGCACATGTGCGCAGATTGGCAGCTGTGCACGCCACTGGCAAGCCATGGTCAAGAGGGCCAGTCAGGACCACCCAGCAGAGTTTCGATGTATCATGGTGTGCTGTGCAATGTTGCACTTCAATGAATGGCAGTTGCCAGGTGGTGCGCACCTCAGTGGCCTTGTCCTTGGTGTCTGTTGAAGTTGGGAGGCGGCGCTCCTCAGAGTGAACCTGCCGTAGCAGCTTTAATTCATGCGCCTCTGGAGATGGATACTGAGATCTGCAGTGACAAGAAAAAGTAGTGCAACCATGGTGTGAACAATGCATGCAGTGTGCCCATGCGCTGAATGAAATCCACGAATCCCGCAGCATGCAGCCTTGAAAAAATCGCGTGCTGCAATCAGTAATGCACGTACCCTGCGGCGGGATGCTGGGGCGTTTTGCGCCTGATGTCAACGCCGCCCGCTTCCTCATGTGAAGGCTGTGTCACGCTCACGCCGGCTGCGGTAACTCCAAGGCCGACTGCTACCACAGCTGTAAGCGTTGGAGCGCCGAAGAGCAGTCCAACGATAATGCCTGAGAGCGATACGTACAAAATTTGATTAGCATCTCGAGTAACATGTGCGAGGTTCGAGGGCTAGTGTAACAACAAGAAGCGCGAAAGGGAGCAATGATCGCTGTGGCCTCTGAAAGATCCGTCTCGCCTCCGCCGCCGGTCGCAGCACAGGTGCTGAGGAAATCGTTGCGTCAAAGTCAAAGCAGACTGTCACTCGAGATCAGCTGTGTGTGTGCCTGCATATGACACGGGGTAGATACCTGCTGCTGCTAACCCGTGAATGAAGTCACTGTCGACCTCGCCCTCAGGCCCGAAACTCGCGTCCATCTGCGCGTTGTCCACAACTCGCTGCTGCTGTTGCTTCATGATCGTGGGTGTGACTGCAACCTCGCCAACCCATCGCGGCGGCCCGCCGAGAAGGAAACACCGCTCTCCACATGAGGTTTCTGGGTTCGGCCGAGAGCCGGCGGAGCGCGTTCCCGGAGTCGCCTAAGCCCTATCCTATCTACCCCAACTTGCAGCTGAGAACGATACACGTCCATGACAACTTCGCTCGCATTACTTGGGTTTTACTTCACAAATCAGGCCCAATTGCAGCCAGTAGGAAATCATCGCCGCGACAAACGCTCATGGCGCTCACAATGCTCATTCAGCTAGCATAAATATTGTGTGTGGCTGCAGCTGCAATAAAGCATGCCAATGTGTGATCGAGGTGCCATATACTACACACACTTTGGCACTGGCGTAGGGGGGGGGGAATGGGGCGGGAGGGTTAGGCAAAGAGCCTTGCCAAGCAGTAAGACCTTGCTGCTTTGAGTACAGCACAGGATGCTGACAGTAGCAGGGCCTCACCGCTTTGAGTACAGCACAGAAAGCATCATTTGCAGCAGTATGGCCAGCCTGGTAGCATACAGCATCAGCAGGCAGAAGAAGGCGCGTCACAAAAGGCATCAAACGCATCTCTCCATTCATCGAAGCGCGGACACGTGCGCTGGCACGCAGCACAGAGTATGGTCCAAGAACCTCTCCGCAGCGGCACCTGATAGTGATACACACTGCATCCATAATGATTTGCAAAAGGCAGGTGACACTCCCACTTTGTCACTGCAGCAGTTGCTTAAGCCCCTAAGCATGGGGGCACGCGACCACAAATGATTTTCTAATATTGTGATACGAATAGACATGAAAAGGATTGATACATGTCGTTACAGCCAATTAACATCTTGCTCCTCAGGCTGAGAGACTAATGTGAGGGCCCGAGCCTGATCGGGACATTCGAGGCACTATGGTCACGCCACGCCTACTGATGTGCACAAACTTCGTGGGGCTATTTTGCACTCGATACGGAGGCACACGGAGTGTGGGGCCACATGCCTGAGGCATCTGTAGAAGCAATACAGAAAGTGTGAGTAACAGACTTGCCAATGACTTTCACAGCGGCTGCTTTCCGAGAGTCTTTGCTGCTGCTGTTGCACTGCAGCGTCGCCGAGCCAAGTGGCTCAACGGCGCAAATTATGAGTTAAAACCATTTGAAGTCCATTGTGTACTTTTTATTAATTCTCGCTCAGGGCGCGAAAAAGCCCAGATGATTGCCATCTAGCTGTAAGGAATCTACATGTCGTATGACAGTCTGAAAGTGTCGCAACGACAACCACTCAAACGCCGCCGCCGCCAAATGGCATCTCGGGGTCCTCCCCTACGTCCTCCTCCATGTGCCCCCCTCCCCTGGATTCTGCCATGTGTGTCATGACACGGCCAGAGTACGCCATGTGGAGCGCTGCCGACAGTGCCGAGCGTAAGCGCGCCAGGGCGATGCCCTTGAGAGCTTTAGGGCGCGCTCCTCCGGGCACTGACATCCTGCTGGCATACTCCGTCGCCACAGCCTCCAGCAACTTCCGCCCCTGCTCCCCGATGCTGCCAAATGACCCTATTGCCAATGTGGCAAGTTTGTAGCAATTCTGATCATAATGACCAGAATAGTGGGTAGTCTTGGCGGCCTCTTGGTCGCGGCAGCATCGCTCGGGGTCTGCTGCAGTCTTCGCCGCCCGCGACGCCACCTGTGCCTCGAAGCAGGTAACGTCCACCATGAGCGGTAGGTGGCGTGTCGGGTCGTCGTAGCCGGTCACCGGGAAGGCGTCGGCAGGCAGCACGATGTCCATCCTGCGACTCCCCGGCGGCCCGGCGGACCCCAGAAACGGCGTGTAGTCCTCGTCCACCAGTCCCGTTTTGAGGTATTGCCGCAGGAGGCGCTGCGTGGCCCTCTTGACGCTATTGTGGACAATGGTGTCGTGCGCCTTGACGCGTGGCGCTTGACACAGCCGTGCATGCAGGGTGCCGCCCGGCGACTTCCCGCACAGCTTGCAGCCTGCCGTCTGCTCCTCTACTCCGATGGCGCGTTTGACGGCCAGCTGCCAGGATAGGCCATCGAACGAAGCCGTTGTGGAGTACATGGGCTCGTTGAGGAATGCCATGCCGATCGAGTGCATGTGGCGCTGCGACCGGAATCGAGCAAGTGCTTGCGTGCGTTGCGTGCCCTGCGGCAGCTGTTGCAGGTCCGCCTCCACCTTATCTGCAAGCTCGGTAGCGACGGCATCTGCAAGCGCACTCTGATTGGGGCGCTTCAGGCTACACTGCAACTGCAGAGCACTGGCGTCAAGTACGCAAGCAGCATCCGCACCAGTGCCACCACCTGCTGTCGGCCGCAGCGGCGGCTGCTGCGTAGGTGGTTGCTGCTGCAGTGGCGTTAGCGCTGGTGGCAGTATATGTTCCAGCTTGTCACCTGTTGCTGCACGTAGAGATGTGGCAGCTGTGGCGATCGTCCGCATGAGGGGCAGGCGCGCCACCTCTGCTGCTGCTGCGCCTTGTAGCATTGCTGGTGTGGAACGCGCAGCGCCTGCATTGACGGCTGCCGCTGCTGCGTGCGCTGGTGCTGCAGCTGTGCCGCCTGCCGTTGCTGCTGCTGCCAGTGGTGTTGCTGCTGCCGCAGGTGTTGGTGCAGCACCTGCCGCATTGGCCGCTGCCACCGCCATTGCCGCTGTCGCAGCCGGCACGGTTGCGGCGCCGCCTGCCGACGCTGCTCCTGTTGCAGGTGCTGCAGCAGCCCTTAGGCTAGTAGGGCCTGTAGCAGCTGTATTGCCTATGCCCGCAGCCGCTGCTGTTGATGCTGCAGTTAGTGATGCCGCCGAGGCCACTTGAGGTGCAACATGTGCTGCCGCTGCTGCAGCAGCCTCTGATGCTGGAGCAGCTGCTGCTGCCGCCGCTGCTGCTGCCGCCGGAGTAGTTGCGCCGTGCGCCGCCGCTGCTGCTGCTGCCGCTGGTGCCGCCTGTGCTGCCGCCGCGGCCCCTGATCCAGCGGCAGCTGCGTCGTGTGTTGCCGGAATGGCTGCGCCATAAGCGCGGCCAGCCGCTGATGCAGTTGCCGCTGCCGGAGCGGTCGCGCCTCCACTGGCAACCGCCGCTGCCGCTGTAACAGTTGCCGCTGCTGATGCTGCTGGTGCTGGTGCTGCTGCCGCTGCTGCCGGTGCCGCTTGTGTTGCCGCATCCTCAGCAGCGTTGTCTGCAGCCGCTTGAGGAGCCGCCTGCTGCAGCACCCCCGCCCATCCAGAGAGTGCTGGTTGCAGCGCTTGCAACGTGCCCGCCACATACGCAGCATCAGCGATGTCGCAGGCGCTGGTAATGCCAAGGCCGCCATGCCGTGTTGGGAGTCGCGCTTGCTGTAAGGCTGGGCCGTGCGCTGCCAGATGGAAGTGGGCCCCACTTTGCTCAAACTGGCGCCAGGTCTGGCCTGGTGGCTGCAGGCCCATTGAGTGCTCAAGCACCCACTGCGTGACCCGATCCCACTCCTTGGCGGCTGGCGCTGTCTGCGTAGTGGGAATGGTGCGCAGGCAGTACGTCATGCGAGGCACCACGCAGTAGCGCAGTAACCTGAACATAGCCCTCGGAGATGTCAGGCGCGCGCATCGCTCTGCAAATCGAGCCCCTGCCCCGCCTGCACCCGCTTCCCTGCGCAGCCATGCGTCCACAAAGCTGCTGTGGCCCACCGGCACCCCCAGCAACACAGCTCCACGGTTCTGATTTTCATCCGTATCCCCCACTAGCTGAACGCCCAGCTGCTGCAGCAGTTGCCGCTCGTGGTCTGTCACGACATGCCCCCTGCCAGGCAGCGCGCGTGACTTGGTGAGGTTTAGCTCCAGCCCCACCTCCGCAAAGTGTTGTTTGAGCTGCGCCACCGCCTGTATGTCATCCTGAGTCAGCGTGCAAGCGCCTGTTCGGACGTTGGCATCGTCCATGTAGGCGCCCATCCGCCTCCGCGCGCGCTGCGCAGCCGCCGCCTCATTGAACCGTTTCAAGCACTGAGCAATGGCGCCGCAGAAGAGCATCGGTGCCGCGGGGTCCCCCTGCTTAAACCCGCGCTGAGACATGATGATGCGCGTGGAGCCGTCAACGTGCTGGAACAGCAGGCGTGGCCGAGTGCGAACGTATGTGCCGATGAAGTAGTCGAGGAAGTCCGGCAGCTGTGCTGCTACCCATTCCGCTGCCGCCAGGACGAACACCATGTTGAAGGCATTCTTGAGGTCCAGCATGAACTGCCAGTGACCGAGCTCATACGCGAGTTTGCCGGCCATGGCCGCTTTCTCCGCTCCTGCTGAGACGGCTACCCCATACTGCCCGTCTGGCTCAAGGAGCTCCGCCAGGAAGTCTTTGCGGTCTGCCACGTACACCGAAGTGCATAGTCGCTGCAGCACCTCGCCGCAAACGATGGGCCGCTGCTTAGCTGTACCATCTTCCTGTTGTTCTGCAAGTGGCGTCAGGCGCCCCGCGCCATGCAACTGCCAGAAGGCATCCGGCAGCCGCGCAGCCTCCCGCATAACGGTCTGAAGCCACCGTGTGAGGACAGCAGCAAACTCATGCCGTCCCCAGCTTGTGCGTAGCGCATCCTGCAGGTGGCTGTAGCGCAGCCCCGATGGGCCTGCTCCACTGTAAGGGCTTGCTCGCTGGATGAGCTTGGCAACCGTCTCTGGCTCAATTCCCTCCCCCTGTAACAGGCTGAGTTCTGCTGGCATGTCGGCTGCTTTCGCCACAAGCTGATCAACCATGCCGGATAGCTCATGGAGTTGTTCCCCTGGCGCAGCGGGGGGGTGTTTGGACTGCATGGCGGCAAAGCAGTCATCATCAGGTATCGCCACCGTTTTGGGCTGAAGGAAACGCGCTGCCTGCTGTAGCCCCCCCGTGTGCCCATGCACTGTAGGACGTAGGCGTTGATCGCTGCCTCCGTTTGCTGGCGCGCGCGCCAGCGCCGGTGCGCACGCGCGTGTGCGAGGAGCGCTGGCACCAACCGGTCAAGCTCACCGCGTGCCAACATTCTGATTCTGTCGGAGCGAGTGATGCCAGGTGCGCCATCGGTGGAGGTGATGAGTGATGGCATGAGGTGGTGTAGAATCGTGGATCTTTGCAGTCGCTGCACCCGCCCTGCGGAATCTGGCTCCCGCGCCGCATTGACGAACATCGTCATTGTGTGTGCCAACAGATGTGTTGCTGCGTTCTCCAGTGCAGCTCCCACATAGCGACGATTGCGTGGTCTAGCAAGGCTTCTAGTTGTCGCGAACTGCAGCTTGCACAGCTCATCGAGGCTGATGCTGTCAAGCACTGCTGCGACTGCGGGGGTTGAGATGGTCCACGTGAAAAGCCCACCTGCCCCACCTGCTGCGCCTGCAGGGCCTGGCGCTGCCGCTGCTGTCGCCGCACCTGCCGCTCTGGGGCCCCCTCCGCCGCCGCCGCGGCCGCCACGACCACAGCCTCGTCCGCCGCTGTCGCTGCTGCGACCGCTGCCACGGCCACCGCGGCCGTTTTGAGTTCGCGCGCCACTGCCGCTGTTGCTAGCACCGCCGCTGCTGCTGGCATCACTGCTGCGGCCGTTGCCAGCGCCGCTGTCCTTAGTACCGGCTGCACTGCCGCCGCCGGCACCGCTGCTGCTGCCGCCTCCGGTTCTGCTGCCGCTAGTCGCTCTGCTACTGCTGATGTCTGCATCATTGCTGCCGCTGCGAACGCGTCCTCCATTGCCACGTCCGCGCCCTCCACTGCGACCCCGACCCCCTCGTGTAGCACTGCTGCCCCCGCGTTCCGGCCTCTTTGAGCTGCCGGAGGAGCTGCTGCCACCAGCCTGAGCAGCAGGTGCCTGCTGCGCGTGCGCTGGTCCCTTTGCGTAGGGGTTGCCGATGGGTGTGCACGCCGGTTGCTGCTGTGGCAGCGACGTGGTAGCTGTTGCCGTCGATGCATCAGGTGCTAGCGGTGCTGCTGATGCTGTTGTTGACAATGTTGCCGCCACTGCAGCGGGTGAAGTGATAGGCCTGCAGTTGCGGCAGTGCTTGCCCGCGCTGGCATCGCTGCTGTCCACTCTGAATGTCTTGTTGGCATGAAACAGGTTTTTGCACAAGGCACACTCGGTGTAGATGGTTTGCAAGTGCGAGGTGCTGAGGTCGGAGCGCTCCAGGAACGTTGTTGCTGTCCCACTGTGGTGTTTGCGCTGGTGCTTCGCCGCGATGTGGGCGTTTAACCTCTGCTGTAACGAGAGCAGCGACATGCCCTTCTTCACCACGAGGTCGCATAAGTTGCACTTGTACTCCGGGTCCGCACTGCCTCCACCTCCAGCTTCGTCGTCTAGCATCAGACGTTGCTGTTCCAGACTGTTATGACCTGTTCTAGAGCGCTTGACTGCACTTTGCCCGCCCGTGTGCTCCCCTTCGCCTGTTTGATCGGAAATTGACCAACCGTCATTCTGTACCCTCTTGCGTTTGTGCGCTGCGCGTCCGTCTCCAGTTGCTCTGCTGCTGCCACTCGTGCCATCGTCCTGTTGACAAGCGCCATTGCCATCTGCAGCACTGGTGCTAATATCCTGCGCTTGTGCGCACGCTAGATCGGATTCCTTGCATTTCTGCGCTGATTCAGAGTTGGCAATACGGGCCTCCCGCCGCCGCCATGATATTCTTTTCATGATCTCTGCTACGCCATGGTGCTACATGCTACAGCTACATACCTATCCGCATCTCGTGGAGGCCTACTAGTATATGACTATCACCTGTACTTCGCTTGTTGTACTTGTGTACTTGGCGCAATGAAGTTATACGTTTAAGGCGTTGTGCTTCACACACGAGAAGCAATGACACAATGGCGCACAACGCAGTGTACATCTGTGTACCTGACGCAGTGAAGTAGTTGAAAGCAGCTGATCGTGCTTACGCGCCAACTTGAAGAAGAAGCAAAGGCATCATTGTCTGTACAGCCTGAGTGCGTGCTCGAGTGCGCTGATGCAAAGTTGCCACATGCATACAGCGCTGCACATAATGACACACTGTATGCCATTGCTTCAAGTGTACGTATTGCGTCAACTGTGTACCTGACGCAGTGAAGCATTTAAAGCAGCTGATTGTGCTTACGCGCCAAGAAGCAATGGCATTGCAATTGTCTAAACAGTGTGTGCCTGAGTGTGCTGATGCAGTTTCAGGTGTGACAAAGCACAGCAAGCACTTCAGCAGCTCTCGCAGCACCGCTGCCGCAGCACAGCATCCGCAAATGTGACAGTCAGAACGCATGTGCTGAACCAAATCAGCATACGAGCTGTGCGCTCCACGAGAGTGTGTATGGTTGTATTTAGCAAGCACAGTGCGCACACCAGGTCCTATCGTACATGCCCAATTGAGTGCTACGACCCAGCTCGTGAGGAAACAAGTGGCGAAGGTGCTGCTGGGAGTGCTGCAGCCAGTTCTTCTACCACCTTAACGGTCTTTTCCTCTGCTGCCATGGCCGTCATTCCGGCCCCCTGGTCTGCAGCTGCACGGCTTGTGCTCTGCTCAGCGCCTACCTCTGCACTGGACATGCCTACATTCCAAGCAGCCCCAACGCCTGCTCCAAGGTAAGCAGCACCAGCTGCACAACCCCACACCACCGGCGCAGCTGGACCTAACATAAGGGCACCCGCCAACATCACGCTGCCGCCGGCAATTCTGGCTCCGCGAGCAGCACCTCCAATCACTGTCTGCTCTGCCTGTGCAGTGACAGGATCAGCCTCCAAAGATGGGAAGATGCTCCTTAGGGTGCTCGTGACAACCTGAGGTGTAGTAATGATCAGTTTCACGAGGTCGGTGGGGTCCAAGCCTGGCTTGGCCTCACACAAACCCTGAGCAATCTTGTACCAGTCATATCCATGCTGCGCAATCTCTCCAACCAGCTTGCCGTCTTTGCCAGCAACACGCTTCAACACTTCAGCAACTTCGTCAATGGCGCCCTGCGTTCGTCTATCATGCATGACTTCCAGAATTGCTGGTGGGTCCTGGTACACACCCAGTGCAGTGTTGGCTTCGCCAATAAGCTCAACCCCCAGCTCAGCCGGGTCTGCCTGCTCCACCTCGGAGTCCACAGGCGAGGCGGGCATCTGCAAGCCAGATTCACGGCATACATACAACGCAGGCACGTCACCACTGGTGAGCCTATAGCAGGAAGTGCTGGAGCTGCAAGCAACTTCAAGTTGAGAAGACCGAGCGACGACAGTGCGTGTGCATGTACACGTACTTGAAGTAGGTGTCTTGAAGTGTATGCTTTTCTTGAAGAACATACGGTGCACGCATGACAGTGCGTGTGCATGTACACGTACTTGAAGTAGGTGTCTTGAAGTGTATAGCAGGAAGTGCTGGAGCTGCAAGCAACTTCAAGTTGAGAAGACCGAGCGACAACAGTGCGTGTGCATGTACTCGTACTTGAAGTAGGTGTCTTGAAGTGTATGGTTTTCTTGAAGTACATACGGGGGAGAGTCTTGTAGCTTTATTTGGTATCCCTGCTAGTATGTGGGGGACAGTCGCTTGCGGGTGCTTTGTTGGGGGTGATATGGGGGCGGGGTGTGGCGTGCAAGCTTTGCATGCTACATCCAAGAGTGAGAACAAGGCGATACACCTACAACATGGCATTTCCACAGCCACAAGTGGAATATAATAAAAGTACATACGGTGCACGCATGTATGTGTATAGTCGTGGGTACGTTTAAAGTAGGTAGGCAAGTACATGTGTGGTGGAGGCGGACCTGCAACAGCTGCCGCAGGGCACGCAACGCACGCAAGCACTTGCTCGATTCCGGTCGCAGCGCCACATGCACTCGATCGGCATGGCATTCCTCAACGAGCCCATGTACTCCACAACGGCTTCGTTCGATGGCCTATCCTGGCAGCTGGCCGTCAAACGCGCCATCGGAGTAGAGGAGCAGACGGCAGGCTGCAAGCTGTGCGGGAAGTCGCCGGGCGGCACCCTGCATGCACGGCTGTGTCAAGCGCCACGCGTCAAGGCGCACGACACCATCGTCCACAATAGCGTCAAGAGGGCCACGCAGCGCATCCTGCGGCAATACCTCAAAACTGGACTGGTGGACGAGGACTACACGCCGTTTCTGGGGTCCGCCGGGCCGCCGGGGAGTCGCAGGATGGACATCGTGCTGCCTGCCGACGCCTTCCCGGTGACCGGCTACGACGACCCGACACGCCACCTACCGCTCATGGTGGACGTTACCTGCTTCGAGGCACAGGTGGCGTCGCGGGCGGCGAAGACTGCAGCAGACCCCGAGCGATGCTGCCGCGACCAAGAGGCCGCCAAGACTACCCACTATTCTGGTCATTATGATCAGAATTGCTACAAACTTGCCACTTTGGCAATAGGGTCATTTGGCAGCATCGGGGAGCAGGGGCGGAAGCTGCTGGAGGCTGTGGCGACGGAGTATGCCAGCAGGATGTCAGTGCCCGGAGGAGCGCGCCCTAAAGCTCTCAAGGGCATCGCCCTGGCGCGCTTACGCTCGGCACTGTCGGCAGCGCTCCACATGGCGTACTCTGGCCGTGTCATGACACACATGGCAGAATCCAGGGGGGGGGGGCACATGGAGGAGGACGTAGGGGAGGACCCCGAGATGCCATTTGGCGGCGGCGGCGTTTGAGTGGTTGTCGTTGCGACACTTTCAGACTGTCATACGACATGTAGATTCCTTACAGCTAGATGCCAATCATCTGGGCTTTATCGCGCCCTGAGCGAGAATTAATAAAAAGTACATGTGTGTGCAGATGGTGAGTGTGCCGATATCATTTTGTGCGCGGAGACCGAGCAACAAGCGGTGCATTCACCACCGCAGCTTTTGCAGTAGGTCACTGCTCAACCCTGAGCTTGGTGCACGCTGCTGGTAGCAGCTGGTACTGCAAAAATGTGTGTTAGGTGCATGTGTCGCGGTGCCACTGAGTCAGCTGTGGAGAAAAGTGTTGTATGATAGGCTTATGTGCCGCAGCGCCACTGAAATCAGTTGTGCAAGAAAGTGTCTTGACCACACGCGTACTGTGTACTGCAGAAGCAAAGTGAAGCTGGCGACGCGGTCATCAAATGCCCTGCTTGCTGTCAGGCTTCCCATGAACTGGCGCCTGTGGGGCTCATAAGAGTAGCACGCGGCGTCGAGCGTGGTAATTGACCGTCTTTGTCACAAACTGTACTGCAGCCACATTGTGTGACATATATTTTGCGTCCAGGTACACACCCAGTACAGTGTTGGCGTTGCTAATGTGCTCGTTCACCTGTTCAGCTAGTAGGCGTGCGTGCTCCACCTTGAAGTCCACAGACGCGGCGAACATCTGCAAGGCAGATTCACGGCATATAATGCAGGCAGGTCGCCACTGGTGAGCCTATAGCAGGAAGTGCTGGGGCACAGTGGCTGCAAGCAACTTCAAGTTGAGCAACTGAGCCAGCAGTCGCTGCTCAGCAGCTGGTACTGTACTGCAAAAAATGTATGTTAGGTGCATGTGTCGCAGTGCCACTAAGTCAGCTGTGGAGGAAAGTGTTGTATGAAAGGTTTATGTGCCGCAGTGCCACTGAAATCAGCTGTGGAACAAAGTGTGTTGACCGCACGCGTACTGCGTATTGCAGAAGTAAAGTGTAGCTGGTGAGGCGGTTATCAATGCCCTGCTTGCTCTCAGGCTTCCCATGAACTGGCGCCTGTGGGGCTCATAAGGTCAGCACGCGGCGTTGAGCGCGGTAATTGACCGTCTTTGTCACAAAGTGTACTGCAGCCACATTTTGTAACATAGGTCTTTGTCCGCAGGCTCGTGGGTGGCAATTTGAGCTTCAAAGTTTTTCCAGGACGAAGCCGTTGACAGCACACTATTGGGATCGTGTACGCCTTGCGCGAGTACATACCACGCTGGCTCGCACAACAGCAGCAGCAGCAGCAGCAGCAGTAAAAGCAGTCAACGGGCACAACTCTGCTGACTCCTCATGCTGTCCAGCACTGCATGAAGAATTTGCACTTGCTTGCTGGCGCTGCGACGAGCCTGCTGTGCGGGATCCTCAAAGAGTCGCGAGCCTGCGCTGCTGATTGCTCTGCTGATCGCTGCTGCTGCTGCTGCTGCTGCTGCTGCCGCTGCTGCTCGCTTGCCTGCGCTCACTCTTTGCCTTGCTGCCTTGAGAGTTGATGGGTGATCGGACAACGTGAGCGACAGCGCTTGCCACAGTCTGCTGCACTACCCTGATGGAGCCGGTGTTGTTGCTGCGTGCTTGCGAGCCTGCCGATGTTCTTCTGTTGCTGGGACATGCTGGTTGATTTCCTCTGGCAGCTCTATTTCGTGCGGCTGAAGTTGCTGCGGTCTTCGCGAGTAGGGCGGTGTGAGCTCGAGAGAGCAGGTTACCCACGTAACCGGCGTTCTCGGAGGGTCAGCCAAGCCGACTTTTCGCCCTTTTCCTCCAGTTGTTCCTGGGTAGCCCCTCCTACAAAGCCCTACCTAACCCCATTCCCCCTTTACCCACCAATGCAGATAGAATTATGGTAGAGCAAACATACCTTACATGCTCTACTTCAGCACTGGTGCAGGGGGCAATGGGGTTGGGGGATTGGGCAAAGAGCCTTGCCAAGCATCAAGACGCTTTTGAGTACAACACAGGATGCTAATGTGAAATAGATTGGAATGTTGAAGAATTATTAGAATTAGTTGAACTAACAGTATGGCAACCCTGATTTGGCAAACAGCACCAGTAGGCAGAGAAGACGCGTTACAAAAGGCATCGTCCTGCACCAGCAGGCAGAAGAAGACGCTTCAAAAGGGCATCAAACGCATCTCTTCATTCATATAAGCGCGTGTACGTGCGCTGGCACGCAGCACAGAGTATGGTCCAAGAACCTCTCCGCAGCAGCACCTGCTAGTGTTACACACTGCTTTGCACGGTATAGACGGTCAACGAAAACTGGCGCCAGTGTCCTGTTCCTGCAGGGTTGTCACACAATCGGTCTTCACTGCTGCAGAAATTGAGCTTGGCATGGGAATAGGGTGGAGCGCTGCTTTCTCTGATGCACAACTCTACTGTACATGAGGCAATACCCTGCTCCGAAAACCGCATGTGCTGTCCTTCTTCAGGATGCCATGAATAACCCCGACTTTGGCCCCTTCAGTCTGAACACATCTTCTTGCGGCGAACTTGAAAAACCTGGCAAGTCATTGTGCCTTAGTCGTTTCGCAGACACATCTGTCCAGCCACTTTTCCCACTGTGTCAACCAAGCCACCTTCACCACTACTACATCTCCTTGGGCTTGTGCTTCTTGGAAACCAGCCCCTACGCCAGCAGCATCACATCAGCCTACACTCCCTTGGACTTGTAGTTCTCGGCAGGCAGCTCCTGCGTCAGCGGCACCGCGGCGCCCTCAAGCATGGCGACGTTGGCGCGCTGCACCGTGCCCGCGATAGCGCGGCCCGCCCTCTCCGACAGCGCGTGCTGCTCGTCGAGCTGCCTGGCGCGCTGCAGGAGCTGAGCAGCGCTGGCCTGGCCGCGCTCCAGCAGCTTGTGCTCCTTGTTGACCTGTGTTGCGTGACAATAGCGGTGACGTTGCGCATGGGGTCATTGTTGTCGCAGTTGCGGTGACAACGCGGATCATGGAATTAGATGGCTGCGCCCCAGCACTTTGTGCTCCTTGTTGACCTGTTTTGGATCAACTTCGTCGCCAAGCTGAGCAGCGCTGGCCTGGCAGCTTGTGCTCCTCGTTGACATTTTTGTCACATGTTGCGATTGAGGTAACAATGCAAATGAGGTCCGTGTGACAATTGCGGTGACGTTGCGAACGAGATCGTTATCAATGGCGTTGCGCATTGGACGAAATCATGAGAAATTGCAGATCGTGACAATGTAGGGCCACGCTCCAGCAGCTTGTGCTATTCCTTGACCTGTTCCGCGTGACAATTGTGGTGACATTGCAAATGAGATCATTGTCATTGGCGATGCGCATTGGACTAGGTCGTGAGACATGGCGGAACATGGAACGTCATGGCTGTGCTCCAGTAGTCTTGTCTTGTCTAGTCTTGTGCTCCTTGTTGCAAAGCCATCGCCAATTTGAAGGCGTTGAGTCAATGTCGTCAGCACAATACATTGGGACAATGGTGTACATACAACACACTCCTGCCGGTCCGTCCCTCCATCAAGCTGCAACTGACTGGATGTGCTCTACGCCTAGCGCGCTCATACTTTGAGGAACTTCACATCCAACTTCACACACCTGCTTCGCCTTCCCCCACAGCTCCGCAGCGCCCGCCTGCCCACGCTCCACCAGCCTGTGCTGCTCGTTGACCTGCTTGGCCTTGGTCCAGAGGTCAGCAGCGCTCGCCTTGCCGCGTTCCAGCAACTTGTGCTCCTCGTTGAGCTGCTGCGCCCTGGCAAAGCCCTGAGTGCCTGCCGCCTTGAAGCGGTCGATGACCTGGTGCTTGCGCTCGACGTCCCTGGCGGCGTGGAAGCTGTGGAGGCGTGTGCGAGGGAACGCGTGGAGCAAAATCATGTAAGGTGGAAGCGTGTGAAGTGAATCCGTGTGTACGGCAAAGCACCGTGAAGCAGCACCACTTCATGTAAAGCCAATGCGGATAGCTTGAATGTGATTGACGATGAGAAAACGAGGGCTTACACATTGCATCTTGCTGCTGCAGCCACGTGAGTACATGCATGACGTTTTTGCATGTGCCATCTGGCACACGTGTACATGCACTCAAGTGCAGAGTTTTGATCAGTGACAGCGGAGCTGATGCAGACTTTCAGCCAGCCCAATCCGTATTGTCTGCAGCTGTATCATTGGCAACCCATGATCATGGATTTCACCAGATGAGGGTGCAGGTCTAACTAACATGCTGGTCTGCCATGCATTGACATCGGTCTCACGCTCACCCGTTGACCGCGAGCTGGCCAGCGCCGCGCGCAAAGTCTCCGCTCCTGGTGCCCTGAGGCTGCGTCGCCGCCACTCCCGCTCCAGCGACGCCAAGGCCCACTGCAAGTAAAGGGCCGCCTAGCATGTAGCCTGCAACGGCGCCTGCAACCAATTGAGCGGAAGAGCAGGGTGAAATCCGGAACATGCAACTCGTTCGCAATGAACCGAGACATGTCCACTGAGCACATCCGGAGTGAACATGGCATAGCAGCCTTGTAATACCCAGCAGGTAAGATGCTGCGGAGCAACTACAGCGACACACAGCGGCACACGTGTGCTGCAGCAAGCATGTCAAAGTGCATGCTCTCACCGGCACCGCCAGCTCCGAGGACGACATCAGTGCCAACACTGGGCAGGGCGGTCGCAGTCACAACCTGCACGTCCTCGCTCCTTTGCTCCTGCTTCACGATAGCCTTGTCCATGATTTCGTGCCGGGTTTGTGAGTTGTGTTTGTGCTGAGAGAGGTTCGTTGGGGGGTCCCGGAGCGTTCTGGAACCGTTAAAATCTCCACTTCAACTTCAACTCGTAAAAGATGAAGTTTCGTTGAAGAGTTGTAACGAGAGAGAGCGCGCAATCGAGGCAGAATGCGAAGGCGAGCGAAGCAGGAGGAGCCAACTGCAGCAGCTGTGGACCTGGACTTCGCTGATCGTGATCGGGCCTTGAAGGACTATAAGATTGCAGTGGAGTACAAGCACCTCTGGCAACACGCTCCAGGGTGAGAGCGTGCGCTGCGTGTGCTTGACCATTGTTGAATGTGATTGTTTAAGGGAATCATCTTGACAAGTCTCTGCTCACCAGCAGTCAGCTTTGCTGCCTTAGTGTGCGCTCTTGTGTTTCGTGCATAGCTTGGTGTCACCAGGCCGATCTGTGATTTTTCAACACTATATAGACTGTGACTTCTGAGCATGCGCAATGACAGTTTTCAGAGTGTCCAGGACCCTTATTCAAGTCATGATCTGTTCCTGTGTCAGTCAGGCCTGTACATCCTACTACATATGACATGGGCACAATTCGCAAGTAGATGCCAGGATGCGAACGGCACATTCGGCTATGATTGACTTGCCTGCCGACCATGCAATGCTGTCAGCATGGTGCATGTGATGAGGGCATGTGCGATTTGCTTATGTAAACTGCACAGCCAGCGCTTGTGCTCTGGCCATACATTTGAGTTCACACATTGCCTAGTGTGTCATTGCCTCGGCATGTACCTGATGAAGAGCTGATGCATCCCTTCCAGGTTCAGCCAGGAATCATTTTTGTTCCAAAACGCATGGTCTGCAGTGCAAGTGCTGAGTAGCCATGCAGCAACGTTGAGCCTTGTGGCAGCATCATTGTATGCCATGCTAAGTGAGCGATTCACCACTGTTTGATGTCACATTCGAATGAAGTGGATGCTCCACTCCCGCGTTTCCAGAGTCAATCGTTGCCGCATAATTTTCTTGTGATCTCACTTGCTCTTGGGCCCTATCGTCCATATCATGTGCCTACCTGCACAGAGGTCATGTGCCTACCTGCACAAAGTTCTCGAGCCTTCTCGGAATTCAAAGCGCACTCAACCTGCGCCTTATACATCACTTCCACGTACGCGTATAACCACCACACATTGTGGTGTGCTGCGCTTGCTCGCCCCGCAGCGGCGTCTACGTGACGCCCGACCTGGACGACCTGCGCATCTGGCACGGCGTCATCTTTGTGCGCAGGGGTATGTACGCCAACGGCATGTTCAAGTTCTCCGTGGAACTGCCGCAAAACTACGGCGACGCCGGCGCGTGGCCGCGGCTCGTCTTCATGAGCACCGTCTTCAACCCGCTGGTGAAGCCGTCCAATGGGGAGCTGGATCTGCGGCTGATGATGCCGGGGTGGAACCCTGCGGGTGGCGACTGCATGCTCAAGGTCATCACGTATATGAAGAAGGTGCGGCAGCGCTCGGCGGCGTGCGTGTTTCAATGCGCGTGCAGCGCAAGTGGCTTGAAAGAGTGCCATCGTGTGTATGGATTTGTGAACTTGAAGAAACGTGCTGTTGCGCTCATCGTGCATGGGTGACACGTAGGTGTGCCGTATAGTGTCGGCTTGCTGGTGCGATGTGCTACCGCCGCGTTTGGGGAAAGGAGGAGTGATTGTACTGTTGAGATTCTACTTTTCCTGCTTTGAACGAACGTTTGAAATGAACAAGTAATGGAGCCATGGTAGCGAGGTGCGCAACAAAGTGTGTGCTTGAACTTCAATACTGAGAGCTGCATCATATCAGTCCTTCTTGCAACGGTTGTAGACAATATTGCCAATGTTCATGTGCAAGGTGTCCTTTGCCAAATACACTGCGCTGAGTTGCCGCGCTGCACACCTGCAAGTGCCACGTTCGCTGGCGTGTTCGGTAACGTGCAAACCTGCATTTTTTTCGGGGTTTTCACATCAATATACTCCCACTCAAGCTCGCAATGTACATAAAGCACGAGAACCCACGCATTTGCCGCAATACATGCGCACCTGCCCCAGATCTTCTACACAAAGGACTTTGCACTGGCGGCGCCGCCCAACCCGGAGGCGCAGCGCATGTTCCGCGACAACAAGAGCGGATTCGCCGAGCGCGCCGCCGCATGCGTTGAGGAGAGTCTGAGTCGACGCTACGAGTCACCGCCGGGCAGCAGCTTGAAGTTCACGGAGCCGCGGCCGGCGCACGACAGCGTTGCGGCGCGGATCTTGGGGGCTCAAATAGGGGTTCCAGCGGCGGCGGGGGGGGGTGATGCGGGCGCTGAAGCGGAGGGGGGCGATGCCATGGAGGCGTGACGCTCGTGCCGTGCCACTTGAGTGTGTAGCGACGTGCCACTTGATGTTGTGAATACATGTACAGTTTCGAAGGTGGGCGCGATGGGTGACATGTGTGTGCATATCTGCGCTCGTTGCGTGCATGGGCAGCAGCCCTCCCCGCTTGCGTCAGAAGCTGCAGGCATGCGCGCGGTGGTGTGCACGCATGTATCGACCGTGGTTGCGACGGCCAGGCACACACTTGTTGTCACGTTGAAGCAGTGTGTTGTAACAAATGAGTATGCCACATGCTGAGCAACAGGCCACGCAAAGACGCAGCACGCAGCTCTGTCCACAGTGCACTGGCGGCCAGATTTGAGTATGTATGCGAAGCATGCGTCGAAAGAAGAGTCACCATTGTGTGTTGCACACGCAAAAACAGACAGACCCAGCAGTGGCGGCTGCCTCACTTTGCCACAGTTGCTGGCAAAACCTTGGCCCCGCCACGAGACACTCCCCCTGCATATGTGCTCCTTGCCCTTTCCTGCCACTTTCCTCCCCCCCCAGCGCTTCCCTCTCCAGTGGTGTTCCTCATGAGCCCCCACCCCCCCCTCCCGCCACGAGACGCTCCCCTTGCATATGTGCTCCTTGCGCCTTCCTGCCACTTTCCTCCCCCCCAGCCCCTTCCCTCTCCAGTGGTATTCCTCATGAGCCCGCCCCCCCCCCCCCCTTCCTTTCCTCCCTGGTTCCCCGACGCCCAATGCTTGAGGCTTGATACTCCTACATGTGCACGGCTGCCAGGCTAGCACCCCCCGCGCAGCTGCAGCACCATGTGGATGGTGCCGCCCGCCGCGACGTTGTACTGCGACAGCGTTTGGTTGTCCGACAGCTGCTTGCCGCTATAGATCAGGCGGATCTGGTCGACCTGAAACGAGCGAAGCGGCGCATTGAGCAGAGCACAGTCTGTGAGCGCTGCGTAGAGCTGTGTACAAGGGAATGGGCAGCCTGCTGTGATGCGTTCTTGCGACTGCGCTCTGTGTGGGAGGTATGAGAGTCAGTGCTGATGCTGAAGCTCCACAAGGTGTCAGAGCACGGCCTATGCAGTGCCTGCAACTCGACATCACAGGGTGTGGCAAGCAACCTGGATCGCAGCAGTGCTCAAACGGTGTATCTCTGCAGCGGCTGTTGAGGCTGTCTGGGTGAGCGGGAGCGCACAGACTGACTGCACTCCCGGGGCATTACGACTTGGGCCAGAGAGGTTGAATGCTTGACAGGGAAGCGCTGCATCAGATTTCGGCAACAGCGCCCTCCTGGCTTACAACACAGCGGCTCATGACCTCAAATGCGGTCAGAGGCTCAGGACACAGTTGCTGCTGCCCGCAGCCAGAGGGACAGGGCACTCACATAACATGTCAATACATTTTCCTAGCAGTGGATTTTGTGATGACAGTAGATCGTGAGAAGTCAAAAGGCATGATGCAGCTCATCCGCTGTGTCGCCGATTCCCTTTGTGCGCTGCTGGTCACGGCAACCAGTTGCTAGGTGTAGGGTTCTAGCACCTGTTGCGCTAGACCGGTCCTGATGAAGCTCCAGGGATGCCAGCCGAGGCATGACAGCTAGATCACTGCTATAAATGCATTTCATGAGGCGCCACAAGTCTGCCTCTTTGCTCCACAGACAAGACACACAGCCGCCAATCATAGGTGTGAGTCAGCAGAAGCAAGTGCAAAACCGACTCAAAAAAGAGCATGAGCAGCTTAGCTTGGCTCTATGAAGATGACCCAGGTTACAGAATGGCCATTGAACATGGTCAATCAACTGGTTGCACACGGATTTTCAGCGCAAAGCCAAACCGCGTCCGGGTTCTGATTTGAAGTTGTGAAATTACCTGGATGCCCTCCTTTTCTTGCAGCGCCTGTTTCACCAGCAGCACCTGGTCCGATGGCTCGAAGTTGAACTGCTGTTTTCGCCCGGTCAACGTCTTGATCCAGATCTTCACCGCACACAAAACAAAACAGAAACAGACAAAGTCAAAGTCGCCGCCGCAGCAAGTCAAGCCAATTAAGGGTGCACATAGGGGTGAGGAGTGTCAGAAGCAGCACGTAAGAGGTTCTTGCCGATGGAGACAGGGACGCTCACAAATGCACCAGACAATGGATGTTACCTGCATCGCTGATAACTCGTGGCGGATCTAGAGAAAGTTGAGATCGAAAACCCGGTGTGTGTGTCCGTGGCTGTTGTGGGAAAGTGTCCGAGCGACCAGATCTGCTGCTATGCACACTCTCCGTGGGTGGCTCGCCTTTCACAAGTTGCGCTGCGCGGCGCTGTTCAGGTTTTAGCGTGTGTTTGGGCGCGCCAAAGGCTGGCGAGATGGCGAAATGAGGCAGATTCGCCCAAGTAACAGTTGAAGTTGATTGGGGCCGTGAAAACTTATAATATGGATGCCTGTGATGTGATGCTGACTCGCAATTGTCCATAAGATGCGCACACAATACTACTCGAGCATGCCATCATGCATTACAGCTGCAGCGGGCATTTTGAAATGGTGTGCAGCCAGCACGCCAGCACCGATCGGCACCAGCAAACAGCACAAACGCCATTTCAGAGGCACAACACAGGAGAAAAAAACTCAAAAAAAACAGCAGCTGCTTGTCTATTTATTCATAAATCAGATAACTGTGATTGAACTTCCTTGAAAGTTGTATCAGGGGCGTCTGATGCATGCTCTGATGTTGTAATCGTCATGGGATAAAAACGGTTTAATTCCTCTTGCGCGCTTCCAAGCACACTCAAAACATACCATGCAAAAGTTCACAAATGCTTACCAGGTGATGTTACGATCCCACTGCAGCGGCAACATCTTCCCGTGGCAGCAGCTTGAAGTAGGCCTCAAACCCGCTCAGCACTGCGCGCATGTACTTGCTCAAGTCCGCCGTGTCCGCATCCCCTGCTTCCCCCTTCTCGCGCTCCCTGATGAGATAGTCCAGCTCAAAGCGCAGCGAATCAACATTTGAAATTATGTCGTTTCGCGTCAAGTAACGCATCGTCTGCAGCCCTGAGGGTGACGCTCCTTCCTGCCCCGCCTGCCCCGTGCTGACGCGGTCGCTGTAGGCATTGAACGTCACTTTCATGGGCTTCTTGTCGAAGCGTTGATTGCGCAGCAGTGCCGCAGCCTCCGGCCAGTGCTCCACGTCTGGAAGCAGGCTCGCCACCTGCTGCAATGTCCTGTAGAGCTGCAGGGGCACCATGGTTTGGGCGGGTGGGGCAGAGCTCAGCGTTTCGCTCATGACATGTAAGACATGTGCTACTGTATGTCAATCAGACATGCGCATGATGAGCCAACCGCGTGCAACAAAGCAAGCTTCTGTGTGACATGCACTACCTCGATTGGCTGTTGACACCTGCAACACCAACTGGTCTACGCAAACATTGAGTGCCTCTGCGTCATGCCGACCCAAATGGCCAGCCAGCCATGCAGGGCTTCCTAGGGAAATGCGAGATCTGCAGACATACTGCAGTGGCCAAACTCGGAGCTCATGCAGGCCATTGACCCTGCGCAAAGATTGGAGGGCTCCAGCGACAAAGTCGCTATGCGCGCACTCGCACACTACTACTTGCGGTGCTTGAGCGGCGAGAGGGATCGCGCAGAAGTCCCTAGGTTGCTCGAGCAGCTGCCTCAAAACTATGCAATGTTGTTTTATGCTGCTTTTCAACTGAATTTGCCATGCTTGTGTTGAGCCTTGCATACCTGCACGATCGGTGCCAGTAAGCCTGCTGTGTCTTGAGGCGCGGTATCTGCAGCAGCAGGAGAAGCTTGTGCCATCCATGTTGCCGCCACCAGCAGCGCTGGCTCCAGTAGAACACAGCAAGCTGCCGCGCGTCTAGATACCATGGGTCGCGCATACGACTGCACGGCGGGCACAGCCACAGCGCGTTGGACAGACCTTGACGTTGAGGCTGAACATGTGTGCTCCAGCAACAGCAGCACTGCTACAGCTGAATAGCACTCGCAGCGCATGATTGAGACTTGATTGCGGTATGCCTTGCGATCGCAAACGCCTGGCGATGTCGCCACTGACTGACTGACGGTCAGCATCGCGAAACTTCACTTCAAGAATGAACTCCTGAAAACGGTGAAGATTCCGAAGTTCTGACATACCTCGTTGCCTTGAGTGCATTGGAATACTCAGGTTGGGTTGCACTACTGCTGATCTGCAATCAAGCAGGTGTACTCGCAGCTTCAATCTCGCTGCGGCAAATATAACCACAGCATCGCAGGCGTTGATCGCCTTCCACTCCGGCGGCGCATCAGCTTGATATCCAGGGCTTCATGTCGGCTCACAGGCTGGATCTCATGGACGGCAAGAGGCGCCACAGCGCTCGCCGCTTGTCGATCTCTCCAGGACCTCCACTGACCAAGGACTATGGTGCAATGGAGGCTGGTCCGATCATGGAACATGAGCACTTTTCAAACAGAAGCCCCTGGCTCAGGGCCGCTGTGCTGGGAGCCAACGACGGACTTGTGTCCGTGGCCACACTGCTGATGGGTGTTGGAGGTGGCGGAGCCGCGAAGACACAGGTTGGTGTCGCTGGCCTTGTGATCCCCTTGCTACCATGCAGCTCTGCCCCGACCGGCCTCGTGTCTCCCCGCTGCACCTGCCATGCGAAAAAATTGACTGCAGGACAGGCGCAGGGCTTGCAGGACGACATGTGCAACATTGCAATTGCAGCACGTCAGCACTTTCACGCGCGTTGAGCTTTGCAGTCACAATTACCGCTGCTACAGTTCCCCTCGTCTCCACGTACCGCCAACAAAACCAGCAACACGCAGCAACACACATTCGCTAAGCGCTCCGCTTTGCCCCGCTGACTGCGCCGCGCCTGCGCAGGTGCTGCTGGCAGGCATTGCGGGTCTCGTGGGCGGCATGTGCAGCATGGCGCTGGGCGAATATGTGAGCGTGGCCAGTCAGAAAGACGCAGAATTGGCCGACATTGAAAAGGAGAAGAAGGCGCAGGCACTGGGGCCTGCATCGCGTGAGAAGGAGCTGGAGGAGCTCACAGAGATCTATGTGGATAGGGGGCTGACCAAGGAGCTTGCGCGTCAGGTACCTACCTACCCCAGAGTGTGCAGACATGCGTAGGTATGCATAGTGTAGCCTACTGTAAAGTATAGAGAAGTAGTTGGACGAGCTCATAGATGAAAACAAATTAAAAGATCATAGAGGTCTATGTAGGTGACAAGGGATGGTTAGCTGCAAGTGCCTTTGACCAATAATTGTGGTCGCCGCTGCTGCAGCAATTGGCCATAGATATATTGAAGAGAGGGGGCTCACGCAACACGGGTGCCTACCTACCACAGTGTACATACCTACGCAAGTAGAACTGCATATGTAGAGCATAGAGGACGAGCTGGAGGACGTCACAATACGCTGCGTTCAGGGGTGGCAAGGAGCTCGCATCTACCTACTGTAGCCTGGTCTGCATGTAATAATGTGCGTATATGTGCCTGGTCGTGCATACGTTTTCCTATAGGAGTATTATACGTCAAGGTACGTGTATTCAATGGTGCCACAGCCAGCGGGAGTGCATAGCTCAGAAACATCATCTCAAAAGGGCGCTCAACAAGGACGTTGCACATCAGGGTACCCTGCCTAACCATGTATACATATATGCCTCGGGGAGTGCTGGTGCTGTTAAGCAGGGTGACTTCGCGCCCAATGTGGACAGTGTCGTGTGGCAACAGGGGAGCAGCAGTTGCTGCAAACAGAATCAGCTGTGCAACAGTGCGTGCATCATGTCCTTCACTTCTTCGATTCATACATCATCACGAGTACTATCTTGATGGCATAACAGACAGAATGAGGCCTGCAGTGCTTGATTGCCGGGTTCCGGCTTCATACTCCCAACTGGCCAGGTGTCTTTGTGCAGTGCCTTCATGGCACGCACTGAGGCAAGGTCAAACTTATACTTGAAGTCCAAAGCTTGGGATTCTGTCAAGCGGTCAAGGCATGCTGCCAGCCATGTGTGCACAAGGGTCAATTAGGGTTGGTATTTTGGGTTGCAATCAGGTCTTTGAGTGCCAAAGCTAATCTTGTGCACTATTGCTCAGCGTTGTGAATCAGATGCATGCAAGGCAAGCTAGCTGACCGCATCAGCTGCTGTGCTCCGAATGCAGCGTCCCTGTCAAGCGGCTACTTTGCAGGCATTTTCGCAAAGCTGTGTCATATTTAGTCACCATGGATTTTGTACCCATCCTTTTCTTGTCTTGTTGACTAGGTTCACCCCTGTTCTCTACAGACAAGACTGGCAGCAGCGATGATGCATGCTACGCTTCATACTAGATAATGGTTGCCCTTTTCTACCCCAAACTCTGAAGCTGTCATTTACTCGCCCTCTGTAGTATAGGTGCTGGAGGTTCAGGCCTGCGCTGTGCACACCTGCATGCTTACAGGTGCTCGCAATGGTCAGCTTTTATCCTTCCGCCGGGTCGTTTCTTGTCAATGAGCCCAGTGGGGCTCGGTGCTGAGCACTGGTGCACGCCTGAGCTGTACGCGCTTGCAGGCTTGCAGGTGCTTTCATGGGCCAACTTTCATCCTCCCGCTGGCTCTTTTCTTGTCAATGAGCCCAGTGGGGTGGCACAGGCTTGGTGCTGAGCATTGGTGCTCACATCTGCAACCGTTCGCTCTGCCATGCCTGCACAGGTGGCGCAGCAGCTCTCAGAGCACGACGTGATCAGGGCTCACGCCAGGGATGAGGTACGCACTGCAAGATGAGCTGCTCTATTGAGTTGCAGTGTACTTCATCTTTCAGCTCTAGTACCTCAATTTGCAGTGCTCTGAAGTATCACCATCATCAGAGCTTTCGTTGGGCGCAGCAGCTCTCGCAGCACAACCTGATGAAAGCTCACGGCCGGTATGACAGTACGTTGTAACTGCATGAACGAAGCACGTCAACTGAAACCTCAACATGAAGTACGAAGCTTCACACGTCTTTCCTGAATTCATGATACCCCCAACTTCAAGTGTGCGTCTGGCAGCGGTACGGTAGTCATTGCCCAGAACCCACAATATCTCAAGTTAAAGTACACATCTGTCATTAGCTCTGTGCACCACTTCGCATGTCTGCAGCTGCTTGAGCACCTCTCACCGCAACTGTATTTGCGCGCACTCTATGATTGCAGCTGGGCGTCGACGTGGACGAGTTGGCCAACTGGACCTCAACATGCTGTACCCACCTCTTGAATATGATCCCAAGTTCTGAACCACAATGTCTCAACTCCCTGTGATGACATCTGCGCACGGTGTCGCATGTCTGCAGCTGTTTAAGAAACTCTCACTGCAACCGCATTTGTGCGTGCTCTGCAGCTGGGCATAGACATGGACGAGTTGGCCAATCCGCTGCAGGCAGCGCTCACCTCCGCCGTCAGTTTCGCGACTGGAGCGGCACTACCACTGGCCACTGCGGCATTCTATGATCACCCTCACCACCGGCTGGAGGCAATTGCGGGAGGTAAGGTTCTTGCTGCATCAATATGGAACTGGCACTTTGTAACAACATGTCAGCATTTGGACTGCTCGCTGGTAATCGGTATGTGCACTGAGTTGTCCACGCTTCACGGAACACAGTACTTATTTGTCGGAATGGTTTCATGGAACACCCCCTTCTCTGGCCTCGATGCGGAGTCGCTTTTTCTGCTGTTGCTGCGGGCTCGCACTGCACACTGTCGCACTCTGCAATCTGCTCAGTTGATCTTCGACTGGAGACGCACCTGCACCAGAAGTAAACTTATCAAAGCAGACGTCGAACATTCAAGCGCGCCATTGCAAATTCACCATCACGCATACCACGTATGCTGTTGCTGTCGCCGCTGCCTCCGCCGCCCGCTGCTGCGCAGTTCGCGTCGCCGGACTCCCAGTGTAACGAACTCACCATTACGCATGCAGCTGATGCTCCTGCTGCTGCCGCCGCCACTGCTGCCGCTGCCGCTGCTGCCGCCGCCGCTGCTGCGCAGTCTGCGTTGCCGGACTCATAGTGTGCGGCGCGATCGGCAGCCACCTGGGAGGGTCCAGCATGGTCAAGGGCGCCGCGCGTGTGTGCAGCGGCGGCATTCTTGCCCTGGCGACCACATTTGGCGCCGGCTACCTGTTCGGGACGGACGCCGCTGCGTGAGGCGGCAGCGCTCCGATGGCTCCGCTCAGGCACTACATGCGCACAAAAGCGAAGCAGTGCTCGTTGCGCGCTGATCGTGCACAACAGCGCAGCAGTGCTCATTGCGGCTGGTAGTATCGCTGCCGCTGCACACAAGCAAAAAGCCTGCTGCAGGGGTATAGGGCCTTTGGGAGCGGGTATGTAGGGTAGGCATGTAGCATGCAATTGCTGGGGGGTATTGCCCAGCGCTCAGGTGCGCCAACAGCGTGAGGGCCTGCTGCAGGGGTATAGGGTTTCTGAGGGGGTATGTAGGGTATGTAGCATGCAGTTGCTGGGCGGTTGTGCCCAGCGCTCACGTGCGTCAACAGCCGCCTCGTTTCAGCCGCTTACATAGCGCTGAGCGCGGCGGTGTGATCAGCAGCATTTCGTTGTGTGTGTTGCGTCAGTTGATAATGCAGCTTCACAGATTTTGTTGCGGTCGCAGCGGAGGCGCGGTTGCCTTGGCATCTTGCAACTGCAGCCGGGACTTGCAGACAATAACAGCACTCGTGTTCATCGAGTCGCATGCACACCATGCATGAATGATTTCTCTTCTTCTGCTGCACGTTTTGCAGTAGCATAGTGCAAATACAACCAGGATTTGCCTACAATGGCGTCATTCATGTTCTTTGAATCGCACACCATGACCGGCATGTCTCCCTTTACGTGCAAGCATTCATGCTGCGAAGCACCATACTTGAGGAGTTTGCCCTTTTGACGATGAAGAAGCACAGCCCAACAGCTGATGCTGGCCTGCACATGAGCAGCTTGATGCAAGTGTCGTGATGTGACCCATACTTCAGTCGTGCCTCACCGCGACGGTCAGCAAAGTGCAGGTGTGAAGCGGCCAATATTTTGAAGCTGGTCCACATGAGTATATTATTGCAGGCCAACCATGAGCTACAGCAGTACTGGATCGAAGGCATTTCCATCACAGACCCTGCTGTGCCAATGTGGCAGCCAGCGACCTCCCCGGTGACATCAGTATGTGAGCGCTGCCACCAGGCCTCAGTGCTCAACAAGCACTACAGCCTAGCGCACAGCAGCGCTCAGAAGGAGGTGTCAGCGATCCTGGCGCGTGCCGCGTGCGCAAAGCTCGGGAAGGTGCGCTGGCGCAGCGCATCCAGCTCCTGCTTGAGCGATTCAATCTCGTCCGTCTGCGCAGCAGCAGCAGGGGCAAGCACAGCACGTATGTAGGAGTCTCGTCAGTGTGCGCAGCAGTCGCGGCAAGTGCAGGTGCAGACTACCGGCTGCTCTCGGGAATGCAAGCAATGCACATCTGGTGGCGCTGTGTCAATGAGGCCGCGACACTCTTTACAGACTGTTGAACCAAGCGTAGCGGGCTTTTTACTGCTAGCACCATTGCGTTTCACAGCATTGACGTCACTTGCCTCATGCTGCTGCCGCAAAGGCCTTGCAGGGCCTGAGACTGCACGCCAAACCGACGCCATCGAGTGAATTTGGCGCTGCCAAGTTGACATGCTTGATGGACCTCAAGAGTGATTCCGCGCACTACTTCGACTACACGGTCAAATCATCTGCAGACCTAAACCTAAGCATGTGACGCACCAGTCACTGCAAACATGCACGAGCCAAGACCGGTGAAACCTTGATGCTGGCACACATACGCAGCAGGGCGGCAATTGCCACACCACACGTCAAAACCCCCCAAGGTCCCTATGTTTCCCCATCCTTGATCTCACCCCTGTCGTAGCCCTACTTGAGCACCAAAGATCTCTCGCACCTACGCCCTTGCAAGGTCGATGAGGCGGCGCCGCGTGACATTGCTGCAGCCCTGTGGGCCTATTGGCACAGGGATCGCACGCGGATAAGCAGCGTGCAACGCTCCTATGCTGGCTATGCTTACCACAATCAGTACCCTACCTCAGTATAGAATCCCTCTCTCTTACCTGCGCCCTTGCAAGGTCGATGAGGCAGCAATTATGTACTGGCCAGAACCAGTGGGACCTTGATGCTGGCACGCATACGCAGGAGGGCGGCAACTGCCATACTCCGTGTCAGAAACCCCTACGTCTCCCCATCCTTGACCCCATAACCCCATCAAGCACGAAATCCCGCTCTCTTACCTGCGCCCTGGCAAGGTCAATGAGGCGGCGCCGTGTGGTGACGCGCTTCATTTTATCTGCCGCGCGCGTGGCGGGGTCAATGAGGCCTCCAAGCGCCTCGACGCGGCTGCGGTAGATGGCCTGGCATCAGCAGCAACGACAGCACTCAAATACGTCATCACATGATGTAATACTTCACGGAGGGTATCTTGGATCGTACACTTATAGTACTCGAAGTATCTAAGTTATGTTGAAGTACATGATAGTATGGGCTCAGGCTGTAAGCCGTCCGAGCCCCTCCACGCGGCTGCGGTAGATGGCCTGGCAGCGCGCAGCATCAGCATCGACAGCGCTCAAATTTGTCAGGTTGCTTCATGCAGGGTACTTTATAGGTAGTGTACATGCATGGCATACTAATTGCAGTGAAGTACATGATCATATGGGGTCGGTCTGCAAGGCCTCCGAGCGCCACAATGCGGCTGCATAGTCTGGAGGCATGCAAATCGTGATGGGAGGGCTGAGCGTTGAGCATGTTGTTAAGGTTGAGCGCTGACATTAGCATGGACAGCGGCCCTCGCACTTGCTGCTGGCCTTGCACGGCGCGAAAGCTGAAGCTTGAACTTGGCCTTTGTGATCCTACCCAGCGCACACAGTGGCGCCTGATGTGCCTGCCCGCCTTGCAAGACACTATCATGAAGCGTGGTGCCGCAAGCCCGAGGTCGGCAGCATGCGCGCGAGCAGCCGAGTCATGCAGTTACACTGCAGCAAAATTTCGCGCTGCTGCTGGACGTGGTGAGCGCTGCTGCTAAATACTCGTTTCGAGCGCTGCCGCTAAACTGGGTCGAGGGCTGCTGCTGGATTGCCGAGCACTGGTGCTGAACGAGTGCTGAGCGTTGCAGCCGAACGTGTTTGAGCGCTGCTGCTGGGCGCGGCAGCGTCAGCGGGCCAGGCTGCTGCAGACGCAACGCTGAAATGGCAGCTGCCTGAAATAAACATTTCGCCTTTAGGGCTTCAGGCAGTGCCCAGCAGTGCGTGCGTGATGAACACAGACTGGCACCAGCAGTCTCATCACACGCCTGCGCCCATCAGAACGAGACAATGTGGGTGCTGCACAGACCTCTGATCAGATTGGCTGTCAGCTGTACAACGTTTCCGGGGCTAGGAGGCCTTGAGAGGACCCTTGAGCATTTGCGTACTGCTCTCAACTACGGCAGAAGCACGCACGCAGGCGGCTCCCATGCAGACCCATTGCCTCGTATTCCATTCCCACACGTTCTCGCGCAAAACACCGAATATCTGAGCGGCGGAACTGTAGCCCTGATTCGAAGCAACAGTGAGCAGAGCCTCCGCCCCCCCAGGCGCTTGAAGTTTAGGTGCATTCTTGAAGGTCAGGTGCACTGGGGTCAATGGCAACAGTGAGCAGAGCGTCCGCCCCAAGCGTTTGTTGAAGTTTAGGGGCATTCTTGAAGTTTAGGGGCAATGGAGCGTCACCTCACGCGCTTCGACTGCCTCGTGCAGGTCATCCAGCTGCAGCGCGATGCGCGCGTTCTCCGCCGCGCGCTCGCGCACCGCCGCCGCGAGCCGCGCGCTGTTCTGCCGCGCCATGAGCACCTGCGGCCGGCGACGCGTAAAGATTAGGGTTGTGGTTAGTATGCACGTCAGGGTTGAAGTGAGATAAGGGTTAAAATAAGAATTAGGGTAAGTTCTGCCGCGCGCTCGCGCACCGCCGCCGCAAGCCGCACGCTGTTCTGCCGCACCTGCCGCCGGTGATGCGGAGCGCGAAGGGTTAGGGTTAGGGCTAGGATAGGGTTAGGGTTGGGGTAACTCTGTCGCGCCATTTGCACCTTGAGTCCGGCGACGCGGCGCGCGGAGGGCTACGACTAGAGTTAGGGTTGGGATTAGGGTAAGGGTTAGGGTTAGGGTTATGGTAAGTTCTGCCGCGGCATCAGCACCTGAGGTTCGCGGCGCGGCGCGCAGAGGATGTAGCACGATGCGTCAGCGCTCAGGGAGTGTGCAGCAGCACTCAGCAAATGTGCAGGCGTAACGGGCAGCGCGCGCAGACGTTGCAGACAGACGCGTTGGCTCGCGCACAGCGAGGCAATGCAGTCATTGCTCAGCAGTGCGGGCTCTCGCAGGCTGCTGTCAAAGACAAGGACGCAATGCTGTGCTCAGAGCGTGCTCAAAGCTGTCGGCATATATATATATATATATATATGACACTTGTTGCCTTGTGACCAGAACCTATGTAAGCTCAAGCTACTGGCTGGCCCAACCCTAATCCCTGACCCTTTTCACTTGTATAGCCACCTGGGTTGGGAAAAGCTTTGCCATGTCCTCGTGCGAGCAGGCCATGCCCGCAGTGTCAGCGTTCCGACTCAAGTTAGGGCTAGAGATAGGGCTACGCTTAGCATAAAGAATGCCAGTAGCGTCGAGCTAGGGTTAGACCTAGGCACTACCTTGTCCTCGTGCGAGGTGGCCATGCCCTCAGGGCTGTGGTTACAATTAGGGGTAGGGGTAGGGTTGGGGGCCAGGGTTAGGCTACAGATTGCGGTTAGCGTCGAGCGGATTGCGGTTAGCCTCGAGCTAAGGTTGGGGTCAGGGCTAGGGTTACCTTGTCCTCGTGCAAGCGGGTCATGCCCTCAGGGCTGTAACTACAATTACGGTTGGGACTACGGTTAGGACACACTTTGCAGTCTGCGTTGAGATATAGGCTTAGATTTACCTTGTCCTCGTGCGAGCGGGCCATGCCCTCCATGCGCGCCTCCAGGCGCATTACGGCCTCCCTCTCACGCGTAGTGTGGTCGCCCTTAAGCAGCGCCTGCGGCAGCGGCACCATTCACAGAGTCAAACTCGTGAGCTGCCACGATTCAATGTCATGGTTGTCGAATTCAGGCTTTCATTCTGGACAGAATCACGCGTCGGCTCAGGGAACCGTTGGGGTTCGAGCGAGGGTTAGGGTTAGGGTAGGGCTAAGTCTGGTTATACAGGTGCACAATGTGCAGAGCAGAGGCTACCGGGAAGGTCGGCATACATCAAGGTACCTACTTGAGTATGACCAGCAAGTGACGACGAGTGGCTTGACAGACATCGATTGAGCTCATGCAAAGACGCTGGCTGCGCGTCGCCCTCCGCAACAGCATGCCAAAGCAACAGTAGCAGTGGCTGTTGTGCCATTACAGCGCTGAACGCACGCAGACATACATACACAGAGACGAGCTCGCACGGTCACGGGCGAGGTCGAAACTGAGGTGGGAGTTTGCCCTACGCAATGGAAACAAGGTTCAGGACAAGGTGTTGCGACAAGAGACATGCGCCACGCACCCACAAGTTTCAGAATCTTTCATGGTTCCTTTGTTCTGCTTCAGCAGCTCCCGCAGCAACGCTCGTCAATGACTTCCTGCAGGATTCTCTTGAACCTTGCATCAAAGGTCCCCGGCTTTGCGCGTCAATGCCACGTGCATGTGCAGCTGCGCTGCGGAGCTTCTTTTTGCCGTGCTAACGGAGGCTTTGGAGCTGCACTAATTGATGACATTTGTACCTGCAATATCAACAATGACAAGTATACATGTGCTTCGTACTCTTCATTCAAATTCTCGCTCAGAGCCCCAAAAAGCCCAGATGGTGGACCTCGATGGACTTGCAACCAGAATCTACATGTGGCTTTGTGAAAACCTTGAAAGCGTCTCAATGCGCGTTGCCGATAGCTTCGTTCTTGCAAGTATACAGTACAACGAGTTTACCTGCAGCTTCTTGGTGACGCACAGCGACTGCACATCGATGCATGTGCAGCTTTTTTGCGCAGCTTCGTTTCGCCTTGCGCTGCACATGGTATCGTTCCGCCATGCTAGCGGAGCCCCTGGAGCTATACTTGCTGATGCCATTCATACATCCAGTACCGATAATGACGAATAAACATGTGAACAAAGTGTACCTGCAGCTTCTTTGTCATGCGCAGCAGCTGAAAATCGATGAAGTACTGGTCCTGGCGCGCTTACGCTCGGCACTGTCGGCAGCGCTCCACATGGCGTACTCTGGCCGTGTCATGACACACATGGCAGAATCCAGGGGGGGGGGCACATGGAGGAGGACGTAGGGGAGGACCCCGAGATGCCATTTGGCGGCGGCGGCGTTTGAGTGGTTGTCGTTGCGACACTTTCAGACTGTCATACGACATGTAGATTCCTTACAGCTAGATGCCAATCATCTGGGCTTTTTCGCGCCCTGAGCGAGAATTAATAAAAAGTACTGGTCCAGGTCACCACGGATCTGGAGCTATATGTACTTTTTATTAATTCTATATGTACTTGATGCAGCAACGATGCTGACTCGTAAACCTGTGCTTCAAATACTATACATGATGCGCACCTGCAGCTTCTTGGTGACACGCAGCAGCTGTAGATCAATATAGTACTGGTCCAGGTCGCGGCACTGCGCCTCTAGCCGTGCGCTGTCCCACTGGTGCAGCGCGATGCTCTTCCTGAACTCCTTGATGCGGTGCAAGACTTTGACCTGGACAATGGGAAGCCACCAGTTGAAGTGTCGTGAGTGTAGATGTACTTTAATCACATTTAGGTACGGATGGATGGCTCCAAAAGCGGCGGTTGACGAACGAGTAGTCGGACAAGCCATGACTGCACGTGTTATTGTTGTGAATGTGATAACACATCAACAAATATAATGCATGTATGTGGGCTTCTTGATGTAGAGTAAGACCTTCGCAGGGTGAGGCTAGCGCTAACGCTAACCCTGAACCTGGCCTACGCCCACAGCACACGGCGGTCAGTCGCTGAACGAGTGGCTGGACCAGTAACTGCATCACGTGTCAGCGGCGAGCGTGCACACACTTTACAAATGCATACATACATGTATGTATGCGCGGCCTCTCCTTGATACGGTTCAAGACCTCCACTGCTTCACAATACGCAGAGCTTGAATAACCTGTGCTATATCGTGGTCGTGGTGCGCATCTCAACTTCAACAAAAGTATGCAAGTATGTTTCGCTGTTGAGAACCTCAGGGCGTTCAGATTACAGTCTTCTTCAGCCAGCTGCTTCAAGGAATGCAGGGAAGCATGGCATACACACAAGACTTTGCCACATGCACATACCTATCTATAGACATGCCTACCTACAGGCACGCTGAGACAGCGCTCAATCCATTACAGCCATACGCACACCCTATTGAAACAATTTGGCGTCAGAGGAGGTTTGCCCAGCAGAACTACATGAACGGTGGGTCACCATCCTGCACTTGCAGTTGAACTTGAAGTGCTAATACCTTGTCAGCGCTCAGCTTGTGGATGGCGTCGTTGCGCGACTCCACCACCTGCGTCGGCAGCAGCAGCGCGTCGGCGTAGTCCGAGAGCGACACGGAAATGCCCTCGCCTGCACAACACACAGTGAGAAAACAGGGTGTCAACTCTTGTATTTGGAACTCACGGCTCAGGAACGGCACGATGTCGAAGCAGAAAGTAAGACACAAAACACGGCGGCGGCAGCAGGGCGTCTGGTTAGGCCGAGAGCGACACCGAGATGCCCTCGCCTGCAGAACACGGCATGAGAAAATAGGGCGTCATTTCTTGTACTTTGAACTCACGGCTTTGCATCAAATTTAATGATGCAAGAGGACCAAGCCTGGTTTGACACAGACACGGCACAGAATGTCAAAACAGAAAGTGAGACGCCGTTGCTAGCGCTTGGAGTGGATTGTGCCTCATGGCACAGCACGAATCCTTCCGTGTTCAGGTTACAGTTGCTTGCCCTTTCATAGCACTAATCTAGGTCCTTTTGTCAGCATGAACAAATCATCACAGTGCTGCCATTTTCGTTTATCAATAGAGAACACCTGAATTCATTGGTGTCGCCAAATTCCGCCCTTGCTGCCGCCGCCGCCGCTGCAGCAGCGGCTGCTGCTTTAGCCACTTTAGCAGGGGGTGAACACAGTCACCAGCGTGTCAAAACATTCCACACACAACACAAATACCACCCGCCGCAGCACACGTACCCAGATCTGACACGCGCGCGCGCCCGCCGCCCCCTCCCCCCGCCGCCGCCGCCGCCGCCGCCGCCGCCGCAGCCGCAGCAGCAGCAGCGGCGAGCACCTCGTCCTGCCCCTGACGCAGCCGCGCGACAACTTCAAGATTGCGCTCGCCGAGCAGCGCGCGCGTGGAGACGGCGCGCTTGCGCCTCTCCAGCGCGTCGACGTGCGCCTGCGCGGCGTCCACGTCAACGCTCAGCGCCTCGAGGCGGCGGCGCTGGTCCGCGTGCGCGCGCTGGCGCCGCTTGACGTCCGCCTCCTTGGCCATCTTGGCGGCGCGCAGCTCGATGAGGCGGTTCCAGACCTGCGGTGGGGAGGGACAGATCATGAGTCATGATTCAGGTGAGTTGTGACTCATGAGTCATGAGTATCTCTGTGCAATCTTGGCCGCGCGCAGCTTGATGAGCGTCAAGAGTGTCTCTGTGCAGTCTTGGTTGTGCGCAGCTCGCGAGTCGTGAGTCAGTGCTTGTCATCATGCTGGCGGCGCAGCTTGATCAGTCACTTCCAGCGGCAACAGACGAGTCGTGAGTCATGAGTCTCTTTGATGGAGTGCCATCTTGGCGGCGCGCAGCTCCATGAGACGGTTAAAGACATGCTGCAGGGAGGGACAAGTCATGAGTCATGCTTCATGAGTCATGAGTTCGATCAGTTGTGAGTGGTGAGTATGAAACACTGTACTTCAGAAGTATTATGCTTGCAGTCTTTGCTGCCGTCTGCACAATGTCAGGCCGTCTCTGTATGTCTGTTGGACGATGACTTGCGAGCTGGTCGGCGGGGGGGCAAGATCGCGAGCACTGCTGCTGCTGCTGCTGCTGCTGTACTCATTGCCTGTAGTAGCGACCAACCCTCATCTCGGCCCTGAACCACGAGGGGGGCCTACCTGGTGTTTGTCAACACCCGCTTGCCCTAATTCAAATCTCAATTCGTACACTGACCTCGCAATTGAACAGCAAGCGAGCGTTACCTCAAATTCCAGAGCGAACCCTGTATATAACCCAGGACTGCAGCGGCGCTGGTAGCGATCGACCATAACTTGAAGTTCAAGGGGGCCCTACCTGATCTTCAACATCAAACCCCGGGTACTCCAGGTCTGTAGCGACGGTGGTCTGCGCTGCCGCCTGGCGTCTGTCCAGCTCGTCGTCAACTGCGCTGAAGGGGTCGCTCTCCACGACCGTCACGCGCTTGTCGCGGTTCATGGCCTCCTGTGGGGGGCAGAGGTTGAAGTTGAAGTAGGCAATTGTACAGGATGAGGTGTGAGGCCAGCGTTATTGTGCTAGGATTAGGGTTGGGCGATGGCTGACCCTGCTCCTAACACAGCAGCAGATGGTCGCTCTCCACGATCGTCAAGCGCTTGTCGCGGTTCATGGCCTCCTGCAGGGGCAAGGAGGTTGCAGCAGGCAACCACGCATATTACAAGCGTGAGGACAGGGTTATCGCCCTAGGGTTAGGTTGGGCGATGGCTACACCTGACCCTACCACAGCAGCAGTCGCTCGATCTTGCCCACCGGCGCGCGTTTGTCGTGGTGATGGCCTCCTGCGGCGGAAGGTTGAAGTTGAAGTTGGCAATTGTGCAGAAGAAGAGCTAGGGGGCTAGGCTAGAGGTCAGTAACCTATGAGTAGCGTAGGCACGATGCAGCGAGCAGCTGAATAGCTCGGTGTCCATTGCCGCTGCGCATTTCTTGAAGTTCATGGCATCCTACAGGGGCCAGGGAGGTCAACTTGAAGCGGGTACATACTAGGGGGAAGGTTAGAGGTCCTTGTCTTATGGTTGCGGTTGGGTTGTGGCGCATATGAGTGTGCGAAGAGAAGAGACCAGTGTGCCAAGCCAGCCAGTGACGCACGACTATTTGCCTCTGTGTTGCTGGACCCGATGTGCTGTGAATGTGGCGCAGCCAAATGGTGCTCTGCTGAGGACTGACAGCCACTTCATCTGTCCTTGCCCTCAAGCGTCAGCATTGAGCCCTAACCCTAGTCCGGTGTTGAGCCCTAGCCCTAACCCCCTCACCCGATGTTCGCACCGGACGTCCACCACACAGAAAGTCATAGCAGGCTATGAAGCCGAGCATTGCAGCCGGCGAAGCGCACTTCCGCTTAGGATTAGGGTTAGGCTCAGGTCAAAGTTAGGGTTAGGGTTCGGGTTAGGGATAGTGGCAGCGAGCGGCTTGATTTGCTTAATCTCAAGCCCAATACGACCGCTTGATATGCATGCGCTGATCAACAAGGACGAGCAAGGCCAGGGCACAATCTGTTGCGTCCGGGATTCATAACAATTGCCGAACACTGCTGACACAAAGTGCAGAGCGCTGCTCACTTCATGGCTTCCTGCATGGGCTCAAGTTACCCCAATGAGAACCGCCCAAGTTACCCCTATGCAAACTGCTGAACACTGCCGATGTGAACTACAGAGCACTACTGACCGTCACGGCTTTCTGCATGGGCCCGAAATCCCCCTATGAGAACTGCTGCACACTGCTGATGTGAACTACTACTGAGCGCTGCTGACCTTCATGTCTTGAGCCCAAGTTACCCCTACGAAAACTGCTGAACGCTGATGACGGACTACAGAGCGCTACTGACCTTCATGGCCTCCTGCATGGGCCCGAGGGACCCTGCGCCCGCGGCCCTGGAGCCGCCGCCGCTGGACATGCGGCTGCTGCGCTTGCGCCGGCTGCAGCAACGCTCAACATCATACAGCAGTGTCAGATCCGCCACAATCTTGATTCCTGTCTACTCGTATTACATTGATGCGGCTGCTGCGCTTGCGCCGACTGCAGCAGCGCTCGACACCATACGGCAGTGTCAGATTGACATGGGCTTATGTCCTGATTGTGTCACAATGGTGCACGTGCGCTCTGAACATGCGGCTGCTGCGCTTGCGCCGGCTGCAGCAGCGCTCAACATTATACAGCAGTGTCAGATCCGCCACAGTCTTAGCATTATGCTGGTTGTGTCACAGTGATGCAGGTGCGCTCAGGGGCAAATGATGGGGTGTCGCATTATCTGCCAACGGCTTTCTGCTAGCACTCTTTGCCACGCTTGCAGCGTGCGGCATGATTTCCGACTATGCTCCGCTGGCTATGCGATTGAGGCATATGGATGTATGATCTGCGCATCAATGACACACAAACGTAAGGGATTCTTTTGCAATGAGGTGTAGCCATCACACAGGCGCGAGGTCGTGTAAGCGCGGGTTTCACCTGACAGCCATGCTGCTCTCGCGCAGGTTGGTGGACTGCTGGCTCATGTTGTGACGCTGGCTGCGGCGGGTGCTGCTACTGCAGAGGCGACAACGGAATTGAAAAAAGGGGCAGATGGAGTCAGCGATGCCACATCGAAGGCAACACTTTCAAGTGCTTAAACTTCAACAACAAGGTGCTCATGTGCCCCGATGAATAATGATGACATATCGCAGCATGGGCACCTGCAGCCGTCCAAACACACATCCGCAGTCACACTTCACATTGCGTAAACCTCATTTTAACCCTAAGCAACCATTGCACGCTTCAAAGAGCCAGCAACAATGCTGCATATCAATTGCAGGCGAGAAGCGTTTCTACATGTCATTCAATCCAAACAAAGAGTGGTTGGTAAAATTGCCCTTCTCTGATTGTGCACTGCAAGAATAATGTGTCTGCCATCATTCATAACTGCCTCGCGCGAACTGCGTGCAATGCTCTAACCCTAACCCTAACCCTAAGCCTGAGCTGGCCGCTCTTGTCTTCTAAACAGATTTCGTTCAGAAAGGCTGGGGCATGTCACTTCACCGCCAGGCCCCGGTTGTTCGTGGCGCAGAGTAATTGTGGACAATTGTAGATAATCATGAGCGTGCGGGTTGTTTCTGCATGCCCGTGCATAGCAGCCAAACTCGTCGGACAGTACAGCTTGTACATGGAAGATATCCCCGTGTGCATGGAATGGTACAACGGATACGCTCACTTGTGAGTGCATGTGCACAAGAGGAATGCTTCAAAGAGAGGACACACTTCATTACATATGTACTCGGACAAGAGCGTCCATGTCGTACATGGGTGCGCTTCTACATATTCCATAGGGTGTGCGCATGTACATCGAACTTCATGTACACATAGGTTTGTAGGTATGCTGTACCTCATGCGCGCGCTGCTCATGCCAAACGCGCTGCCGCGCCCGTAGCCACTGCTGCCGTAGCCAAACTGACTGCGCGCGTCCGACTCACGCAGCTGCACGCAGAGATATTGGAGCGCGTATCATGTGTATCATGTGAGCACGTATCATGTGTAGCATGTGAGCACTAGTAGGACCAGGGCAAGGGGCAGGTACAGTAGGATTACAAATGGGTGCATGCTTTGGGTGCAGGCTGGGGACAAGGTTGACAATGCCTATTCGGTCGCTGCAGTATGAGAGCACAAATTCTATGCGAGAAGAGAGTGCAACTGTCCACAGAGCGTATGCAGCAGTAGGGTTGGCGCAAGGGATAGTCAGGCTAGGGTTAGAGTCAGGTTTGCAGGGATCTGATGCAGAGATTGGCAGCGGTCCATACATCTGACGCAGTAGCTATAGCCATGAGTGCATTGCAGATACATGGAACAAAAGTGTTGACAAAACGTATGCAGCAGACTCCACTCTAGTGAGCTGGCGGGAAAGCCTCCTTGTGACCCTAACCCTAATTTTAGCCCCAACCCTAACCTGGAGCTGCATGCTATGACAATCATCTTTTAGTCTTCTGACAACCATCTTTCTGCTGTTGCCATCCCCACATGCACCCGCCAGCATCGCCATGCTGGCCAATTCCCGTTGCCCAGATTGAAGTTTCTCTTAAACTCCCGCAAGTCATACAACGAGCTTGCACTGACACATGGCCATACGCCTGCAATGTCAGAGAACTGATTGGTGTCATCTTGCACTCACAGTCCTCACCCTCTTACTGACACCAACAGCAGTGTTCATGTACTGTACAGCTGCGGCTTTCAGCATTCACCTTGTACAGTTTCACGAGCTGCGCCATCGTGTCCGCCATGTCGATGGGATTGGAGGCAGCCTCCTGTATGTCCTTCTTGAAGTTACGCTCCAGCGCGCGGTCTTCCGCCTGCAGTGCCTCTATCTCCTCACGTGCAGACTGCACAGCGGCGCATACAATGGCATAGCCGCGGTTGAAGTAAGCGTTTGTCCAATGATCACGATGATCACCGCGTGGTGGCACGGCACAACCGTGGTGATATCAAAAGTATGCCTACATACTCACCGACTACCCGTTTACTGAGCAGTGAACGTAATTATGGCAGCGATCTCCTCGCGCGCACATTGCGCAACAGCGTACACAACGGCAAAGCCGTGGTTGACGTAAGCGTATGTTCGATGGTCATGGCACAATGGAGCGGCACAACAGTGGTCCCATGGTGATGTCAAGTATATCAGAGCCTGCATGCCTATCACTCGATGACTGAGCAGTGATACCGGAATCATGGCAATGCTCACCCTGTTAACACAGGCAAGTGTAGTTGGCCTTCATTGAATGCATGAATGATGTAAATGACCTGCCGAAGGCAATTATTATTTAAATCGCGATGTGGTTGTGTGCAACGCTGCAGCAGCCGAGAACAGCACATGTTCGTCATTTGTGCACGGGGTGCTCATGTCAGCTGTCCGAACACTTCGACATAAACCTGATACTGCCTCTCCCTGCACAAGCAAGCCAACCATTATTCTCATTTTCTGATCCCCTGTCCCTAACCCTAGGCTCTGACCCCACCTGATATTGCGCACGGAACGCCGGGCACCTGCTGCCGCACCGCCGCTGACCAAACCCCCTGTCTTACCCTAACTGCAAGTCTGACCGTGGTTTCAACCGTAGCCCTAACCTTTAACCTACATGATAACATAAACCCACATCAGCGTGCGCGAGGAACGCCGCGAGACGGTCGTGCGCCTCATACGACTCTCAACCTACGCCTAACCTAACCCTGCTATTAACACGTCCTATTAAAGACAACCCCACCTCCACGTGCGCGCGGAACGCCTCGAGCCGGTGGCGCGCCTGCTGCTGACCAAACCCTGCTTCTGACCCCAACGCTAGGCCTAACCCTAACCTAAGACCAACCTTGACCCCGATCCTAACTGTAGCTCCAACCCTGCACTGTTATGAACATGAACAAAGCTCACCTCAACATGCGCGCGGAATGCCTCGAGACGGTCGCGCGCCTGCTGCCGTGCCGCCGCGGCGCCCATGAGCTGCTTCTCCAGCTTCTCCAGGGCTACGTCATCATCCTCGCGCTCCACAATGCCTGCCGCGAGGAGCGTCACCGCCAGCTCTTGCGCGCCGACCGCTTGTTGAACCTGCGAGGGGCGCGGCGGAGAAGGGGGGGGGAGCCCGGCGTTGCTGCGTGCGCATGGTTGGTATGATGTGTGGGCATGTAGGTTTTATTGGGGTTAGGGTGAAGGTGAGGGTTTGCGAAAGTGCCGGCCATGAGGGAGCGTCACCGCCCCAGCTCTTGTGCGCCAACCGCTTGTTGAACCTGCGTCAGGGGGGGAAGGGGGGGGGCATTGGTGAAATCCGAGGCTCGGTGCGTTGCTGTAGGTGTAAATAGGTAAGAGGCGTGGCTATGTAAGTTTTATTGGGGTTAGAGTGAAGGTTAGGGTTTGCGAAAAGGCCGGCCGCGAGGAGCGTCACCGCAACCGCTTGTTGAACCTGCGCCAGGGGGGGGGGAGGGGAAGCGCGGGGGGTTGTTGAAGTGCACTGCGTGTGCATGGTAGGTATGAGGCATGAGGCGTGGGTATGTAGGTTTCATTGAGCTTAGGGTTAGGGTGAAGGACCGCGGTTTGCTGAAGTAGGGTTAGCAGCGAGGCGCGTGGCTGGCTGTGCCCGTGTAGTTGGCATGAGAATGAAGCCCTGCACCTGCGTTGTGATGTCAAACCACTCCTGATGCTGACCCTGGCTGCGCTTCTGTGCGCCTGACAACACCGCGCGGCGGCGCTGTGCTGCTGCTGTGAGTGCTGTCTGCAGCGGTGCTCAACGCAGCAGTGCTCCGCCTGCTGCCTGACGTTCACGCAGTTCATTAGCCAAGGCTCGGGTGCCGTCGGCGTGTGAAACTACGTCAGTTGCACCTGCAGCTTGAGCAATGCGAACTCCTGCACGCCAGATCATCAGCAGCGCTGAATTGTCTTCTCCTTTCTTTAAGCAGTCTATTAGCGCCTGCAGCCTGAGCGCTGCCAGCTCCTGCACACCAAACTCAGCAGCACTCAAACATCTTCTCATTGCCTAAAGTAACTTGTTAGTACCTGCAGCCTGAGCGCTGTCAGCTCCTGCAAACCGAAAATCACCGCAGCGCTCAATCATCTTGTCATTTCCAACAGTAACTTATTAGCACCTGCAGCCTGAACGCTATCAGCTCCTGCCATACCACATCATCAGCAGCGCTCATCACGTTTCTATTGCCCGAAGTACCTCATTAGCACCAGCAGCCTGAGCGCTGTCAGCTCCTGCATACTCTACCAGAAGCTGCTTTTTGAAATATTTTCGGCATCTTCTGATTTCTTGAACATATTTATTAGCACCTGCAGCCTGAGCGCTGTGAGCTCTTGCACACGGTCATCAAATGCCTTGACCAGGTCCGCAACCTCCGTCCTGCACACCACATCACCAGCAGGGCTCACACATTTTCTCATTGCCTGAAGTATCTTATTAGCACCTGCAGCCTGAGCGCTGTCAGCTCCTGCACGCGGTCGTCAAACGCCTTGACCAGGTCCGCAACCTCTGTCCTGAGGCGTTTGAGCTCCAGCTCCAGGGCCTTGCGGCGTTTGCCCTGCTCTTCTTCCAAAGCCGCTTTCCTGCACGGCGGGCGAGACGCCAGGTGTGTTTTACGCACTGTGAGCTTTACTTGAGGGCGATAATAAGGGTTGGGGTTGGGTGCTCAGCCATTCCCCGTTTCTTTTCCTTGCGTTTTGCGTGAGGCCAGACGCAAGGCCAGGTGGTTTCTCTGTGTGTTGAGAGTGGTACTGGGTTGAGGTTAGGGTTTGGGGTAACTCGTTCCGACGCCCTGGCGTCACGTGGACGCAATCGGAGAGATGTAGTCGCAGAGTGTAGGGGCTGTTGGCGTAGACATGGTGCTCCACTGTAGCGGGCAGTTTAAGGATAAGGCTCAGGGCTCATGTGGTGCTTTCCTGCATTGTGCGCGAGGCCAGGCACTGTTGTGAGCTATGAGCAGTACCTGATGACGTCATTATGGCGGTTAGGTGTCATGCATGAGTGAACGATAGGACAGGTGTCGTCACAGAGTGTACGGGCTGGCTGTTTGCGTAGGCACGGTCCTCTGCCGTAGGGGCAGGGTTAGGATTAGGTCCAGGGCTAACCCTTGCCTCTGTGCAAGAGTGTGACATCCCTGGATCGTGCGCCACTCGCAGCTTTCCGAATGCTTCAAGTATGAACTTCAAGCAAGGTGCTGCACGTTTCTCTGCACATTTCTCAGGGTAGCTTCCAAGCATGGATCTTATGCCTGACCGGGTCTCACATGATGTGTCCTCTTTGCGTACAGCCACCTTTGTTGCAGTAGCATACATCAAGTAGAGGTGGCCAAGATCGTATACACCAAGTAGTGGCAGCAAAACGCAACAGGTGCATCTCACATGCTCCTCTATTTGGCATCCACGATATATCATGCTTGCAGTTGTACTTGAACAGTACTCAGTGAAACACAACACATCAAGTCGTAGCTGGACTGGGGTGTGTGCCCGCCTTAGTCTCAGGAATCTGTACTTCAAGTATTCAAAGAACAACTACTTTACATTGAAGTAGTAAATAACACATGAAGTGGACATAAACGTGGGATGTGGCTGACCTGGCTTCATAGTCCGCTGCCTCTTTCAGCTGAGCTGGTGTGTGTCCACCTTCAGGCACGGGAAGGTCCATCCAGGCCGGTCGCTCCAGTGCTTCCGCGGCGATCTCATCCTGAGAAGCGACACGTGTTATGCGGCGACACTTGTTAAGCAGTGACACGTGTTCACTGAGCAGTGACATGTGTTGCTGAGCGGTGACACGTGTTGGACAGTTACACACGTGTTTGAGCAGTGACACAACTTGCTGAGCGGTGACACCCGCTGAGCACTGACGCGTTCTGAGCAGTGTTACGCTTTGACCAGTGGCAGTTGTTGAGCAGTGGCATATGCTGAGCACACATTTGAGCAGCGACAGGGTACCTACATACCCTTCGCGCACGCCTGTACATACCTGCTTGCGGCCCTCGAGAGTGCCGTTCATCATGTCGCGCAGCGCGCGTAGGCCGGCGTCGGCGCCTGCAGCCTCCTGCAGCAGTGCCAGCGAGCAGCGTTCAGCGATGTCAGATCTGGGGTTAGGGTTAGTGTTTGAACTAGGACTAGGGTTAGATTGGGGGTTGGAGTCAACATCAGCGAGCATGGCGCAACATTGACAGTCATGAAAGTACGTACATACCTGGTTTATTATGGGCGGTGGGCGTAAGCGAGTATGGCTCAGCAGCGTCAGTCACCAATGTATGTTTTGAAAGGTGAACGTATAGGCAATGAATGCGGCAATCACGCGCAGTCCTCACCATGCAGAGGATCGTGACCGCGCGACTCTCTGCGTTCTTTGCGGAGGTAGGCTTGCAGATCAGCACAAGTTCAACTTACATCTGGTGCTGCACTGCAAGGTCTGCTGACCTGCTGTTGGCCGCACTGTGCAGCGTAAGATTCAATTACAATTTGTGCGCTGCGTGACAAGGCCTGCCCGTCTCCTCTTTGTGGCGCCTAACATTCCGCGCCTTGCCGCACTGATCAGCCCACAACGCAGTCCCACTTTATGCACGGAACCGCAGGGCACACTGCATTACCTGGCTTGCTGTTTGCCTCGATGTGCAACAAAATACTGTTATGGCCTCACAATACGCGCTGTGGGTTGCGACGTACTGACCTGCTCTTTGCGGCGCCTGTCCTCCTCTGCGCGTGCGCGAGCTTCGCGCGCAGCCACGCTCTCGTAGGGGCGCGTCTGCATCTCGGACAGTTTCCCCTGCAGCGCGGGGGCGCGTAGAGTTAGAGTTAGGGTTAGGGTTGGGGATGAGGGGCAGGGTCAGGGTACGGGCTGGGGCAGCACCAAGCAATCTAGGGAACAAGCTGTCGAAACATACTGTAACCTTCTACGCCTGTCGCTCGCTGCTTGCAACGACACTGCCTGTGTTGAAGCAGAGGGACATTGAGTCCATCAGAAATGTGCGTATCTTCAGGTACGTGCAAGGTGCATCTGTGTTCTTGTTGCTGTTGGAGTTCTAGGTGCGCGAGTCGCAAAGCAAGGCTGGTCCGCTATCTCAGTGCAACGCCGTCTTGAAATAGTGCTTAAACATGCTCGACGTATCGGCCATAACAACACATAAACTTGAATAGCCCCGCACATTATCGACTATGAGGTGAATGAGTTCAACTTCTACAAAGAGTCTCTGACCAAAGTCACCTCCACTTATGCAGGCACTCCTTGGGGCGCTTGGCTTTACTGAACCCACGCCTAGTCACCAGTCTACCCCCAAGACTCTCCCTATTATGTACAGCCGTTGACATTTACCCCTGGATTATCCCATGTATAAATGCACCTCGAAGGTGCCCATGAATATACCTGCAATTGTACTCTAGAGCGGAACAAAGAAAGACTCCCGTGGTGCAGCCGCCTCATCATACATTTGTAAGTGCACAACCTCCTCGAGCTTGGCAGGGCCTGGAGTACTCTCTCCGCACTCTGCAATAAGTAACGCAACACAAAAATACCACACATACATACCTGCAGGACCTCCTCACGGGCCGACGTACATACATACGTAGAAGCACATACCTACATACCTACATACATCATACATACATACCTGCAGGACCTCCTCGGGGCGCTCGGCGGGGTCCCACGTGGGCCTGAAGTAGTCCTCTGTGCCGCCCGCAGCGGCAGCGGTGCCCTGCAGCACGGCCAGCTCCTGCAGGATCTCGCGGATGCGGCTGTTGCGCTCCTGGATGCGCTCCACGCACTCCTCCTGCGAGCGTTGAAGTACGGCATTGAAGATGACGCTGAACTGAAAGTGGAAATGCTGTGCCGAGGCGGTCAATGAACAACTTCTGCAAGCGTTGAAGTACAACCTTAAAGTTAAGCCTGGTCTGTAAGTCAAAGTACAGCGCCGAGGCGCTCTTGGGTGCGGTCAATGATCACACCTCTGCAAGCGTTGAAATACGGCTTTGAGGTTGAGACTGGACTGCAAGTCACAGTACAGCGCCGAGGCGCACTTGGGTGCGGTCACACACACACCTCCTGCAAGCATTGAAGTACAGCATTGAAGTTGAAGCGGGGATGTAGGTTGAAGTACCGCACACCTGGAGGCACTATACGTGCGCTCCAAGTACTGCTGTGAGCGTTGAGGTACAACACCTGCGTGCGTTACAGGAGCGTTGAAGTTGATGCACATTTAAGTTGACTGAGAGGGTGCTTCGCGCACACAAAACTTGCTGGTGTGGCAAGCATTGCGTCTGCAACACTGCAGACGTGTCATTGCAGAGAAGCGCATAGTGCAGAGGGGGTGATACATACATGGAAACGAATCAAAAGATCGTAGAGCTCTAGGTGACAAAGGCTGGTTAGCCGCAAGTGCCTTCCACCAACAACCGTGGTCGCCGCTGTTGCAGTCATTGGCCACGAGTCAAACAGCGCCATCATAACCACAGGTCAAAAGACTTCTGTGTGCAAGATTTTTAGCGTTCGAGGGCATACATGCAACACGTAGTGTAGAGTACCTATACTTCCAATATTCTTTGAAGTACCAAGTATGTACACTTGTCGGCATACATACTGACCTGCCTCGCAGAACGCCAGCATTGCACCTTGGCAGCAGGCACAGAGCGTCAAAGCGCTTCGCGTACGACACCACAAAACATCATTTGCAGTCGATGACATAAGCAATCTCATGCATGTGGAGGAACTTCACTTTAGCATGCAGCGACTTGCCTTGGCAGCAGCCAGAGCGTCAAAGTGCTTGTTGTGCAACATCAATACTTCTGTAGTCAATGACGTAAGAATTACCGGTATGATAAATCACGTTGTAGGACAAATATTGCATGCAGCGTCTCACCTTGGCAGCGGCCAGAGCGTCAAAGTGCTTGTTGTACGCTGCGCGCATCTCCAGTGTCAGCTCCGATAACAGCAGGATCTGTTCCATACACGCACAAAAGGGCACCGCCAGGACAGGTTGAGAATGCTGAACGTTGCTGCCTCGATTTGCACGCGTAACTGCCAGCGCAGAAGGGGACAAGTGATCCCTCAAAATAGGCACTCATGAGCGTATCACGCAGGCGCAGCAAGAGACGTAAAGACCATCATGCATGCGACGTACTACAAAGTGCAATTCAAGAGCAAAGAAGTGGCGCTGAGCGTTGCTGCGTCAGTTGCAAGCGTAACTGCCAGCGCAGAAGGAGGTAAGTGATCCTTGACAACAGGCACTCATGAGCATATAAGGCAGGCGCAGCAAGAAACAAGAGCAATAGACCATCATGAATACAACGCACTGCAAAGTGCAAACTAAGAGCAAAGCAGTGGCGGTTAAGAACATGCACGTACATATCCTTGGGTGTGAGCAGTCAATCACTTCTGCAACTGGTGCGTAGACACATGGCTGCACTGGCGTCATGTCTATGGTGGGCGGCTTGGGGCTAGGGTTAGGGTTGGCAGAGCCGGCACCGATGTCGAGCGCATGCTGTCGAAGTTGATGTGGCAACATTCAAAGCAGGGGGTTCCACTGAGAGCATCTCCTGCAGGCCCGCTCTACTGGCGCCAGACCCCCAGGACATTGCACTAAAGCATCATTCTTCAAGCATCACTTGCATTTGATACTTCAAGCAATGCTTGAAGTATCACATGAAGTTAATACTTCAAGCAGCACTTGAAGTTACCACCTGCATGCGCTTCTGCCGCGGCGTCCTCAGCGTCAGCGGCGGGTACAGCAGACCGACAGTGTCCGCCGCGGAAGGTATCATACTTCAAGAAAAAGTTGAAGTTACCACCTGCATGCGCTTCTGCCGCGGCGTCCTCAGCGCCAGCGGCGGGTACAGCAGACCCACAGTGTCCGCCGCGGAAGTTTCCGCGGCGCCGTCCGCAGCCCCCCCCGCCGCCCCCCCCGCCGTCGGGACCGTTCCCGGACCGGTGCCTTCCCCGTCTTGCACCTGAGACTCGTCGTCAGAGTCGCCCGCTGCTTCGGTGCCACGCTTGGCGGCGGCCTTGCGGCCCGCGGCGCCGGCGCCTGGCGGTTACGGCAGTCACACAGCGACAGTTACAGCGGCAGTTGGAGTGGAAGGTATAGGCAGTATGGATTGTGTCGGATGATGCAGCAGACCGAGGTTTGGAGCACGTGATAGCGCCGAGGCTATGCCGGTAGGCATGTGTAAGGCTAGAGCCACCTGATGGTGAGGTCAGGCAGAGCGCGTATGTTAAGCTGTGTTGCAGCGCCGGTGGCCAATCTCTCAGGGCGCAGTGAAGACTAGGCTGCTGCGTACATAGGAGCAAACTTCACGATTGCATAGGACACTCGGCCTCCCTTGGGACCGTGGTGAGTACAACTCCACAAGTGGGTTCAGCGAAAGCGCCAAGTGGAACAATGAGCGGCGGCCACCCACTTGGGGTGGTGGTGAGCACGGCTGCTGGTCACGAGGAATCACTCGTGACTAGATCCTTTCTCCATCTGACGGCGGCAGCATCGAACGTGCCCCCCTTGCGCGCCGCGGCGACGCCCCCCTGCCCCCCCTCCCAGCAGAACCGAGGCAGCAGCGCTCAGGCCAAACAGTCACATCAAAGGTGTTCACAATACACGTGTAGATTCTGATCGCAAGCTGGGCATCCACCATCTGGGCTTTTTCGCACCCTAAGCGAGCATTTCAAACGCGAAGTACGTATACTAGCGCAAGCTTCATCTACCAGCAACCTGAGGCAGGCAGGCACGTATACAACTGTATTTTCTACCTACCTGACGGGGCGGCGGCACCAGAGGCGTCCCCCTTGCGCGCGCCGGCGGCAACCCCCGGACCTCCCGCGCCCCCCTTTTTCCCCGCCTCGAGCGCTGCTGCTGCTGCCGCGCGGCTCGCTGCCACGACATCCACCACGGGCATCAGCGTGCCCTGGTTCAGCACCCAGTTGGTGTTGGGGGGGACCTGCCAGTGAGAATGGGCGGAAATGATTGGGGTATGAGTGAGTTTGGGATTGGAGGTAGGGCTACAATGCGCGAGCTTCGGGTTGGGGCGCTGCTGACGTTGGAGCACCTTAGGGACAGAGTTAGGGTTACGGTTAGAGCTAGGGCTATAGAGGGCTGAACTTCAGGTTAGGGCTTTGCAGGCGCTGGGTCGTATTGCATGGCACTTGCCCGTGGACATCAACTTGAACATCCTGACCCTAACTAGGGTTAGGGCTAACCTAGCCCTAACCCTAATCTAAGCCTGAAGCGAACACCGGAGGCACACGCCTACAGGGGTCAGGATAAGGTATAGGTTAGGGTCAGGGTCAGGTTAGGGTTATGGTCGGGGTTAAGGTTAGTCTAAGGCTTACTTAACTAAGCAGCGAGGTCTGCAAGGCAAGGCAAGGCAAGGCCAAAGTGCGCCAGCCCACGCATCTCCTGGGAGTCACAACGGACAAGCAAATCACAGCATGCAAGTAGGCCATCCCACCGAGGATTGCAACAATCCAGGAATGAATGCCGTCGCCGCAAATCCAAGGCTAGGGCGGTAGCTAGCCGACCTTACAACTGGACTACGATAAGGAGGTTGAGCGCTGCAGTCGGTGGGTTACGTTCAGGGTGAGAGTTAGGGTTAGGGTTAGGGTTAGGGCCAGCACACTCCATCGCATCCGCAGTGCTGAGTGCTGTGGTGGCATGCTGAGCACTGATGTGCGCCTCATCAGCGCTCAGCATGATCACGCCTCACAGCTGTGTGTACACGTCCCCAAGCCTGTAACAGACGAAAAGGTGCCAGAAAACTAACCCTAACCCTAACCCTGACCCAAACCTAGGGGTGCCACGCCTCACGTCACAGTACAGGCATGGGGTAGACTGGGGCGAGGTTTAGGCCTAGTGTTGACGGGCTCAATGACGGTGAGTCACCCAATCACCTCCGCAAGCTTGTGACCAGAGGCGGTAGGGGCTGCGCCAATCATGTGTCGCGCGCTGTGTGCAGGGATGTTGGGCGAAGGTTCCTGCATCTATCGCATCAAGCAGTGGTCTTCTGGTAGCAAGCCTCCGCTCTCACTGCTTTGGCGGTGTCATGGCTGCGGCGCGCCAGTGCTCAGCAGCAACCCAGCATCAGCGCTCAACACGAACATGGCAGATCATACAAGAAAAACTTGCGTCGCCTTCACACGCTCCAACTGACAGCAAACTTCGATGCTCGAACCCATGGCCTTCTGCTCCTGAAACCCCGCTCATGGCGAGAGAAAATCGAGGCCATTACCTGATCGAGAAGCCCCGGCCACACCGTATGGTGACCATACATACCCCTGCGCTCATTGCGAGAAGATATTGAGGCATTTATTTGATCGAGAAGCCCCGGCCATAAGGGTTACTGCAAGATGACATCGAACTGCAAGACACAATTCGAAAGCCATTTACCTGATCGAGAAGCCCCGGCCACACCGTATGGTGACCATACGTACCCCTGCGGATGTGGCGTAGCTCAACTGCTCATAGTATTACGCTCATTGCGAGAGAAAATTGAGGCAATTACCTGATCGAGAAGCCCCGGCCACACCGTATGGTGACCATACGTACCCCTGCGGATGTCGCGCAGCTCAACGGCACGCAGCCGCCGCACGCGTTGAGCACGCTCGATCTCGGCCTTGGAGCGCCTGCACAATGAATAGCAAATGTGGATGAATTCATGCATGAATTCACGCTAGATGAGAAGGAAGTGATGGTTGTGTGCGCTGCACGCCTTAGCGTGTGTGCGCATGCTACCTGTTAAGCTGGAGCTGTCAGCGCCATTTGCGTTGTGAAAGTGCATGTGTACTGAACTCATTTACAAACGTTACATTGGTGCGTGCGCTTAGGGGTAAGGTTAGCGCCAACCCTAAGTTGAATTAGCGCCAACCCTAAGTTGACGTCACTGCAAGTTGAAGTTGGCATCACTGCATGTGACATGGCCAGGCTGATGGAGCGCACCTCTCAGCCGTTACCTCTACCATCCATACCCCTTATATCAACCTCAAAACAAACCCTGACCCCAACACATATCATGGCACGCATCAGCGTTTGCAGAGCTACAATGTTGTCCAGTCGGAGCGCTGACAGCCACCCAGTCAGCTGAGCGCTGACAGCCACCTCAAAGCGCACCGCGTTGGGCATGCAGAGTAACGTCGTTTTGTCTCATGTTCAAAGGCGCTGCATAGGCTGTACTCTGCACACAAATCCAGGGTTTGTATCACAGCGTTGGCGAGTCTCACACCACTCTTGTGACTTGTTGCTCCGTATACTGGAGGCGTATATGTATGGATGCATGCAAACCCTAACCCTAACCCTAAGTGCGTGCTTGAGTGTACAGTACCGTACCTCCTGAGAGCAAAGTTATCGGCAGCAAGGCCCGACCGCAGCAGCGCTCGCACACCCTACATTGTACGACTCAAGCAAACATGGACGCACACTCTATGGATGCTTTTAAAAGTGCGCAATTCCATATCATACCTCCTGAGAGCAAAGTTTGACGTACTTGAAAATATATACGCATGGATGCATGCAAACGCTTGCAGGGATGAGGGTTTCGTATCCTACCTCCTGAGAGCAAAATTCTCGGCGGCGAGGCCCGGTCGCAGCAGCGCTCGTACTTCACACCCCTGCACCTCCATGCCCCCCCAGCACTCGGCCGCGACGCGCGTGCTGACGAGGTCCAGCTTGAGGTTGCGCCGTTGCGCCTCTGGAGCGTCAACGGCACGGACAACGTGAAGTTCATGTGTGAAGTTCATGATTGAATATGCGTGTACATCTACATATACTGTGAAGTATGTATTTGTATTCTGTGGAGCGTCAACGGCACGGACAACACAAACTTGAATTGTGAATATGCATATATATCCACATTTGACGATGTGGCAGCACACTTGCAATGCCCAAATGTCGCCTGTCAACTACCACTGCTGCCCGTGTCAGCGAGAGACTGATCTGTGGTCGTGCTACCTTAATGGTGAACTGACACGTGGCACTCGCTTCCCTTCTCAGTGGCCCTTGGCTGGCTCCTGGTTTTTGGCTCTATTTGTGCCAAATTGCCGAAAACTGTGAATATGAATCTACTTGTATTCTTCGATTATAATATGCATGTACATCTAAATATACTTCCAAGCATGTACTTGTATTCTGTAACTTGAGGTTGCGCCGTTACGCCACTGTCGCGTCAACTGCATGGGCAACAACATGATACTGTAAGCATGTTTTGATGTTTGTACTTGGAAGTATGCACTCATGACCTTGCCAAAACATCAGCCACAGTTGCGCAATAATGCCCCCGTCTCATTGACAGCACAGGTGATGACATGTCGGCTGTTCGCAGACCTTAGGGCTAGGCTAGGGTTAAGGTTAGCGTTAGGGTGCAGTCGCGCACGGGCATGAGGTTGCGTCAATGGCACGGCAACATCATCACATTGTTAAGACACTTCAAGTATATACTTTGAAGTATATGTTCCCTTGCCTGTTTTCAGTGCTAGTACGGCTGCGTCTGTGTCCGCCATGACTGCGTCGCGGCCCGCCAGATCCACCACAAAGTCGTCGCGGTGCAACTGCAAGTAAGGAGAGTCACACCATGGCAGTTTTGATTCGACGCCGAGGGAAGCGCCAATATTGAAGGCATGAAAAACGCGCGATGTGAGGATCCGATTCAACGGAGGAGCGCCAATGTTGGATGCACAGAGAATGCAAATCATCGATTCGTTTCGGCGCTGCGAGAAGTGTCAATAATCAAGGCATGGAAATAGCGCGACGACGACACTGAGAAGCGCCAATGCCTTGGGGTTAGAGTTCAAAAGCCTAGGCCTCAGCGCTTAAAAGTCCAAAATGTCAGCAGCGCTCACCCACTCTAAAACGGGCAGCAGCTCATTTGCGCTCCAGGCTCTACGCCTGAACTCACTGTCAGGCCTAGGGTTAGGGTTGAGACCAGGCCCCAGTGCTCAGTCCAACATGTCAGCAGCGCTCACCTACTGGTCAAAGGTAGCAGCTCATTGGCCGCGCTCATGCCCTCCAGGCACTTTGATCGAGGTCAACGTCAGGCCTAGGGTCAGGGCTGGGGCTAGGCCCCAGTGCTCAGCAATCCAAAGTGACAACAGTGCTCACCTGTTCCTCGAAGGCATTGGCTGATTGGCTGCGATGATGCCCTCCAGGCGCTACAATTGAGGTTCATTAACGTCAGGTTTAGGGGTTGGGTAGGGCAGGGTCAGCCGCTGTGCTCAGTCCATCGTGTCCGCAGTACTCACCTGCTCCTTGGGAGGCAGCATTTCATCGGCCGTGATCATGCTCTCCAGGCGTTATGGTTGATGTCAGTATATATGAGAGTCAGTATCAGCGTCTGAACTAGGCCCCAGTGCTCAGCAATCCAAAGTGGCAACAGTGATCACCTGCTCTTTGGGAGGGATAGGGTCGCGCACATACTACGCTTGAGGTTACAATGAGACTCAGTGGTGGGGCTAGGGCTAAGCCAGAGTGCTCAGCGATCCAAAGCGTCAGCACCTCTCACACCTGTTCTTCAGATGGCAGCAGCTCATTGGCCGCGATCATGCCCTCGAGGCGCTCTGCAAAGGCCACCACGGCTGCTCTCTGGCCATCTGCTTCGGCCTCCAGGCGGCCGGCGACGCCGTCCTCCGCAGCCTTGATCTGCGCAAGCATTGGTGGCAGCGCGCAGCGGCGTGCGGAGGTCAGGTCTGAGCGCAAGTCAACTGCTTACATGCTCGCAGATCATCGAAGTACATTAGTAAGCTCTTTGGCCATCCGCTTCGGCCTCGAGCGGCTTGCGACGCCGTCTTCCGCTGCCTTGATCTGTACAGCGTCGGCAGCAGCGCGCAGCGGCGTGCGGAGGTTAGGTCTGAGCGCAACTCAACTGACTACTTTCAAAAAATTATACTTCGAAGTAAATGTTAATTGCACTCTAGCCGTCTCAGAACGCCGTCTTCCGCTGCTGTGATCTGCGCGAGCGACGATGACACCATGCAGCGGGGTGCTGGACGTTACGTCTGAGCGCAACGCAATTGGTTACATGTTCAAAAACTCAGCTACGTCAATTGCTCTCTGGCCGTCCTATGCTGTCCTCCGCCACCTTGATCTGTAAGCGCGCAGCGCTAACCCTAACCCTAACCGTACCCCTAACCCTAAGGTGCTGCGCGCCACAAGTAATAAAAGTCTAATGTTTCAAAGCACATTCACCGTTGCTTCCATGAGGGAAGATCTGCACGACCGTTGATGGCATCGCGCAGCGGAGAGCCTAATCCTAACCCTGACCCTAACCCTAGGTCTGAGCACACAACTCGATTCAAGCTGAGGTGAGGCACCAATCCTAAACCTCCTTACTTACCCTGACCTCAATCCTGGGCGTGGGTGCAATGACAAAGATGAGATAAGATTCCTTGTTTGTTTTCGTGAAGGGCTAGCTGGGGTGCGCGCAAGGCAGCCTAACTTGAACTTAACAACAGCGGACTGTAACTTGTGCCCTAGTTCTTTCACCCCACGCATGCGTCGGCTTGAGGGCCGAGAGCAGTCCGCGGAGCAAACTGTAACCCTAACCCTAAACGCATTCGTCCCAGCATGCGCTGTGAACTCACAAACAGCGATAGCCCAATCCTGGACCTAAGTATTTTAATCGTAAACATAAATGGCACTCTGCAGGAGGAACTGATAATTGAAAGTGCAGGGCACTGATGCACTCCCGCCGTCACGCATGACAAGCTTTGTGGCGCGGTAGTTGTGTACTCCTACATCCGTACCAGCGCACCCTATCGCTACCCCCTGGCATACCCCCACGTTGCACGAGCACCTGTGGCCCAAAATCCTAGAATAACACCCTATCAGCGTATGCACCTCAACATCGGATGTGGTATACCCCACCGCCACCCCCGCACATGTTACCAACGCACTTCTTTGACGCGCAAGCACAACCCTAACCCTAACCCTAGGGACTGGACTTCCCACTTAGTACCAGTATACATTGCCGATTCAGGTATGCTGGTTAGCCTGTGCTCATGTTGCGCCAGCACGACTGCCCCAGCGACTAGACAACCTTACTTTGTACCACTATATTACGCCTATTTGGTATGGCTCATAGCCTGTGCCAATGGCCTTCCTGATTGCGTCAGTACGACAACGACTCCTAACCCACACCAGCATATACTCTCGTTAACAGTATACCTACTGCTACACCCCTTGCCCATACACACCAACATACCGCCTCATTGCGTCAGCGCGACAACGACTCTAGACCCTACACCAGCACATACTTTCCTTACCAGTATACATAGCGCTACCCCCCCACCTTGTACAAACATACTCCCTCGTCACGCCTGCACGACTGCCCCCAATGACTATATCCCCTGCACCAGCATGCATACCCTTTTGCCAACATACTCCATACCAACATACCTCCTCGTCGCGCCAGCACGACTGCCCTAGCGACTCCACAGGCTCCAGACACGTGGCCGCTAGCTTGGCCAGTGAACGATCCACGGGGAGCACTGCGCCAGCGTTGGTGCCACCTTCGACGCCCTCTAAGACCAAGCTGAAGACCGTGCCGTCCAGAGCAGCGCTGCAATGCAAAGCGAGTGTCGAGGCCAGTGTCATTGTGATGCCGATTGCTGTTACGTGTTGCGGTTTGCGGTGGCTTGTTAAGCCCTAACCCTAACCCTAACCCTAACCCCCTGATGCAGCGGGACCAGCAATGTGAACACCCAGCTGACTCGGTCCTGTTTCCCCATGAAGTACAGCAGTGAGGGACTTTTATCCATGACAAGGCTGTGTTGCAAGGCCGTGCACGCCCGCACATGCCTACGTGCGGGTGAGACATGCATACATATCGGGGGCGACACGCACCGCTCGTTCGCGGCACAACCGAGGCAAGTGTGGCCTGCCCTTAACGCTAACCCTAACCCTAACGCTGATTCTACCCCTAACACTATAACTCATATATTTATGCCGCAAGACGGGGGTCTGCATGCCTCACTGTCTCTCCAACTGGGGAAGTGGGAGCCTGACACCAGGTCGATGGATGCACATGGCGCCTGTACATTCATACCCTACTTTGCGCACGCCACAAGCTTGCCGATTCTGGATGTCACATACAATCTGTATGTTGGCGGAACATGTGCGTCTTGGCTACACATCAAGCTTGCTGCAGTGCGTTTCGGCGTTCCACAACCGCTCTCATATTTCTGGGCATGCCTTAGCAAGACGAGACTTCAACTTGAACCTCAGACGCAGCGCCGACCAGGACAGCTGGCCGCTATCTGGCGCCCTAACCCCAACCCTAACCTTAACCCTAACCCCAACCTAGCCTTTAAGTTGAACCCTAACCCTAAGCCTATCGGAGGAGCACTGACCTGAAGAGCTGGACACTATCCGGCGCAAACGCCAGCGCCACCACGGCACCGGCATGAACCAGAGCGCTGTGCAGCAGCTCCACCTAGCATCAACATTGTGTCACGGGTAAGAGCATCATTGTGAGCTTGGAAGACAGCAGTGCGAGCATCGAGGTCGGTTGTGATCAAGTCTGGCATCAGTGACAGCGTCGGACAAAACCATCACTTGAAATCAAACCAAGCCGTAAACATTGCCCTTGCGCTCATGTCTGTGACACCAGCATAACTCACGGCCTGAGGTAACTGTATGTGACTGCCGATGAGGCATCCCTACCTGCCCTGTCCGTCGCCATGAAGTGGCTGTGAGAGGATTGAGTCACGGCGGTGGCTAATAATAGCCCCCACCCTCACCCTACCCTTGCCTCAGCTTCTATTCAAGCTGTCATCCTCACCCTAACGTCCGTTCACCGTAACGTCCGTGACGTTGTGTAACAGTTGTTTGCCCGCGTACCTGCTGTTCGTACACGCGCCACAGTCCAATGAGGCCATCCGCGCCGCCGGTGGCAATGAAATGACCGTTGGGCGACGCAGCCATGACGGTGGCGCCCTTCTGGTGGGCCTCCAGAGCGTCCAGAACTCCAAGCATGCGGTACGGGGGTACCAGCGACCCCTGTCACAGCGTAGGGGGTGACCAGGGCCGCAGTGAATGTGTGCAATGGGCGCTGACGATGAAGGCACGTGTCAGGACGACAGTGCACTAGAACGCTGTCACTAAAGGCACATCTGGACACGAACAATCAAATGGGACAAATGGGGGGGGGGGGGGGGGGGGGGCAGAACCTCCAGCATGTGGCACGGGGGGGAGCATTGACCCCTGCCGCAGTGCCACAGTCAGAGTGTGCCATCAAGTCTACGCTGCACGTCGACATTGCACTCAGTTGCAGGGACGTTGGAAGACGATGGCGGCGAAAAAGGGGGAGCTGCCAGAACCGTCAGCATGCGATAGGGGGGGACTAGCTACCCCTGCCACACTGCGCAGATGACCAGCAAGTGACAGCTCTGGAGGGTTCAGTTGCTGCGAGCACTGAGGATACCTCAACTATTTGGAGGTACTTAGTATCTGTGACTGCTTGCACACAGAAGCAGGTGTGGCACACAGCATGTGTGGCGGGCAGAAATGATCTACATGCACAGTATTGCTGACAACCTGCACTGAGGGCGTGCGACACGCATAGAGAATTAAAGTTTGCGTTGAAGTGGAATTGCAGAATGATGGTGCTCTCACTGAGCAGTTGCTTTACAAGAGCGTCAAATGAGGATAGCAACGGCCGGGCGGCATCTGCGACAGCAGAGGTGGAGCCAGTGCGGGTGAACTGTACATTGCAGTACACAAAATGTACTCTACACTGGACACATAATACAGGGCGAACTCGCAGCAACACTAGGTTAACTCTAGGGCAAACTCACGCAGACCTGATGCACTGCAGTGTGCTTGCCGTTAAACTGAGGCACAATCTGCACGTGTTTAGCTAGGAACTTTGGGTGACGCAAGTTGACGTTGCACTGGCTCACCTGCACAGGCTTCTCTGGAAGGGCTGGCAGCACCTGCACGATGTCAACAACAAGCGAGCGCGCAGCATTTAGCAGGTGACATGTACTCAATGCCTCAGGCTCGGTGGAGGGGACGGAGGCTAAATCTAGGGTGAGGGTTAGGCTTAGGCAGGCAGGTAACCTAGTTCAGAGCCTGCCAGCCTGAGCGCTGACTCAGCGGCATCAAATGCTGACTGTGCCTTACAGTTATTGTTCTCGGTGACCGGCTATGATATTCATTCTCAGCGTTTTCACTGTTCTCAGCAATTAAACCGTCCTCATGCTTTCCAGATGCAACAGCCGTCATTATGTCGTCTCGGCCACTGTAGGTCCTTGAACACCCACCATGCTCGTACATACGGCATGTTGCAGTATACCAGTTGAGTTCTGATGCACTGTAGCTTCAACAGTCATTGTCATACAAACCCTGCCTGCATGCTGCAGCGCACAGAACACGCAACAACACTCAGCTCTGTGCCTGTCTGAGCCCCACTACTCCAATCCTAAGGCCGACTTTTAGGCAAAACACCTATCACAAGCATGACATGCTGCACGGCCTGTACCAGCCAGCGACTGGTGTCCCCATGCATAGAGCACACAACATGGCCATAATCCAGAAACAGCTTGATGAACAGCTCCATAAACAATGCAGGCTCTGAGCGCTGTCACCTGCAGAACTCGCATGGAAGCACTGACGGCGAAGAACGGTCCATGGCGCGTGCTGCGCAGGGAGGCCAGGCCGGGCAGATGATGGGGCGCACGTCAGAGACAGGAATGAAAAGCATGTACTTCAAAGTTGAAGTCGGGAGTGCAGGGAACAGAGCCATGTGCACAACGCATACCCTTGCCATGGCGTTGCATAAACGTCAGCTGACAGTACATACGAGGACACTGCGTACGCGCGCACCTGATCTGCAACATGGGCAGTGACAGAGTCTTGCAGGCAGGGATTGCATGGGATTACACACATCACATAAGGTGCTGAGACAGCAGCCAGGTGTCACAACGATCATGCTGACACACAGGCCATTACATTCCGGTTGCAAGCAGGCATCGCCTGAACCGGCTGCAAATGAGATGGCCTCAGAGGCTCTGCCAAGGCGCACAGGCTGACCCGCTGGGCAGAAGCAATTCATCCGGAGCTTGTGCCATTGAGCAGTGATGCCACCAGGTGCCGCTGAGCACTGGTGGTTACTCCTACAGTTGAGCGCTGCTGCACATGCGGCGCAGAGCCCCACGCCGTTGAGCACTGATGCCGATGCATGCTGCTGAGCATTGATGCGGACACATGCCAAAGAGCGCTGCTGCGTCACTCAAGGTGCGGCGTTGAGCACTGATGCTGATACATGTGCCGCTGAGCGCTGGCGCTGGTGCATACCGTTGAGCGCTGCTGCCTCACCTGGGGCGTACGCCTACGTCGCTGCGCACTTGTCCTTACACACATGCCGTTGCGCACCGATGCGGATACACTCCCAACCGTGACCTAGGGTTAGGGTTAGGTTTTGCCCACTGAACTCTCTCATACACGCCACTGAACTGTGGTGCAGACATCATATCTCAGAGATATGCTGCCTCACCGGAGGTTCGGTGCTGAGCATTGATGCGGACAACTGTCGGTGAGCGCTGCTGCCTCACCTGGGGTGGGGGCACATCCCATGAAGGGGGGTCGCAGTGGCGAAGGCCCACAGCAGAAGGTCGGGCGCCTCCCCCTTGGCAGTGCCTGTGCCATCTACGGCCACGCAACACAGGAGGCCGTCCTCGGTCGCAAAGACGAGATCCATGTCTCGCCACATGAGGCTGGTGACCCCAGGGGCACCTGGTGCACAGGGGAATGACAGTTACAGGCAGTTGGGATGTAAAAAAGTTCAACAGCATTACTTGAATACTCTAAGACAAGGTCCATGTCGCACCATACGAGGCTGGTGACCCCGGGGATGTTAGGCAGCATCCCTGAGACGTGCGGAGACAAGGTCCAATGTCGTGCCGCATGAGGCTGGTGACCCCGAACGCATCTGTCGGGACGTGACAGTCATGAAAGTTATCATGGATGTGAAAGTTCAGCACAGGAGGCCATCCTCCGTCGCAAACACGAGGCCCATGTCCCACCACATGAGGCTGGTGACCCCGGGCGCATCTGTCAGAGATGACAGTTGTAGAAGACGATATACTTTTGAGACTTGAACATCATTAATTCAACTTGTCAAGACGAGTCCATGGCACATGAGGCTGGTGACTCCGGGCGCATCTGGTCGGAAATGTCAGGAATGAGCATCTCAAATGTGCACTACGGACACATAATAACACCTATACCACACACGGAAACACATCCAAAAGATCGTAGAGCTCTAGGCGACAAGGAGTGGTTAGCCGCAAGTGCCTTCCACCAATGACCGCGGTCGCCGCTGCTGCAGCCATTGGCCGCGAGTCAAACAGCGCCACCATATCCACAGTAGTCAAGCAGACTTCAATGTATAACTTATACATACCTGCCCCCCCAGTGTGACTCGTGCGCGGTGCGGGCGCCTCAGCCAGTGCACACAGCCTGAAGTCGCCACTGGGTGAGCCAAAGTTGATGACATGAACGCTGCGTGCACTGGAGGAGGAGACCGCCAGCAGGGGGCGGCTGGGGTGGAAGGCCAGTTGTGTGATGGGCCCGTTGTAGAGCTGAAAGGGGAAGGGGGGGGGGGGGTGTCAGAGGTGAAAGGTCAGGAGGGGCGAGGGGGGGATTGTGACTTGTACGTGTGCTCGCACGACTTTAAATTGCCCATGCTTGAGGTTTTCACGTAAAGCGATGTTGGGATCATTGTACATGAAAAGTACTCAACAGGCGAGTCGCCTCCACTCTGAGCGCTGACACACTGTGGTAGGTAGGTAGGTCAGCGCTGCGCAACCAATGCCCCGCAAAACCATGCTTTTCAAAGTACGTCAGGCAAACAAGCGCTTCTTTGCGGAATCATACCACATCCACGTGGCAATCGCACTGCTCAAGAGCGCCGCGCCGCCGGTTTAACTGCATTCGTAGACGCGCAAGCGCGCGGTCAGCGCAAGGTGAAACGCCTGGCACACAACAGCAGCGCATGCATTGAACACGCCGCAGCGCTCCACCCCCGCCCCCCCCTACTCTTCCTGCGCTTCTAATGCGACGACAGCAGCCTCTCCGCAACCAGGCAGAGCACTCTCGCACGCTTGTTCGCTCACGCGCCAGCAGCGGCATCGCAAAAGCGCCACACACAGTATGCATCAGCAATACCCCTATCAGCCCACCTGATCGCGCCACACCATGGTCATGGCCACCTCATACGCCGTTGTTGATGGTCTGTATGTATCAGCGACACCGCCATCATACCAGCCTACCTGATTGCGCTGCACAGTGCCATCGCGTACGCCGTCGTCTGGTACGCATGTATCAGCGACACCAATATCATGCCAGCCTACATACCTGATCGCGCCACACCGTGGTCATGGCCATTTCGTACGCCGTCGTCTGCGCGACGAACATGAGGTATGCCGCGCCGTGCCCCAGCCCCACCGCCAGCAGCGGCCGCCCATCCGCCGCCGCCAGCGCGCACACCGGCACCGGCAGACCCCCCCCCCCCTGTTCCCCCTTGGCGGCAGCGGCGCTCCGCGGATCCGCCACCAGAAACCGCCGCACGCCGCACGGCTTGGCCCTGTCGGTGGAGTACAAGCGCACCGCGCCGTCTTCGCCGCCGACGGCAACGACGCCGCGCGCGCCCTCGCCCGCCTCCAGCGCCAGCGGCCGCAGCGCCGCCGCCGCCGCGCAGCGCCCGCGGTGGAAGGTGCGCAGGCCCACGACGGCGCTCGGCGCGGCGGCGGCGGCGGCGGAGGCCATGGCGAGCTGCGCCTGCGGCGCGAGCGCGCTGCCGCCGGCGGCGGCGGCGGCGGCGGCGGCCGCGGCGGCGGGGTCGTGCTTGGCCGGGTCGATCTGGCGCGGGGAGGGTTAGGGTTAGGGTTTGGGTTGGAATTGGGGTTAGGAATACGGTTAAAATTAGGGCTAGGGTTACAATGAGGGTTGGGGTTAAGGGTTAGGGTTGTTTTCTTGGCACGCAAGAGTGGCTTGAAGCATGCTGCTTCAAAGCCGCACTCATTGGGGAGTCACGAGTTGTGATTTGTGACAGAGAAGGCAGCGCGCAACATGACGTGACAGCTATGCTGCAATGGCGCAGGTGACGCTGAAGATCACAATGACTTCCAAGACGAGGCAACCGAGAAACCAGTACAAAGGCGCTCAGCACAATTCTGAATCGTAGCAACAGTGTCGTACATGTACTTAACGTATATCGAAGCAAACGTGCACACCGGCATGCAATGCGGCACTTGACAAACCTCAACTGTTATTGCCAATCTTCAACTGTTGACAGCGCTTCATACCCACATACCTGCACAGAATACAGCCGCCCCTCGCTAGTCCCCACCACCAGCTTATCATACAGAGGAGAGCACGCCGCCGCCGTTGCTGTTGCTGGCGGCCCCCCATTACTGCCCCAAATAGCTAGCCCCCCGGGGCCTGTGCCCCCTGCTGCCAGCGCCGCCGCTGCCGCTGCCTCCAGTGGCACCTCCAGTACCACTGCGTGGCAGCAGTGGAGCAAGGCCACCAGCAGACAGGTGGGGCAAGTTGAAGAAGTGGTGAGAATTAGCATCATGGTTGCCATCAGGGTGAGGTATAGCAGCAGGGGCAGGAGTCCAGTAGTGACACCGCTAGGATGAGGGTCATGTGCAACCTGCTGTTGCTGCCGCTGCCTCCAGGAGCACGTTCAGCGCCACTGCGTGGTAACAGCGGAATGAGAAGGCTATCAGTAAGGCTAGGGCGAGGTACTCACAAACATCTGTCATCTGGTTACTTACAGAGCACCACCTTATGTGCAATCGTTTTCATGCAATGGGGCTGGGGTTGGGGTACATAGTCAGGGTCAAGGAGGACTAGCATCATGATCCAACAAGCATCAAGGTGACATCAACGGCAGCGTGTCTGGTACGGTCAGGCGCAATCTGCTCTCGCTGCGGTGGCGTGCCTTTGAGCAGCACATCATCTCCTCATGTTTGCATATGCAATGTTCTCATGCATACATGCGGGCACAAGTCCCATCACAGAGAAGGTGATGGTCTGGTCGGCTTGAAGATGGCGTGTCTGTGCTACTTAGGGTTAGGGTTGAGATGACGGTCAAGATTAGGATTAGGGTTAGGGTTAGGGTTGGCGGCTCACTGCAGTCAGGCATCAGCACAGTGCGCCCAGGAATGCAGCTGCCTTGAATGTTGCACCCGAACCACAAAGCTGCCTGCAATGGGGTCATACATGACATACGCCGCAGCCATTGCACCCGACCATATAGACGCCTGGCATGGGGGTCATACTTCAATTACAAGGCATACCTGCATACTCACCAAAATGGTCATACATACATATCTGGCATGGGGTCCAGTGGCGTCGAAGGCAGCGGTAATACTTCAAGTACACGACATACTTGCATACCTGACAAAAAGGATCAATACATACGTACCTGGCATGGGATCCAGCGGCGTCACAGGCAGCAGTAACTTCAAGTACATGGCATACCTACATACCTGACAAAGGGTCATACATACATACCTGGCATGGGGTCCAGCGGCGTCGAAGGCAGCGGCAGCCACTGCACAATGCCATCCAGCCCAGTTACAACCAGATGACGCTTGGTCATGGTCAGGGCCGCGGCGCCGCCAACTTCAAACGGTGACGCGCCGCCACTGGCGTTGTCAGAGGGCGACAGCGGCTGCATGCGCTTTACGGCACCGGTGGCGGCGTCGAAGCAGACCAGCTGGCCCGCCTCGTTGGCCGCCCACACGGTGTTCTGCGCAGCGCAGTTCGCGACGCACGCACGGGGTTGGCAGTTGCACGTGTAACTGTCGATATATCCATTGCTTGTGTTGTGAATGGCAACGCATGCACAGGGTGCGGCGGTTTTTCCATTGCTGTCGATGTGATCAGCTCTTGTGTTGTGAATGGCGGCACGCCTGCGGGACGCGGTGCTGCGCCGGGCACGCTGTTAGCAGCAGCGCGCCGCCTGCGCGTAACTCTTTTGTGCAGGCGCGCGCCTCAGAGAGGCAGACCAAGTGAGGCTGGTTGAATCTTGCTGGCTTGAATCTGGTCGTCAAGTGCACATGTGTTGGTCAGTCTGGACTGCAGACAGTGCTGAGCGCTGCTACCTTGTGCAGTATACAGTATCCGCCACCATAAGGTACGCAACGACTGTCACTCCGTTGGTACTGGTCCAGTGCTCCAGGTAACTTGGGGTAAGAACAGGTTTCAAATACCACCTTTTTTGCATGGTGTTTTGTGCTGCTACTTGGCATACTGGATTGCAGAACCAGGACCGTCAGTTGGTGGCACCAGTGTCACTTCCCAAGTGACCGGGATGTGCCGCAGCAGCAACCTGGTCACTGCAAATGGTCATACATACATGCCTCCTGCTGCCTTGTATAGTTGCACGTACGTACATGCCCCTTGCTGACCTGCGGGGTTTGAGCTAACATACTTTGACTGGGAGTAGCCGGCTCATGCTTGAAGTTATCCACGTTCTGTTGCGCTGAGGTGGGCATGTGCACCGTTTTGCATCAAACACTAAAAACGTCAACGTGCGGCCGTACAGACTTCCAATGCATCATGTATTGCAATGGTCAAGAAGCGCTTCCTGGCGTCTGCGCTCCGCTAGGACACAAAAGCTTGAGCACGCCTCCGCAGCAGTGCTCAGAGCTTTGTAGCATTTCTGCCAAGTAACTTCAATGCTTGTACGTCATCACGCCTCTGCTGCGTGGTGTGCTTTGATGCTGAAAGCAGGGTTACCCCTACCCCTAACCCTAGATTCGCGCGCCACCGGCTGCTGGCGCCCGGAGGCAACCTCACAAAGCTGTCATGCCTGGCAGTGCCGCCCATTCATTCATTGCCACACTCTACTTATCCGCAGCCACCCACGTGATCTGTTGCAATGCGCTCCCAGCTCAATGAGCCCCCTGCTGAATGATTGCACACTGCTGGGGTGCCCCTGACCTGTGCGCTGGCAACGCTGAGCACGTGTGGGCAACGCTCCGCAGCCACCTGCGTTACCAGTGTCACCCCACGGAGCTCTTTCTGCAACATGCTGCCAAACCTGGCACAAAGCGCGCTGCTTCCCCACCAGCTTGGCCGCAGGCCCACCTTCAAGCCCTGCCGGTGGCACGCCAACGTCTATTGTTTCCGACGCCAGCACCCGTCGTAGCGCCGCAACTGTGGCACAGCGCACTCAGCTCGAATGTAACTGCAGCTCTGGCTGCGTTTGCCCGCACTGTCTGCCGCACATATACGCGGTCATAGTGAGCACTTGGATGTAATGTAAAGCCAACACGGTCGTGCGCCTGCCGGGATTCCTACACTTATTTCATGTGCACGATCACCGACCCTGCCTCGCGTGCTCACCTCCAGCCCCCAGCAGTGGCACGTGAACGACTCGTGCCGCCCGTCCCCGCTGTTGACGACGCTCTGCAGCCGCTGCATCTCCGCCGCCGCCACCGCGCCAATGTCATCACCCTCCGTCGCCGGCGCCGCCGCCTTCATCGCCGCCGCCGCCGCCGCATCCGCGTCTCCCATGTCCGTGTCAGGATCGATGCCCGTGTAGGGTGTGCTGGTGGCGACGGTGTGTGCAGGGACGCACGTCATGACGCACTCGTCCACGAGGTCGGTGATGCGCCAGAAGAGGAGCCCCCCGGGCCCCCCCGTGACGAGCATGTCGGCGCTGGCGGGGTTGAAGGAGCAGAAGGCCATGTCGCCGGGCAGAGCGGCTTCGACGGCCTTGATGCCTGTTATGGACTCCTCCCCCGCAGCCTTGTTGAGCGTCCACACCGTCAGCAGCCTGTCGCTGCGGTTGCCGAAGGCGGCGAGGCGGCTGCCATCCCGGCAGAAGGCGACGTCCACGAACTTCAAGTCTGTGCCTCCCTCCAGAGTCCCTCTGAGGACGCGGTCGGGGTAGGAGTAGACGTGAATGACGGGATTGACGCGGCCGGCGGGGCAGATTGCCACCCTGCCTGCACGCCAGTTGGCGGCCACGGCGCTGATGCCAGCCCATTCGTTCTCCTCCCAGAGAAATTCGCCATCGCCATCTCCCCTGTCTGGCAGCAGGTGCATGATGCGTACGGCACTGCCGAAGCAGAAGGCCACGCTGCTCTCATCGACAAAGGTCAGGCGGGTGGCAGGGTACGCCAGAGCTCGCTTCGGCACCAGTCTGATGGTGTTCATTTTGCTCCTCAAAGGTGCTGCTTCAACTCTTGGCTTGCCGGTTTATATTGCTCAAAATGAGCAGGTCGCCACTAAGGCTGTTCCCGCATCAATAACTGCGCATGACGAATCTCAGCAGCAAGCTCCTGCTCCTCCGTTTTGCAAATATCCACAAACTTCTACTTCCACTCAGCCGTTTCTTCGCCGACGGAGTTGAAGAAGGAGGGTCACCTTTTGAATTTTAAAGCCTACTGTACTGTGTTCAGAGCTCAAATCTTGCTGTCATCAAAATACATATAAATCAAGACATGAATATCTGCTACACAGCTTGAGCGAGTTTCTACCGTTATGTGCATCTCGGGGCTGCACTGATCACTTTGAAACAGAACACGATTTTGAACATCAGTGCCAGGGCGGCCGCTGCAGTCAATTTGAGACAATCGCCCTGCCACAACAATCCTATGCACGGCATCTGCAATAGGACACACACAGGCTTTCAAGTTGATGAAAGGCTCACGTAATGCACGCCATCTGAACAGCCCTTGGACTGCACACGTTTCTCGACCGTACGACATCACATAGTGCATGTACAGCAGCCGTTCACATGGTAAGCACATCCAGACATTGCAACACGCCGAGCACTTGAGATCAATTGATTTCAATTGTGCGGCACGTCGCCCCGCGCAGCTTGACGCCACTCCCGGGTTGAAGATTCACGCTCGCCCCCGGCCTGACTGCGGCAGCGCCACGCCCTACTGCCGCAGCACCAGTCGTGCCAGCAACCAAAGCACCAGCAGCCTGAGGAAGCTGCAACAGAACTTGAAGTTGGGGGGGCCGCTCGGCAACGTCCCCTGCTATGCGCGTGCAAGCGTCGCTCAGGCGCTGCAGCAGCGGGCCGCGCGCGAGCTCCGCCGCCAGCGCCGGCGCAGGAACGGTCCCCACCAGTTCTGCGCCGTGCTTCTCCGCTGCCACAGCGCTCAGCCCGGTGATGCGCCGATCGATGACGGCGCCGATCATCGCTGCGAGCTCCCTGTACTCGTTGAGCTTTGCGACTACCGTCGGTCGTCGCTCCAGCGCCACTTGGTCTGCAATGGCGACCGGCGCGAGTGCGAGCGTGCGCGCAGCGATGCCGTCCAGTTTGCTCAGCAGGTCGAGGAGGGTGGTGAAGTTGAAGTCGAGAGCGTCAACTGCGGTTGCGTCCGCGTCGTTGAGCGCTGCTGGGTCGCAGCCAGCGCTCAGGAGCGTCGCCGCAACTGCCAGGCTGCCGTTGCGGATGGCGAGGTGCATACCTGCGGCAGTTGCGGCAAACAGTTCAGTAGGAAAATCAGCATTCAATTGGAGAGAAAGGAGTGGTACACGATGCTTCAGAGTTGAGAGGACGCTGCACACAGCGGCAGTGCGCTGGGCACAGTGGTAGTGACGCGAGTCTTGGCTGCAAACACACACAAACCACAACTTGTGAGCGCAAGGCAGTTGAGCATGGGAGACTGCGACTTCATACAATACTACGTGAGAAAACTGCAAAGACTCCAGGCACCTCGGCAGCAATATGCTGTCGCAAACAACTGGCAGAAGTGCGCAAAGCAACTCAGACATAAAGTTGCGTTTTGAAGTTTGCCAACCACTGGCGCATTGTGACCTGATCCGGCCTGAGGCTGGAAATGCTCTACGGTTAAAACGATTGCAATCGCGAAGCCAAAGTCTTTCTCTTTGAATACGCCTTGCTCTGGCGTAGCGACGCACTGAAGCGGTGCCCAGCACAGCAAATGGTAGCTGTGCCAATGGTCATTCACTGTGTTGCACCACTTTCGACCAAAGCACGAAAGGGCGCACGTACGGCCGCACATCAAGCGCAAAATTGGAACTGGCAAGCACCCTGCCATCAAAGGATCACCACATTGTCGGAGCTCATTAGATTGAGAAGTACATGAAACTGGCAATGAGAGCACAACCGGTCCAGATATGCACAGGTCATTCTCAGTGCGCATTCAAGGCTGCAGCTGTAGAGACGTATCTGAAGCTGACCTCTTGTAGTAGCTCTGTTTTTTGCTGGCGCACTGCTGGTGCAGCAGTCTAAGTGAATCAGCACATATACTAAGCGATTTGCAGCAACATGAGGCACTGCAATCGCTCTTCCCTGTGAGGCCATGGTCAACAAGTAGTAAAATTTCAAGCAAGCAGCGCGTTTGCTGCTGTGCATATTACACATATTCCGGATGTGTCACCTGTGTCTCCACAGCATAAGTGTCTGAAGGTCGGCTCTGCGTACTTGGCTATGCGCTTCAACTGCTCGTCGATGTGTTTCCACTCTTCAGTGGAGACGTACAAGCGTCGTGCAAGTGATGCTTGCCGAGCGCTGCTTTGTAAGCCCTGACAGTGCTGATCCAGCTGGTCCTGCGTAAATATGGCCTGTGCGGTGCAGTCAAATGTATACACGTCAGCCCTGGGGACAGGCAGACACACCGATTTTTTGAGTTGCTTGAAGCTCAGGCATATATCTGATTTGAAAAATGTTTGCCTTAAGCTACTGCACATCATCAGCGTTTCCTACTAGTTGAGCGCATCAGTTCGCACACCACGGCGTGGCTCTCTTACCGCATCGCCGTAGGCGTATGCCTCTCCTAGATGTCCCCCCGACACCTGGGTACCAACATCGGCTCCATCGATGGCCAAGGCCTCCTCACAGAGTGCTGCGGAATCTATTTTGATGGCCTGTATGACCAGAGACGCCCAGTCTAGCGTTCGCCTGTCCCCATTTTTATGATACCGACTGCAGCGAGTGGAAGGAGCGAAGCCCACAAAAGCTCGGGGGTGAACTGGGCCGTCCAAGAAGGGCCGACTGGAGATCTCCGTGGATGAAGCAGCATTGAGGTCCACCAGGCGATCGCGAGATTGCATGGTATGCATCAGCTCATGAGATTGAATGATTGTTGTGTGGACGGTTACATTTCAGGAAGTGACAAGAACACTAACAAGCTGAGTCGGTGCCTGCTAATTCACGCACCTTTAGCAGAAGACGGAGCACCTGCCAGCCCCCAAACAGTCGCAGGAGCAGCGTTCTACCTAGCGCTTCAGCTGGCATGGTGCGAGGAGGAGGGCCCGATCTGAAGCGATATATGGACAAAAGGCTGCACCTGAAGCTCAATGGAAACAGGGAAGTCAGAGGAGTGCTGCGGGGTTACGATCAGTTCATGAATATAGTGCTGGACGAAGCAGTGGAGGTGCCAAGCAAGGCGGAGGAGCGGCTAATAGGGATGGTGGTCATCAGGGGCAATAGCGTCATCAGATTTGAGGTACTGGACCCGGTGCAGATCTAGCTCGTTGTCAAAGTGCCAGCTATTGCGCCATCAAATGAATGTGTGTTCTACATGTTTGCATGATGCTTCAGCTTCTTCCTGCACGCTGCCAGAGCAGGCTGATCAGTGCATGCACTCCCCGAACTTCAAGTGTGGCCAGGTGAACTGAAGCTTTGTCTGTACCATCGAAGTGTTGGTGCGCCTTAGCTGTTGGCATTCCCCCCTTCATGCATTCCAAAGTTGTATTACACCATGTTTGCAAGCAGCAGGCGATTGACATGGTTGTTCCCTCCATTGGTGCGGCAGCACGCCGAGCATGACAGGCGATGTGTTGTTGACAAACTTGTCATAATGTGCAGCCGCACCTCCTGCATCTGCTATGACACAGTCACCCTCGTAAGGACGCAAAGTGTCTACAGTGTCTGGTAGAGTTCAGCATTCTCGCCCTCGCTTTGTAGTGATCACGCCTCAGTAATCCTTGCGGCTGTTCAAGCACATGATATCTGTCTAGATCTGCCATGGCACATGACGCGCCAGCTGCATGCCATATGTGTTCAAACGGCCTATTGGGTGTAACACGTGTCAATTGATGACACCCCAACGTAGCCACAAGCATGTGTCTTTGGGCCAAGAAGTACGTTCTTGTCTCCTGTGTGCTTACATGGGAGGCCGCAGATGATAGGTTTTGTGCCCAGGCAAACATGGTGCACCACCAGTACAAGATCAGTTGTTGCTCTCACTTTTATCACTGATGTGGAGTCAATTCAATTTGTTGCAAGCTCCCATCCTGTGGTGGACTGCGCATTGAAGAGTGTTGCTGCGCACAGGCATTAGACGCTTGCTTGAACGGGGCATGTGACATGACATTGTTAGAGGGGTTTGTCAACGGGGAGCCAGCTCAGTTCTGTAGTGCTTGTGGTTGGCATTGCACCCACCTGAGAGACCCCAGTAGGAGTCGTCTCAATTGAGAGCTAGCTCATCACCAGGCCAGCTGCTGTGGTTCAACCATTACAGCCATGCACTGAGCAGACCAGCCTTCTCTGGACTACTGGTGAGACTGCATGTGATAGCTGGCCAGCTATGTTGTCACAGGGCAAGTTTGGCACCTCCTGTTTGTCATCACAGGCCTCGCTCAACATGATGCGCGCCAGCACTGCATTGCTTCACTGCGCCTTGCATCCATCTGAAGTGTGGTACGAGCCACAACAGCAGGTTATACTTTGCGAAGCCCATACACACCATCACTGTGCCGTTGTGCAAATGGGCAACATGCAATGAGGATGCCAAACTACATCAAAATAGCCCCTACATTGCAGCTATTGAAAACTATGGCATATACTGTGGACGCCACATTATCATCAGAACAGCCCAAACCATAGCCAACACACGGCTGCAGTGATCATGTATGTGCAAACAGGCAGAGCAGTAACTGCGGTTGTCAATGACTCGTCATGCATAGCATTTGGGGGTTGTTGAGCGAGTAGCTTGAAAAAAAGTCCAAGCCCAGATCAAGTGGGGGCTGAGCCATAACATGAGCCCAAACGCCTCACAGGCATTGCGCGCAAGGCAAGGTGCAGTGTGAACGTATGCTGCGCTGCTGTTGCCAACAACTGCACGACTGCCGCACTTCTCAAGTCATGTAATCAAGCGGCTTGCAGGATTGCAATTGTGATGAATTCTGGATGCGGCGCTACCTGATCAAGCAAAGTGCGTATGTATGCCTGGCCATCAAGTTGTCGATGCCTATACTGGCCGCAAACACATGCGAAAACACGGCTTGTGCTTGAGGCCATCACATGTATGATCCAAAAACAAGTCTGTCAGTTCTACCATTGTACACTTACTAACATGTCGCTTCCTGGCTGTAACGTACGCAACGGGTTGCCAGCGACATGCTTGTGAAAAGCACGGGCAACCATTGTCTGCCACTACTGTAGTCTATGTCGACGGCATGCGTTTGCGAGATTGTCAAATCTCGGCGATAAGCACAGCGGCACACCAGTGTATCATCATCATCCTGTCCTTATGATGACATCGTGCGCAAGAACACGAAAGAGCAGAATGACCATAAGGCTCAAACTGGCATTGGACGCACCAATGCGTGCACCTGGATGTCTGGCAAGCAGAGCTGCGATCTCAAGCACAGCGACACAGACATCGGATCTGGAAAATACTGAGTAGATGCGGTGCTGGAGCAGCAAAGGGCGGCAGCAGTCACCGCCAACTAAGGCAACAAATCACGAAAACAGTGCAAAACAGATTCATCAGGCCACAGTGATCAACAGTTGTATATTCAGACCAGCACTGTAGGCAACTCACGTTTGTTCTGTCCATAGCACCTCGAAGTTCTCTACGCTGTTCCCCCGTATGACTACCATACCTGGCAAAGGCTTTTCAAAGTTGGCGTTGACGACCTCGACTGCTTCCTCCAGCACCAAGTTCATGAACTGGTCGTACCCACGCAGCAGCCCCCGCACTGTCCTTTTGCCGTTTAGATATAGCACCAGCTTCCTGTCCATGAATCGCTTGAGATCCGGCCCGGAGCGTCCCATGGCGCCACTCCCGCTCCCTAGGCTTTGCTCGCTGGCTGGCCTAGCTGGCTCACCCTCTGTGTGACAGCGCTACGCAGCACCGACTCTTGATTGCAACTGCTGCAACTGTCAGCAGCACCCAGCAGCAAGCGAACCTCGATCTCTTAGCTTGCCGCCTTGCGTACTCGCCCTGTGTGTAGCTTCACTCAGAAGTTCACTGAGGATCATTGCTGAGCGGTGCGGCTGGAAAAAAAAGTGAAGCTGAAAAAAAAAAAGTGTGCTGGTGAAGGAGGAGAGTGAAGCAGGAGACGGTGGCAATGCTGAAGTCGCTGGTAGACTCGGTGGCGAGGCGGTACCAGAGGAACCTGGGCGGGACGCTCAAGGAATATGGTGAGCCAAATGCTGCCAACATCACGCAGCAGGAACAAGCATCACAGTAGCTGAGCCTAGGCGATGCAAGTGGCAGTGTGTGTTTCAAGAGCCGGCCTGACCTCACTTTGCCGTTGCTTGCAGGCCTCAAGTACCAAGACCTGTTGATAGAGTACGACGATGTCAACACGGCCCTCGAGCGAGCCGACCCCGCCCTCGTGCAGGCCCGCAACAGGCGGCTGGCGCGCGCATCAGACGTGTCCCTCAAGCAGAAGCCCCTGCCACCACACATTCAGGAGCTGCAGAACCCCTTTGACTTCTATTTGACGCCCCTCATCGAGGAGGCCAAGAAAGAAAGGGAGGAGAGGGCAGCTATCAACAAGAACCTGCTTAGCTAGGAGGGACTGCACCTTGAATGTCAAGCCCAGGCAGTTAGTGTTGTAGTGGGGGAGCGGGGGCAGGGCTCGTTTGCACGGAGCAGAAGCGAGGCTCAAAAGTACATATACACAAGTGTTTTTTCTGACACCATTGCAGCAAGTCTAGTGTCCCTGTGCGTTTGGATGCCAGCATTTTGATGTTGTCAGTCAGCATTGCTTGAGTGATGCGCGTTCGCAGTTCTGCCAGCGGCCACGTGACTTCATTCCGATCACATGCGACACTGATATATGTGATGATCACCCACTTGCTTTGATGGAAGTCTTGCGCACTGACACCATGCAATTTGTGCTACGCCTGTGCGCTGTGGTAGGTACCAGGGCGCGCGTATGCAATCCAGTGTGTGTAGATTTGACGAGTGCATTCAGCATTGATGCTTTTTATTCTTATGTCACAAACATACAGAGTGCCGTCTTCCAATTAGCAACTCCCAAAGCTATGACTACGTCAAAAGCAAAGTAGACCAGTTCAAATGGTGACGCAACTGGCCAGTTTGAGCATCAGCTGCTGGTGCGCAAGCGCTTGTGAAAAGCGCAAAGACCTGCTCGGCACATAATCAAATAGACGCGTTGTGCACCCGTAACATAACCACGGGCCCGTGGAACAAAACGTGGAGCGTCACCCTCGGTACTGAACACCAGAGATGCTGTGCTGCTCAATCTGGCACAAGTAACTGTGTAAAATCTGGTACTTCCGATGGCTGAAAAATGTTGAGCAGTGCAGCAGAGTTTTAGGCGCCACACGCGCGCAACCCTGCATAGGTCTTGTGGGTGAGGTCACATGGACTACACGACAAGATGCATCTCAAGTACACCATGCTAGTCTTCTCACTGATCATGCTGGTGGACGCCGTATGTATGCACCATACCTGCATGCCTGTCCTCTGCTTCACCTGCACCCTGGTGTATTGGTAGTGTTCCAAAAGGCGAAGTCTGTGCAACAGCTCATGCCTGGCCTCTACTGGTAGGGGCTGTAGTAGTGACCCGCAGCAGCACACCATGCGGGCTATGCCAGACACGCCCACTGCTTGACGTGTTGTGTGTGTGCTTCACCTCACAATCATCGAAGGGCGATGACACTCCGCCTACGGGATTACCGGCCAAATGCTTCGCGGGAAGCGCACCTGCTCGACTTTATCAGTGACAGTGCTCTGCTTCATGAACCACACGCATCTAACGTCCGTCATTGTTGAACCAAGACCCAATGACGTGGGTGCACGTTCTTGCAAGCAAACAGCAGTAGAGACATTGATTGCAGATGCGGCCTGAAGGTGCATGCGCGACAATGCCCAGCCAAGGCCGTGAGGTGTAAACCACTTCTGGTGATGCCAACGTATGAGTACAAAGAGTGATCGTCAGCGAGCATCAACTATTGATGTGAGACAGCTTGTCACAAGGAAACATGCAGACCTTAATAGCAAGCGATCAACTGGGCCTTTTTTCGCACCTAAGCCTAAGGTGAAATTGATTGACAACAAGTCCATCCTTGTGCCAAGGGTTTCATGGCTCAATGTTGACACCTGATAACGACGCACTCGCGCCAAAAGCCCTGGCAATGGCTGGCACCTTCGATGCCTCGCCAATTCATCATGTAAATGCGATTGGAGGGTGAGGGTCAGGCTTCAGTGATGACACTGAAGTCCATTTCCCATTGGCTGGGCCGTTTTGTGCCCCAAGTGCTTAGGAATGACAAGTGCCTAATTTACATGCATTCCGCATGTTTGCCACGCTCCATCAAGGACATCATTCTCACACGTCAGAGCAAGTATGTCATCTGGACCATCTTGGGCTCCCAAGCGAAAATCACCAGACCAGAAGCAGCAGGCGGTGGTGGTGATCGTCTGTGCACCGTGATCACAGGAAAGTCCCAATGGTCTCGCCATTGCACATAAGATGCAGGAGGTATGCGACCAGAGCTGTACAAGTGCAGTCGTGCAACGTATGCCATGCTACCAGGAATGGCACCCCCAGGTGTTACTATTCCAGGGATTTTCCGATTGCATTACCGCAGCACAATCACCCAAGTGCAGATCGTCAACGCGCATTGAGACGCTTTGTCCATGTAGACTTTGCCATCAAGCTTGACATGACATCAAATCATTTGGGCTGTTCCGCGCCCTGGGAGCGAAAATGAGTGACCAGTACATACACATCATCAGACTGTGTTACAGCCAATGCTGCATCACCATAGCCAGCTTCACCCATCACAGGAGCAGAAGCAGCAAGCCAGCACGGCGCGAAAGCGATTAGCATGCGTTTGTGTGTTAGTGTCAAAATTTGGAGGAAAACCGAGCGCGGCGTGCGGGCGCATGCGCGCGTGTCTGCTCATCGCGCGGAAAAACAACGGCAACACGTCTAACGGTGGACAGTGGGGAATCGAACCCGCGCTAGATGAGCTGCGCGTCACGCACGGCCAGCTCCATGAAGAAGTCCTCTATGCGCCGCCGATGCCGCCTGCCGACCATCGTGTGGCCCGTCTCGTTGAACTTGAGCAGCTCGCGTTTGAGGTACTCGTACACGCCAAACTGTATGCCTGCAGTAGGGAGAGCGGATGGTGCGTGTGGATGAGCATCAGTGCGGCACAGCGATCGGGTGCGTGCGAACGCTGCGCTTCACGAGTTTACGGTCAGAACCATCATCGCGCTTGAGGTACTCGTACACGCAAAATCGTATGCCTGCGGTGGAGAGAGGCGCGGTGCGCGTGTGGTAGAGCATCAGCGCAGCGCGGCGATTCCGGCGCGTGCGACCGCTGTGCTTAACGAGTGCGCGGTCAGAATCATTCATGCACATGTCATGATACGTGTCAAAGGTGCTTCAAAGTTGTATGCTTGCGTTGATCAATGTATAATTCGTGCAGTGCATGTGTCGTGCGGGCGAGAGCGTCAAGCTGCATCCCTTGGAGGCTTGATTCTCGTCTCTTACACCCTGTGTACGGATGATGCCTGCACTGTAGATCTGTCTGCGGCCATCTGCGGTGCAAGAGCGGGCGTGTTGAGAAACGCTGCCTGCATGCTGCGTGATAATTATGCCATGTGGCGTATAGCAAACCAGACTACTGACAAGCAGCCAGCGTAGGTCGGTAACTTGAAGTACATGACAAACACGCCCTGGATGTAAGTACTGCCATCATCAAAACACCACGCTCGCCACCCCGGAGCTTCGTGTTCATGACATACAGACCGCAATGGTGACCTCACCTATCATCGGTACCACGCTTGCTAGCCTTGGCCCAAGAGCTTTGTAAAGTGTCCCAATCCCCTCCTCCCGGATAACGCGCTGTATACACTCCACAACCCCCGTATACGGCACCAGACCAGGAGTGGCAACCTGCTCACACAGGGGCAGCGACCTTGTGAGCATACTGGCGCTGTGGGGTGGTAACAGCAGATGGGGGTGGTTAAGTTCAAGAGAGACGTGCCTCTTGAAGTACAAAGCGAATGGCAGCGCTTCAGTGCTGACGAGGTAGCACAGCTGCAAAAGCTTTGACCGCGCTCATATGCACTGTGTGCACCAAACCTGGAGCTGCAACGTGCTGACATGGGGGCACCAGCAGGGTTTTGAGTGCAGCATGCAGCACCAACTGCGTCACAGAATGGCGTTGTGGGGTGGTGTACTTCGAAGTAGTTCATGATACACATGTTGCTTGAAGTACGAGCGCCCAGCACGCACTTCAATGTAAATGAGAGGGGCCTTCACAACTGCAGCGGCTCAGTTTAGGCGCATAATGCATCGTAGCAGTCCTTGCCAGCACTGAGCACTGTTCTGCAGCCTTGGTCAGCACATGAAGTGAATGACAAGCGCAACAGCCATGACGCAACAGCAAGCAGGACAATTACCATGCCACGCACAGTGCAAGATTGCATGTACGCGCACCCAGCGGTAATCAGAACGCCAAGCTGGACAGCTTCAACATAAGACCATAGCGCCAGCCTCAATCTTAGCTCTAGTACGACCGCCACATCCCAGCCCTGATGCCAGCCATACACACACAGACACAAAATGCAGTGACCCTTTCCACCTCTTGCATCAAAGCCTACCCATTGACGACGACATGTGAAGTACGTGCAGCCACACTTGAAGTTGATAGTGACGCACGTGCATGATGATGCGCCAACGACACGCGAAAGAACCAGCAGCGGCAGGTGCAGTCACGCGCCAACGACACTCAAGAAAAGAATCTGCTGCTGCAGTGAAGTCGATGCAGTTGCAGTCAATACTACAGTTGAAGTCATGGTGACGCACCTGCGTGACGATGCGCGTCTTGGCCGTGTCCAGCGGTATCAGGATGCACACCGTCGCCCCCGCCGCCGCCGCCCCCAGCGCAAAGTTCTCGCCGTTCGTGGGCTCCCTGCGCACGACCCTCTGGTGCGCCAGCTTGAACTGCTGGAAGAACACCCACGTGAGCCCGTACGAGGGTATTTTCTGCGCCAGATTGGGCCCCCACCCCGCATAGAACCCCTTAAGCCCCTCCGTCTGCGATATAGTCCTGACCGCCTGCTCATGGACACACAGTTGTTGGCACACAGGGGGTGAACGTAACAAGAGTTGGGGCATCTCGGGAAACACAAGTCAGGAGCACCGGGACCGAATGACTGGCCCTGCACTGGTGACCTCATGCACCTACTTTGATCCTGTGAAGGACATGCGGTTTGACGCCCCAATATCAAAACACACATGCAATGGAGCTTCGCGTTAATGTCTGGGCGCGCTGCGCTGTCCCCTTCTGTCCCTTCCTGGCCTGGGTTGGTGCCCAGTTGCACAGTGTCTCATCTAGTTTGACACGTTTTAGTGATCTGCGAGGCATTAAAGTTTGCCATGATGAGCAGCCTGCAAGTCCCGAGAACTAGGCTGCACTGCCAGGCGAACTTCAACAGCTGCAGTGATACTCAGCTCCGCCTGCATCTGCTTGCCATGAACTGTAGTTGACAGAGCGACTTCAGTAGCTGCAACATGACACCTGTCCTTGCGGCAGTGCGACGCAAGCGCCTGGTCAAAAGCAGAGTCCACTTGCCGGCTTGAATCTGCTGTCAACATGCGGCTTTCGCATCACAGGAAAACTGTGCATGAATCTGTGAGCTGATGCAGAGTCTTCATCTTGGAGATAATGCTCCTAGTGTCACAGCATGTACAGTACTCACCGACGCGAGGTTCGGGTAGATGTCAGCCATGATGCGGTCCGTGATCACCATCTGAGGCGTGCTGCAGGTACAGAGATTGTTCAAGTTGAAGTAAGTGTAGTCACGAAGCGTGTAGGTGAACAAGGTCATTGTTGGCAGCAATGCCAGTGGCAGGTCTTGAACTGCTGCAACGCTGCTGGCAGATATGGCTTGTGGTTTGCCATGAAGGTACTCGAGTCGCCGGGGACCACCATCACTGGCACGCGAAGCCAACTTTCACAGCAGTGGAACACCAACTTCAAGTTCTAGAATAGGGTCTTGAGCAACCTCTGCAATGAAAAAAAAACATAGCATCAGCATTTACCTGATGATAGAGCATATTGTGGTGGCCACGGTGCTGCTGAAGAAGTCAAGCACAGGGCCCATGGCTCCCGCCGCAGGCAAAAAGCTGCTGGTGTACTCCTTGACGGCCTCCAGGGTGGCAAAATTGAAGGCGCCATGGGGCAATGACAGCAGGAACTGCGCTCCCGCCCCCCTGGTCAGCAGCTTGAAGCTCAGGTGCTTGAGCTGCCCTGATGTGCTGCGGCCCTGGAGCAGCGTCTTGACGACGTTGGCGGGCTGCATGGCGGTCTGCGCAATGGCCCTGCTCAGGGCGCCCGCGAACATGGTCTGTCTAAAGGTGAGCGACTGCGAGACGGCGGCTGCATTCGCTACGAGCGTTGGCGGCTGCTGACACTTGGCGGCAGCGCCCTCAACCGCAGAGCTGAACCTTCTCTCGCCTGCTCTGCTGCTGCGCCGTACAACTGCCCGTTGCCGAACGCCGACGGCATTGCACCTGTAGCAGCAACTGCACCAAAGCAGGAGCAGCAGCCATCGGTGCAGCGCCATTGGCGCAAACTGCGTTCACGTTTCTACAAGGTGAAGTTTGGGCTTTGAGGTTGAAGTTGGTGGATCTATCCGTAGAGCCCCCCCTGAGGCCGGTGCTGAAGAAGCAGCGCTAATTGCGTATTGCAGGCAGCGTCAAGCTTTCTATTCCGCTGAAACACGGAGTTCCGATTTTTACAATTGCCTGTACACCGGGTTTGCGCGATTGCTAGAAGCCGCCAGCAGCTGATGTCTAATCTGCAGTGCTCGTGAGTAGATGCTGCGCCATTAAGTGTGGTGCGCCGTCCACTGACTGCGAATCGATGAAACTTTCTGCTGCCATGAGCTATCATCCGCCAGTGCTGCGCTTCGAGGACAGCAGCGACAAATAGGTACTCCATCGAAGCATCCTGGTTGGTCATGGCGTCGTGTTCAGCATCCTAACAGGTCCCGCATGTGAAGGCTGCGCGCTCGTCCCCCATGCCAGTACACGCGCGAATGCAAAGGGACATCGTGTGCAGCAGAAATGTTATGGTCGTTCTCATCTCTGCTGCAGATGCGCCCCACATACGGCAGCAGCTTGACTCAGTGAAATGCGGCCGTCGCCATCCTGTTCAGCAGCAGGAGCACAGCAACGTAGCAGACAGACATGTACTCAGCATAACCTGTCACACGGTGCAGCTTCAAATCATGGTGCAAATGTGACGTTGCAGCCCTTTTCAGCAACAACAGCAGCACACCAGCACACCCTCCATACGCCCACGGCACTATTAACTCGCGCACCACCACTCATTCATTCACAAGCGCCGCGGTCAATCGCTGCCGCTATTGTCGTCATCACCGCTGTCGCTATCCTTCATCCCCTCTTCCCCGTCCTCCGCCGCCTTGACATACCAGGCGGCCACCAGCGCCAACACATCATTGCAGTGCTGGCCATCTAACTATTAGCACACCCTGCGCGCACTTCAACTCCGGGTTGTCATCCCACTCGTGCTCCTTGCGCTTTGTGGCGGCGACAATACCGGACTCCGCGTGCAGACGGCAATCAATGAAGCTGTTGCGCTGAAACTCATGGCGGCGGGCGGGATACCGTATGTACGTGAGGGCCTGCGCCAGCGGCAGGCGCGTCATGTCGGGCGCGACGCGCAGGTGGTCCATGCCGAGTACGCGCACGTGGTCTGCGCTGCACCAGCAGTACAACATCAGTACAACAGCAGTACACGGCGTGCGTGCGAGAGTCATCAGGCATCGCGACAGACGGTGCCCTACAGGGCGTTCGAAGACGGCCTTTGTTGCATGGTTGAGCTGCGCTTGCGGGCGGCACGCGCATCCACGCCGACGCGCACAGTCACACGCCACAGTGCCTCTCCGCACCGCCGCCGCCGCCGCGGCGCGCGAGCACGAGGAACGCGCCATCCCACTGCGTCGCAAGGCCGCACGCGGCGTCATTGAGGCGGAGCGCTCCCGCGTGCCAGCCGCCGCTGCAGAGCGCTGCCTTCATGGCGTCCTCGACGCCGCAGCCGCGCGCCGAGCGCCGACGTCGAGCGCGATGGGCAGCGCGGTGACGACGGCCGCAAGCGCCACGTCCGCAGCGTTGAGAGCTGTCGCAGCGCACTCTGCAGAAGCGGCGCCGCGCGAGCCTTGGCGCGATGAACTCCTCTCGGCGCCCTCGCGCCACTCGTAGTTGGCGACTGCGGCGCGCGCTGGCGACGCGCCACAGCGCGCGCCACGCGGCAGCGTCGAAGCGCACGTGAGTTGCGCCACCAGCACCGCCACCGCCGCCGCTACGGCGTTGCCGCTGCCGCCGCCGTCACCGTCACCGCCGCCGCGGCCCTCGTCTGCGGCTTCGCGGCAGCAGGTCAGGTCGTACGTGCGGCGGCACTGCGCGTCGTGGACAAGCGCGCGGAGCCGACGCGGCCGCCGACTAGGCATGCATGATCCAGAGCACAACAATGTGGCCGTACACACACACCGGGTTCAGCACCCAACTTCAATCATCATCTTCAACAGTTGCGTCGAACTCGGAACGAGTTGCAGCACAGGGAAAAAGAGGGCACAATGGCAGGCGCCGGCGATGCTTTGAGCGCTCTGTTCGGCCTGCAAGACAAATTTGTGCTCGTAACCGGCAGCACACAAGGGATTGGCAAAGCTACAGCCAAGGCGTTTGTCGCAGCGGGAGCAAAGGTGATCGTGAATGGCAGGCGGCAGGCAAGTTTCCGTCATGTGGAATCTGCTCATCACCCAATGCTTGCTGATGCAGCTTCAAGTACCATGCTGCTGACTGCGCTCTGATGGTAAATTGCTGACTCTCCACATGGCCTACGTACTGACGCAGGCCCTCACTCTCATGCTCATGATGCTGTACCTCATTCACCTGTGCAGCATGTGCCACCACCACACTGCTCATGCTGCTCACTGTTCCTTCTACTCGTGCTGTCAACAAAAAACAGGACACCGTCGACTCCACGGTGGCAGAGCTGAACTCGGCGGGGCTCGCTGGCAGCGCGGTGGGGGTCGTCGGTGACCTCTCCACTGCGGAGGGCATCGCCTCGCTCGCACGCCAAGTCGACGACATCGGGGCGCTGGCCGTCCTCGTCTCCAATGTTGGCATCTTCGAGGTGAAGGACTTTTTTGCCATCCCCGACGCGGAGTGGCAGCGCTACTTCGACGTCAACGTCATGAGCACCGTGCGCATCTGCCGCCACTTCCTGGGCCCCATGCTGCAGCGCGGCGCGGGGCGCATAATCATCGTCTCCAGCGAGTGCGGCGTGCGCGGCCTGCACACCATGGCGCACTACGCCATGACGAAAGCCGCGCAGATCAATCTGTCGCGCTCGCTAGCGGAGCTCACGCGCAGCACGAATGTGACGGTCAACGCCGTGCTGCCGGGGCCCACGCTCACAGAGGGCGTCGTCGAGTACCTACGCGGCGTGGCGGAGGCGCGGAGCGTCACCCGCGAACAGGCGCAGGCCGACTACTTCAAGGAGAACGAGCCGACGAGCCTGCTGCAGCGCTTCCTGACGCCGGAGGAGGTGGCCAATACGATTCTGTTCCTGGGATCACAGGTAGGATGGGGTCTGCTGTGGGTGGTGTTGGTGTGCGGCGCTGTGGATTGTGGCAAGCAGACTGTGCGCGCCTCTTTGGGCCCCGCATTTCAATTGTGTGTATTGTTCAGGTGATGCCGGGGCAGTTTGTGGAGCAATCATGCAGCTCACTCCTGCATGAGCTGTTGGAGACAGTGTAGGATGCTTGCACTGCCATAATAATCATCGCAACTCTGTAATAGGCAACCCATGCATGCAGACTGCATTCATCTTCACGTACGTCTATCCGGCACACTGACTCCTGCACCTGCACCCACATCACAGCAGCGCAAGCACATTTTTATGTGGCCGTGCCTACATTTTCCTCATGATCGCTCCGGCCGCGCTCACCAATACAGCCACAGCACGCGCAAGGCCCTGTGCCCAGACTTTCTTGATCCACTCACAAATACAGATGCTGTGTCTGACGCGGTGTGCATCGGTGTCGCATCCCTCGTCAGGCCGCGAGTGGCATCAACGGCTCAGCGCAGCGCGTTGAGGGCGGCATCATTGCGACCGCCGCATGATGCGCGTAGAAGGAGGGTAGGTATTGGTTTACTGCATGTATGAACTCATGATAATGAATTCACCATACATACCCCTGGCAGCCGTCACGTGCGCAGAGCCAGCGGTGTGCTTGTACAGGATTCCCCTAAGTGGGCAGGTTGCGTTTTTGACGCGGTCATATGCCGTCTTCCCAGCAGCCACTGGCTGCCTTTGATAGGGCCACTGGCCGAGACACACAGGGGGTGGAATATCTGCCAAGTAGGATATGTGGTGCAAGGCATCTGCTGTCCGGAGCCACCAAGGGAGCTCGGATGCCGACAACCACCACCGTGTGCAAATGAAGTACTTCGAAAGTAATGATTTTTTTCTGACTTCGAACTTGAGCTGGCCTGTACCTCGGTGCCCCCTGCTGCTTGTGTGTACGCATTGAAGATGAGCGATTTTGTCTCATGCATTGCTCGTGCAACGGATTGCAATGGATTTATATGCCTGTCGACTTTTGGCATGCGACGAGACGCTCGTGGCTTCTGTGTTGTAGTGCTGTCAGCCTGTCGCGCAGTACCATTGATCCACATCATGCGCTCCCAGTCTTGTTCAGATCATAAATGCATTGGGTCAGCAGTTTGCTGAGTTAAATGAGAAAGTTCATAAAGAAAGCGAAAACTTTCAACAAGAAAAAAGAGTGATCCCCGGATCAGGCCTGTATCAAGTTCACGTGCACTCCGACAGTTATCGCGAGCGCATGCCCGTTTTATAAATTTATTCGAGGCGAGACAAGATCGTCAGGCGGTGCATTGCAGAGGCGTAAGGTTGTCGATACACGCATCGCTGACTGCAGACTGCACCTAGACTCGGTTAGCTGGCGGTCGACAGGAGCTAAGAACGACGAAGGCATCTATATTCTTTCAAGAACTGCAAAGGCGACTCAAGATAACAAGCGGCCTGCCATGTCAATGTAAGCTGCCGCGCCAACAGTAGGCGTTGAATCATGCGCATGACTGATGCCGGTGGCAACGCTGGCTCAGCACGGCTTCCTGGGTTCTTTGAGCTATTTGTGATTTATTTGCATGCACTTGAAGTTGCTGAGATGCCTTTCTTCTCAATTCACAGGTACGTGAGGCTCAAGCGGAAAAGCACTACAATATTTCTGCACGTGGAGCCCTCCGACAACTTTCAGAGCATCAAGCAGCGGGCTGCACCGCTGCTCAAAACGGAACCAGGGCAGATCGGTCTGTTCACCAGCGAGGATAAGGCAAGGGAACTGGTGGATCTGGCGACGGTGGGGGACCAGGAAATACTGAACGATCAGGTCCTGTACATGGTCTTGCGAAAAGGTGAGTTCGAGCTGCCTTTGCTTTGAAGCACAGGTGGTGAGAGCATCAGCAGCAAGCGAAAGCAAGCTGGAGGGCACTGGGCAATGGGGGCATCGTGCGTTGGCTTTTCGAGCAGTTTTTCCAGGTCTGTTCGTGGGTAGCATGACCGAAGTACACCGGCGAGAGCCTTGCCTTGAACTACTGAAACGAATGCTTTGACCATGCAAGCATTCAAAGTCTATGAGGTAAATGCCTGGAGACAGTGGAAGTCATGAGCATCAGGACACCCAGGCAGGCGTAATTTCTCATGCCCGGGCTCTTTATTCGTCCTACTGCGGCAAGTGTACTTCTTAGACGCACAACAGCATGATGTGTGACAGCGTGCCTGCAACTGCGACCGCGTTACGCAACAGCGTGCGGATACGTACATAGGCACAGGGCTTCGCCAGCTATGGTCACGACAACGTACACGTGTTATTTTATGAGCCCTGCGATCCAAGATCAGCATTCAAATTGAGGCGATGCACGGCATTTGTACAACACTTGAGCATCAGTATGTGCTGCATTACATGGGCGAGCTAGCAGAGATCACTGAATTGGACTGTGCTGTTGGCACCTCTAAACCTGCGATCATGGTATATAATGCGGAATATGAGCAAGGGTGCTGCTTGCAAATGCTGCAGGGCTTTGATGTTGACTGGAGTTTGCACTCCCCCGCTGCAGCGCATCAGACGCAGGGCTGATTTGTCAACTCAAACCTGCATGAGCATCACAACGCGTGAGACAGTGCGCGGCCACCGCGCCGCCTGCCTGCTCGATCAATGCCCTCAAGTACCACACTCATATCACTTGGAACACTGGCATTTGCTTCAAGACCACACTAGAGCGCTGCCACCTCGACTCACAGTGCGCAACCATCGTGCATACCCATAGACACAGGCCGCCTTTGGTCACCTGTTGTGGTTTTCCTTCGTGTCGCCTCAACACTGCTGCAGGCGGAGACTCCTATGAAGATGTCGAGATACCCATGTATACCGAGTACGGCGGCGATGAGAAGGAGGGCCGGTAGCAACGCTCACCCGCACTTGCTCCGTCTGAGCCGGGCTTGTGTCGTGGCAGCAAGGGTGCATGGCATAGAATGAAGTGTGATCTGTCTACTTTCACATGTTCTAGCTTTCTGGCGTTGTTCGCAACATGCTATCTCAGTGCATGTCATGATCTGTGATCGCATGCTGTGACATCTTGCGGTTGTCTGTCAGCGATGTTGCCTCGGATCTTCCAGATCTTTGTTGCATGTATATCGTGTGGAGCGGCTGGTGTGATTTACTGAGATTGAAGCTTGTGCACATTTCTACATTCTGGCTTCAGGCCAGTCAATTCCGATCAGAGTGTCGGGAGCTCCTAGGAGTACGTATGGACTTGTATTTATAAAGGCCCAAGGGAGGCCGGGTTGCCTATGCAATCGAAAAGCTTGCGTCAAAGGAGTACACATCGATGATGCATCATGTTCACTTACACGTCGCCTTGTTGGCATCATTAGAATAGTCATCTGACTGCGGCAATGCAGTAGCCAGAAACCAATATTGCAATCCAATCCAAGAAAGATGCAACCTCGTACTCGCTATCGGAAACCAATTGAAATTACTCGTTACCAGATTTAGACTGCTTCTGTCGAGTCTTTTGCCTGAGTCATCGGCTCGCGAGTCCTTCAGCTCCTGCTTTTTGCAGCTGGAGCCTGTGCGCCGCCGAGGAGCGCAGCTAGCAGGCCAGCTCCGCCCGATGAGCCGCTGGGGCGGCCTCTCCCACCGCTGCTGGGCTGCACACCGCCCTGGTGCCTCAGACTAGCTCGAGTTTTCAAAGCTTGAAACTTTGGCAGCATGCCGGAGGAGCAAGCCGCCAACGCTGCTGCGGGTGCAGCCGGCAGCAGTGACAGCAAGAGGTCGGACTCTCGGCGCAGAAGTGGTCCAAGGAATCCGGGAGCAGATGACAGCGCGGCAGGGGACAAAGCGGAGGGTTCACCTGCGCCTGGCAGCAAACCAAGCGGCGCTGCACGGCCAAGATCCAAGGGCGGCGGAGCTATGCCCAAGGACAAAGGGCAATCGGCAACTGTGAAGAAGTCGGAGAAGCCTGAAGCTGCCAAGGCCAGGTCTGGCAGCAGTGGTGCGGAGAGCGTGCCGAATGGCGGCACCCCGCCAACGGCAGCAGCAGCTGCCGCAAAGCAGGCCAAGCCCGCCTCTGCAGCAGCGGCGGCAGCAACGGCATCTGCGGAGAAGACTCTCATGTCCCTGCTCCACGCCAACACTGATACGCGCCTGGTGTACACGGTCGACCAGCTGCTGGCTATCTGCCGCTCCCTCCCCACGACGCTGCCGCAGCCTGCGTCTCTCGAGGGCCGCGCCTGGAAGTCAGGAGGGGCAGAGGTAGGATTCGTGACACCCTTTCCGGGCCTGGCTAGGGACGTCCATGCGGCGGCATTGCTGGCTGAGCAGCGCCGTGCTGCTCGCGTCGCGGCTCCTCCTGCTGCTGCCGCGAGGCCTCGTACCAACAGCGGCAGCGAACACGGCGGCGACCGTGGCAGCGCCGCTGCCGCAGTACGAAGCGCCAGAGATGCTGGCAGCAACGTCAGCAGCGGTGCTCGTGACAAGCCCGTCCTGCGCACCAGCAGCGACGCCAACCGGGAGCGGCGCGTCAGCGGCGGCAGCAGCTTGGCTCGCGACAGGGAGCCTGGCGGCGGGCGCCAGCAGCAGCAGCAGCAGCAGCAGCAGCCGCAGCAGCAGCGGGAGAGGCGCGGCGGCGCCGAGATCTGGGACATGCCTGAAGCCAACGGCATCAATCCGCAAAGTCTACCGATGCCGCCGGTCAACACGCGCGCCGCAGCACTGCTGGGGCCCGGTGGCCGCCGCGAGCGGCAGCAGCAGTCGCAGCAGGACCAGCTGGACCGCAGCCAGGCGGCGAGCTTTGAGAGGGAGCGCGAGGCTATTCTGCGTGAGCGCGCGAAGGCGAAGGCCGCCAAGGAGGCTGCCTCTGCTGCTGCTGCTACCGCGGCGGAGCAGCCGGCCGCGCCAACGCCAGAAGCGGCGGCAGCAGCTGCAGAGAAGCCGTTGCACTCACAAACGGCGGCGGCGGCGGCAGCGGCGGTGGCAGCGGCGGGACCAGCGGAGGTCATGCCCGCTGCAGTGCCGTCAGCAGCAGCAGTGCCTGCAGCAGCAGCGCCTGCAGCGCCAGTGCCCTTTGATGAGTACATCAATACGCTGTTTTCAACAGACCTGTCGCAGCTGCTCGGCAGCGGCAGACCCAGCGGCGGCGGCGGTGGCGCCACCGCTGCTGGCGGCGGCGCCGCAAGCAGCAGCAGCAGCGCTGCTCCTGCCGCAGTGGCCGCGCCGTCGGCAGCCGCGCGCGCGGAGCTGATCGCTGCAGACCCTGCCATCGCGTCGATCGGCAAGGCCCCTGCAGGCGACAGTGGCAGCGGCGGCAGCGGCGGCGCTGCAGGCGCAAGGGGCGCGCCGCAGCCGCCTGCCATCAGCAGCGGCGGCCTCTTTAGCTTCATGTCGCCGGGCGTCAGCCACTCCACGGTGGACAGATTCGCGGAGCTGACAGGCAAGCAGGTGGTGACGGACTCGCCGCCGGCGGTGTCCAAGCTCGGTCTGTGGTCAGGAGGGGGAGACGGGCATGGGGCGGTGGCGGCGGCGGCGGCGGCAGCGCGCCCTGCTGCGCAGCCGCACTTGCACCCGTCGCACGGCGCGGAGCGGACGCAGACGGACCAGCTCAAGAATTTGCTGTTTGGTGGAGGGGCGGCGGCACCACCGCCGCCGCCGCCGCCGCCACCGCCGCCGCCGCCAGGTCTCGTGATTGGGGCCGTGCCACAGCACAGGGGCTCTCCTGCGCCGGCGGCGCCCTACTCGCAGCAGGCGATGGAGTTGCGGGATTCAGTGGGCGCGGGGGGTGCTGGCAGCAGCGGCGGCGAGTATGGCGATGGCGCGCCGCCGCACTACTCGCTGCAGCAGCAGCACCAGACGCGGCAGCTGGCGCTGCCACCGCCGCAGCAGCAGGCGCATGCGACGCCGCAGCAGCAGCAGCAGCAGCAGCACTATCAGCAGCAGCGGATGATGGCGGCAGCCGGCGCCGCACCGCCGCAGATGCAGGTAGACGGAGCTGCGTATGCACACAGGGGATCGCCCCCCTTCTCTTCTGCTCAAATGCGGCAGCCCACACATGGCGGTGGCGGCGGTTCAGCGATGCCTCCACACATGCAGCAGCAGCAGCAGCAGCAGCAGCAGCAGCACATGTATCGCCAACAGCCACCGCCGCCGCCTCCGCCGCCACCGCCGTCGTATGACCAGTACTACCATCTGCAGCAGCAGCAGCAGCAGCAGCAGCAGCAGCACCTGCAGCAGATGCGCAGTCTCCAGGAGGTGGACCTGCTGGCGGTGCTTGGCATTCAGGGGCAGGCGAACGGAGGCGCGGGCGGCGCGCCGCTGCAGCAGCAGCAGCAGCAGAAGTTTGCGTTCTCGTCGCCGCTCACGCGCGCGCGGCGCAACTCCGGCGGCAACCCCAGCGACATGGCGCTCGACCGCGGCTCCGCCAGCAAGGCGGCAGCGCTGCCGCACGCCGCGCACATCGCTGCAGCTGCAAGCAGCAGGGGTACGCCTCGGGGGCTCGTGCCGACGCGCGTAGTCATGCGGCAGGGGGGCGGCGGCGGCGGCGGCGGCAGCGGCGGCGGCGCCAACCACCACATGTCGCCGCCACAGCATCAGCACTACCCCCAGCAGCGGCACCATCAGCAGCAGCACCAGCACCACCAGCAGCAGCACCAGCAGCAGCAGCAGACGTTTGTGGCCGGAGGCGCGCTGCGGTATCACGACGGCGGCGGCGGCGGCGGCAGCGGCGGCGCGCCGGCAAACAGCGCGGATGCTCAGCGGCAGGCTGCGCTGCTCATGCATATGCTCAACATTAGGGGCGCGCCGCAGGGAGGAAGCTGAGCGGGCACAGCAACCTGCGGTGCTTGCTTTTACCCGGTGATATGGCGTGCCAGGCTTTCATGGCGATAGTGTTTCGAGCTGCGGATAGTCTATTCAGGTCGAGACCCTGTGCCACTGTGACCCTCCACTCCCCGACTCCTATGAACAGAAGACAGCGAGTCAAGAAGGGGACTCGGAAGTTGCGCATGAGAAATTTCTTGCCGCACCTGCCGTCGCCGTTGCAGAGTGCCCATGCTCGCAAAGCGGCTGACTGTAGGGTTTATGTAGTAGACGCACTGGAGCTGCCGGGCTCAATGTATGCACGCCATGCCGCCGCAGCCGCCATGCGCGGGGTCACCACACGTTGAGACGTAGAGTGGTGCCATCACCATCCCCAAATGCACTTGTCATCACTCGCGCTTGTAGTGCATTTCTTTCCGTGATTTTGTTGTTGAATGCACTGCGGCATTGTCACGTGTTTCCGACGCAGCACACGTTGGTATGCTCAGCGGTCACTTTGAGTTTGAGGTTACGGACACTTTCCTGGAAAGGCTGGGAACTCTCTTGAACACAAAATGTCATGCGCCATCTTCAAGATTTCCTTCTCAGAATGCAGCTTCAGCATTCTCTGTGGACACACCGAATTGTGAGACATTTGAGCGGGTCACGTAAAGAGGCAGCAGGCGGATTGCACCTCTGGCGCAAGCATGTGCCAGAGACGACCAACCTGTAGTGACAAGGGAAGCACCGCTGCATGCCTGCTGACTCATGACATATATGTCACAGATTACATATCATCTGCAATCATATGGTGCATGTGTTCAAGTTATGGACGGCATTATAAATAAATAACGTTGCAACCAACATGGTGCGTGTGTTGCCGATACGGCGCGTGTGTTGACCACAAAGCATCGCAGCGCACAATCATCAAGCTCAAGGGAGCGTTTGCTATAGAGTGCGAAGTACTCAGCTTTGCACTAGCATGCGCAATGCTCACCTTTGCACTCGCATATGCTATGCATGCTTGGCAAGAGCGTGTCAGGGGCCAGAAGTTGAAGTCACAAATTCTACAAAAATTCAACACAGGCTTGCCTGTGCACACAGCTGCGCCCTCCGTGCCACAACACATCAGACGGAACCGCAAAGATTATTATGATGCACACAAGAGCAATGGCGCTTTCATGCGCATTGAAGAACATGACCCATACAACAGTTGACAACAGTTGACATTGGGGGCCACCATCATCGCCAATGGCCTGAGAAGCATCAAAGTCACAAGTAAAGCAAGCACTCGCACCACATCGCAATGCAGTGGGCCACCGGCACCAACGGCTCAAAAAGCAGCAGCTCGTAACAAACAACACAGACAGCGACAAGTGCAAACACCGCACGCCTGCGCCCGAGCAAATGATAACGATCTTCTAGCATTAGACGCGCACACGCGACCCCCCCCGCGCAGTGTGAGCGCACGTTACGAAGGACACACAGTGCGTGCGCGCGCACGCGTGTGCCTGCACCCGCACCCCCCAACCCCCCTCTATCGCCAGACACGCTCTAAGCGCTGGGCTCGGGGGCCACCTCCGTGTAGTTGATGGTGGATCGCTCCGCTATCCACTGCAGCACCATCTCCTTCTCCAGGGTCGCCTCCACGCGCTCGCGCGCCGCTGCCTCGTCAAAGGGCTCCCCCTTGGCCTCCGCGCGCAGCAGCTCCATTTGGTCGTCCACCTCCAGGGGGTTCACCTGGGGGGGAGGGTGGGGTGGGGGGGTGAGCATTGCGATGCGAGCTAGGAGGAAGGGGGGGGGGGGGGGGGGGAGGACTGCAATGTGAGCTACAGAACAAGTGCGGGCAGCATTGATGCGTGCGTGTGGGTAAGGAGGGGACGGGGGTGGGCATTGTAGTTTGAGCTCCACGAGCACGGGCAGCATGTCCGCAGCCTGATACCAGTGGCGTTGTCTCAGCTGTATGAATGCGCAAGGCTGTGAAAATTGCTGAACCTGACGCAGCAGGGTGCCTGCAGCAGCTCCTCAGTGGTTGACACGCGCGCAACGCCCTACACTTGTCATATATAGAGGTGTGCTAGATGTTTGCAAGTGCGGAGATAACTTCAGCTTGAAGCAGCAGGGTGCCCGCAGCAGCGCTCACCTGGAGCCCCTCCTTCTCCGCAATGTCGCTGAGCGCCAGGCTGACCTGCAGCTGCTTGGTGGTGGACCCGCGTGCAATGTCCTTGTACTTGTTGAAGTTCTCAGGCGTGATCATACCGCGCAGCTCCTCGTCTGAGTGGGTGCCCTGCGCCTTCATCTGCGGTGGCGCGGCAGCATCGAGCATACAGGGGTATGCATGTATGGTGAGACTTCCGCGCATGGGCTGACAGTCAGGCTCAGACATAAAGCAAAGGGCCACAACAGTGTTGCACAGTGCAAGCAGGCAGCACTGCAGAGGTATACTTTGCCCAGCAATACATGCTGCCGCCTGCAGGGGGGTTGAGCAGCGCCAACAGCTTGTTTGTGAGAAGTGCTGCCCCTGTGATGGCCTGCCACTTTTGAAACGCCGTCAATGCACACTTTTGGATTCGCTTCCGCAAGCTTGTTGTTACAGGCAAACTTCAAATTCTTGGCACGTCACTCACGCAGCCATCATCATGGCAGAGTCTGGCGCGCCCTCACCGTGACCAGCGTCTCAGGATTTCACAGTCATTGTGAACTTCAACTGTGTGGCACATTACTCACGTCAGCCATCGTGATGGCACACTTCTGACGCGCCCTCTCTGTCACCAGCGTCTTCACCAGCGTCTTAGGCAGTCACAAGCATGCTTATGAGGGCGAAGTTCAACTGACTGGCACGTCACTCACGTCAGTCATCATCATAAATTCTGGCGCGCCCTCTCGGAGACCACCGTCGCAGGGGTTTACAAGCATGCTTGTTTCGTTGAACTTCAACCATGTGGCACGTCCTCACGTCAGCCACCATGATGGCAATGTTCAGGCGTACCCTCTCCGCGATCATTGTCTCGGGAATTGAAAGCTAAGCGTATCAGCGGCAAACTTCAACTTCTTGGCACGTCACTCACGTCAGCCATCATGATGGCAAACTTCTGGCGCGCCCGCTCCGTGACCAGCGTCTCAGGAATTCACAAGCAGAGTTATTAAGTTGAACTTCAACTGTGTGGGACGTCACTCACGTCAGCCATCATGATGGCAAACTTCTGGCGCGCCCTCTCCGTCATCAGCGTCTCTGGGATCTCACAAGTGATGCGCTCCAGCAGCGCAGCCTCCAGCGCGGCGTTGCGGCTCTCGTTCTTCTTCTTGTCGCCCTCCTGGTTGAGCGCTGAGAGCACCTGCGTTGTTGAAGTTTACAGATTGTCAGCGTACATGAAGGCATACGTACTGAGACACCTGTACACAAAACAAAAACTTCAAGCAGCTTAAGTGTAGCAGCTCTCATTGTTCTTGTTGTCACCCTTCTGGTTGAGCGCTGAGAGCACCTGCAGATGCTGTTGAACAGTGCAGAATTGTCAGCGTATATGAAGGCACATGTAACCAGTACTGAGGCACTTTGTAGCATACAAGAGTCTCAAGCTGTTACTCATTGCGCCTGGCGTGCTTCTCCTTGCTGTCATTGTGGCGAGCGCTGCGAGCATGAATGTAGGGACATTATCAAGCACATTCAGGTGGGGTTGTGCCACGACATATGTGCAATAACTAAACAGGCAATATTGTTTTCCAATGCAGAGTCGCCGATGCGTGGAGCGTTGACGTACTGAACCAACCGCCTTGTGAGCAGCATATAACTGCCTGTGCAACTGCCCAAGGCATCTGCCACCAACCCTTGGCAGTAAAAATACCAGAAGCGACTGGCAACTTCTGGATGCCCACAGTGCTTTCCGCTGTGCTGTTGTGTTTTCAAGGACGGCTGAAGCGCGCATTCCTTTGCACCCAGCAAAGGCGCCGAGTCTCAACTGCAACTAAAACCCCATGAGCCCGGAGCCTGCGAATCGTTGTTATAGTTGAAGGCTCGTCCGATTCAAAATCACGTTGGAAGGACTGAGCCTGCAAGTTGTGTAATTGTGAAGTCTGGTGCTTCACCAAGCGAGCTTCAAGTTGAAGTACTTGCGGTACCCCCTGCATGTGCTTTTGACAGAGTACTGCAACATCTAACCCCCAGACTGGCCTGGCATAGACCGATGCTTTTCAAGAACCTTTTTGAAAGCAATTGCACGGCGGGAGAAGGCGCACGTCTACTAGCCGCCTCTTTGCACAGATGCGCCTGGGCACACGTCAGCCACAATTCGAACGCCATGATGCCGGTCACCTCCAGCACCGCAAGCACTCAGGCTTCATCATTGGCACACTCATCGACACCGACAACCGCGTCTCACAGAAAACCTATCACAATGAAAGTGTGCACATCAAATGCGCCTCCTCACGTAACCAGCACCGCATTGCGCTGCCACTACCGCAAGCGGCGACGCTCCCCCCTCCCTCTCACCTCCTCGCGCAGCTCCGCCATGGTCAGCCCCGGCCGGATCGCGTTCGCAAAGTCGTCGTCCAGCGCCGGCAGCGCGCGCGTGCGCACCTCGCGGCACGTCACGTCGAACACCGCGCGCTTCCCGCTGAGCACCGCCGCGGCGCCGCCGAGCCGCTCCGGGAAGTTCACCGCGATCTCGCGCGTCTGCCCCGCCGTGATCCCCAGCAGCCCCTCCATGAGCCCCGGCATGAACTTCTCCTCGTCCAGCACGATCTCCACCTCCTCGCCGCCCGCGAGCTGCGGCAGCGCGTCGCCGCGCGAGCCGTCGTCGAGGACCTCAAACGGGTACATGTCGACGATGACGGCGTCGCCCTTGCCTGCGGCGTAGTCGGCGGGCGCGGCGGCCGTCGTGCACGCGCGCTCGCGCAGGCGGTCCATGGTCGCGTCGTAGCGCTCCTTGTCGAACGCGGGCGCCTCCGCCGTGACCATGAAGCCCGTGTAGGGGCCGTTGTACTTGACCTGAGGGAAGGGGGGGGGGGGGGGGGAGCATGTGCTGATAGTGGAGACGCACGGTGACGCGTTGCACGTGCGCCGAGGCAAGTGTGGATTCGCACAGCGCCGAGGGGGAGCTGAGCGGTGCGATTTTGGGCTGTCGAAAAGCACAGGTCCACAAGGCATGGGCGCTTTTGAGCGCGACATGAACAGTGCGCTTGGCGCATGTGCACTTCTCGTGACCTCACACTCTGGCACACTGTACAAATGCCGAGCACTTCTCGACACGAGCTCGAATGTCTCTGCAGAAAAAAAACTGCATCCCATTTCTGTTTCTTGAAGCACAGCAAAGCCAGTGAGTTGACCTGATCTGATTTCACTGCAAGCATCGGGCAGGTAGAAAACACAGTCTCTGTGGTTTGTTTGAGACGGAATCAAGGCAGGGTTCTTGGCGCAGTCAATGGCTCTACATCAGACTATCTAACTGGAACGCTTTGTGATGTGAACAAGTGCATGTACCAGAGGCGCCAACAGAGCTCCCTATTCTGCAGTTTTGATGGCAAAAAGACTGAAGCATCAACTTCATCTGTCAAGATAAACTGGTGAGACAGGACGTGGAACATGAGAGGAGTAGGCTCGGTCATGCATCAGCTGACATGCACACATGCTGTCGCATCCGCGGGGGACGCATCCTCGATTCAACGCGTACCTCTGGCCAGATGTCCACCTTCACGTCCAGGTGCAGGGGTTCTCCTGGCGTCAGCGTTGCAACCAGAGATTCCGGGTCCTGAACCAGCTCCGCCTGCCCGATGGCGCGCACACCGGCGTCCTCGATTGCCTTTTTGACAGCCGAGTCTGTGATCAGCTCCAGCGCTGATGTTTTGATCAGCTGGGCGCCGTAGTAGTTGACCAGAATCTGGTCAGGCACGCGCTTGTTGGGGCCGGCGGTGAAGCCAGGGACCTTGGCGCGCTTGCTGAGGTCCTTCAGGGCGTCCTGATATGCTTTCTGCAATGTGCGACACGACAGGATATTTTTTGGCAGTGACGACACCGCAGCTTGCAACGACGCCGAACACCGCGCATTGAGACGAGACGCAGACACTCTAGCTTGCAGCGCAGCAAATGTGGCAGCCACATCGATGCAAGCAGCAGACTGCCGTGGGCTCGCCCTTAAGGCAGACATTGAAAACCCAGGCTGCGGTTGAAGTCCTGCTGAATAACTCAGCTAAACTCTCACCTGCGTGGCGGTGCCAGGCACTGTGACGCTGATCCTCATGCTGCTGTTGGCCTCTGGGTTCGTGACGGCACTGAAATCCACCTGGTTCACCATGCTGCATGTGTGCCTGACACTGCTGCTGCGGCTGCGGCTCTGGCACGCATGGCTGCTACGGTGCGACAGGGCGCGCTGCTGTGGCAGGGCAGGGCAGGGCACGAAAGCAAGGGTCGCCACCGGCGCCGCCAGCAGCAGGGCCACCACTGCCTGCATCTTTGGCTTCTTTACGTGAATGGAGCGCCCGGCTGCACCACAGCTCAGCAAGAAAGCTGAAGTTGAGAACCGCACACAATTTTTTGACGACTTGACCTGAGACTGGCACAGCACAGACGCTGTGGAAACCGCCAACAGCCTTGCATACAGCTGGGCCATCCTATCATGAAACGCGCGGCCATGGTGTGCTGCTGTTCAACCCTACTCCTCAGCCGAGCAACTCTCAGCCGGGCGCTGCTGTCCCACCGCCCCAGCCCCTCGCTGCTGCGCTCCCGCGTGCTGCAGACCATCCATGTCAGCAGAATGAGCATATCAGATCAGCCCTTCGCCTCTCCCGCCAGCGCACCGGAGGCCACGGGTGAGTGGAGCAGCCTGGGGCTGCTACCTGAAGTCCAGGGAGCGGTGGACAACATGGGCTTCGCCACCCCCTCTTCCATCCAGCGCATAGCCATACCGCAGATCACCTCTGGAGGGAACATGGTAGTGGCGGCAGCCACTGGCTCCGGCAAAACCCTCGCCTATCTGCTTCCTGTCATCAACGCCCTCAAGTCACAAGAACAGTTGTCCGATGCCACCGTCCGCAAGCCTGGCCGGCCCCGGGCTCTGGTGCTGGTCCCCACTCGGGAGCTTGCAGCGCAGGTGCTTGGCGTCACGAAGCAGGTGGCACACACTGCCAAGGTGTCGTCGTGTGGCATCTTTGGGGGAGAGGACTACGGAAAGCAGAAACGGGAGCTGGCTGCCTGCCAAGACGTAGTGGTAGGCAGCCCGGGGAGGCTGCTCAAGCACAGAGACCAAGGCACCTTGTTCCTGAGCCAGGTCAGTGCTTTGCTGTGTTCAATAAACATGTTCCACTTCACAGCAGAAGTTACTGCTTCCAATGGCTCTGTGCTACTTCAACTCAGTGGCACTTCAAAGCAGGTCCATATGTGAACGTGCATGTATCCATCCAGCTCATATCTGGTCCTGTGATAGTTTCCAGTCCTCACCTGACATAATGCTGGAGTGCGATGTCAATGCCTGGACGATTTTCACTCGTTGCACGTCATAAACATTGTACTGGTAGTTTTTAGTCTGCCATTGAACAGTAGACCGTTGCACTTCGTGTTTGATCATTGGACTTCAGGTCAGTGCTGTCGATGCTGGCTTGCAGCGTACATGATACTGTTGCTCTGCGGTGAATAGAACGCTCCCAGTTTCGTGCGGGTAGTATAGTGCACCTTCACGAAATACCTACACTTATTATTATATTAATTCGTCATTGCTCTGCAGGTGTGGCTATAGTTGAGTGCTTGAAGCATCACTTGCTTGCTCGATGACTTTTGATACGCTTCTTGAAGCCGGACAGAGGCTTTGCACCCCTTTTATCGCTGACATTTGGCATTATACTGTGATTGTAAATCAGTGTTGAATCGGCTCGACAGAGACTACACACTTGCAACTGCTGACACAGCCAACTCTTTCATTGCGCTGCCACGGGTCACTCGCAGGTCACCCACGTGGTAATCGACGAGGTCGACACCATGCTCACGCAGGGCTTCGGACCCGACATAACGGCGCTGGTGAAACCGCTAATGCGGCGCCAGGGCGAGGACGCCGTGCAGTTTGTGCTGGTTTCGGCGACAGTTACAGCAGCGCTCAGGCGGTTGCTGGAGGCGGGGGAGTTCCCCAAGGTGCGCATGGTGGAGACGCGCGACGTTCACCGCGCGCTGCCGAACATGAAGCACGCCATGGTCGACTGCAAGGTGAGCGCGTGAATTCATGAAGCTGCGTGTGAATTTACTCATGAAATCGTGATGATGTGAAGACGCGGGATGTTAACCGCGCGCTGCCAAGCATAAAGCACGCCATGGTTGTCTGCAATGACAGTTTGAATTCATGTAATGTTTCATGAAACTGCACATGCAGCCACAATTCATGACATTAAATCCCTCGTCACCCAGAGCTCTACGTTTTTGATTCGTTTCCATCAAAACAATGAAGCCGCAAGACGCGCAAGCTACGCAATGGTTGGGTGCATGTGGGTGCGGTGACTGCAGCTGAATGATGATTGAATTTCAACCAAGATCTGTTCTGAACCTATGTGAAGAACTATCATTCAGCCTTCAATCTGACAGCTCTTTCCCACGCCAGCAGCTGTGATGCCTGCACCGGTGCCGGTTATGCTGTGGTGCCGCCAACTACTACAGTTGACGCCTGTTGGTAAAGTTTACATGATGTGCATACATCAAAATACATCGAGAGCGTTGCTATGGGGTTGTACGCAATGCGGATGATCGCCATCAGCCATTTGTTTACTGGCTTCCAGAGAACCATACTTCCAAGTATATTGCAATGCGAGTTCTTTCAAGTTAAAACTGCGTGGCATTGAATGTTTTTCACTGCGTTGTGCTTGGCAAGTGTCTTCAAAGCTCTTGATCGGTGCTGGGGAACCCTGTCGACAACATGTGTGTCATGACTGGTGTGTTGGCGCGTAGGCAATGGTTATATGTGCCTACACCAGTGCAACAGCGCTCCAACGCATGGAGCATGTGATAGCTGCTGCATGATGATTGAATTTCAACCAAGATCTGTTCTGAGCCTACGTGAAGAACTATCATTCAGCCTTCAATCTGACAGCTCTGCTCTGCTCCTGGGCTCTGGTGATTTGCCAAACGTCAATTTCCTGCAATTGGTGGGACATTCGATGGTCACGCCAACATCTGGCTCTGTTTCTGTACTTCCAGTCAATTCACACCGCCTTTGACCAGCTCTTGATGTACTTCGAAGTTGCACGTAAGCAAATCTTGCAAATATTGCGGACACGTTTTGTGCTGCGGGTGGTGCGCCTTGCTGTGACTCAGATACATACGTACACCATTGTCAAGATCACGTCACATGCATTCACTATGAACTCACGCGCACGCCCTTGGACAGGCCTCAATGCACCTAGTCAGCACTTGGCAATCTCGTGGTCAAAATGTGTGTTGCGAATGGTGCGCTGTGACTCTGATAAATTCCTACACCGATGGTACAGTGCAGTACTTTGACGGTCTGGGAAGGTGGCCACTGCTGCATGATGATTGAATCACAAACCAAGATCTGTTCTGACTCTATGTGAAGAACAGCCATTCAGCCTTCAATCTGACAGCAGACCCCCCTTCCTCCCAGTCAAACCGTGATCCCACCCCCAACACCTCCCCCCTCTGTGCGCATCATGCCGTTCTCTTCGAGGGGCACTGACCCCCCAGAGCCCCCCCCCTCTCCCTCTGTCGCGCGCCACCGGCGCCACCGCAGGGCCGCGACAAGCTCTCCGTCCTGCTGGAGGTGCTCGCGCAGCACGGCGGCAGCGGCAGCAGCGCGGCGGCGCAGGCGGCGGCGCGCACGCTCATCTTCTGCAACACGGTCGCGTCCGCGCGCGCCGTCGACCACGCGCTGCGCGACGCCGGCGTCGCCGCCGCCGCCTACCACGGCGAGGTCCCCAGCGCTCAGCGCGCGGCGGCGCTTGCGGCGTTCCGCGCGGGGTCTCCTCCGCGGCTCGTGGCGACTGATGTCGCCGCGCGCGGCCTCGATCTGCCGGAGGTTGGCCATGTGATTATGTTTGACTTCCCGCTGAACCCGGTGGACTACCTGCACCGCAGCGGGCGCACGGCGCGCATGGGCGCGCGCGGCCGCGTGACTTCCCTGCTCGCCAAGCGCGACCGTGTGCTCGCCGCCGCCATCGAGGCAGCAGTGCTCGCCGGCCGCCCCCTCGACGCCCTCACCGCGCGCCGCACCGACTACCTCCCTGGCGGCAAGCTCGCCGCCAAGAGCGGCAGCAGAGGCGGCGGCGGCGGCGGCAGCGGCAGCAGCGCTCGTCGTACTGGCAGCAGCGATGCGTCGGCGCGGCGGCCGCGGTCGGCGGCAGGGGGGGGGGGCAGGGGGGCGGCGGCGGGGGGAGGAGGGGGGCCTAGGGGAAAGGGGGTGCCAAGGCGCAGGCGGCGGGGCGGGGGCGGGCCGGGCGATGACTCGACTGGCGGTGTTTTGAGATGTGTATGTAGTAGAGGCGGTAGAGGCTGGGTACGTTTTTGCTTAATGTCAATATCAGTGGGTTGTGTTTTTGTGTACATGCACGGCTGGTTGACTTGGCCTCATGCTGCTGATGTTGTGCGGGTTGTAGGGCGCTGGTGCTTTGTATGCGGTCTCTGCTGGCCAGCTTCTCAATCATCGTGAATTGGATTGCACATGTGTACTGGATTATTTGTGGCATTGTTTGCTGGAAACATCCTAAATCATGCTGGCGACACTTCTAGGCATTGTTCACGTCAAATATCGGTGCGTTTGACCATTACTCTCTGTCACGAGAAGGGATAATGTTGAAGTTGCTGCACTGAACTGTGCAACGTTGCACTGAGTGACTCGCCTCTGGCACCATCTTGTCGTCTGGTTGTGAGTTTCAGGCCAAGGGCACAACAAGCAAACCCACATGACTGCATGCACAATCAACCCCAAGAGCCACCGCCCTCTCAACAAAAGTACCAATACCAACCAGCATACATGTAAGCATCAGCAACAGGGCTTCACTGACGGCAAACACAAGACTGTAGCGTAAAAGCTGTGAAGCAGAGTAGATCAACACTGTCATGAAGGTAGAGAGAGACACAGCAAAGCCAGCATAATTTAATGTTTGGATTGAAATGTCAGAATGTGTCTCTGCAGGACATCTTTGCCCATGTCCTTTAACTCATCTTTGCCCATGTCCATTAACTACACTCTTCCACCGGCGGTGCAACATGCGTTCACACCACAGCATGTGCTGTGCCAAATCGCTTACGCCGATGCCGATGGCAGACAGAGAGATGCATTGAAACTGCCTCTACGTGGCGCTGCGCGGTGCAGCACGAGCAGTGTCGGGTACTCCTGCCGCCACCCCCCTGAGTCGAGTCCTCGCTGATGCTGGTGGCCTTTTGAGACGGTGAGCGCGGGGCTGTCAGTGGGGCGTCACTGCTGAGCACTGATGCTGGCAGGTGCAAACCCTAACCCTAATGCTAGCCCGCGCCTCTCAGTGCGCTCACGCTGACAGGCACCATGTGTGTAGCTTGCGCTTGTGACTGAAATCTGTCGCTGTCCGCTGCTCCTGTGAGCACGTGAGTGGGGTGGATCACTTGAGACGTCCCATGAGGTCCACCAGCTCATTGGTCCTGTCAGCGTACTGCTTGTACTTGTCCATGTCTCTGCGGGCATCGCGGAGGAGGCAGCGACAGCAATGCTCAGATGATGAAACCGTCTCGTAACCCTTCTCTTTACAATAGCACTACCGAGGGCGTGCTGCTGCAGTTACAGCAGTGAGTATGCTGGCAAGGAAGGATCAAACGCATGAAGTGCGCGGCAGATGCCAAATGCAGTTGAAGTATGCAGGAAGTTGCAGTAAGAAGAAAGTTGCCTGCCAACGGCGCACGTGCTCAACTTCAAGTACCTGCGTCTCTCTCACCCCACTAGCACGTAGCCTTTTACGTCCACAACAAACAACACATTTCTACTATCAGTGGAGCATGCTACGCTACGTCTCAGGCAGCAGAATTGATGCACTGAAATGTTACCGATGCGACGCTCCTGCTGCGGTCAGGACAGCGTTGACCACTGCTGAGTTTGGTGGCACTGTGCCGCTGCCACATACGCAGAAGCGCATGCTCTACACATGCTGAAGGGCCTCTTTCCGTTAACATTCTGCAAGCTAATGGCGAGTACATTGCTACTTGTAAAAGGACCATGAATAACACACACACGAAAGGCCACATTCGCATGCTGGTGTTAGAAACCGCGGCTCCTCCATCACCACGGTAGTTGTCACCTTCCGACTGAGAATAGACAAAATACAGCATGCCCACAACATGAGCGCATGTATGCTGCGCCCACACATATGGCACCCCATGCCCGCACTCAGTATGTCGAGATGGACATTATGTGGTTGATTCGAGACCATCAGCGATGCTCAGCACAGCTAGGTTTAGGGTTGGGTACGCACTCACGTCGGTATGCCGTCATCGCCGTGCTGGGGTTAGGGTTGGGGCTACGCTCAGGGTTGCGTACGCATCAGCAACGCTCAGCATAGCAGGGTTGAGGTTAGGGGTAGGTACGCACTCACATCGGTATGCTGTCACCGCCATGCTGGGGTGAGGGCAAGGGCTAGGGTTAGCATTGCGTGCGCACTCACACTGGTACGCCGTAACGCCATCCTGGGGTAAGGGTTAGGCCTACACTTGGGGGTAGGTACGCACTCACATCGGTATGCCGTCATCGCCGTGCTTGTACATGACTGCAAGATTGAAGCACGAGGGGCCATGCCCCTGCGCACACCCCATTTCCAGCAGCCCCTTTGCCCTGTTCACATCCCGCTTCACCACCCCCTTGCCATCTCGTCTCAAGAACTGACTCCCCAGGTGGTAGCAGCTGTCGCTCGCCCCCTGCTTACAAGCTCCCTCCATGAGTGACAGCGCGCGTTCTTTGTCCGACTGGACGCCGTGGGGTCCTTCTGAGCCGTGCAGCAGCAGCAGGCCAAGGTGGTTGCAGGCCTGCGTGTGGCCGCCCTTGCACGCCTTGTCTGCGATGGTGTGAGGTTGATGGATGGAGAGTCACGCTTCAAGTCACACGGCAACGAGAGTGCTGAACAGGCTAGGGCAGAGTGACAGACACAAGTTGGGCGTTAGTGACGGTAGGTGCTGTCAGCGGTACTTGATTATGACCGCAGATACATCAAAGGCGTGTGGTCGAAGATGAAATTGAAGTGCATCATCCTCGCTCTGTGGGGCAGCAGGTCAAGGAGGCAGCAGGCCTAGCGCACTTAGCTACTGGCATCGAATGAATGACATATGTGGCAAACAGTGGCTGCTATTTTTCTGCCTTTCCAAAGAGTGCGAAGCTCTGACCTGACCCATTCAGCCTTGGAATATCACCAGCGGCAACTGTTGTACTGTTGGCGCAGGGCGGACAATGAGGTGCCGAATCACCTTGCTGATGCAACCACGTGGCAGCTCTGACAGTCGTGCATCACTATGGAAGTCCCCTTGCGAGAATGAATCACTGCAGTCAGTTACATGCGCTGCAACAGCACTCCGGGCTTCACTGCGTGTGCAGAAAAGACCGAGCAAACATGCTGCAGCTCGCCAATTGCCAATTGGTTGAATCTCTACAGTCAGTCACATGAGCCGCCACAGCATGCACTGCTGCAAAGCCTGCATACAACGAGATCGGACGAATATGCGCTGCTGCTGCTTGCAACTCGCGAACGCATCACCGACCGTGAGCAACAAAGCTGCAACTCACCAAATAATCGTGCTGCCTCCGTGTCATTCTGCTCCACGCCGACGCCCTTGAGGTGCAAGCGGCCCAGCAGGAAACAGCTGGGAGGGTAGTTCTTCGTCTTACAGTTGTGTGCATAGACGGCAGCAGCGCCTGCCCTGTCCTGCTTGACTGCGCTGATGAACTCCCCCACGCCATGGCAGGCGACGGGATCCCCTCTGCCCTCGTCACAGTCCATCTTGGCCAGGTCCATACTGGCACAGTAGACAGCCACGCAAAACACAAATAATAGCATCACAAGGAGCAGGACGGCGAATATTGAGCCACGCAAAGCAGGAGAAACAGCATCACAGAGGGGGCAGACGGCGATTCTTGGCATGGTCATGAAAGCACTCTCTGCCGGCGTGACAGACGCCACTTGCAAAACTTGCGATGCAGTCACATGCAACTTTAAGGCCACTGTATTTGCGGCTTTAAGGAGCATGATCTACAGCTCAAGAAGCAGCAAGCAGATAATCATGAGTCAGAGAGCTCCAATACACAGCGATGGCTCACCGCTTTTCATAGTCCTCATCGACGAGATCCAAGCGCATGGACATGCTTTCTATGAGGCTGCAGCCAGTATTCCTCTGCCAATCGTCTCAGCAGCAAGCGGTCTCCGGCACGAGTATCCGACAAACTTCCGAACAAACTTCAATTCTGGATCCATGGAGACCCCACCGAGTCAGGTTCAACTTGGGGGCGGGAAATGGGAGGAAGGGATCCGCTATGGGAGGATCACATCATCACACGTGGTTCATGTATGTACATGAACGTTTCTTGAGTTCGTGCTTACCCATTTGTCCTTTTATTGATTCTCGCAAGGGCGTGGAAAGCCCACTGACAGGTGGTAGATGTCCCGCTTCAAGCAATGCTGCATTGCGACCAGTACTAAGTAGCACTACGCTATTGCCAATGATCAATACTTGAGGTGTTGGTACAGTGAACATGATGATGCACCTGCAACAGGGGCTGCTTCATTCTTGTGGCAGGAGGATTGCACGAAAATCGATGTGACCGCTGCCTCATCATCAAATGATGCTGTCAAGCATGCTCAACAATGCTTGTGCACCGCAGCCAGTGGCCCCTCAGCAGCGCTCCACACTTACTAATGTGCCCCTTATTCGCACCATTGTGAGGACCTGTTGGAGAATCTATCATGATGCCGCATTCGGCGAATGCTCAATGATCGTTCAAGCCGAGTTGCAAGCTGGTGAACCTCAGCTAGCAGCCGATCAGCAACAAGCAAGCAGTAGAACTAATAATACTTGAATTGGAGAACCAGCAGCCTGCGTAGAGCAGTGCGCCGGCTGAGCATTGCATTCATGACAGCGCACATGTTTCAAAGCGCACGGCTGTGGAGTTCGGCACAGGCCTTGCCTTTCAGGCACCTTCTTCTGAGCAGTGCAGGCATGAGTCGGCAGCACAGGCGAACCCTAACCCTAGCCTAAAACTGGCAGCACAAGCGGCGCCGCCAAGTGGCGCTCTTGCGCAGCGACGCTTTTGACGGCGCAAGCCGCACACGTCAGCAAACACTGCCTGTCTATCCAGCTGTCACCCAAAGCTTGCGCATCAGCAGTCCGCAATGCGATCCTTCGTGCAATGGCCCTTCCTTTACCCTCCCCACGGGTTGGGGGAGAGGGGCAGGCAGTGGCACTGTCACTACCTTGCAGAGAATGCTGCTGAGCACTGCTGCAGTGATGCTGCCGCAAAGTGCCCTCTGCCGCAGCGCTCCGCATCAGCCAGGACGCTTCGCAACAGCGTCGCATAGCTCCGCTTGACTGCGGGCCATTCATGTGCAACATGGTCGGCACGCGCCGCCGCCGCCGCCGCTGCCGCTGCTGCACTGGCCCCTGCCCCGCCAGCAGGCGCGTTTATTTCGCATTCTCAGGCTCACAGCCGCTGCTGCTGCCGCTATTCGCAGCGCGCCGCCGCCGCGCCGCACCGAAATCAAGCACCGCCGCCGCCGCCGCGCGCGGTCATGGTGCGCCGCCCTCGCTGCCGCCGCTGCCGCCCTCCGCCTGCGGCGCGCGCACAACACTGCGCACGCGCACCTCCAGCCCCTGCTCCGTCGCGCGGTGCGTCAGCGAGTGCTTCTCCAGAATGGCCGCCGCGTCCGCCGCCGCCGCCGCCGCAGCAGCGGAGTCGCCTGCCGCCGCCGCCGCTGCTGCCGGTGCTGGCACCGCCTCCGCCGCCTCGCCCTGGCGCTGCCGCGCCGCCGCCTCGCGCAGCGACTGCGGCGGCGGCGCCGCGGCGAGGTCGCGCGCGTCGTGGCGGAACGGGCATGCGTTGCCCTTGGCGCAGCGCCCCTGCGCGAAGAAGCTGCAGGGCGGCGCCGCCGCTGAGCGCTGCTGCTGCGACTGCGCGGCGACGGCAGCGGGCTGCGTGGGGTCCGCCGGGTGCTGCTGGCCGCAGCGGCCGTCGCACCATGCGTAGCTCGCCCACGCGGGGCACACGGTGCGGCAGCGCGCGGCGGCGGGGTTGTGGCGCCAGGGGCAGCCGTCGCCTTGTCTGAAGAGGGGGAGAGGGGGGAGGGGGGTTGGGGTTTGAGCGTTGGTGCCGCGTGGCGCAGCAGCTGCTGCCTTGACACTGCAGCACGATGCGCCTGGTGAGAGTAGGGCACAGTGTGCGGCGGTTTATTGCTGCGCGGCGGTTTATTGCTGCGACATGCTCTGTTTCGATTACGCAGCGTCAGCATCACAGCTTGTCCTTGTTGAATTACAGCTGCAAGTGTAGACAGCTGCACAGCAGTAGCTGTCGCATTGATGTCGCATGTGTCCGCAACGAAGGATGTCGTGAACTGGTCTATCCATTAGGAAAAACACTTGCAGCAACGGAACCTCGAATCGATAATGGTGCTACCATAACTGAAACAAATGCGGCAGTGGACAGCGGCATGTCGGCGCTGAAGCGAGTCTTACACTCGGCAACATGACATGTATTCAATATCCGACGGCGTCCTGAGCACAGGAAACGAACAGTACGATGAATTGAGCGGATCGTACCTGCAAGCGGAGGTCATATAGAACACGCAATCTGTCACGCTCCGCTCCGCCATGGCGCTGTCGTCGCAGCTATCGCTGTCCCGCGCTGGCAGTTGGTGTACTCCCAGTACTCCTGTGTCCTATGCCTCTGACAGCTCACAGGACAGGTCCTGTGCACAGCACTGCGATGAAAACTGTAGAGAGAACTTTCGATGCGATGCCGAATCCGGTGGCGCTGCTACAATGCCGCTGCGCCGTGAGTGTGGTGCAGGTAAAGCTTGCTTGGCGCATGGTTTAGCCCCGAGGCGCAACGTTGCGCCCCCTGTCATTTTGGCCCGCAACGCTAACTGGGGCGCGAAATGGCGGGGCGCAACCTCTTCGGCGCAAGGGCAGAGGCTTAGCCACACAGTCCTGGTGTGGAGGAGACTACTCTGCGTGTCCAAAGTCACCAGTCCGAGTCAACAACGTACGGTCCAATCAGGGGTTTCCCTCCAGCTTTTAAGTAAATGAAGCACAGTCGGGGTTTTCCGCTCCTCAAGCGAAAATAATCAAGTACAAATCCGGAGCAAACACACCAATAAGGCGCACGAGACAAATTGGTGCAAGGGCGCTGCCCACGTGTGTTACTTGCAGACACGCGTGCGCTATACAGATACGCCGGGTCCGCGGCGTTGTCGTGGCACGAGACACGCTTCACAAGCGTCGCACAGTGCCTCATTGATCAGCGTGCACCGACCGCACTCCCATGGCTCCCCCTCCCCCTCAACCGCCGCAGATGCGGCAGCCAGCAAATCCAGCTCTAGATCTGCTGCGGGCCGCGCCGCCTGCGCCGCGGCCACCACCGGCGCCGCCGCTGCTGCCGCGATGGTAAAAGCGGGCGGTTGGCCTGGCGGCCCTGCCGCAATGCTGCTGGCGCCGCTGCTGCTGCTGCCAAGCTGCGGCGGCGCCATCGCTGCATGGCTCCCGCTGCTGCTGGCGCTGCCGCTGCTGCTGCTGCGCCCGGAGAACTCTTCGATGATCTCCACGCCGCGGCAGTCGTGCCGCGCTGCTGCCGCGATGGCGCCCGCGTGCGCCGCGCTGCCGCTGCCCACCACGAGCCCCAGCGGCAGCGGCGGCAGCGCCCCAGCGGCGCGCAGCGGCGGCGCCGCCAGCGGCGGCGGCGGCAGCAGCAGCTCGTCCACGTCCGACGCGGCGCGGCCCTTGGCAGTGGCAGCGATCGGCGGCGACGACGCCGCCGCAGCGCCGGCAGCGGCAGCGGCAGCGGCGGCGCCACTGGCCATGGTGCTGCGTTCCTGAGCAAGCATCTGGAAGAGAGCCGCCTGTATTTCTACTTGGCGCTCGGGGTTGCGGCCGTGGCCGTCGAGGAAGCCTGGGTCGCCGTCCATGTTCGCGCCGTCGTCTATGTAGTACATGGGGTCCTCCTGCGCGCGCGTGAGCGGTGCGCGGGGGGGGGGGCGAGGGGGGGCTAAAATCAGGGTTAGGACTAGCGGGCGGTGCGCGACGAGCACGTCGACAGATCAGGCACCACTCCGTGTCATGAGTGTTTGTGGCAGTTGCCTGTAGCATCGATGACTGTGACAGTTGCAACTGGTGTCAGTTGCAATGATGCCGCGTGCAACTGTGATGTCTCCACAGCACGCAGCGGGCACCCGTTCTGCTCTTTACGATGGCCTTGCCACCAGAGCCCCCCATGAATGTTCACCAGCAACTTCAACCGAGTCAGCGACACACTTGTGTCTGGCGGGCAAAAGCATCCTCTCTCTTGAAATAGGTCCTGCATCAGCAAAGCAAGTGCCAGCTTCAAGTGTGTAGGCACGTTCAGCAAAGAACTTCAAGTATGGCAATAGACCTACCTGAGACCCCCAACCAGCTGTGCCGAACCAAGGGGGCATCCCCCCTGAGGTGTCTGTCCCTTCCAGCGCCCATTCAAGGGGTATCTGCAAATAATTCTGTGACAAACGAGCACCGCAAAACCATCCACATCAGCAAACGGCAGAACTGATCAGCATCAACAATCAAATCAGGGCTGTTGCATGATAAAGTACCAATTGGCGTCCATACATTTGTGGGGAGCTCCTAGGTTATGCAGCCGAATGCACTCAAGTGCATGCTGCGTACAGCTCAAAAGCCCGGAGTCTACTAAGAAGCCCCCCGGAGCCCCTCGGGCGGAGCGCTGACGCCAAGCGCCACATCCGGATGCTTCCACAGACATGAATCGTCAAGTGGCCACAGTTGCAGCGACCGTTGCGTAAGCAACCCTGCACTACTTGGCTGCGCTATGTGAGCTGCGCAATGTGGTGCAATTTTAGTTCTATTATGGCATGAGACTGGGGCCATCGGCGCCAACGCGTCGACGGCCGCGCTGCCAGAAAGCAGGCCGCACCATCAAAGCGAAACCGCTGTGACGGTTGAGAGCACACGCGCTGCTTCTGCCTGCACCACGAAACCCTAACCCTAACCCTAACCCTAATGCAGAGGGTGACGGGCTGCTGCGCGACTTTGCGCGAACGGCGCTCGCAGTTGTGGCAGCAGCCCCGACCCTAACCCTAACCCTACCACACATAACCCTACCCCCGACTCTCACCCTGACCGTAGCCCTGACGCATGCATCCAGATCAGCGCTCGGCATCGTGCCCAAACTCTTCAAGTGCTTGCCATGGAAATCTCAGGCACACCTCAGTGGGCACAGCAACTGCAGAGGCATACTGATGATAGTATAGCCTTCCTGGACTGTGCAGGTGACATTGATGCCTGGTCGGCAGAGAATACAAATCAGGGCCCAGCTTCAACGCTCAACAACACGACATCTGGTGCCACCTGAGGCAAACTTCCGCGGGCACAGCGACAGCAGCTTGTCGTGCCAGGTATGCGACCTTGCGGCCTTAGGGTGACGGGTTAGGGTAAAGAGGTAAAATTGGGGTGAGTTAGGGTTACACCTAGAGTTAGGGGTCAGGGTTGAGGGTTAGGGTTAGGGTTAGGTTAGGGTTAGGGTTCGGCAACGGGTCTCCAGGCGCCTGTACTACCTGAGGCAAATCTCCATGGGCACTTGAGCGAGCAACCTTGTCGTGCGAGGCATGCAACCTTGCGCCCCTAGGGTTACGGTGAGGGTTAGGGTCAGGGTTTAGAATTCGGGTGTGGGTTAGGGTTACGGTTTGAGATTAGGGTTGGGATGAGAGATGAGGTTAGGCCTAGGGTGAGAGGGATTAGGGCAGGTTTAGAATCGCCACTTGGCTGCTGTGTTGTACACTTTTTATTCAAGTATCGCTCAGGGCGCGCAAAAGCCCAGATGAATGGTATCTTACTTGAAGCTTGCTGTACGGAATCTACTTGTCGTGTGACAGTCTGAAAGTGTCTCAATGACAGCCACTCAAACGCCGCCGCCGCCAAATGGCATCTCGGGATGTGCATGGCGGCTGTACATGCGTGGACTCTCGCACAGGACACTGCAAATGCTTTCCTGGCGTCAGCTCAAGTACACAAGTGTACATGGGTATGCTTCCAAGGTACGTCGAGGAGTATGTACATGTGAACATACGCCACCCACAACATGCGCTGTAGATTAAGTGAACTCGCAATGCACCACCAGAAGCACACACACAGCTACGGCATGTACCTGTAGGAATATGTATATGCTGTCGTGCAGGAAGTCGGGCCTCTGGCTGTTGTGGTCGCCGTCCACCAAAACCTGTGGCAGCGAGCAACGCAGGGGGTAGGCAGGTACGCACTGCGCTGAGCACTGAGGCAGTTCAGAGGGTGGGGTGGGCACTTCAGCACTTCGACATACAGCGGGGTGGGCTAAGGTAAGGCGCAGAGGACGAACTTTTAGCCTCGGCCCTCTACAAACCCCTGATTCGAAGAGGTAGAGCAAGAGACACGTGAAGGTGGGGCAGGTTCCCTGTAGCTCAGGTGTGCTGGTGCTGCAGTACTGAGGTGAGGATGAGGCGAGCACTGCTGCTTACGTTTCTGCCATACGTGCACCAGCGTTCATTGCGGGCCATAGTGTTAGCAACCCTAACCTTAGCCCTACCCCTAACCTTTGCCAATTTGCTGTCGCAGCGTGCGCTGCAGTAACGGGTCAGCCACCTTGCGGTGGGCAACCGCAACTTTGTTGTGTCTTGCCACCTACAGCGATGCGCCGTCGAACATCCAAGCCAGGAGAAATGTATGGTGGTACTGTTTGACTCGTGGCCAATCGCTGCAGCAGCGGCGACCACAGTTACTGGTGGAAGGCACTTGCGGCAAACCATCCCTTGTCACCTAGAGCTCTACGGTCTTTTAATTCGTTTTCATATGGGGCTCACCAGGTTTTTATCGCCCGCGTAGGCGTCGTGTATTTGCTGCGAGTGGTGCGCGCGGATGAAGTCGTCGCCGGTGGCGTGGACAAAGAGGGCGGGGATGTAGGTGCGGTTGGCGTGCTCTATCGGGCACAGGTCCTGCGAGAACAACGCGCAGAGGCACGCGCGTCACCGACACGTACGTCGCGCGTGCATCTTCAAGTGCACATCTTCAAGTGCGAACTGCATGCAGCACGCAGCAGAAGACGTTGCGGGGTCCTTTGCGGCGCACAAGCCGTCACGCGCCATGCGTGCGTCCTACGAGTGCGCCTTCGTGGGCCTGTGCACTCTGAACGCAAAAAACAAACAAACAGGGCAAGACGTGGCAGCAGCCACCAGCATTTTTCAGTGGCGCATGGGCTTTGCGGGCTGAGGTTGGGAGTTGCAGGCGAGAACTGGTGGGCATTTTTTTGCATCTCCTGATGCCAGGCGTCGCTAACCCTAACCCTGAACCTTAGTGTAACATGCATGCCTGCGCAGCGCAGCGCGACGCTACCCTGGCCGCAACACAATGCGGAGCGGCCAAACATGCGCTCTCCGTCTGCTGTTGAACTTTGCCTCTGCTGCAAGGTGGCGTTCAGTTGAAAAAGCCCGACTCGTCTCTCCGGGCTGCGGCGGCGGCGAGGGCGCCTTGATGTTGAAGTCGGAGGCGAAGCGCACGCTGCCGCCACGTTGTTCGACGCGCCACAGCGCGGCCAGTTTCAAAACTTTTTTTGTTTACCTTCATGTTGAAGTTGGTGGCGCGCGCCTTGCTCGCGCATACCGTGCGCAGCGCGGCGTTTGCCATGAGGCGCGGCACAACCACGGCTAGGCCAACTTCATCAAAAGATCACCTTGATGTTGAAGTTGGCGGCGCGCGCCACGTCCGCGCATACCATGCGCAGCGCGAAGTTGGCCACGAGGCGCGGCACGGCGAGTCCTGCGTCAAAGAAAACAACTTCACCTTTGTCAACTTCAATAAAGAAGCTCACCTTGATGTTGAAGTTGGCGGCGCGCGCCACGCTCGCGCGCACCATGCGCAGCGCGACGTTGGCCACAAGGCGCGGCACGGCGAGCCCTGCGTCGCGGCCGCGCTGCACCATCTCGTTGGCCAACAGCGTCAGGTCCGCAAACGCGCTGTCGAGGACCATGGCCGCGATGCCTGAGAGAGGCAGAAGGCGGAGCGAGAGGTGAGAGGCGGGGGCAGGCGCTGAGCACTGCTGCTGATGTGCCTCATAGAGCCATCAAGGGAAGTGAGAGAGCTGCGCCATTGCGCTATGCAGGCAACAGCGCCAGGTCCGCAAACGCGCTGTCGACGACCATGGCGGCGATGCCTGCACGCGCACGCCGCCGAGCAACTAAACCAAACCGATCCATACTTTGTGTTCTGATGATGGGGAGCACAGCTTGTACGTATGATTCTCCAAACTTCAAAGGTTGTAGGTGTCTCAAATGTCAGAAGGTATGCAGAGGCGGAGCTGGGCGCCGATGCCGCTGTGTATAGTATAGTGTATAGTATAGAGGGGCGCGAGTGTGCGCTCCTGAAGAAGTTGAGGTATAGAGAGCGCTGCGCCTAGTGGCCGCCAGCAGCTTGGGTCCGCATATGCGGTAAAGCGCACCACAGGCGATGCGGAACGAACACCTTTCAAGACTGCGGGCAAGTGAGTGGTCTCACGATTTGAGTGCTGTGCCACGTGCGCTAAACTCTAACCCTAACCCTAACCCTAGTAGAGTTCTGAGCAAGTGCTCTAAAGAGCACAGCTGACCCGCGGACATGGAACTTAGTCGCCTGTGATTCCTAGAGGCAAACTGTTTTGATTTTTTGAAGCCGGGCATTGAAGTGGACAGTTGAGTTTAATATTTCTGCGTCGCCGTGCCGGCACACGTAGTGGCAGCGAAAACAAAACAAGGCGCGCACTGCTAACAAAAAACGTTGTGAGAAACAAGCTGAACTCCTATCAATGACATGGGTCCCTGCCGTGGTTGCGGCATTCATGGTGCATTTGCACCTCGGATGTCTATGACAGGCGCGAAATCGAATGAAATCAAAGTTTGAAGTGGTGAAAGAAGGCTTGTGGCTGGGTCCCTGTAGCGCTGCAGCAGCGCAGTCGCGGCCACCCATGTGAGTTGAATTTGGAATAAAATGTACCTGGATCCCTGTCGCCGTGCAGCAGTGCAGTGGCAGCGCCCATGCTGCGGCCCCAGAGTGCCACCGCACCAACGTCGCCGGATGCACGCAAGTGGTTGATGACGGCGCCCTGAGGCCAGCGGGGAAGCGTCACAGGCAAGTTGAAGTTTGACAACAACACTGTTGAAGTAGTGGTAAGGGTGCTGAGCATAGCGCAAATCTAGCACATGCCAGTATAAACGATGTGAACGTCGATGACGGCGCCCTGAGGACAGCGGGGCAGCGCCACAAGCAAGTTCAGGCACAACATAGTTGGAGTAGCGGGTGGGTTAGGGTTAGGGTTAGGCGGCCTTCCATCATGAGCCTGGCTCACACAGCATGTTCAAAGAGCTTGAAGCGCCACCGCGCCGACGTCACCGGATGCGCGCAAGTGGTCGATGACGGCACCCTGAGGGCAAGTGAGCAGCGTCACAATCAAGTTGAAGTAGTGGTGAGGGTGCTGAGCACAGCACGCGGCGGCATGCTTGATCGATCTGCTGTGAGCTAACACTTCAAATAGCCCCCACCCTACCCCTGAGCCCTACATGCCTCAAAGTTGTCTTATATCTAACACCCTGATGTTGACCTGAGCCCCTACCGCTTGAAAAACTCCTGCACAACTTACTGCACTCTTGACGTGCAGGTTGCACTCACCAAGCCATCCTACTTTTAAGTTTGCTTCTGTACAACACCCTTACATGAGCCCTACCCTCATACTTCAGCACAACTTTCACTTTATGGATACAGTAACTCCAGTACAAGTTGTGATGCTTCACTGTTGAAGTACGTGTTGCACTCACCAGGTTGTCCCTCTCCCAGTAATATCTACTTCTCAGTTTGTTCCTTTGTGTAAAACCTTGAACTTGACCGGAACCACACATGTACTCAGTGCACCTTACTTTTGACTTTATGGATACAGTACTCTAGATAAGCACTTCACTGTTGAAGTATGTGTTGCACTCACCAAGTCGTCCCTCTCCCAGTACCCCAGGCTGACGTACTCGCCGTCGCTCATGCCACTGCCGCTGCAGTCAAAGGCCAGCAGCGTGGCGCCCAGCGACAGCACCAGCGCCAGCTGCGGCAGCGCCTCTGGGCGAGCGCTGCTGTTGCCGTGCAGGTACACCACGCACGGCAGTTGCTGCAGAGTACAGCGGCGACGAGAGTGTGGCAAAGGCAGCGTGAGTGTAATGGCACCGTACGCATGGCAGTTAGATGCTGCCTCAGTCCTAACCCTAGTCCTCGGGTAAGACAGCTGCGCCGGACGAGTGCTGCTGTTGCCGTGCAGGTACAGCAGTTGCTGCGCAGCGGCGAAAAGCTTGAAGTGAAAGCACTGAGTGTATGGCAACCAGTTTGAAAAGCTGCATCCCAGTAGCCCTGACCCTACTCCTAGGGTAAGACAGCTGCGGCAGCGCCTCCGGCCGAGCGCTGCTGTTGCCGCGCAGGTACGCCACGCACGTCAGGTGCGGCACATCACAGCGGTGAAGAGAATGTGATGAAGGCAGTGCACGTATGAAGGCACTGTATGCATGGCAGCTGCTCGTTTTCTCGCTGAATCTTCCCTTAGTCCCAACCCTAGTCCTAGGGCAAGACAGCTGCGGCGACACCTCCGGACGAGCGCTGCTGCTGCATGCAGGTGACCACGCACGGTAGTTGCTGCGCACGGGCGGAAAGCTCGTGGTTAAGGCGCCGCACAGTTGCAAGCTGCAGCAGGGCAAGCGGTTCTCGCGCAGCAAACTGACAGCAGTCCTGGCCCTAGCCCTCAAGGATCGGCTACAGAATCACACTCGCAGTGTTGTGAACTGCCTCCAAACTGCTTCTGATTTTTTTTCGAACACCATGTACTGTTTGCAGACTCCCGGGGCTGCTGTCGGGACGGCTTGCGCCTTCTTGAGGCACCAGCACGCTTGCAGCCCACAACCGCAAGTTCGTACTGCCGCGTTGGAAAACTTGAAGTTGAGGATGGGGTCGCCCGTCCCAGCCTAGCAGCACCGTTGCGCTGGCAGCGACCGCACCTTCTGCGGCAGTTGCTGCGCGCCACCCATCAGGAGGCGGGGCTCCCCCAGGGGCTGCGCTTGAGCGCTGAGCACTGTGGAGCTGAGGAAAAAAATCTAACCCTAACCCCAAGAACAAACACGGCGGAGCACTTGGGGACAGTCGCTTGCGGCAGCAGCGCTCACCTCCGCCACACGCCACCCATCGGGGGGGGGGGGGGGGGGGGGGGGCTCCCAGGGGCTGCGCTTGAACGCTGCTGCGCACTGTTGAGCACTGGGGACAGGCACTGTGGAGCACTAGCGTGCGGCAGCAGCACTCACCTCAGCTACACGCCACCCGTCGGGCTCCCAGTGGCTGCACTTGAGCGCCATGCCGCGCGGGTTGGTAAGCTCAAAGTCGCTGCGGCGGAACGCGCGGCCGTTGAACTTGAACTTGCGCGGCCCCAACGACCCTATCGAGTACCTGCGGGGGGGGGGGGGGGGGGGGGGGGGTAGGTATGTGTGCACGTCACGATGAGCAGTGCGCGTGAGCTGCAGGATGAGACAACTAAATGTATGTTGACATGTGCACATGTGCTAACCTCGCGTGCGCTCATCGGGCGCCAACACGCATGTGCGCATGTGATCACACTGAAGTGCTGTCCTTATCCCAATGGCCTCGACTGATCAAAGTAAGGCATGGGTCGGGCCACGGTGGCCCACATTTATGATCACACTCCAGAGTTGGGACGAACCCTAACCCTAACCCCCCCTTGCAATGCTACAAAGGCGCTGCCGCCATGCCCGAATTATACGTAGCGAGCAAGGTGGTATGAACGTCAAGTACGCGATATGTGCACCTGAATTCCCGAATGACAGCGTTCACCACATCTGCATATCCTCGCCCGTGCGCTCCTCAAGAACCCACCCAAGTACAAACTTCAACATAAACTTCAAGCTCAGGTACCGTCATGTGCCAAATAAGGCCGGTCGGTCAAAGATTTAGAATGGTCAAAAAAAGCACTCGGACACTGAATAAGGACCACGCAAAAAAAGCACCAGGCGCAATTAGGACAGGGCCCTCAAAACACCTCCAATTGGGCACTATATGACCATCAGCGAGACCTGCAATACAGTGCGTGTCTGCTTTGTTTCGCGTTGCACGATCCCGGAAACACACTTGAAGTTGCATTGACGCGAAAAACGATTTCGCGCCAAGCGGCTGCATCACACAGTGGTCAAAGACAGCTCAAAATCTTAAGGGTGTTATCTCCACCCGCGAGCCCCAACAGCAGCACTAGCAATACCACCTCCAGCTCCATCCTCACATTCAGACGTGGAGGTACTTGCTTGCTTTCCAAATGATGTGCAAGCCACAATAGGGTAACCACACAAAAAGTACCACCAGGCCTAAATAGGAATGCCCAAAAAAACACCCAGGCCTAATAAGGATCGGTGCCCGGTACGCTCCTAATTCTTGACTGACCGGCCTAATTTGGCACATGACGGTAGCGGACCTGGCGCTCGGAGGCCGAATGACAGCGCTCACCACCTCCACATGGCCCCGCCACCCCAACTCCTCAAGCGTCACTGAAAAGGAATTCACTAATGCAAACTTCAACATGGATTTCAGGCATACATGGGCGTTTGCCATCTCAGCATGTGCCGGCCAGCACGACCTTTAAGGCGTCTCTGACTGCAAGTCCACGAGTACAACTTCAACAACGACTTCCTGTACAGGCCAGCTGATGCTTGTACAGTCAGCACCGGCTTTATTTCTACAAATCTATGTACTCGGAAGTATACTAAGTACACATTGCGCGAACCTCGCTCTCAGCAGCCGTGTAACACCTAGAGCTCACCAGCTCCAAGTCCCCCGCCACCGCGAGTCCTCGAGTACGAGTCAGAGTGACCAGACTTCAAGTGCGCATACGCCATGCGCACCTGGCTCTCGGCGGCCGTATGATAGCATTCACCAGCTCCATGTACTCTGCCACCACGAGTCCCCCGAGTACGAGTCAGAGTGACCAAACTTCAAGTGCGCCCACGCCATGCGCACCTGGCTCTCGGCAGCCGTATGATCGCGTTAAGCAGCTGCGCGTAGCCCGCCACCACGAGTCCTCGAGTACGAGTCAGATTAACCACACTTCAAGTGCGCACATGCCCCGCAACCTGCGCACCTGGCTCTCGGCGGCCGTATTATCGCATTCACCAGCTCCGCGTAGCCCGCCTTTGCCATCTGCAGATACGACATGTCGTCGCCATCAGGGTCGATGCCGGCACCGTCCTCTGCCGCGGTGAGCGCGCTGCTGCGCCTGTCGCCGCCCTGCTGCCTGTCCTGCGCCGCCGCCGCCAGCATGGAGTGCCGGTCGTTGCCTGCGGCGCCGCGCGCCACGCAACAAGTGTCAATGGTGGCGGCGGCGTGTGGCCCCAAATTAGGGTTAGGGTTAGGGTTAGGGTAACCCTAAGTGTGCACGCAGAGGCACACACAGGGTGTGCGCGGTCGCGCGGCTTCAGAGTGCACATACATACCATCTGCATTCCCCCACGATGAATGGAGTGCCGGTCGTTGCCTGCAGCGCCGCAAGCCGCAGAACGACCGTTGGTCGCTGTCAACGGTGGCGGCGACGTGCGGTGTTGCCGCGTGTGCGCGCAGAGGCACGCGAAGAGTAGTCCGCGCGATTGCACGGCTTCAGAGTGCGCATACATGCGTCTGCATTCTCATATGGTGATTACGCGTGTGCGCGCAGAGGCACGAGCGGAGTCTGCGCGGTTGCACGGCTCAGCGTGCGCATACATGCGGTCTGCAGTCTCATATAGCGGTCGCGAGTTTGTATGCGTTTGAGTTTTCGATTTGGCGCAACAGCCCCACACGACGGTGATGTGCAATGCGCACCGGCCAGAGGCATTTCGCTAAAGCCTGCCCGCTCCGTCATGGTGATGCTCAGCAGCCGTGCTCCCTCGACAAGGGAGCAGACTGCCACTCCTTTTCCGCTAGTCACTTGCAGCTTATCGCAACAGGCACTTCATGTTTATGTGCATCTGGCTATGATGATCTAGCTACTCACAGGAGGCTGAGACATCTGCCGCACTACCACTATTCCAGCGCCGCAGCCACTGGCGTGTAGCGCGCAGCACTGCAGGAGCTCGCTGTGGAGAGCCAGAGCCGGCAAACGCCCGGTGTTCAGGCCACTTCACGTGCCCTCACTGCAGCACCAGCAGTGTGTGCACATGAGAGCGCATCGCCACTCTTTGGTGCAGACATTGCGGATTTATGAGGTTTGACCCCCGAGTAGAGTTGCTGGGGTGACTTGTGGCATCCGAGTCGATTTGCCACCGAGTAAACTCCCTCTGCCAAACAGACCGAGTCATGATTAATGTGGTCAGCGAAAGAGCGAGACGATTTTTACTCAACCCCCGAGTAAATGACCAGCACCTCGCTAGGCAAGTAATGGCGAGTAATGCGGCAACATGATCCGATTTTTACAATTGCATTGCAATGTCCATCGTCGTCTCGGAGTCCTTCTTGATTCCATCGCGCCTCAAGCAGGAAAGTTGCACTTAGTCTAGTTACTGAGGCACAGACTGTTGCTGGTTTTGTCGAACTTGATGTGACGAGTGACGTCGCGTTTCTTGCCAAGCTTTTACGGTGCAGCAGCTACAGAAGCCTCCCAAGAGCTTCTTCTCCTCCGTGAGATGCCCGTCCTCGACCTCCGAAGCTTGGTTGTTGCGTTGGATGACTGAGTATACTTTAGAAACTCCACGCGTGCCATTTTTCATGAAGGCGCTTAGAGCATGTGGCTGCAGGCAGTGCGGTGGGACTTCCAGCTATGTAGTACATCTGCTGCTGCAGCGTCAGGATCTGCTGCTTCACAGCATCGTATTTTTTGGCACACCCACCAACCCGGTAACCCCGAAGTCGGCCCGACTTCGGAATAAATTATTCGATTCGACCTGTCGGGACTTCCGTCGTTTCGGAAAAGGCCCCACCACACACACACAGCATGTGCAGCTTTGAAGAATCGGTGTGGGACACCACACCGAGTAATTTCTTGTAGCATCTCTGGCAGACCGAGTGATTTATCACCGATTTCAATCGGTGTGTCCGGGACCCCGAGTTGCGAGTACAACTCGGTCAAAAATCGATTCACGACTCGGTCTGCCGAATAAATCGGCAATGTCTGCTTTGGTGTCGCGCGGGTCGTCCGTGAACGCCGCCCCGGAGACGCGGCGAGCCTGACTGGACTCCAGTACACTGGTGCTGATGGTCAAACTATTACACTCTTGACAGGCAATGTGCTACGCACACGGCAACGCCTGGTGGTGACAGCAGCTGCAGGTATGGTTCGTTTGAACGTCTTCTTCAACTTCAACTTCAAAATGCTAGAATCTCTACACGAGCTGCAAGACAAACGCGTCCTTGGTTCGATGCTCAATTTATGTGTCATCCGGTCGAGATCGACCTCTCTAGCATTGCTCGAGGTAAACATCGTTGCCAGCGAGATTGAGATTTGAAGTCGGCGACTCGTACTTGTGGTTGCATACGACGTATGTGACTGCTGGTCTGTCGCTGAGCCATCTAAGACGAAAAATGATGTTTGCGTCGCTCATGTATTGCAGCCCCAGAGCATCACTGTAGTGGCCAACACACCGACTTATGCGATACACATCCTTACTATGCGATCCGACTTCAGCATCAGCTTACCTACAGCAGCTGCAAGGGCTGTTTCCCTGAAGGACGACTCCCGTGCTCCGTGACTAGACCCCCCAGTTCCCAAGGAGCGCATGCTACCGCCATCCTGGCCAGAGCTTCGCCTCGATGGAGACGATGTCTTGTTGCCCATCGTCTCTCTGTGTACGCAGGAGCTCCCGAAAACAAAGACGCAGGCCTGTGGCGAACTGGCTCTGACAGAAAATACTAGGCGATGTACCGCCAGATTGAATAGTGGCTATTAACACTGCGCTAACGGCGACGTACACGCATCCTCGGCGAACAAAGCAGACGAAGCCTTGCAATGAAACCCCCCCTTTTGATTCCAATCCCCCCCTGAAACGGCTCGTAGCCCTCAGGAGCTGCTGCAGCGGCGCCACGACGACTGCAGAGTTTATTGGGGTTGTGCCGCGGTGGGCAACAGCAGCACGAAACGAGAGGAGTGACCATTGTTAGCACCAGCCGAAGGCCCTCTGTAGCTGTCCAGGGGCACAAGAGACAACAGCTGCTCACCGAGTTGTTGTCTTAGGCACCAGTTGTCAGCCCAGCATCAAAGCGAGGGCCTGGCCCTTATACGGTGCAGGGAGACATTGTTGAGGCGAAAATAATGCCGTCTGATCATAAGCCGGGCCATCCGGCCAGCCCAACCCACGGACACGCACACCGGGTGTCTCATGGTTCCGACGCGCGAAGGTGGGCAACGAGCAGGACAGCGACTCCACAACGTTTTGCAGCACGCCTTAGCAGCTGCGTTTACAGCGGTGTATGTAGTATCAGCGCTGCTGATTGCTCTTACTCACCAGGACGCTTTGCCCTAGTATGTGTGCGCGCGAAGGTGGGCATCCAACGGGACAGCGACTGCACATGCGTATTGCAGCACGTTCTAACAGCTGCTTTGTCTACAGCGGTGTATGTAATATTGGCGTTGCTGATGGCTCGGTCTGACTAGGACGCTTTGTCCCTGTATGTGTGCGCGTGCCCGCAGGTCGTCTAGGTCTGGGTCAGTTGTGTTTCCGGAAGCCACGGACGAGGGGAAGCCCAAACTGTTCGCGCGGCAAAGCTTTCTGGTGACTGCTGACAATGAGGCGATGGCGGAGACTATACTGGAGGCCAGAAAGCTAGGTGCGCAGGCTTTCACAGGAACTGCTGATGAGCACTTGGGATCGTCGGTGCACCCTGTCGGTGCAAGCCATTTGACTGTCTTAGCGGCAACATGAGGATTGGCACCATTACGTCCGTGACAGCCAGACAGTGAACTGCCTGAGGCAGAAATAAGAGGTAGAGAGCAGGGCAGTAGTGAGTCTGCTCAGGGGGGGTACAGTCCTAAGGTACGTCAGAGAGCGCGATACGCCATGTTGATATGATAGCATGACTGTCGGAGTGTCACATCATGTGCACTGGAAGACACAAAATATCTATTAAGCTACCGAGCATCACCCCTGCAGTGTATCATGGCCATAACTTGCACAAGAACTGCTGGGGCACTGCATGAAGCAGTCAACGCTGCAGTGCATTCTTGTTGACTTCTGTCCAACACAGCTGCAGGCGGACCTTCATTTAAACGACACATCTCAGGTAAACAGCGAGCCAGCCCTTGAAGCTGTAACATTGTGTGCATGCCGCCGCTCTGGACGTAGCGGACTGCCCTGTGCGTTTGGGCAACAGACAAGGCGCAGATGCTGATAGACCGAGACCACAGTGCAGCTCATAGAACTCACCAGTGACATTACCAAGCACTTGCTGTGGCCAGCAATATACATTTGCATTCGCTCATTGACCCATGCACCGCCTCGGCAATGGAAGAGCGGAGCTCTGTCATGGGTGTGCTGACGACTTGCCTAGCTGTAGGCAATGGATTCACGCTCATCCACCGCTGATTTTCTGTCAAGTGCACCCATGCAGAACTAATTTGCGGAGCGGCGCCGGCCAGTCACAGACTGTGGAGCACTCACTTCCGGCGCTCACTGCGCATTCATTCGCTGATGCGCCCGCCTCTGCTTCAAATTCAACAGTGCCGCGGCGGCGCACTGCCAATTCATATACTGTGTAGTGCATTCATTCATGAACGCATTCATTCGTGCATGCCATTTAGCGATGGAGCGGCGGCGCTCCGTTGCGGACGACGGCGGCATGCGCGCCCTCGCGCTTCATGCATTCATTCATTCATTCATCCATTTGTTCATTCATTCATTCACTCATTCGCCCACTCAGCAATGGAGCGGCGGCGCTCCGCTGCGGACGACGGCGGCATGCGCGCCCTCGCGCTTCATGCATGCATTCATTCATTCATCCATTTGTTCATTCATTCATTTACTCATTCACCCACTCAGCAATGGAGCGGCGGCGCTCCGTCGCGGACGACGGCGGCGTGCACGCCCTCGCGCGCCGCGCCAGCGCCGACGACAAGGCCGCGGCGATGGCGGCGCAGGCAACTGCGGCGGCGGCGGCAGCAGCGGCGGCCGCCGCCGCAGAGGCCGCGGAAGCCGAGGCGGCGGCGGCGGCGGAGGCGGCGGAGGAGGGGGACAAGCCGCACCTGGATGAGCGGCGGCGGTCGAGCGCGATACAGAAGCTGCCGCCGCAGCTGCGCGCGCTGATGCAGCAGTCGGACGAGAACGGCATTCAGCAGAAGGTGAGAGCGGAGGGGGTTGGTTACTGGTAGGGCTAGGGTTAGGGCAGGAGGCTGCCTGATCAGCAACTCTACGATTAGGGCTGCCGCCGCATAGCTGCGCGCGCTCATGCAGCAGTCGGACGAGAACGGGATACAGCAGAAGGTGAGAGCGGGGGGGAGGGGGGGGTGGGGGGGGTAGGCAGGGGCTGCCTGACTGTTAACCTCAAGATTAGGGCTGGTGGGCTCATGGTGCAGTTAAACGAAAATGCGATTCGGCAGAAGGTGAGCGAAGGGGGGCGGTAATGGCTAGGCTCAGACGGGGGTTAGGGCGGGTGAGGCCTGATTATTAATAGGGTTGAGGCAATAAGGGTTCCACGCTCATGGTGCAGTTGGTTGAAAACAGCTTCTAGCAAAAGGTGAGCTGAGTGTGTGTTAGGGTTGGGATTAGGGCTAGGGTCAGGGCAGGGGTTGCCTGAAATCAGGCCCGACCCCCCGTAGATTAAGCCTGGGGCGGTGGGGGTTCCACGCTCATGTTTGAGTTGGACGAGAACGGCACTTGGCAAAAGGCAAGGTGAGGGCGTTTAGGGCTAGAGTGAGGGCGGGGGGGCGGGCAATCATCTCCACTTTGTCTGCACTTTGCTGTTATTTGAAAGGGGGGGGGGGGGGGAGGTGCTCAACGGTCACGTGTCACTAAATGCGCTGCAACATTGTCTTCATGGCTTCAAAGCAGTATTGATGGTTGGAGTTGAATACTGTGTGCAGCGCTCATCCCCGCATATTATGCACGCTCGCAGCCGAACCGCTCAGCGCGTCCCAATTTGTCGTGCTGCCCCTGCCCGCAGTGGGAGGCCCCCCCCATGCATCACCAGCTCACGGGAGTGCAGGAGGCCGCAGACGCTGAGGAGGAGTCCATACATGTGTCCGCAGACAGGTACGGCTCGCTTTTTAATGGCTCCAGGTGAAGTTGAACGTGGGTTGAAGACACAAAGGGATGTCCGTGCATGCCTCCGCAGACGGGTACGGCTCGCATTTTACATGGCTCCAGTTGTTGAACATAGCTTGAAAACACAAAGGGAAGTCCATACACGTGGCCGCAGACAGGTGTGGCTTGCGTTCAACATGACTCCAGCTGACACAGAATTCAACTTGAAGACAACTATGCAATGTGTCGGCTGACAGGTGCAGCGCGCGTTCAACATGACTCCAGTTGAAGTTGGACATGGCGACGAAGTCAGCGACCGGGAAGTGCATCTTTTGAATTTAGAATGGTGGCCCCCGATCCCGAGGAGAAGTCCATTCAACATTAATTCTACAGGAATGTAGTTTTGCATCGCGGTTCGGGGGTGGCAACCTGCAATCGCATCAGCACGTTGCACTTTATCTGCAAGAGCTTCACTGCGGCAGTTACTCATTGTCGCGGCACAAAGCCAACATTGCTCCGGCTAAAGTTCAATGTAGCATTGAAGTTAGAGGAAAGGGAAGTGCATATCAGGTTGAAGTTGGACGTGATACCGCAGTTGAAGGCATGGCAAAGTGCAAGAGCATCAGCACACACTGGGGTGGTGCTGCGCAGGAACTGTGCTGCGCTTCTTGGTTCCAGGAGAGCTCAGTCGCAGGCTGTGCTGCACTATTAGATGATTCAGATCACCGCAGCAAGTTTTTTGTACAAGGCAGAATGGCGCGAACAGAGCATAATTCTCTGGAATCAGTGGTGTTAATAAGTAGGGGGGGGAAGGTAGGGCTTTCCCACCAATTCCAATTTTTGTGCCTTCTCGTTTCCTCGTGTTTCATAAGGTGCGACACAAATATAAGAATTGGTAGGAGAGCCACAACTAGGGTTCCCCCCCCAGTGTGCTGGCGCATAGAAAGAGTCGAGCCGCAAGGCAGCATACCAGCTGAGCGGCGCTTAGAGAGGCCGCGTAAGGCACAGTAGCAACGTATTATAAGTAGCTAAGCCCACCAACGCTCACCGGCAGCTTCATGGCGCGAGCAAGCAGCAAAAGCAGCCAGCGTTTGAAGTTCTGCCCTTTTTTCTGAGGCCGAATCCTGTTATTGCTTGCGCCACGGTGCTTGTCAGCGCGCCGTGGATAGCAGCCGACAGTCCACGATACATAGCATCAGTTCGTCCCATTACAAGTGCAACGCGCGCTGTGTCGACATCGTTTCATCAAGCTTTCTTGAGGTTGTTGCAACAGGCGCCCTCAACAACAAGCGTACAGCAGCTGCAACACACAGCGAGAGCATGCACGTTGCAGCTGGTGATGTTGAGTGGCTATATTAGGATACATTTTACATGGTGTGCGCCAATCATATATGCGTGTGTGGCAACGCGCGAGCAACTGCATCTTGCAGAAAGCATTCAGCCACACCAAAGATGCATTTTCAGCCGCCGTACACCGCGCGAGCCGGTGGCATGAAGCAGACAATATCGTGGGACACTATACGACAGTAGCAACCTGTACTGAGGCCACGGGCATGCGTGTGTGGTGTGTGCGCGCCGGTGGGGGGGTCGGGGGGGGGAGGACCCCCACCAATTCCTGACAAGAGTAAAAAAATATGCACATGGACACACTTAAGAAACAGCATCATTTGTGCCATCTGAGTATCCCGGACAGAAACTGAACGCCCATGCACAAATTGGTGACCAGTTCGCTGATACCTGTGCACACCGCTCAGTCGCTGTGGACACGCTGCCAAACTTCAGCTGGTGCAGTGACGCTCCTACCAGCGGAGCACTGAACACACCGCTCAGTAGCTGCTGAGCGCTGACACAATGCCACCGCCCTTGCCCTCTGCCACCTCAACAGCCCGAAGCAGCAGTCGCAGTCAGCCTCAGGGAGCGGCGGCAACGGATGGTACACCACCATGGTCAGCTGCTTCAAGGTACGCACAGAGCTGAACTTCAACAGAGGAGTGACTTGGCTTAACCATCTGTGCGTTCTTGCCAACGGATGGCACGCACATCAAGATCAGCTGCTGCCTGCAGTTACTCTCGTCCACACCTCAACTTCAACAGCACAGTTCTCACCAACAGTGTGTGATTTGACCACACTATGCTTCTGAGCGCTGCTGCCAACGATCTCAGCTTTATCTACTTAGTAGGCCCCATCGAGCCGCAAGGCTGCTGCCACACAGAACTGCCGTATTGCGTTGAGCACTGCTGCATGAGGTTGAAGTTTGCCCCAAACAAGCGCGTTTGGCAACGAGTAGCACTTTCGGGGGCTCTGGTTGCGGCCTTTGCTGCCTGCATGTTGTGCATGTCTCCATCGATGCTCAACACACGCACAGTGCCCTGGCATCGCAATGACAGCGACGCCACAATCAAACAGTTTTCTCACCCTGATACATGCCAGGTTGTTCTGTGTGCGTTTTGCTGGCTGCAGGCGAAGTTCCAGCTGCGGCGCAGCAGGAGTCACTCGCCTAGCAAGGGCAGCAGGAGCACAAGATGCGCCGCTGTAAGTTGATGGAGCCTAATAGAAGTGCCGAGAAGTTTCAGTAGTCGTCATTGAGACACGTGCAGACTGTCACAAGCCATGTACATTCCGTACAGCAAGCTGAGCCATTCATCTGGGCTGCTTCGCGCCCTGAGCGAGAATTAACGAAAAGTACATCACCGTTATTAATTGAAGTTTCAAAAAAGACAGTAGGCTGATGGAGCGCAATGGAGCGCCACATCTTCATGAACCTCAAGTTTCAAAATCCTTCACAGTAGACAGTTTTCACGCCGCAAGTGTCGACGAATATGTACATGACAGCGACCGCCGCACCAAACAAACCAAGTTGCTGCGTCTTTGAGATGCGTGCGACCCGCAAGAGCCAACACTGTGAGCCGGTGTACATGGCTGCCGTAGGTACCATAGGTACACACCTACTAGCAACGACACACTGCTGGTTATTGTTGTCAAGCGCCGTCACTTTGGAACTGGCGGACACACGACAGCCACGTCGGCAAGTACACAACTGCTGCACTTCTTGCAATCAAGAAACAAAACAGAACTCCTAGAAGGCATTGTATGTGGACGACCGCCACTTGAAGGTGGAGGACATGACAGCAGCGTGTTGACCAAGGCTCCAACATGGCTTGAACCAGCACGCAGACGGGGCCATCGATAACTGCCAAGGACGCAGAGGCCAGAGGCCAGCGCTGCGCCACCGCCACCGCTGCCCGCGCCTTGCTCCGGTCATCACCCCCCTTCGCACCCCTGCTTTGTCTGATTCTAGAAGGCTCCTCTTCACGCGCCCTCTATCTGTCTCGTCGCAAAGACTCGCCATTGCTCTTTGCGAACTTCCACGGTCCCAAAAAATCAGGCGGAAATGCCCCAGATCACACGCTGCGCGTTCGCCGCCCCCCCTCTCACGACGCCATGCCTACCTACCCATCAACTTGTCGCACACCGCTCAGCGCTCGGACGAGGCGAATGATGACGCCAAGGCTGCGACTGCCGCGGCAAGCACCGCGCCGTCCAGCGCCACCGGCAGCGGCAAGGGCAAGACGTTCACGACGTCGGAGCCGACCGTGCCGGCGTCGCTGCTGCCGCCGCAGGCAAAGGTATGTACGTAGGTATTCCACCTGTATGTATGTAGGTATTCGAACTGCTCAATGCACGACCTTCACGACATTGGAGCCGATCGTGCCGGCGTCGCTGCTTCCGCCGCAGGCCAAGGTATGTAGGTATTGGACGCATTGCTGAACGGGCATTTTTGTGGTCAGGTTTGGGACGGGGGGGGGGGGGGGGGGGGGGGGCGCTAGCTGCTGCTCGCCTTGGTGCACATATGCGGTGCATGGTACAGGGTGGTAGCTCTAAACGCAACCCTTCTTGTATCTTACAAGCACGCCTTCAGCGCATGCGCGCTGCTGGCCAACGCAACGGCCATATTGCGTGATGCCCTGATCGGTTTGCTTCACGCTGGTTTTCTTTTGGGTGTGGTATCGAAGTACTCGGTTGATGGGTCTGAGGCACACCAACAGTGATGATTGGACGCATGGCCTCATTTCAGACCGCAGTCAAAGCACATACTTCTATCATCAAATGTGACCACGATCTGTCATCTTACTTTGAAGTCATGTGGCGACCGTCAATGCAACCAGCATGAGCCTTGTACCAATTCGCCGGCCGCTTACCCTCATCCTGTGACCACCGTCACTCACAACACCGCGTGCCCCGCAGCAATTTGCCGGGCGCTTGCTGTGCGCATCTTCAGGCGTCTCCACAATCTGTGACTCTGCAACTGTAGTACGTCGCGCGCGTTTGCAAACCTCTCAATGATGTGTCATCCTGTATATAACCGCCGTCAGTGCAATCATCACGCGTCTCGCAGCAATTCGCTGGGCGCAAGCTGCTGGTCCTGGACTTGGATGAAACGCTGGTGCACTCATCGTTCAAGCCCGTGCCGACCTCCGACTACATTCTCGACATCATGGTGGACTCCACTGCCTACAAGGTCAGTGAAAAAGCGGGGGTTGCCGCACTGCTGCACTTAGCTGGCATTGCGCTGCGGCAGCGTTTAGGTTCAGGGTTAGGGTTGGCGTTAGGGCCAGGTTGCAGGCCCTAGGGCACGTGCCGGCGGAGTGGCCCAAACCTAACCCTAACCCTAAATTCAACTGTCCAGCCGAGTATGAACACGGCAACGCTGCGCACTGCACACGCCTCGGTGCGTTGCGAGGTTATGCGGTCTGGTACGACTGAAAGGTTGTGCATGTACATGGGAAGAAATGGCATAATCCAGTACATACACACTCCTACATACAGGGCGCCATCGCCACTTGCACATTGTCTGTGCAGCGTTCACTCTTCCCTGCTGTAGCAGCTACACGCGCTACTTGCTCTGAGATGGTACTGAGCACTGCGCACAGCCCTGGCAGCATAGCTCATCATCCCACGTCCGTGGATGAGAAGTTATTCACCCAAGGTGTCCAAAAACAAAATCTCGCCAGCGTGCCTGCAAGTGCATGTGTTTGCACCCTCATGCGTGCCTGCGAAAGCCGCAGTTCCCTTTCCCAGTCACGCATCGAACTGCCCCGTGTGCCGCTCTGATCGCCTACGATGCATCGTGTCGCTGGTGCCACTTTCCTCATACTTCTCGTGGTCCACAAAATGCGTGGGGTTAGGGTTAGGGTTAGGGTTAGGCTCACGTGTGGAAGCTCCCAATCTTTTTTCCCCCATTGTTCGTTTATTCAACTGCCCCCTGTTGCCCTTCGCAGGTGTTTGTGCTCAAGCGCCCTGGTGTCGATGAGTTCCTGGAGCGGGTGTCCAAGGACTACGAGGTGCGTCAACTTCAATGTTCATGAAAATGAATCAAAAGATCGTAGAGCTCTAGGTGACAAGGGATGGTTAGCCGCAAGTGCCATCCACCAGTAACTGTGGTCGCCGCTGCTGCAGCAATTGGCCACGAGTCAAACAATACCACCGTATCCACCAGTCTAATGTGTGACAAGGTGTTTCACTTCACCACCACTGTGCATGGACAAGTGCATATGCGTCGAAGTACTATAGGTGCGGCACCACCAATGCTCATGTATGTATAGAGTGACAGTAAGGTGCATTATCACCATTGGTATACGAAGAAGTATATATGGGTGTCCAAGGACTATGAGGTGCGTCACCATCAAATGTAATGCATTGGAGCCCTATAAGGTGCGTCACCATTACTGTTCACGTAGAAGTATATATGGTGGTCCAAGGACTATGAGGTGTGTCAACTCTAATGTGCATGTATCTATGTATGTATAGGCGACAAGGTGTTTCACCACCACCACTGTGTGTATATACATGTCTGGAACATCACAGTAGCAACGATCTCAATGCGTAGGAACCTGTTGTTCTTGCAGCCCGGGCAGTGCCTGGTGGGTGCCGTTGGGTGGCCAGAGACATGATGCATCATTACCAATGAGTATGTATAAGAACATAATGCGTCATTGAATACATACAGAGTATCCGCCGCGCCCCCACAGCTGTGCATGTAGGCCTTGAGGTGCATGACCACGTTTGACCACCTTAGAGTATTAGGGGAGAGCCGGCAATGCCTCTGAAGGGTAATCACTTTTGGCAGGCATTATTGTAGTTCAGGCAATGCCTGGTGGCGGCCATGCATTGCATTCATGTAGACCAGACAAAGCTTCTGGGATCAATCAATCCGCGTGACTTCACTGCCCAGGGCATCATTGCGTGGCCACAGTGCTGCTGGACATAGGCACATCATTTCATTCACATGAATCTGCACGTTAGTTCATAGGTATATGATTGTGTGCGCGCAGGTGACATTTCCGGCTGCCACAATCATCCCTCGAGATGTTGATTACTGAATTCATCCACACATGCTCTCTGCTGAACTCATTGATCAAGTCACCATGATTTCATGCACACTAACCTCTGCTGAATTTATCGATGAAATTCATCCATGATTGTGCGTGTACGCAGGTGATCATCTTCACGGCCTCGCTGCCGCAGTACGCCAACCCCCTGCTGGACATGCTGGACCCTAAGGGCTACATCACCGGCAGGCTGTTCCGCGAGCACTGCACGTTCCACGAGGGCTACTTTGTCAAGGTGCGCCACCAGCTGAGCACTGCTGCACTTGCCATTGCTGTGCACAATGGCGCAGAAAACTGCACACATAATAAGGCTGTTCCGCGAGCACTGCACGTTTCACGAGGGGTACTTTGTCAAGGTGCGCCGCCCGCTGAGCACTGCTGCGCTCGCCATTGCTGTGCACAATGGCGCAGAAAAGTGAAGACATAATAAGGCTGTTCCGCGAGCACTGCACGTACCACGAGGGCTACTTTGTCGAGGTGCGCCGCCTGCTGATCAGTGCTGCACATGCCATCGCTGTGCGCAACGTCGCGGAGTAACGAACATAGACTGCGATAATATTGAGTTGACGGAGAAAATTGGCGAGAGACTGCAATGCTGGGGGCAGAACACTCAAGGAAAGTGTTGATTGAGACCTGATGTTCCTCAACAAGACGACGGATTACTCTGTCGAGATGCTCTGCTTGCTGAGCGAACATCTGCACATAATAACGGTGCGCGCATGATGCGGTCTGTCCAGCCCGTGGCGGTGGGGTACAAGGACATGGTATGTATGTATCATAACACACGCGTGCACCATGCATGTAGGATGCATTCATGCGTGAACTTTTACGCAGGCACTACTTGTGCTATGCTGATGGATGGATGTATGAATGTTTCTACAGTCATGTTGTTGGTGACAATGGCAGCGGCAAACAGCGGCAGAGCCGTAGCCGATGCAATGCAGCCGCCATCACTTGTGCTCCGCTCTCACTGCGATCGGTAATGCAACACAGGGTAGATGGTGCAGCTTGTGTACTGCAAGTGTACATCTGTAGTTTATCTACTATTGGTGCAGCTTGTGTACTGCAGGTGTACATCTGTACTTTATCTACTATTTGAGGGGCGGAAACCCTTTGAAAAACGCAACTAGTGTAGACATGTGCTGTGTCAAGCGTGCAAGACATGCGCTATTTACACATCTATACTTCATGTGTACTCACCGCGTGCCTACCTGAATGATGCTGTACCACAGGACCTCACTCTCCTGCGCAACAACAAGAATCTGTCGGACACTATTATCGTGGACAACTCGCCCATGGCGTACATGTTTCAGCCGGACAACGCCATCGACTGTACCAGCTGGCTTGAGGTTAGCATGAACTTCCGTACTTCGAGTGCATACTTCATGACTTGAAGAAGGTTCAATCAGTGGCATGCGACAGGGTGCCCATTTGCTGGTTGAATACATGCTGTAGGTGTATCTGCGATGAACATATCAATATAGAATGGGCGTGTCAGCAGTCTGTACACGCCTATTTGCTGGTTGAATGCGTACATACCATTGCTGCTGGTTTGAAAAAAACACACAGCAGGCCGTGACGCGCCCCACCACTGCTCTGCTCTCAGCATACATCATCAGTCAATCCCCCTTTGCAGCTGTAAAAGCAGGCGCGCATGTAAAGTATGTTGTCACCGTTGCATGCTTCACCACCACGGCCTGACCCTCATTCTGCTGCTGCATTAGGTACATCGTAAACTAGCCAACACACACACTACCTCGACCCCGCACGAGGATACTGAACGCACGGGCTGGCACGCGACTGTCACTGTGCCGCATGATTCACCCCCTTGCCCCCTCCCCCCCCCACCCTCCCCCCAAGCCCTTGCTGCAGGATCCAGCACCTCACACAATGTCACCTCACACCCATATCACATACGAACGACGCTGAACGTGTTCTATTGGCTGGCATACGATTGTGACTGTGCCGCAAGACTCACCCCCTTGCCCCCCCCCCCCCCCCCCCCCCCCGTTGTCGCAGGACCCTGTGGACGAGGAGCTGTACGTGATTGCAGACTTCCTGGAGAAGACCAAGGACGTAACCGACGTCCGTGACTACGTTGAGTTCTGGCGGGAAGGGGCGGAGGTGCTGAGCCCTGTTTCGGCCACCTCATAGGGGGCACAGGCTGCCGTGGGAGTCACCATTGGAGCTTCAGAAAGGAACAGGGTTCTGAGCGGGGGGGGGACAGCAAGGGGGGGAGGGAATGAGGTAGCCCTTGCATCAGAAGGGCATACGTGCTCATGTATAGAAGCGCTAGCGTGTGGAGATCAGCTGCTCCCGGGGAGCTTGCTGGTGGTGCGTGGGATAGCGGCGGGGAAGGGTGCAGGGGGGGCATTCCCGCAGCACTGAGGGAAGTGTGACTGCATAGCATTGAGGGTAATGACTGCATGCCGGCTCTGGTGTGCCGGGGAGAGCATTGGAAGTAGTGCTCTGTGGGTGGGTGGGGGAGGCGTGGTGTGTGTACGGTATGGCGTTTGAATGTTGGACACCGATTACATTGTTCTGTCACTGATGGCATACATACATGATGTGTGGGTGTGTTGGGGTGTGAGGCAGATATGGCCATGGCATGATCCGTGCTCATCGTGATCTAATATAAACTCAAAAACACCATGCGGATGTGACTGCCGATATATGTGTGCGTCGTTGTTATCCTTTCCATTCAGTACATGCATCACTAAGAGCCTGCTGCAAGTTGTTGCCTCGGCGCTGGACATGTAATACACTTCAAAATATGTAGGGGCCTACAGCATGTGAGACACTTGCATCATTGCAGCACTGTCGCATGACGCCCAGTGATACACATGAGGCTAGCTACGCATCGTACCTCAGATCAGATCTGGCATCGTCCAACCTTAACACCTCAAGTTGAAGTTGGCCAACTTTGAGAGAGTGAGAGTGGGGTGGGTGATGGATGTTTTTCGAGGGCCAGAGCTTAGGGTGGCAAAAGCGTCACCAGTTGCTGCCTCTCTGGAGGCCGGTTACGTCCCAGCCATGAGCCAAATCAAAACGTTTCTTCCCCTTTTTGACCCTACATGACCCTAAACCGGGAAGTTTGGGTTTAGTAAACCCTCACTTCTCATCCCCCCTCTTGTGGTGCAAAGCTTCCACAAGGGGCTCTCCTCTGCTACAGGAATGCTTTCAAAGCGCTTCCACCAGCGTGCGACTCTCCCAGCTCGCTCGCCACTGCCGTTCTTCAACAGAAATTTGAAGATGTAGTCGAAGTAAAATACAAACTTCAATTTGGTCTTCTGTCAACTTCAACGCCTAGCCGTGAGTGCCGGGAGTGAGTGGGATTCGGGTCCTGACGGGGGAGCACGGAAGTGAGAGCCTCAGAGTGCAGTGATTAACAACACTGCATGAGAGAGGCTGAGAGAGGCTGGACCTGCTGGGGCACGAATGTCTGTGTGACGGGTTGGTAGGGGCGTAGCTGGGGTGGTGTGAGCATCACTGTGTCAGCTGATCATTTACATCCTGATGCATTGAGTGCTAGGACTTTTTGGCAACGCAATCCTTGCTTCATGACTGGCGACTACGGGACTAGCCCTTACCCAAATCCTAGCCAGCATTCAGCACATCCATGGGCTGTTCAAGCTGCACATCTTCTGGCCAGCCAAAGGTTTCGTCAGCAAGCCGCCTTTTTCAAAGGCGCTTGTGCATTGCATATGAGGTTGTCGACATGATTTTTTTTGTCACACCATGTAGTAGCAGAGCAAGTGCAGTTTTCGACCTCAGTGTGGTGAGCAAGAAGATGCAATTTCACTCAGATGATTACGGGTTTGCTCTCCACTGCCGCCAGTTTTGCTCCCTCTGTCGAGGGTGTGGCTGAACTGAGTCGGGAAAAAAAAAAAAGGATGGATCGCGATTCGTCGGATCCCTCCAAGGAAACTTGAAGAATCCTTCAGATGAGCTACGCGTACATACACAATCACTGCACCCACACAGCACCATGAGGACAGCCGTGGCATGCGTAGCTGTGGCAGCCATCGGCGGCGCCTCCGCCTTCCAGACCCCGTTCATGGGGTCGCGCGTGGCGGGCAAGGCGACCCAGTCCTCTGGGCTCACCATGAGCGCCAAGGATGACTTCAAGGCCGCCGCCGCGGGTGCCCTGGCTGTGTTCGCTGGCATGTCCTTCCTAGCTGCCCCCGCTCAGGCCATCACCCGGGACCAGGTGGACTCCCTGTCCTACATGCAGGTCAAGGGCACAGGCCTGGCGAACCGCTGCCCGGAGGTCATCGGCACCAGCAGCATCACGGTCGGAGGGAAGGCGAGGGTCGTGGATCTCTGCATCGAGCCCAAGACCTTCCAGGTCCTGGAGGAGAAGGAGGGCCGCAAGGGCGAGACCAAGAAGGAGTACGTCAACACCAAGCTCATGACCCGCCAGACCTACACCCTGTACGGCATCGAGGGCTCCCTCGCCCCCGAGGACGGCAAGCTCACCTTCAGGGAGCAGAACGGCATCGACTACGCCGCCACCACCGTGCAGCTGCCCGGCGGCGAGCGCGTGCCCTTCCTCTTCACCGTGAAGGAGCTGGTGGCGAAGGCCTCCACGGGCGGCAACACCATCAAGCCGGGCTTCCAGTTCGGCGGCGCTTTCAAGACGCCCTCGTACCGCACGGGTCTCTTCCTTGACCCCAAGGGCCGTGGTGGCGTCACCGGCTACGACATGGCGGTTGCCCTGCCCGGCCTGCAGAGCGGCGAGGAGGGCGACAAGGAGATGTTCAAGGAGAACAACAAGACCTTCGACGTGACCGACGGGCAGATCGAGTTCGAGGTGAACCGGGTGGACACCGATGCGGGTGAGATCGGGGGTGTGTTCGTGTCCAAGCAGAAGGGAGACACGGACATGGGGTCCAAGACCCCCAAGGACATGCTCGTTAAGGGCATCTTCTACGGCCGCATCGAGCAGTAGAGCCACCTCCGTAAAAATGCACAGCACACACAAACCACAAAGTACACAGCACCCTGGGTTTGGGTCACGACCACATGTTTCACATTTTGTTCTCAACAAAACCCTCGTAACTAGGGCGCCGCAGTGCCCCGCTACCATAGAGTCCTCTCTCTTGTATCAAGAATATGATGATGATACATACTTGGTCAACATGCGGAGGCGAGCTCCCCCTCCTCGTTGGTTTTGATTTGTGTTTGCGAATGCGGTATGCAGCCCGTTGCGCATGTGCTCGGTTGTCGCTGCGGGCTGGTTACGCAAGGTCTGCTAAGCTTTTTGGAGCTTGCATGTTGTCTGCTAAGCTTTGACGGAGCTTGCATGTGTATGACAGCATTGCTTTGCGTTTGGGAGCAGGCAATCGTGCGTGAATGCGCAGGAGCGTGCATGATTGCTAATTGATGTTTTAGTCAGTACTGCGCGTTCTGTATGCCTGCGCACTTGCACTGCTGCGTCCAGGTGAGTCTTCCCATATGTTATTTGAAGTGCGTAATGGCGTGGATTGATGATCATCTCGAGTAGAGACATCATTGCTCCATGGATGTGCGTGGTGCAGTGGTGTGCACCGCTTTTTCCTGCGCACGTGCACTGCCATGCCGCGGAATTGTTTTCCCCATCATGGCACGGCTCAACTGCGCGACAGCCACTCTGGAAGCGACGGAAGCGGCTGAATCAGAAGGCTTGGACAGCAGCACGCCATGACACTCACTGCTGGGGCATGGCAATCAGGCAAGCGAGCAACTCTCTGATTCTCATTTGACTTACGCCTGTAGGCACGTGAAAGTAGTGGACACGCCTGATTGGCAACATGCCATCCGCTTCAGGCAGTTCATCATGCGGTTGCCATATTTCATGCATAATTGTATTGAACCTCGAAGACTTTTCTCACGTGTAGTTGCAATATTTTTGTTCAACCTGTTTTCATTAGGCATGTGGAAGCAGTGACACATGTGCGTTTAATTCAACCTTGAAGTTATTATGCATCTAACCTTGAAATTATAGTTGCCGTAGAACAACTCTTTGGATCATGCATAATGTACTCGTGCAGTACTTGCTGAATTTAGGTGATTGTGTACCTTGTTGTCAACTCTCGCAAAAAAAACGGAAAAGCCGCGATGAATTGTGTCAAGATCGCTACCAGAGTCTACAGACGCTTTGCAATGAAGTGCTTCTCAATATGTCAGTATGTGTATCTGAAATCCAATTTACTTCAGTTGCAAACTAGTGAAACTTTCATTCAGCCAGCGACGAATTGCTGATGTCAGCAGGAGCCTTTGGTCTTGTTTGAACGTTGTGCGGCGCTGTTCAACTTGTACGAGCTGGCCTTTCTGCATCACTCTGCAGCAGCACTAACTGTTGTGTATCCTCAATTGCCAGTCTTCGGCATCCTCAAACATGGAGCTGCTGCGCTTGCAACGCTTTGGTGCTGGATCACATCAACTTGAAGTTGAATGGACGCGCATGTGAAAAAACCAGAATCTTTGTCAATGAGCGCCGTTGTTCGCAACGAGCACCATTGTTGCGCTGATATGGCAGTTCACCGTCATGGACGGCAGGTGTCCTGCTTCAGCATGAACTGGCGCACATTCGGATTGTACAAATCCTGTACAAAAAGGTTCACCCGCTCATGTCTTGGTCAGAATGTCCATGAAGCTAACGTAGTGCTGTGCTGGTGGGGATCTCAACTATGTAGGCTTGCATGGCACCTGCAATGGTGGCACCCGGTTTTTGCCAGGAACGAACTCAATAGTAATCTGCAGTCGATTACTTTCAGCTCAATACGTCACAGCTGACATCAAATCGCAGCCTGCGTCTGGAAAGCTTTTAGATTTGGCTTTCCCGCACTTTCTCACAAGTAGCCATCAGGTCTGCTTGAGTGCCTGCTTGGCCACGCATTTAACTCCTTAACCTTGGCTGAGCCAATTTTCACGTCAGCCGGTGCTCTATGAGCAGATGTTTGCATCTGAAAGTAAACCCTGCAACGTCAAAAATGGAGTTTTTTGCAAATGACTGTCAGGTCACTGCATGATGTCGCAATATTACTATAATGTGGTGGCGGGTTCACAAACAGCCAGTTTGGTGGTGTAGACGTCCTGCACTACGTGATGCACACCTGTGCAACTTGACGATGCGTCTCTCATCTTAAGTGCATGCGGTCCAGTGTTTACAGGTTCTCTTCTCAAACAAGACACATGCGCAAGTCGCATGCGCAAGTCTTGTCTCGCACATGCCATGCTTCCCGTGAAGCTACGCATTTGCGACCTATGTCATGAATCATGATGCTCGAGTTGCAATGCCCATCATCAGCGCCACGGTCACATCATACGCTGAACAGTGGAGACGCTCCACCTGCAGAAACAACATGAGTATTTGCAGACGCAGTCTGCTGGCACCATTGTAGAGTTTTGCAGACGCAGTCAAGTGCATGCGACAGTAGCTCCCAGATGTGATTATGCTTGTAAAAACTCATGGATTTGCATCAATGCAAGTATTGTAGCATGTAATGTAGTTATTTATTCGACAATCATGTTCCCCAAGTGATATGCAACTGCCACTGATTGATGTTACGGTCTCAGGGCTTGCCATGACGACTTACAGAAGAAACTTGCAGGTGTGCACGCAGCTGACCGTTTTTTATTGATGATGGCCACCCTGTCACGGTGGGCATGGACCAGTCTATCTTGCTGATTTCACTGGGCTGCAGAAAGCCCAAGCTCATGTTGACTGAAATGTCCATGGCTTCATCGCGATGAAGCGATGCCCAGGTTGCCATCCAGTATCACTTCAAAGCATCTTGTCTGTATATGCGCTGTCTGAATGCATGCACGACTGATGGTTATTAGGGTGGTTCTACATTCTAAGCCACGTGGCGCCGTCTGGCAATCGAGGCGACGAAGGCAGTTGGTCGACGCACTTTGCAGGTGTTTGGCTGCTGCGATCATGGCGGCGACTCTGTTCAGCGACGAGCCCTTCGAGGTGGACTCCCCCAATGTCGTTTACACGGATGACGAGATCACCAGCACATACAGCTACCAGACCACTCTGGTCGAGGGCACGAAGGTGATGCCTCGCTCGCAGACGCTGACCTTCAAGACCGCGCGCAAGGTGCCCAAGACGGGCATGATGCTGGTGGGGTGGGGCGGCAACAACGGCACCACCGTCACCGCTGGCATCATCGCCAACCAGCAGGGCATGTCTTGGCCTACCAAGAACGGCACGAAGACAGCCAACTACTTCGGCTCGCTGTGCATGGCCTCAACGCTGCGGCTGGGAGCGGACGCCTGCGGCAACAGCGTGTACGTGCCCTTCCGCAACATGGTCCCCATGGTGCACCCGAACGATCTGGTGGTGGGTGGGTGGGACATTTCGGGCATGAACCTCGGCGACGCCATGCGGCGCAGCCGGGTGCTCGACATCACCCTGCAAGACCAGCTCTACCCCCACCTAGCTAAGCTCAAGCCCCTCCCATCCATCTACTTCCCCGAGTTCATCGCCGCGAACCAGAGCGACCGCGCCGACAACTGTCTGAAGGGCAGCAAGGCGGCGCAGATGGAGCAAATACGCAAGGACATTCGGGACTTCAAGGCTGCCAATGGACTAGACAAGGTGGTGGTCTTGTGGACAGCGAACACGGAGCGCTTTGCGTCGGTGGAGGAGGGGGTAAACGACACGGCGGAGGCGCTGCTGGCGGCGATAGAGCGCGGGGAGCCGGAAATATCGCCCTCCACTATCTTCGCCGTGGCGTCGATATTGGAGGGGTGCAGCTACATCAACGGCAGCCCTCAAAACACTTTCGTGCCAGGTGAGGCATACTTGGCAAAGCTGCTTTTATGATGCAGTCGTTAATGTCATTTACTTTAGTATTGCACGAACACCTCTGCTGGATCTGTCAGGGACTCTTTCAAAACCCACACAATAACTGTACAGGAGGTGGCAATGACGCAGGTAAGGCTGCATGTGCACTCAATGATGGGCATTTCACACCAGTATCTCTACTCTACTTTTAATCTCCTGAGTTCATGTGTTGTTTTGTAATCAGACTTGACGACCACTTTGAGCAACGGCCGTGCTTCACTGCCTGTCGGTCTCAGTCACCTAGATAGTTTGGGAGCAGAAACAGCATGTTCGTACTCAGCGTGGCTGGTGTCGTGCACCCCGATCAGCACTCGTAATGCTTTAGGCTGGGCGGATCGAAAGCTTATGAGCACGATGGTCCTGGCTGCCCGGCAGCTGGCTGATAGATGCGTTGGTTAGGCACTCTCGCGTACGCATTTCTTATCGGATAATCGCACGCATCACTGCGCACCGACATTGCGGGTTTTCAGATTAGCAGCTGCAGTAGGAGTCACAGGCAGGACCCCATGGCAAACGGCACGACGAACGGCCAAGGGCGAGTCGGCTCGTTCATACATGGTGTGTATACGAGCACGTGGTGCAAAACACAATCATGTGTCTGCTCAGCACGTGATAACTGTGGCACAGGCTGCTCCCGTGCGAATAGCTTCAGCACGTGCAGAGCTTGGCTTAGTGCGTATTAAGATCAGTTCAGTTCTGAAGTACATGCAGCCGGTGCCTTTATTGTGGCAAGAGGTAACCCCCAGCACTTCTTGTGGCTCTCTCACAGTATGGGCCATCACAAAAGTCCACTAGCATCAACATGCGTTATTGAGCCGACCTTGCATATTTGGTGAGCGGGACGTCGCCGCGCCATCCAAGTTGAAGTCCAAATTGAAGTTTGAAAAGCAGCGGAAGCGTTGCTGCCCTGAACCTCAGTGCATCTCAGCTGTGCATCGACGGCACTTATATCAAGAACAATGCCAGCCAAATGCTGCTTGTGAACGAGCGGCATTTGTTACAATGAGCCTGTCACAAAGCTCTGCTGCGCGCCAGCATGGACATGTCCGGGTGTTCAAAGGCGTGCAGTGAGGGGTAGGGTTGGGGTCACTATTAGTGCCAGCTTCTGTGACATTGTGACCTGGTGACTGCGATTTGTTGTTTTCTCAACTGACAGCAGTAACGGCAGCGATCACGGCTACCAGGGAGGTAGCAGGCTGCAGCAGTGTGTCTGCTCGCCGTGCATGCACAGCGCATCACCTGCGGTGGTCCGTGCAGTACACCCGCAAGTTGTTGAAATTCAGATGACACGATTCACACTTCTTTACGATGCCACTGCATTGGAGTAGCGGCCTGTACTGTACCAGATCTGACATTGCAGTTGGGCAAAGCAGCGAACATGAAGCACTGGCCTTGACCGAAGCAGCGTCGGTTTTCAGTCACAGTGACATACATACATGCCAACAATGCTATGGTACTGGCAAACGGCGTTGAATGCAGCACAGAAAACAAAAAAGTGGGAACAGCACGCCGATGCTGTAACTGCATCAGAGAGATGGCAGCAGTGTGTGGCATTGGCTATAGTAGTACGGTGTCGGGCATGCTGTAGCGATGAGTTGGTGACGTAACCCTAACCCTACCCTAACCCTAACCGCTACCCTGAGATTACAACGATGGCAGCAGCTGGGGCCCCACTGCCGATGTCATGGCACACCGGTGTGATGACACACTACATGAGTTTGTGCGCATGGATGGGAGCGCACAAGTGCTGCATTGCGCATACATATGTTCCACTTTAGACTTGTAGATGTATCGATGGGTCATTTATCGCGATTCTCGTCAGGTGTGATGATGCACACGTACAGTGCAGCATGTGCGGTGTGCTCCCAGCACCGGCTTTCCGGGTCTGAAGAAAGCAATCTGGCAGTAGCTTTCGTCAAGTGCCATCATGTTGTCCAAATGGGTGCTTGTCACCGCATGTATTTCAACCGTAAGCACGCCCCCAGTGCATAGAAACACGCCTTACTGTGGCCGACCCTCGCCCCTCCCCTGCACGAGCTGCCAAGATGTACAGCATGTTGATTCCAAATAGGTAGCTTGATGGTGATGCGATCGCGAGGCCCATCCAAAGTCACCTCCTGCACCATCTAGTCCACAGCTTTTCATCAAATCATGCCGCTTCCTGCCATCACTACTTAGTTATGTAGGTATGGGTGCATGCTTATTAGGGTTAGGGTTAGGTGACGGTTTGAGCTGCGGGTCCAGTGAGGCCTCTCACGTATCATAACAGCATTATTCTATTCTAAACTTGCCCTCAAATGCGCACGCACACAGCCGAGCGCCTCATGCGGTGTCCTCCGCTCCCTGTATGCATGAACCCACGAGTGCAGGTGTCGTAGAGCTGGCCTTCGAGAAAGAGGTTTTCATCGGCGGCGATGACTTCAAGTCCGGACAGACAAAGATGAAGTCCGTGATGGTGGACTTTCTCGTGAGCGCCGGCATCAAGCCCGTGTCGATCGTGTCGTACAACCACCTGGGCAACAACGACGGCAAGAACCTCAGCGCGCCGCAGCAGTTCCGGTCCAAGGAGATCAGCAAGAGCAACGTGGTGGACGACATGGTGGCCAGCAACAGGTATGTAGGCATACGCGTCTGTATACATGCCTTTGTGCGTATGTATGTGCATCTTGTTTACATGCCGTAGCAGTTCCGCTCTGAAGAGATTAGCAAGAGCAACGTGGTGGGTGACATGGCCAGCAACAGGTACGAATGCAGACGCGTGTATACGGTGGGTATGGTGTTTTTTGTGCGCGTGTGCATGTGCTGGTTGCGCCTCACCTCTCAACACTTGACAAACGACTGCTTGACAATGAGCATGAGGACTAAGCACCTGACTGCGCTCTCACCCCGAGAACGATGCTATTCAGGTGTGCCATGATCCGACATTTCTCCTTTCCAAACTTCATCAAAGTGGCCTGACGCTCCTCATTTTCCAAAAACTTTATCTGAATAGCAAATATTAACGTCAATGCCATACACTTCCAGGCTGCTGCACTATGAGGACAAGCACTCGGACCATGCCTGACTGTCTCATCTTCTCTGCCCCTGATAGTGGACGCTCACTTTTGCTCGCATGTATGTGCAACCTCAACTCCAAACAACTTCCACGCTGTGCAACTGCAATCCCAAACAAACTTCCAGGCTGCTGTACGACGAAGTACGAGCACACGGACCATGCCTGACGGTCTCCATGTGCTCTGCCCCTGACGGTAGATACTCACACGTGCTCGCATGCACAACTTCAACTCTGAACGAACTTTCAGGCTGCTACATCGAGGACGAAACACCCTTGACCATGCTGACCATCTCCACGTGCTCACGTGTGCAACTTCAACCCCACACAACAAACCTCACGCTGTGCAGCTTCAACTCCGAACAAACTCCCAGGCTGCTGTACGACGAGTGCGAACCCCTAGATCCATGCTTGACTGACACCATGTGCTCTGCCCCTGACGGTACATACATACTCGCACTCGCTCGCATGCGCAACTTCAACTCTGAATGAACTTCCAGGCTGCTGTACGACGAGGACGAACACCCGGACCACGTGGTCGTCATCAAGTACGTACCGTACGTGGCCGACTCCAAGCGCGCGCTGGACGAGTACACGAGCGAGATCTTCATGGGCGGCGTCAACACCATCTCCATGCACAACACGTGCGAGGACTCGCTGCTCGCGACGCCGCTCATCTTTGACCTCGTGCTCATCGCGGAGCTCGCCGAGCGCGTGCAGGTGAGCATACATACCGTATGCATTGCTGTACGCTTTACATGCCGTATGCATCGCTGCTCGTGACGCCGCTCATCTTCGACCTCGTGCTCATCGCGGAGCTCGCCGAGCGCGTGCAGGTGAGCATACATACCGTATGCATTGCTGTATGCTTTACATACCGTATGCATCGCTGCTCGTGACGCCGCTCATCTTCGACCTCGTGCTTATCGCGGAGCTTGCCAAGCGTGTGCAGGTGGTGGTTTGCGCGTACATACTGTATGCATTACTGTATGTATGCTTTACATACTGTTTGTATCGCTCTCAACGCCGCTGACTTACAACATCGCAGAGGTCGCGGAGCGAGTGAAGGTGGGGTTCAAACGTGCATAGCGAAGCTCATCATGCGCATTTCGTGCTGTCGCTGGCACCGTCAATACTGCTGTCCCCTGTGCTTGATGCGCCGCCTGCAGCGCGTACGCATTGCTGGTGACAGCATGCTGGTACATACATATTTATAAGTACAGTATGTGATCCGAACACCAAGTGCTGCTCGGCACGCGAACACAGAAGCTTCACACAGGCCCTCTTTCTATGGGGTGGCTGGGGCGGAGGATCGTGCTGGCGCACGCTTGCAGACCCGTACGCGCCCCCATATACCATTGCAAGTGCTCCTTGCTGACGATCGCCGCTGCTGCTGCTGCTGCTGCCGCTGCTGCTGCTGCCGCAGATCAAGCGCGAAGGCTCAGCTAAATTCGAGCGCCTCCACCCCGTACTCTCGGTCCTCAGCTACATGCTCAAGGCCCCCCTGGTTCCCCCCGGCACCCCCGTCATCAACGCGCTCTTCGCGCAGCGCCAGTGCCTCGCGAATTTCATGCGCGCGTGCGTGGGCCTCCCCGCGGAGAGCCACATGATGCTCGAGCACAAGCTCGTGGGGGAGATTGAGGAGCGGCAGCACGCACGCGAGAACGGAGAGCCCGCGGCGAAGCGCGCGCGCACGTGAGGCAGCGCTCAGCGCGCGCACGCATGCAGCAGCGCTCAGCTCGGCCCGCGCGCTCAGCTCAGGCAGGGCGCGCACGTCTGCGCGCACGTGGCGGCGCAGCGCTCGTACTGCAGCGCTCACCCCGCGTGTACGCGTGCGCAGCGGCCGGGCTGCGCGCACGTAGGCAGCGGCTGGCCTGCCTCGCGCACGCGGCAGCGCGCCGTGCGCAGCGCCCAGGCCGCGGGGGCATGTGTGCAGTGCTGCTCCCCAAGGCAGCGCCCCGACCGTGCGCGCCGTGCGCAGCGCTGCCGTGCTGCGCGCCATCTTTACTTTAGCAACGCAGATTGCCCCGGGATGCTGCTCGGGGTGCGTCATAGGGACAGGTAGGTACAAGCAGGGGGGCGGGGGTTTGGCTTCCAGGGGTGCATTGTGTCTTAAGGGGGTTGAGGAGCGTTGTGGTCCGTGGGTATGTACGTTGCGGCAGTTACCGTGTGGAACGCTGCCATATTTATCATGAGGGCACGGCTCCGCCGCCATCAACAAAGCAGTCGCGCAGAACACACAGCAGGGGTGCGCTGCAATGCCTTGAGGCATCGGCGTGGAAGGAGCAAGGGGGGGGAGAGTCACAGGAGCTCAGTTCTCGTTGCGTTGCCGAAGCGCTGCCGTCCGCTGCAGCCGCTGACCGAAGAGCACAACCAATAGACGCGCGCGCGCATTGTGTGCTGCGCGCGCAGCCACTTGCCCGACACGGTCATGTTACACAAATGGCTACATTATTATTGTGAAACAACAAGCGATGATCTGCTTCCGCCTAGCTGCGCATTAGTGCCCATGTGCTGCTTTGCTCGAGTGCCATGCATGCATGGCGCACAGGTATTGATACCAAGATGCGTTGGTTTGACAACACCTGGGCGCACACGTAGCATACCACACAGGATCACGTGATGCTGCACATTGACATTGATCGCCGGCAAATTGGCACACGGAACAAAGTCCAGTTCAATACGGATGATGCACAAAGCAAACTGCTGTTGCTTGATTCAACCGCAACATACACACATACAGCACAACAAGACGCACACGTCGCCACCGCCTGAACGTCAGCTAACAGGTGTCATCAATTTACCGTCTGGAAAGGTGCTCTGTATCATACCAGGTACGTACGAATGTAATGAGTGGTATCGATGACGCCCATAAGCCCCCTAACCCCCTCCCCCCTGCCCACTGTCCCCCTGGCTGCAACGGCCGTGGTGTACAGGTGAACTTCAAGTTCACCATGTCTTCAACGAACAGGACCCGCGGAAAGCGCAACAACAGGCGGCACGCTAGCCTAACTGCCAACGCACAACGAAACAAGTGGCGGCACCGGTGTATGTGTGCTGCTGTCACGGCACGCCTGCTGTAGCAGGGTCTCCTTTGCCCCCCTCCCCCCCATCCTTCGCCCAGACGATGAAATCACACGTAAAAAAACAGTGTAAAAGCTCCAGTGCCCAGCCGTTGCATTCCCCCCGGAATGCCCTTCCGCGAGAGTACCAGCGCAAAAGCGCTACTGACCCGTGCTGGCTCCGCTCCCATGGCACATCCTTCCCTCAGCACTCCCCCCCCCCTGGTCCCCCCCCCCTCATATGATTCCTGTTCTGCACCCCTTCCCCCTTCATACCGCCAGCCGCGCAGTGCGTCTGCGCGTTAGGTGCTAGGCCACAACATCCCCCCCGCCCTCCCCCTCACAAAATGGCATCAGCATCGCTGACGTCAGCATTGCTGGCAGCGCGCCCTACCTGCTGCCCCTAAACTCCGGCAAGGGCGGAGTGCCCCCCAACAGGGCCACCGGGCTGAGCACTGGGGCACGCCAGGCCACAACGCTCAACCCCAGCAAAAAATTACCCCCTCCCACCCCCCACCCCCCTGCGCCATGCCACGCCGCTCCTGTCAAAATCTGAGCGCTGGGTAAAACCTGAGCGCTGCTGCTCTCATTCCCCCCCTTCCCCCCCTTAATAAGCTCATCACCGGCTCCCCCTCTGAGACCAGCGCAGCATGCCACGCCGGCTGCAGCAGCAGTCACTCAGTGCGGCGCCGGCCAGTGCCCCCCCCCTAAATATGCTCATCACCGGCTCCCCCTCCGAGACCCCCCCCCGCCCCCATTGAACTCCGCAATGAGCGGCGTGACCAGAGCATCCAGTGGGTCCATCTCCCGCCGCGGCAGCAGGTCAAACTCCAGGACAAAGAAAATCAAATGCTGTTGAGGAGAGGATGCAAGGGGGGGGGGGGGGGGGGGGGGTTAGCATACTGGCGGTGAGGGGAGGTTGAGCGACAAAGTTGCTTTTTGCAGGTGTGATGGAAGCTCTCATGTAGACAGCTAGATGGCCGCCGCCGAGTCGAGTCGCCACACGGAGTGTGCTGCGTGCGCACACTCATGATAAGTTCGTGCAGGGCCGCGGGCGATGACATCAGCTTGGGGTTTAGGATGAGGGTTAGGGTTTAGGATTAGGGTGCGCTGCTGCCGCTTGGAAACTTGCGACAGGACACACGTCAGAGTCTCGCTCCAGAGTCTCGCATGGCCGCGCGTTCATCACATCACCTGCATCAGTACTTGCTGTCAGAGTACATAGTGCACGTGATTCAGCATTGCCGCGCCTTTAAGGACGATCGGGCTGCTTGGCCTAACCCTGAATCTGACTCTAACCTAAACCAAACCCTGACACTGAGCATTCATATCAGGAGGCTTAGCACGCGCAGCTGCTCTACTGTGTCAAACCGACTGCATTGAATGATGTCAAGGTCACATGATGCAACTTCATGTTGAAGTCAACAAATTGAGCGCTACACCTTGAAGGACGTGTGCAGGTGCTTGGCGGCGCCGAGCTGCTTGATTGTCTCAATGTGACTGCAGTGCATGATTTTGATGGTCATATGACGCAACTTCGTGCTTGAAGTAAACAAAAACTGAGCGCTGTCGCACCTTGAAGGACGTGTTGAGGTGCTTGGCGGCGCCGAGCTGCTCTATCGTCTCAAAGTGGCTGCAGTAGATGATCGCAAAGACGCGGAACAGCCTCTTGAAGACCGTCGCCACCACCCTCTTGAAGTCCTTGGGGTACGCCGTCACGTCCCCCGACGTCGGAAAGATCCCCTCGTTGTTGATCTGATCCTCCACCCACGCCATCACAAAGTCCACGTACTGCGGCGCGGAGCACTTCTGCGGTATGGGCTTCTTGCCACCGGGGGGGCGGGGCGCGTTGTCGGGTACCCATAGGTACTCGAACCCGGGGGGGAAGCCCTCTCCGGGGCGCGAGAAGCGCTCTGCGTCGTCCGCCACGATGCCGTAGAGGAGCGATACTTCGTTGAAGAAGTCAACGGCTGCGGGGGAGGGGGGGGGGGGGGAAGGGGCAATGATTCGTTCAACAAAAGCTCAAACACTGCACTGCTTTCAAACTCTGCTACGTCTCGGATAGCCTGCATCTCTTGATGTGCACTCCTGAGAGTGCGCACGCGCGCTCGCGGACTGTCCAAAAGAGATGTTGCTGCACAGTAACAGTTCTTCAAAGTATACGTATGCTGCAGAGTGATACTTGTGTACAGCATAGCTATGGACTTTACACGCCTGAGGGTAAAGATGCCAACAAACCATGCTGCTCCAATCATTGCTCACAGTGAATTTCATGTAATTCTCACTCACTGTTCACGGACAGCCACTCATTCACGTCCTCCGATGGGGGCAGCTGCACCGCTAATCGCATGTCTCCGCTGCACGTGGAGTAGCAGGCGGGCAGCAAGCAACGCGCACACAGTAGAGAGGCATGAGAGCTTTGTCAGCGTAAATACTGGAAGTATGTGCATGTAGGTAGGTACTTCAAATATATCGGCGCTTACCGACTTGGCACGAGAGCCCGGGCGCTTGAAGGTGTGGACCCATTCCACTACAGACTCAGATGTCTTACCGACTTGGCACAAGAGCCCGGGCGCTTGAAGGTGTGGACCCATTCCACTACAGACTCAGATGTGCGCTTCCGCAGATGATTGCTCGCACTTCTTGAAGTGGATGTAGAATGGCGCCTGAAGGCAATTTTTGCGTGTTACATGCGTCCCCCTGTGCTGATGGCGCATTGCTCTGCTGCATTGTTCCCGATCGCTGGTGCAGCAGCTCCAGCAAGGCGGACCAAAAACTTGCAAACTTCAGGTCTCACACTGCAGTGAATGTGCAGAGCGTAGTGAGCTGGTGTGCCAGAGCGCAATTCCCGCTTCTTGCAGAGCTGGCCAATAATGGTGGCCATGATTCGATGTGCTACATGAGTGACCTCGACTGCTGACAGAGGCATGTCAGCTGCAACAACAATTCTGCTGGCACTACAAAAATGCAAATCGCCTCACTCCGGTCGCACACACCTGCCCAGTGTAGTTCTAGAGTAAGCGTGGAGCTGGTGATGTTTTGACCCCTCCTTGTGCCCCTTTATCGGCTTGAAGGTCTTGTGCTTGTTGCCGCTACCAAACCTCGATGATAAACTGGAGAACATCTTTTTGAAAACCCGAGGGCCCCTCCCCCTGGCCTCCTCCGGCACCACCCCCAACCTGCTTTCAGCCGGAGAGGGAATGACGGCGGACCCCGTGGCAAGCGATTTGCCACTCCAGAATGAGCTGAGATCGCCCTAGTTCCTGCACAGTAGTTGATGTTGGACAGAGCAGTGGAGAGCGTTCGTGACATCGCCAGACCGCAAAAAAATAGTATCGATGAGTGTCCAGTACGTCGGCATGCCAGTTGTGCACCGTGTAGCAGGTCACCGCGTGGATGTTTTCATGTAGAGGTCGGTGTAGTAGAGCAGCATTAAGTGGGTAGCAGCATGCTTCTGCAGGAAACATGTGGAAATAGGCACCTGGTCAACGGCCTGATTCTGCCGCCGCAGTCACGCTGCCAATTGAGCGCTCAGCGCAAGGCCTGCAGAGCAACACTGATGATGAGGCGACATGAATGATTCAGCGGCTACAAGCAGCGGGGATGGCAGGCATGCACAAAAACTGCGAACTTACTTTTCCGGTTCTGGGACCTCCAGAGTTCACGCGCGGCACCCAGGATCGCCAGCGCCGCTGCCAAGAACGAGTGCAATCCTCTCGAAACGCTCTCTTTGCCACTCCTCAACGAGTTCCTCTCTGCTGGTTTCCGTATGGGATGTCTACGGCCTGGCCATCTTTATCACGTTTAGGAAGGAAGAAACTTCAGTCACGCTTGAAGTTGGCTCTTGAAGTTTTTCCCGTTCCTGGGCGCGCGCGATCTCATTGTGTTCGCTGCAGCCACGGTGTGCAGCGGTAGTATTCAGTCACGGCTAATATCTTCTACAGGCAAAAATAGCAGCCATGTCAGCCAACAGGGCTGTACTGCTGGGGTCGGAGGTACTCAAGGACGATTGGGGAAGTCATGTCGTGTGGCCTGTGCTCGACACAGAGTATCTCAGCAAGATCAAGGCAAGTTGGAACAACATGGAGCCATCGGGCCAGATGCGATATCTTCTAGCCTGCCTGGGCGCAGACTACGCTCGAGATCCGGCTATGGAGCGTCAAGTGCGGCAGTTCGTGGAAGAGATACACGATGGCCACAACATGGACGCCTGGGTAGCTCCCATGGCCGGGCTTGTCGCCAAGATGTTGTTCGGCGACAAGAAGACCTATGAGCAGCTTGAGAGCGTCATGGATGACACCATTGACAGCGTCATGACCAAAACGCTGCAACACGCAGTGGCGATGGTGGAAGGCTCTACAGACAAAACCGTTGGCGCCGGTGGCAAAGCTGCAAAAACGGAGTTGGAGGGAGATGGCGAGAAGCAGCCCAAGTCTTCTCCTGCAGCCCCTGATGCTGCTGGTGATGGCATGACCTGGGAGCAGCTGCTCGACAAGGCTAGCACACCGTACTTCTATCCTCTAGAGGTGAGCAACGACCAGTAACAGCATCAGTCCCTGGGTGCTGTCCACCATCGCTACGGAGCTTCGAAGCCGACATCGCCCACACCGATACAGTGTACTCAGTCATCCACCAGCAGTGTCACCTGGGTGCCAGGCTCAGGGCTGCAAAGGCAATGCGCAGTGTCGGCACTTACGCATACACTGGCATGAAGTGCCTTCCTGCAATGGTTCATGCTCACGCACACAGCCGCGCTGTATCTGATGCAACAGATGCACTGTGCACACGGCAGCAGGGCATGCGCAGAGCAGCATGCAGTCCGTGTAGCTGCGGCAGTCAAGAAGCGTCGACAACGCCGTGCCCTATTCATGAGGTGCATGATGTGCTCTCCCCCGCTACTGCACACTCATCATCTATGTGTTTACACTGCTGTACTTCGAGATCAACATCTGCAAGGGTACGTAGGCAAAAAACACGCGCTACGCTGTCCTATTGCTGCTGCTGACCTCCTGGGTTTGAAGTAGCCTCTTGAAACATCCTCTTGTTGTTGGAACGTGCCCCAATCCTTGAAGTGCGACGCTCCTCTTGCAACGTGGAGACCTCCACACCGTCGGCGCGTGCCCTTTCTTACCCTGCCGCGCTGCGCATCATCACGTCCTCGAGCCGCCTCTCAAGCACAGCACCACCACTACAGCATATCATCTGCTGCCACGGCGCCCTGTTTCCATCCCCACCACGTCGTCAGGCCCTGTTCCCGCTCCCAGCCTACTGCGCCGCTCCTCTGTCATCCTCAATTTAGGCTGACATGCGTGCCAGCAGAGATCATGAACCCGCCGTCGGCCTACCGTACAACGGCGCGCTGGCGCTCTCTGGGGCTCTACCCCTCTCAAGCCGCCAGCCCCAAAGCCCGCCCGCACAACATGTACACCTGTATCTCTCATTGCTTATCATCACCCCACCTTCACCCCCCCTTGCGTCCGCCAGGCCCAGTACCTGCACCCCAGCCTGCAGCCCCCGCGCAGCGCCTTCGACAACCGCCACTTCCAGCCCGCGCCGCGCAAGGCTGCGCCGACGCCGACCGGCGCGGAGCGCCAGACGCAGGGCATGTGGAGCACTGCCCCCAGTGCGAGCACTGCTGCTGCTGCGGGGGATGGGGCGAGGGGCGCCGGGGGGGGCGGGGTGCGTGGCGCGCAAGGTGAAGTATGATAGGGAGGAGCGTCGTCGGTGGTGGTGTTGAAGTTGTACCTTGAAGTGCAGGTGCAGTGGGGGGGCGGGGCGGCATAGAGCGCCTGCTTGTGTTGTTTTCAGGGGAAAGCATGGCGTGGACGTGTACAGTCATGCATCGCTGATGCGGTGGAAGGCAAGTATGCATGACGCGTGGGGAACAACTGCCACCTCGTCTCGCATGCACGCGTGAGGGTCATATGGGTGACACGACACCGCACTGACGTGCTGCCGAGACGCGGCGCTGGCGGCAGCCAAGCCGCCAAACAGCCTCTTCTTCAACGATTAGACTGCTGGAGCCCTGATCCTGTAACCCTGCGGTTAGGCTTAGCGTAATCAGCCAGCACGCAACACGCGACAGCGCTGCGGCCAAGAACCAGCGCCCGCATTTGCACACGCATGTGACCAGTCTGTTACCACTCACAAGTGCCCGCTTCACCCCTTGCGACCCCCCCTTGTATCTCAGGTCAAAGGCCACCAGCGCCCTCTGAGCAGGCCAAGAGGCCGGGGAGCTGGGGGGCGGGGGGTGGGGGGTGGCACAGGGACCTAGGGGGCGGGGGGGGCTTGCCAAGGACGCGAGGGGCATGGGGGCGTGGCGTGCAAGCAGCGGCGTAAGGTTAGTGCATTGTCTCTGTATTGTAGTATAGTGTAGTTTGCTAGAGTACCAAGGCCCGAGGGTGCTTTTGGGTCACACGGGGGGGAAGGGGGGGGGCATGTGGCATTGCTCAGGCGCTCTCGGCGTACTTGAAGTGAGCATCGAGCTTTTGGCGTTTGTGACTGTGACTCCATTATTGACCGTGATGTGAAGGCTTCAACCCCTTCCGCCATCTAATACCGCTATGCGCTTGCATGTGAATTGGACGAGTCTGATGTGCGCAGGCAGCACAAGGGCATTTGTGCGTAGATTGGGGGTAGCAGATTGTGAACGGTCGCACAAGAATGAGCCTCATTACGCAAAATGTGAGATTCGCGCCACGCGCACTGAGCACTGAGGCCAGACGCTGCACTGTCATGCTTCCACTTTCAGCAATGGAAGGCACTTGAGCTCACTCAAGCCCCCCCCCCCACCCCCCCCCATCCCCCCTCCCCTTCTCACAGTAAGAAGAGCAAGATGGTCATGCTCGACGTGACAGACGTCAAGAAGATCCGCCAGGCAGAGGCGATGCCCGAAGCGCCCAGCGCGGTGCCAGCCAAGGGCCGCAAACGCAGCGCCCCAACACTCAATCTCCACAAGCCCTTGCCCTCCCAAGCAGGTGGCGGCGGCGCTGCTGCCGCCACAGCAGAGCCCAAGCGGCCGCGGCTCATCGATGCGCCGCAGCCGAAAGCGGCAGCGGCAGTGGCGCCAGCGCCAGCAGCGGCGCAAGCGTGGCCCGCCGCCGCAGCAGCGCCGCCGCAGCGTGCGGCGGCCGCGCCGCCGGCTGCAGAGGCCGCAGCGCAGGCGGCGGCAGCAGCGGCGGCGACGGCGGCAGCAGCAGCGGCGGCGGCGTCGCCGGCGGATACGCTGCTGCAGCAGGCGAACCTGCTGAGCGCGGAGGACGCGCAGCGCGTGCGGCTCTTCTTCCAGGGGACGAACCCAACGCCGGGGCAGCTGCAGGTGAAGCTGAAGATGCACGAGGAGTTTGTCGGCGGCGCGCGCGAGACGCTGTACCTGAATCTCGACTACGCGACCATGACATGGCGCAAGACCAAGAAGGTCAAGCAGCAGGCGGCGGCGCCGCCGCAGCAGCCGCCGCAGCAGCAGCCGCAGGCGTGAGGCGCAGCATCAGCAGCAGCGCACCCAATGTTGGTTGCGCACGGACATCGGCTGCCCGCGGGCAGGCATCAGCAATCGGCGATGCCGTGCGTAAACTCTGCGCCATTGCGTGCATGCGCACCAATTGGTCGCGCCGTTAGATGACGAATGCGCTAGGTTGAGATTCATCATGCAGGCGCCCTCCCGACGCAGCGGCGCCGTGACAGTGGCGCACCACGCAGCAGCCGTGGTGCCGGCAACGCATGGCCCTCAGTGCTCAGCGACGGCGCCCAGCGGCAGCACCCACAGATGAGTTGGGCTCGCTCGTGCACTGCATGCACGAGACTGTTTGCAGCTACGACTTGAAGCCGGCAGGTCACACAGGGTCCCAGCTGACACTGTACGCTGCGCCGCGCCAGCGGCAAGCAGCTTGCACACATCACATGATATGGCAAGGAATTGCCGCAGGGGGGGGGGAGGCAAGGGGCAAGTTCATGGGCGGCGAACGGACTGCAGACCATGGGTTTGAGCGCTGCTGTTTACGTCAGTGCTCATCAGTGGCACCATGCGTGACACATGGCACCAACTGGCACTCTCGGCAGGACGGAACAGAGCTTCCATGAGGAAGCTGCCAGGCAACCAACAACCAATAAAACACACACAACACTGCAGAATGAATCTGCAGGTCGCGGTAAATGAATTTTGATCAGGTTCCATCCAAGGCCCCCCTGCAGGGTTTTCTTTATAGCAACACTTGTTTGGCACCATACATGTGACGGCGGCCCACCGGTGCTCTCGCACTTACACTGATGGTGCAGTGCTCAAAACACACCTTGCATGTGCCAATGCATGTGCCACATGAATGTATGAGGTCACGGCCTGTCAGGTGCTACACGACAGCGCGCTGCTTGTTCTTTCTTGCACTGAGGTGCGAAAAACTGTTGACCACCACTTACACCAAAGTGAAGCCGGCTACAGTATCAACACATGCAGGTGGATGGTCCAAGCCATGCAAGATGTTTGCTTCAGGTTTAATTATGTTTGCACGCCAACCAGGCTGCATTTTGCACCAGCCTTGCTGAGGCATGCTGCAAGGGAGATCTCAGCAAGTTCAACCTGGACCTTGCATGCTCCGAGTACTATTTGTTGAACGCGAAGTTTCGTGTTGGTCAGACCCGGTACATGGCAACCGGGGATAGAGCAGCAGGGCAACGAAAGTCCCGAGGCGAGCCCACCAGCAAGGCTAGGTAGCTCCGCAACACACATGCCAAACCCCCCAACTTGTTGAATGGAAAACGAATGAAAAGATCGTAGAGCTCTAGGTGACAAGGTGTGGGGTTAGCCGCCAAATTGAATGCCTTCCACAAATATTGAATGGTGGCACATACCTGCATCGAGGCACAGCGAAAATGCAAGAGCGCTTCGAGGACAATGTTCTCTGAAGAGCACTGCTGCCTCAGGCTGCAGTGCCTCTGCAACTGTCCGAAAAAAAACTCAACCCCAGCATGGGTTCTTGCAGCGCTCCTACTAGACCGCAGACGAGCGCAGCTCAAGCACCAGGTTCAGAAGGACAAATCATTCATTCATTCGAACGACTTGTTCAGATGGGGCCAAAAGCAACATAGAACGTGCATCTACTCCCGCACCCCACCCTGTACCTTCTTGTGATGACCCCTCTACCCCCTCCCCCCCCCCCCCCCCACACCACCAACAAAACACCCCCCCCCCCTCCCCTCCGCCCCTCTATGAAGCCGTCGTCTGCGCCACCGCGCCCTCCTCCTCGTACTCCTCCTCGTTCAGCGCCGGCATGCGCCCCAGCTGCTCGTAGCCGCCCGCGCCCTTGTACTCGAGCAGCGGCGGCACGCTCGCGCCGTCGCCGCGGCAGATGTTGCAGGTGACGCCCCCCGCGCCGCCGCAGCAGCCGCACGGCACCGACAGCGGCGCGGCGGCGCCGTCGGAGCGGCGCCGCGCGAGGAGGATGCCGACGCCGTAGCAGCGCGCGCACGTGAGCGTGCCCGCGCCCTGGCAGTACGGGCACACGCTGCGCTTCACCACGTTCTGCTTCTTGAGCTCCAGGCCTGGGGGGGGCGGGTGGTGGATGGGGGGGGGGGGGGGGTGACGGCATTGTGTCATATGCGCGAATACGGGGTGTCGTGGCTATGCGTATACGAGCGCGACGACAGGTAGCGCGGGCCTGTCACACGCTGGCCGCGCCTGATGAGCCTATTTCTAACCCTAACCCCTTCATGGCAGGCTGTCTCGCTTTCTCTACTTACTCTAGCACCCAGTGATGCTGGCTCCAGCCCTGCAGTAAGTCAACAAGCTACTTGCGGGCTACGCGTGCATCAAAGTCCGCATGCAGTGAGAATCACCGTGAGATAAATGCGAACCTTTGCAAGCAACATGTAGCAATGCTTATCGAATGCGCATCATCTGCTGTCACCTTGATTTTTCGGCACTGCCCATGGTGGCATGGTGGCCCACTACTGCAGTCAACAGAGACAGAGGTGCTCACACAAGTAATGCGCAATACCACTGTCAAACAGAAAACCGCTGCAGGTTGTCACCAGCAAACGGCAGAGAAATCCACACTGTAAAGCCTGCTGAGCTGTGCTGAGTCAAATGTTGAGAGAACTTCAAGTATATGTTGGTCCTGAGAGCATGTGACTGATGTTACGAGTCAATTCGCAAGTGATATTTGCAGTGCGAAAAGATGGACGTGCACATGTGCAAGCCGCACTGCCAGCTGCACCAGCATGCAATACCTACAGAATTTCCTGGTGACTAGGTGCAAGGCTGCACAACGAGCTTCCTCTTGAATGGCGTAATTGTCCAATGAAGCCCTATCGCACACGATCCAGGCAAGTTGTCACCTCAGCATCAGCACGAACTAACAGCCCTTGACAGCTCCACGTTGTTACGTTGTTGTCTGACATGAGCTGAGACGCATCATCCACGGCTTCAAAAGACCGTGCCATGGCGAAACTGCCAATTCAGTTGGCTGACACCTGTAGTCACAGGTGAGGCGTGCACATACATCAGATTGCTGCTGCCGCAATGAGATGGCACGGAACACTACCACACGCCTATTGCAGGCCTTCCTGTGTGTTGACGTCGAACACGCATCCTTGTTGCCTCGTTCGCGGTTGAAACTCAAGAATGCAAATATGATAGCATCCTCAAGAGCTCTACTGATAGAATTTGACTCTGAGCACGATTAATCGTCTCATACGTTGACGCACATACTGTGCGTGCACAGCCAAGCCATGCATATGGAACAAATCAGGGCACCAGTGGGCCTGCGAACACGCCAACAGCTTTAAGCCTTTTTCAATGTGCAAACACTTTACCTATAAGGGTCCCCATGACTCCGACCGTTCCACCAGCAAAGCCGCTCATCAACTCATTTACGGCCTGCATATGCAGAGAGTGCATAGGAGGTCAGACAATGCGATGCTTGTTGAAGTCATACACGGAAGTGACGATCCAGCGCATCAGCGCATGGCAGCGCGCCACGCAGTCAAGAGAGCAGAGCAGCCTGACCAGCGCCGCAGACGGCAGCTGCTGTGTCATCAGATGCATAAGCTAACGCGATGCTAGCACAAGTTCATAGGTGAAACGTACGTCTATGTAGGCGGGATCTAGGGCCCGCAGCTCCGAGCTCCTCCGCCGTCTGAGCCGGGATTCGTGTCGTCGACAGTGCATAGTCAATGGCAGGCGCCGCTCGCCAGCAACTTGTTGTTCGCGCCTCACAGCTGCCCTGACGACGCCTGCGGATGTAGCCACGAAAGCATGTGCGCACTGCAATCCCAGGCACGCCAGCAGCACCAGAGACACCAACGGCGATGGAGCCATGGCGCTATCGATGTGATCTCTGCTCCTTTTGCCTGGTCCTCTCCCAGCAGCGCCTCTCGTCAACCACGCTGTGCCTTCACGGTCGAGGTGAACTGATGAATTGCATTCATGATTTCGCATGAATTCATCCATGGATATCGGTCTCTGCAGAAGAAGTTGGGAGAAGTTTGGTGATAGAGCAGCACGCAAAGCCTGAGAGCGTTGAAGAGCAGGTGAGATACAGCAACTCAACAACAGATGCTTCACTCTGAGCGCGAGCTGCGCAATCACTCCTGACTTGAAAGCGAACCTGCGAGGATCCATCGCAATCGACTTGCAGTTAGTTTGCGCTTATGAAAGCAACGTAGCTGGCCTTGCACACCGCTTTGTTATCGTGATGTCTGATCTCTTCGTCATCTGCTACCACCCTTGCAACCACGCTTCGACCAGGTGTGAGCGGCAGTGAAATCCGGACTTGCAGCACCCGAACACAGAGCAAGGCACAGCGTTGCATGCCCAAGAGGCATTGGCCCTTGTACCTATCGCTAGCGCTTTTCCTACGTCTACTCCTCATGATCGGCCTGGCACCTTCGCGCTCTCATGGAGCTCCTAGTCAGACGCTGATGGATGCCCCTCGTCAGCGAACCCAGAGTCCGATTGTCACGGGCACCAGTGTCATCGGTCTTAAGTACAAGGACGGGGTGATGTTAGCAGCGGATACACTGGCATCCTATGGTTCGCTGGCGCGGTACAAGAGCGTGGAAAGGATCCGCCCCGTAGGAGAGTCCACGCTGCTGGGAGCTTCCGGAGAATACTCTGACTTCCAGGTAAGCGCTCTTTGATGGTCTGCTGCTGCCCTTGTACTGATGGTGCTGCGGCCACGTCTTTCATCGCAGAATTGATGTTTGCGTTGGCAACTTACTTGTACATGCATTCGCGCACCCGTTGCACCTAAGCCAGCACCGTCTTACTGTCACTCAGTGCCCTGTATGATGTCTTCAGGCTTTAGGAAGCTACCTGCACGAAAGAAACTTCAATTGCGCAGCGCTGTGGATCCAGTGATAACTCATGTCAAACGCGTGTCAGAAACACATCAGGGACAGCACTGGCACCTCATGGACTGTAGCCAGCGCCTCTATGACTCCAGCAGTGCCTTGCGTTGCCGCATCATCAGTCGCCTCGCTTCTTCTACTGCGTTGGCATGTATCCTTGAGCACGCTCTACAAGCTTCCATACTCGCGCACGCCTATTCACGTCCTGCACCGCTTCATTCCGACCATGTGCCAATGCGGAACACTGTCAACCCATGGACGGTTCCATGTGCCTGTCAATGATGTTGCCACTGGCCTGGTGACACCGACTCACGACGCTACATCTTTGATCCAGTAATGGCTTGCTGTTGGCTCTGCTGACGAGCTGTCGCAGCACCGAATGCACTCGCTCCCTTGTGATCCACGCCCTTCTTTGAATAGTAATGGAGATGCTCCAATACGCTTCTTTGAATAGTAATGGAGATGCTTCAATGCGACCAGGAGCAGGAGGACAGGAATACGCTTGATAATGCAAATACGCTTGTCAGGATTCCACGGAGCCACAGCCTTTCCTTGCAACCTCTCTAAGCGGCGTGAGGCACCCATTGCCGCACCCATGCATCTCTTCCAGGCAATCATTGAAATGGCTTCAGGATCAGGAGCATGTCATCTCTCCTGATGAAGTAGCTCAGCACGCTCCATCCCCGCAACACGCGCGCAGGCGGCCATGGAGATGCTCGAGGACCAGATGCAGGAGGACATGAACAATGTTTTTCTCCATGAAGTACATTAGGGTATATTAAAGTTAGGGTGAGGTCATCATTAGCACATGAAGTACTTAGGGTTAGGGTGAGGTCATCATTAGCACATGAAGTACCTATTATAAGGGGTGTCAGGGTGAGGGTTGGGTCATCTTAGCACGCCCCATTTCATTTCCGCACGTGCGCAGGCAATCATAGAGATGCTGGAGGATCAGACGCAGGAGGACAGGAACAATGCTATTTTTCCTCATGAAATGTACCTAGGGTATATTAGGGTTAGCTTATCTTATTGCGCCCCATTACCATGATGCGCACGCAGGCGACCATGGAGATGCTTGAGGACCAGACGCAGGAGGACAGGAACAAATGTTGTTTTTCTCATGAAGAATAGTAGGGTCTGGGTTAGGTTATCGTAGCAACGCGCCCCATGCCACAATGCGTGACAACAACCTCAACACGCTCGCCATTCCCGCAATGCGCGCGCAGGCGATCATGGAGATGCTGGAGGACCAGACGCAGGAGGACAGGAACATGGACGACGGCTTCAAGCGCGCGCCCGCGGAGGTCCACTCGTACCTGCGCGCGGTCATGTACAACCGCCGCAACAAGATGAACCCGCTGTGGAACTACCTGCTCATTGCGGGCGTGAACCCGCGCACGGGGGGCTTCTTCCTGGGCTCCGTGGACCACATCGGCACCGCGTACGAGGATGATATCCTCGCGACGGGCTTCGGCGCGCACCTCGCGCTGCCGATACTGCGGCGGCGGTGGCGCGCGGACATGGAGGTGTGTATTACATTGATTGTGTTTGTTGTTGAGTAGATATGGTTTGAGGGACTCACAACTCATGCACGCGCCGTCCTGCGTCTGCTGCCCCTTCTAGGAGGCAGCAGGACTGCATGTGCGTCCTCTTCTACCATTCGTTGCAGTTGCCACCACCTCAGCATCTAGCATCAGCCAGCACCTCTGGTTGTGAGATCATGCGACTCACGCACGCATCACCCCTGCCTCTCCTACCCCCCCCGTGCAGGAGGGGCGCGCGCTGCTGGAGGACTGCATGCGCGTCCTCTTCTACCATTGATTTGTACTGGCCACAACCTTAGCATCCAGCATCAGCTACCACATCTGCTGTGCAGCCTGATCGTCAGCTCACTCCACTCAAGCATTGCCCTGCCTTCAATACTTCCCCTTGCAGGAGGGAGAGGCACGCGCGCTGCTGGAGGACTGCATGCGCGTCCTCTTCTACCGCGACTGCCGCGCGCTCAACCGCATACAGATTGCCAAGGCCACGCGCGAGGGCGTTCTCGTCTCCGACCCGTACACGATAGAGACGTCGTGGAGCCTCGCCGCCTTCGCGCAGCCCAAGGCGGGCGCTGATACGGATGGCAGCTGGTGATGAGAGAGGGGTTGGGGGGGGGGGGGGCAGGTGGAAGGGGGGGGGGGGGGCTTTGTTTGTGAGAAATTGGGTTGGTTGGGAGAGCTGGGAATGGCTACATGAGTTGACGGATATGCTTGCGGACGGTGTTGCTGGTGGCGCCTTGCTGCACTGCTGGCCGTGTGTTTCATTTTGTCTGTTCATTGTGTGCATGTGGCTGGGGGGGGTGCAGAAGGCCATTGCGACGTTGCTGCGTTTTCGTGCGTGCTTTTCTGGCTGCATTTCTGTTGCACAGCTGGATGCATTGTCACCCCTTGTGGCGCACCGGCAGTTGGGTGTCTTACTGCTCCTGGTTTGTTAAGACCATGACTTTGAAAGCCGTTGACAGAGCGACTGAATGTATACAGAGCGACGTGCACTGCTGCTAGTGTTACGCACTGTGACCACCAATTGCTTGTAAGGTTTCCTGGAGGCACAAGCTGAGATGGCAAAGAGTGGTTGAAGTTGACGTCAAGTTCAACTTGATCTTATTCGGAGTTTTTAAATGTGTATCTTTTGGATCTTCAGCCCATCAGCGCACGGCGCAGCAGTATGAGGACACCATTGCTGCATCGGACTAGACTTGCTCGTACGCGTGCTAGAGCCACCACAGTGCTGCTTGTGGCCTTGGCATCACTATCAGGTATGTATTCTATCTTTCCAATTTTATGCCGCGGATGATCATGTACGAGAGCACTTCCGTGCACTTGTCAGCCAGCCACTAGATAGGGCTGAACAGAGAGCGCTTGCAGCGCTGCTTATGACGCGTATGTGCTGCACCAGGCTGCTACACTAACCTCAACTCTGGTAACCGACCCAAATCCGCTCTTGTGTGTGTGCGTGTGTGTGTGTGTGTCGTGTCATGCATGACACAATCATCACAGCCATCTTGTCATCATCGTCGTCCAAGTCATATCTCAAGAAACATCTGCATCTACCTGTACACGCACCCATCCTTGTGGACCTTGTCTCAGCTCAGCTCAGCACATCTGAAGCAGTAGAGAGCAGTTTCGTTCAGTGACCTGCATCGCAACATACTTCCAAGAATCAGTCGCATGGGCTCATGAGCGTATATGCTACCTGGGAGCAACATTCATTGTGGCTGGGACAGGCAGTGTGACACTGAGTGTGTGGTGAGCTGGATTTCTGTACGGTGGTACATAACAGTACAGACGCAGTGCATAATTTTGCATCCTGCAAACTTTCAAAGTCAACTGCACAAATGCCCGGTCAGTGACTACATCCCAATTCGTGCAGTAGTTGTGAGGATCAAGTACGGATGTAGCACACAGCGGTACTACTTCTACAGTACGTTTAAACTGCCGTGCTTTAGTTTGACAACAAGGAAGCCATGTCCTGCAAAGCATGTTAGCTGTACACACACCACAATTGCACTTCCTCAGGCACCGCATCCCCAGTTGCTGTAGCGGATTGTCACTGCCTCAAAGCCGATGGACTCCAGCGAGTCTCTGACGTTAGTTTAAACCTACTCCCTGCAATATAGGAACCTACTCTCCAAGTGTGCCTGTCCTTCGCAAATTTTGATACTTTGATGTTCTTCCCCTCTTGCACCCTGTGTCCACTCCCCATTTGGCCATAGCACGCACGACCGCCGTTGCTGCTCCACACAACCGGCCAGCAGGCACAGTGCCGTCTTGGGTGTGCCACACTTTTAAAGAGTTCATTGCACTTGTCACCAACACAAGTTCACGTTGCACTTGTCACCAACTTCGGCGCTCCAGGCAGCTGCTGCGGCGACGCGTTCCAGCTGCAGCCGCACCCCGCGCAACGGCCCCTGCACCGGCAGCACCATGCGCCATCAGCACCGTATCGGCCCTTGCAGCACGCTCTACAGGAGGGGCCGGCGAATGGAGCGCTGCAGTGGCAGCAGCAGCAGCAGCAGCAGCAGCAGCGGCGGGGGCGGGGGAGGCAAGCGTGGCGCGGCGGCGTGCGCACTGCTGCCGTGCGCGGCGGTTCCGCAGACGCTGCCGCCTCTGCTCCAGGTATTGCTGCCTGCTGCACGCGCGCTTTTGTTGGTCATGTTTGTGTAGGGCACGAAGATGCGCAGGATGTTGTCGGTGTGGTGCGCGCTACAAGGTGTCTAGGTTTTGTCGCAAATCTTAAACGATGGTCAAGCGTGCACGCTCCACCGCATCACCATTCGACGTTGCGTACTGAGAAGGAGCTCAGGGTTAGGGTTAGGGTTAGGGTTAAGTCTGCACCAGACCTACCTGCCAGCATGCGCATCGTCCTTGACATGGTGCGTTCGCCTGTTCGGCGCAGCAGTCACCGCAGCAGTCACCGCAGCCGGCCGCTGCACACGCGTCCGCAGTGATACTTGATACAGTGCTGTTGTGAATCATCCGCATGGCCGGTAAGGTGTGTTCAACGCAACTGTGCACAGCGGGCCTCCGAGTCAGGCTGTGAGTGAGGGTTTAGGGTTATAGTTAGGTTACGCTGAGCCGTGTCGTGGCGCGGAGTGTAGACTCAATGGCGCCAACCAGCAGCGCCAGCGACAGTGCGCCGCAGCGGCGCCAACCGCAAAGATGGTCCACCCTCTGGAGGGTGTCGGATTGCACTTGCCGTGTGCACCTCGCGTCACGCCTGCCGCGCTCAGCGCTCAGCATGGCGCGGCACGAGGCCCTCCTGGTGAAGCAGCCAGTCGGGCGTGGTGCAATGGCTCGCACGCCATCACGCTTCATCTGCGACTCTCTGGCAACGCAACGCCGGCGCCCGCCGCGACAGCACCCGCCGGCGACCCTGTACCAACCAACGGAGAAGTCGCGCTCCACCAGAATTGCTCATGCGACTAGTGACTCCCCACTGTTGACTCTCCCATGTCATCCTCATCCTGCTACCCCCCCCACCCCCCACCCCCTCCTGAATCCCCCCCGCGCCTCGCTCCGCGCGCGCTCTCGCAGCAGCGGCGCTGCCGTCCGCCGCCGCCGCGGCTGCAGCCGGTGGCGACCCGCTGCTGCCGCACGCCGCCGCGGCGCGCGAGGTGCTGGCCTTCTACGGCGTCGACGAGGGGGGAGGATTGAGCGCTGCTGAGGCAGCGACGCGGCTTGTGCATTATGGGCCCAACGCGCTGACGGCGGCGCCGCGGCAGGGCCTGCTGGAGCTGCTGCTGGAGCAGTTTGATGACCGATTGGTGCAGATACTGGTGGCGGTGGCCGTGCTCAGCGGCGTGCTGAGCACTTTTGAGGAGGTGCGGATTTTGGCCCTTTTCTTTGTTGATTGGATTGGGTGCCCTAGGGTTGGGATTAGGTGGTGCACGGCGCGTCCTGTGCTTCTGAGCGCGATGGCTGCTGGGGGGTGCCTTGCGGTGTTTCGCCAGCAGTGGCCATGTGAGGATCGCTGGTGCTGCCGCCTCGGTGCCCTCTTACGTATCGACAATTATTGCACATTTCGCAGGCCAACTCCGATGCGGAGCGGCACAGCGTGAGGGGCACGGTGGCTCCGCAGCAGAGCAGCCGGCTGCCCGCTGCCGAGCCGGGCGTGTGCTGCTGAGCAGTGTGCGTGTTGCTGCTCCGTGTTCAGCACCCAAACGCCCATCCAGCTACGCGTATCAGACGTGTTTCACACGCATCTGCCCCACAAACGCAGCTACTGCGTCTGACGACTCTGCTTCCTCTCCCGTGCCGCCGCCGGCGCCGCTGCCGCACGCGTGCACCGCAGGACATGAGCGCATGTGTCGAGCCCGCGACCATGATTTCTGCGCATCACATGAGTTACTCACGCGTCTGCATCACCAACTCTTAGTAATTTGGCCACCGCATCTGACGACGCTGCCTCCTTTCCCGCGCAACTGCCGCCGCCGCCGCCGCTGCTGCCGCCGCCGCCGCTGCCGCCGTTGCTGCCGCCGCCGCCGCCGCTGCCGCCGCCGCTGCCGCCGCCGCCGCCGCTGCCGCCGCCGCTGCCGCCGCCGCTGCCGCCGCCGCTGCCGCCGCGCCGCCGCCACCGCCGCTGCTGCAGGACCCCAGCGCATTCGTCGAGCCCGCAACCATCGTCACCATACTCGCGCTCAACGCCGCGGTGGGCGTGTGGCAGGGGCGCTCGGCGCAGGACAGCCTCGATGCGCTGCGCTCGCTGCAGCCGGACACGGTGACCGTGCTGCGCGACGGCGCGTGGGTCAGCGCGCTGCCCGCGGAGGGCCTCGTGCCGGGCGACATCGTGCAGCTGCGCGTCGGGGACAAGGCGAGTTGTGGATATGCTTCAGTTGAGGTTGATGTGAGTTGAAGTTGAAGTTCGTATGGTGTTGACCGTGCTGTGCGACGGAGCGTGGGTCAGCGCTCTGCTTGCGGAGGGGCTCGTGCCGGGCGACATTGTGCAGCTGCACGTCGGGGACAAGGTGAGTGTTTAATTCGCTTCAGTCGAAGTTGAGATGTAGTGTCGTGTTGAGTTGACGTTGAGCGGCCTGCGCGACGTGTGGACTAGCGCGCTCCCCGAGGAGGGCCTGGGTGACGTTGTACAGATGCATGCGCGTCAGAGACGAGGTGATTTCAAGTTGAACAGAGTTGCAAAGTTCAACAGCCTGGACAGAGTTTGCACGTGTGAGGCGCGTCGGCACATGGGCCAGCGCATCCCAGCTGAAGACTTGGTGCCACGCGCAGCACAATGCAGCTGCTTGTCGGGGGCAAAAGGAACTGAAGTTGATGTGGTGAGTTGAATGTGTAGATGCGGCTGCAGACAGCGTCAACGCTCAGCGCGCGCTGTAGCTCGGCACTGTGCCCACGTGCGCGGTTGGGCGCTGCTTATCGAGTAGCTGACTGGAGGCATTATCATCAGCTGCATATGGGGACTTGTTGTACTAACTGAAGGGCTGTTTTTGATAAACCCCTGACCCAAGGGTTTGCGGTTTGAGCGCTGCCGCAGGCGACTCGTCCCCCTTGGCACCTCCGCATTCCGCGCCATCAGTATACTGCTGAGCGCAGACTTTCATTACAACCCTAACCCAAGGGTTCACTCTGAGCGCTGCTGCAGGCGGCGCCTCGTGTCCCTCGGCAGCACCGCGTTCCATGCCAACGAGATATTGCTGAGTGCGGACTTCCACCCTGACCCTAACGCTAACCCCAAGGGCTTCCTCTGAGCGCTGCTGCAGGCGGCGGCGGACGCGCGCCTCGTGTCCCTCGGCAGCACCACGTTCCGCGCCGACGAAGCGTCGCTCACGGGCGAGAGCAAGGCCGTGGGAAAGACAATTGACGCCGTGCCCGCTGACGCTGCGCTGTCGGCCAAGACCAACACCGTGTTCAGCGGGACGATGGTCACCGGCGGCTCCGCGCGCGCCGTCGTCGTCGCCACAGGTGTGCGCTGAGCACTGTTGCTGTAAGATACTTCTCCGTACATAGGCCGAGGTTCGGCGGAAGCGGGTGTGTTGTTCAGCTGAATGATGGTCACCGGCGGCTCCGCGCGCGCCGTCGTCGTCGCCACAGGTGCGCGCTAAGCGATGCTGCTGCAACACATTCACATGCGTACATAGGCTGGGTTGGGAGAGAGAGGATGTAATATTTCGCAAGATGATGGGCACCGGCGGCTCCGCGCGCGCCGTGGTCGTCGCACAGGCATGTGCTGAGCACTGCTGCCACGGGTAGGCATGTGTATGGTACAGAAGCGATCCTTATGTCTATCCCAGCCGCCACGCTGCGGCGTCTGGCCTGTTCGCGCACACTCCAGACCATAATGGCCTAAAGTGAGTATACTACTGCATATGCATACGAGAAAATTCTGAGCACTTCTGACCTGTTTAGTATACGCAATTGCTGTATGGAAGTATGTGCTTCGAAGTATTTCAGAGTGGGATGGCCTATACATGAGTATGCTACTGAATTCGCTTGAAACTATTTGTGGAGAAGTACGAGCAAGTTCTTAGCATGATCGGGTTGGGTGCTTGCGTCGTCTCACGTCTCGTCACTGCACTGCGGCATCTGCCCCCCAACAACTGCGCGCACATGCACCGCGCATTGCTGCCGCGGCAGGCATGCGCACGGAGTATACACAACTGAATGTACATGTATTGCAATACTACTTCAGGAGAAGTACGAGCAAGTTCCGAGCATGACCGGCTTGGATGCTTGCATCATCTCACACCCCGTCACTGCGCTGCGGCATCTGGCCCCGAATGACTGCGCGCGCATGCACTGTGCGTCGCCGCCCTCGCAGGCATGCGCACCGAGATTGGCAAGATCTCAGCGGGAGTGCAGCAGGCGCGCCAGGAAGAAGAGAAGACGCCGCTAGAGGCCAGGCTTGACGAATTCGGCGGCAGGTATGTAGGTATGGGGCGCGCTACTGGCGCGGAGCGCTCATGCCCGTGTTGAAGTTGCGCTGATGAAGATGTGTCTGGGTGACTCGCGATTTATAGTCTGAGCATGCGAACGCAGCGACTGCCCGATACGCGCATGTCGATCGGTGCACAGCGGCATGCGCTCGCGGTGCGCGCACGGTCACGTCGCGCGGCTCGCCGGTTACAACGCTCAGCGGTTCTGGTCGCAAACACAGAATACGACAGCACCAAACGCGCAGTTCACGTTTCTTGAACGATAATGATGTTGATGATGGTCACCAGCGCGTGCTGTTGGTGCGAGCGTCACCGATCACAACGCTCAGCATGCGCTGCCGCAAACACCAACACAACAGCAAATGCCCAGTCCGCACTTCGTCATGAACGTTCAGTGAGCACCACCGTAGATGTCACGTCACACAGCTCTCACCGGTCACAATGCTCAGCATGCACTGTTGCGCACACGCCGCAGGCTGACGTGGATCATCGGCGGCATCTGCGTGGCCGTCTGGGCCATCAACGCTCCGCACTTCGACGATGCCATGTTCGGATCGTGGGCCAAGGTGCGTGCGTCACACACTGTTCCCTGTACTCAGGGCAGGTCACAAGAGTCAGCGGTGAACTGTCACTGTACAGTTGTCGGCTGGACCATCAACGCTCTGAACGCCATGTGCAGATCATGGGCCATGGTGCGTTACACAATGTCCCCTGTACTTGGCAGTTCGCAGGCTCACTATATATACACAGCCATGTACATAATCATCTCCCTCTACCGAGTTGTGAGAGCGCACACGCCTGTGCAGACCCTGACACGTCCACAATACAAACCATGTACACACGGCTTCAGATCGGGCCTGCTGAGGCCGACTTCAAGTAGGCAACTTCACGTGTTGACCCGGTGCATGCTTCAACCTGGTCTTGTGTGTGAATGCATCATGTTGAGCCCGTAATCTTCGTTGATTGGTGCGGGAAATCTTGGCAGGGAAAGCCGACGCACACTGCACCGACTTCAGCTCACAAGCCGGTGCATGTGGTGCAGCATGATCAACAAGTGATCGAGCTCTGGGTTGCCCCCATTGCCCCCAATTGTATATGCCAATCTGCACCCTATTGCTCATCTTGAAGGACAGCATTGCGTTCTCGCTTGCTCGCTTGGACTGACTGGGTTCATGTTTCAGCCATTCACGCTCAGAGACTACCTGGAATTGCTGACGCGGAAGCAGGGGTATCGTCGCGGGGCAAGGCCTAACCCCAACCCCAACCTTAACGCTAACCCTGTTTGTAACCTCAGGGCGTGGTCTCTATCAACTGCAACATACCGTGCACCAACTTCCATGCACTCATGCGAAGGGCGCCCTGTACCACGTCAACGTGGCGGTGGTGCCCGTGAGGCTAGAAACATTGATATGGTCATGAGATGCAAGACCTCCATATGTTGCAATATGTGTGTACAGATCCTTGCGCGCTCACACCTGCCGCACACTCGCGTGCAGGGCGCCCTGTACTACACGTAGGTCTTGGTGGCGCTGGGGGTGGATAAAGTGTGATGTTGAGTCAGCCGGACTTCTTTCTGCTGCACACAATCGCTTGCGCTCACACACCTGCTGCATGCGCACTCGAGCGCCCTGTCTTGCGCCAAGGTGGCGGTGGCGAACGAATCAACAGACCTCAGGGTGGATAAACTGGCGATGTTGAGCAGGCCAGACTGCTTTTTGCTACCCATGATCGCGTGCGCCCACGCCGCCTACAATGTACCCTCCAGCAGGGCGCCCTGTACTACGCCAAGGTGGCGGTGGCAAATGGAACAATACGTCATACAGAAGCATCATAACAATGTCCTAGCGGCAAGGCGTCTATTGACACTGCACCTGAGCGCGTTTGTACTTACACTTGCCACCTACGCTCCCTCGAGCAGGGCGCGCTGTACTACGCCAAGGTGGCGGTGGCGTTAGGCGTCGCGGCCATCCCGGAAGGCCTGCCTGCAGTCATCACGCTGTGCCTGAGCCTGGGCACGCGCCGCATGGCCGAGAGGGGCGTCATCGTGCGCAGGCTGCCGTCCGTGGAGACGCTTGGCTGCACTACTGTTATTGCCACAGACAAGGTGAGTGAGTGAGTGAGTCAGCAAGCGAGTATGTTTAGCTAAGGCATGGCCGAGAGAGGCGTCATTGTGCGCAGGGTGCCGTCCGTAGAGACGCTCGGCTGCACCACCGTTATCGCCACGGATAAGGTGAGTGAGTGAGTGAGTGAGTAAGTAAGTATGATTGGATATTGCAAAGCGGAGCGCAGCGTCATCGTGCGCAGGCTGCCGTCCGTAGAGACGCTCGGCTGCACCACTGTTATTGCTACGGACAAGGTGAGTGAGTGAGTGAGTCAGTAAGTGAGTATGTTTGGATACGGCATGGCTGAGAGGGGTGTCATCATGCGCAAGCTGCTGCCTGCGGAGACTGTCGGCTGCACCGCCGTCATCGTCACGGACAAGGGTGTGTTTGCAATCGAGTAGGCAAGTTCCAATAGGGCAGCCCGGTACGCCAAAGCTCAACTTGAAGTATTTTGTCAGGTGTGATCAAACGCGGCGTCATCGCGCCAAAGCGAGCGCGTGATTCAGTATATACTTTGACTTGAATTAAGTTATCAGGTGGGGCCGAGCGTTGCATCATTGAGTCCAAGCAGCAGACGCCAAAGGTGAAGTTGAAATTGAAGTTGTTGATATCAGCTACCACAGATGGGCCAAGAGCTAGCCGTAAGCAAAAGCCGCGCCTTTGCGCGGCTCAACACGTGGCGCGGTTTGAGCTGCAATACTCCGGTACTTGCCTTCTTAATGTCCCCTCAGTGCTCAGCACGCGCTGACACAGCACGCACACTCAACGCTGCTCTGCTCTGCCTGCGCGCGCGTGCAGACGGGGACTCTGACGACCAATCAGATGACGGCAGTGGCGCTGGTCACCCCCAGCGGGGGGGCGGCAGGGGGGGACGTGGGCCTGCTGGAACGCACCATCGGCGGCACCAGCTACGAGCCCGTAGGCGACATTACAGACATGGACGACACCGTGGTAAGTCAGGCGCCACTAGCGATTACTTGTGGGCTGGGAGCTTGGCTTGCATGGTGGCGGTGCACAGGAGGGGCTGTGCAGTTTGGCAGTTACAATCCGCGTGTCGGGAATAAATGGCAGCATTGCGCCTCGTGGATGGATGCATGATTTTGCCTTGTAGCGCTGCAGCTACATGAGCTCATGGGATCTCGCGTTGTCCAACGAACGTACGCCAGCATAGCAACGCCCTATAGGTGCCACAGCAGTCCATCATGTTGTTGCAGGTGTGGCGTTATTGTATTGATGACCTAGGCAGGCTCGCCGTATTCTGGTACACGTCATCTGGCATGTGTGCGTAGCGTTCTGACGATGCAGCGCTTGCAAGCCACTGCCACAATGCTGAAGTCACTCGACGCCACAGCTGTTCCACCGTTCAAGCACTGTACATTTGCGGTTGCTTCTGCTGTGCGTAGCGCTCAGGCCTGCGTTCGTAACTTCACCTTCAACACCAGTATTGCATACTTCAAGTGGATGAGCGCAGCTGCGGTGACCGAACTTGCGCCCCCGTCGCCCGCGCAAATGGCGCAGTCAGGCATGTCTGGAAGCTCCAACATCAACTGTGTTTTCTATCGTCACATCGCACGTGATGAGCGCTGCCGTGCCTAACCCTGACCCTAACCTAACCCTGACCGAACACGCCTCCATCATTCGCTTGTGCTGGTGGCGAAGACTGGGCATGCCTGAAAACTTCAACATCACCATCCTTTCCCTTTGCCGACAAGCACTTCAACTGCTTTTTACTGGAGGGCGCTGCCTAGCCCCCACTTCAAACTAACCCTGACTGCATGCCCCCCCCCTCCATCATCGCCACGCAGATGGCCCAGGCGGGTATGCAGGACCTGGCGCGCGTGTGCAGCCTGTGCAACGACGCGCGCGTCGTCTATGAGGACGGCAAGTTCACGCGCGTGGGCGAGCCCACGGAGGCAGCGCTCTGCGTCCTAGTGGAGAAGGTGCGGTTTGCACTGCCACAAGATAGTCATTGCTACTTCAGAGTACAAGCTGCATGGATTATACACATTTGAGATGGTCGCCAAAGTAGGAGAGGTTATGGACGCGTGTGGGCGAGCCCACAGAGGCAGCGCTCTGCGTGCTGGTGGAAAAGGTGGGGCCCGCTGCGCAACGCAATTGCGACCACCTGGCTGCTGTATGACCATTGATACAGTTCTCGTGGGGGATGAAGACGTAAATGGACACTCATGTGGGGCAGCCCTTGGAGGCAGCGCTCTACGTGCTGGTGGAAAAGGTGCTGCATTGACCACCACACAAGAGCTGCTTCATCATTGTACTTTGATGTAGTAAAGTGATACAGTTAATGTGAAAATTGAGTTCTTACGTATGCACTCAGGTGGGGGAGCCCATGGAGGCAGCGCTCTGCGTGCTGGTGGAGAAGGTGCGGTCCTCATTACAACAAAGTATTATGACATGCATGGCGCATGGAAGTTGACCATGAGATTGGTACCCAATGTAGGGGAGGCTACGGAGGCGGCCCTCTGCGTGTTCGTGGGGTTAGGGTTAGGGTCAGGGTAATCCTAACGCTAACCCTAACCCAAAGGTGTGGCCTGCTACGCTGACTAGGTGCCCCCAATCGACGATTGATTGATCGACGGTCAGCCTGAGTGCTTGTGCAGCGTGGCAGTGCTGCTGAGCCATGACACGTGGCAATTTTGGCAGCACGCCTCAGCTGGTGCTAGTCGTAGTTGAGGGCATGGAGGCAGCGGCCCCCCCAGGGCCCTGCGTGTGCTGTAGTTGCAGTACATTCGACAAGGGGCAGTGCTCTGCGTGCACGGGTGTCTCTACTTCTATGTATATACGAGCGCTGCCTCTGCACACTGCATTGACACAACGCCCCTAACTGCTGTGCAGGCTGGCTCGTTAATGCTTGCAGTAGTGACGCCTAGGTCGTATGCTGGGTGGCTGACTGACTGTACATGTGCCAGCAGCAGAGCCGCACTTGCCACTAGTCGCTGCCTGACCTGCGCCAAACCCTGACGTGACACCCTAGCTGCACAACAGCAGCTACAACAGTCACTGAATCGGCAGACCGTAACCCGTGTCACCCTGACCTCTACCCTAACCCTACATCAGGCGCGCCCCATCACAACAAAGGGTGGAGGTTGCCGCATACAGAAACTACCATGTCGAGCTGGCGTATTCTATACGCTCTGCTGCGCTCGTCTTCCACATGCGTGTTGCACTGTATACTGGCTGATACTGCCCGTAATCAACAGGACATCACCACAGCCTCTGTGGCATGATTCTCGTGCGCCAGCTACCCTGCGCAACCTGCCTAACTGCCTGCGTACGCCCTCGCAGCTGCGTTGACGCTTCTTGTGTCTGTCGCTTGCCTTCCACCAAACGCGCCGCGTCGCGCGCAGCTGGGCGTGCCGGGGCAGCAGCGGAGCGCCGACGCGGTTGTGGCAGCAAGCCAGAACACCAAGCACTGGCAGGTATGTATGTGTTCGTGCTCGTATTCTACGAATTTCAAAAATCACTTCGGAGCAGTAGTTCGTATGTACTCTGAGTGCGGTCCTGCGGTAGTTGTCGCGACGGCCAAAACTCAAAGCATCGGCAGGGATGTGTGATGTGTGTACATACAAGTTATATACAAGTCAGAACAGCAAGCACTGGCAGGTATGTATCCTCACATTGGCCTGCTCTTATCTTACACGTTTTCATATTACTTCAACATACTACTCTAAGCTTGGTCCTGCACTAGCTTTGGCAATGTGCCACAACTCCAGGCCCGCACGATTGAGTATGTCCTCGCGTGTGGGATCGCTCGCAATGCGCTTGCATTATGTACGTCTATGGACTTGTTACTTCAAAGTATAACTTTCTAAAGTTCTTTCGTTGTAAGCGCCTCATGAAACTTGAAGTGTATACTTGAAGCGTTGAACAGCACAGCGAGCTCCGTATTAATGTGTGACGTGCCGCCGTCACACTATCAAGCGCCTGGCGATGCTCTCGACTCCACTCGCAACCCGTTGTCAGTAGGAAATGCATTCTACAAGTGTGCAAAACATCACAGCACAGCGACTGGGTGCTCTGGTGGTCACATGATGGGCAGCTGCAGTCACAATAAAAGGTTCTATTTGTACAAGCGCCTGTCGACGCTGATCTTGACTCACTGTCAGCCTCCAGATGATAGCGGAAAATGCAGCGGCATGTACAAAACCCATCATTACTTCTTCGATACGTCAACTTGCACCGCAGCTCAGCACTGCAATTTGTCATAGTGTGATGTGCCGTGCTGCAGTACAGTAACAAGCACCTGACGATGCTCGTCTTGGCCTCGCTTTCGACCTCAACATGTCACTGGATGATGCATCATTCAGACTGCGACTCTTCAAGTTCAACATACTTTGAAGTATCAACTTGCACAGCGGCTGAGCATTATGATTGAATACATGAACGTGACGTGCCGCGCTGCAGTCGCAGTAGCACCTGGCGACGCCGATCTTGGCTTCCCTTTGAATGTCGACATGCCAGCGGAGAACGCATTATTTTTCAGAATGCGTCACTACAGATTCACCACACATGCAACTCGCACAGCAGCTGAGTGCTATGATTGATTCAATACCTTACTTCAATTGTTATGTGACCTGCCGCATTGCAGTCACAGTACAAGCGCCTGGCGACGCTCGAGTTCACGCGTGACCGCAAGAGCATGTCAGTGCTCGCCCGAGAATGCGTCACTACAGATTCACCACACATGCAACTCGCACAGCAGCTGAGTGCTATGATTGATTCAATACCTTACTTCAATTGTTATGTGACCTGCCGCATTGCAGTCGCAGTACAAGCGCCTGGCGACGCTCGAGTTCACGCGTGACCGCAAGAGCATGTCAGTGCTCGCCCGCCCGATGAGCGGCGAAGGCGGCAATCGGCTGCTGGTGAAGGGGGCGCCAGAGATGCTGCTGGCGCGCTGCACGAAGGTACTTCAACAATAACTTCAATAATGTACTTCAAAAACATAACTTCACCCAAAAATGAGCATGTCAGTGCTCGCCCGCCCGCTTGGCGGCGACGGCGGCAATCGGCTGATGGTAAGGGGACGCCAGAGATGCTGCTGGCGCGCTGTACTAAGGTACTTCAACAAGTACTTGAACAAGGACTTGAAGCGATGCTCAGCGTTGATCTATGGCCACCGGTGCTCCGAGGACGGGGACAGGTGTCCTGCGCCAATGTACTCCAAGAACTTGAAGTAAGTGTGTGCTGGGCGCCTTCACCTGTTCTTGCGGTGTATGTGTGCATACGAAGGTGCAGGTACCACGTGTGTATAGCAAGCGCTGTGACTGCGACTTTACAGTTGAGCACAGGCACATTGGTACTTTTGAGCACATGAGTATGTATGTACACGGTGGCATTTTTGACATCAAAGCGGATGCCTCGTAAAACCTGTGTCGCCGTGCCTCCCAAACGCACGTGATGCTGCCAAGCGGCGTGGTGATGTCTCTGTCACCCGACTTCTGACATGGGATTTGAAGTATGCATGTACGTGTCACGTAGCATCATTTACTTCAACTCTCATGCGATACTTGCAGCTGTGCCTCCCGAAATCAGGTGATGTTGCCAAGCGGCGAGTTGATTCCAACTTACTACATATATGTATGTACATGTCTGACGTAGCATAAAACAGCGCAAAGTCACTGCAACCCCCGCCGCTGTGGCGATGCTCTCGACTCAGGTCATGTTGCCAAGCGGTGAGGTTATCCCCATGTCGCCTGAATTCCGGGAAACGCTTCGTGCCAAAATAGGCGAGATGGCCGTGCGGCCGCTGCGCTGTCTGGGACTGGCTGTCAAGGAGAGCGTGGATTTGGGGCGTCAACTCGCGAACTTCAAAGAGGTGAGGTTGGATGTCGCTCTCATTCTGCACACACTGGGCTGGGCACCTATTGTCAGTTCAAGTTTGATGTTGATGGTATGAGCTCGTGCTTGATTGCACGGCAATGCAAGTGCTGCTTGAGTTGTTGAGGGGTGTTGGTGAGCGACCGCGATTTGGATCGCCAACTCGCAGACTTCAACAAGGTGAAATGCTCCTCTCGTGTGGGCCTATCGCACGTTCTGATGCCAATCCGATGTCGCACACTGTTCTGGCAATGCGAACAGTGCTTGTGCGTCGCTGCAGCACCGCCCTTGACAGAGTGCCCTGAGTTGTGAAATGACATGGAAAGCAATACAGCAGCCCTCATTCACATGTCGTCTCAACACATCTATCAGCGCAATTTGAAGTGCCGCGCAATGACCATGTATTTGCAGAGCGCTGCCAACCCTCGGTGTGGCGTTTAATGCGGCGCAACGAGCATAGGATAGCAGGCCTTCGGCGTGCTAGCAGTGGTGATGTAGAGACAATAGTGCTCAAGTATCAGCTCCTTCAAAGAAATCTTGGAGCTTCCTTGCCTGCCGTGCTGCTCATCAGACCTGACTCAAGCTTCTTGTGTCCCGATGTTCGCTGCTGCTGCTGCCACCGCCGCCGCCGCCGCTGCTGCTGCTTCCGCTGCCGCCCGCTGCTACCACTGTTTCTGCTGCTGCCGCTACTGCCACCGCCGCCGCCTCTGCTGCTGCTGCCGGCGGCGCAAAGGGTGATGACCCAGCCAGCGTTCCGAGCCTGAGCGACATTCAGAACTTTGCCGCCATAGAGAGCGACCTGACGTTTGTCGGGCTGGCGGGGATTAAGGCAAGAAGCCGACTGTGCACGCATCACTCATGGTTGCGCATTGGAGGGTTGCGCAGTTTTGTGGTTTAGGGTTAAGGTTAGGATTAGGGTTAGGGTTAGGGTTAGGGTTAGGGTTAGGATTAGGGTTAGGGTTAGGGTCAGCCTGTAAGGTTCGACAGACCGCCGTCGCTAAGTGTGTTGATGCGCAGCTCTAGTTACAACCATCTGCAATTGTTCAGGCATGGCTGGAGACTCGTATTCGGTTTGGCTTACTAGGTATACGACAGCTTTGCCAAGTGCTGCCGCGGCGGGTGCGGTATTCATGCCCTGACAGCCGCCTTACTGAGCCTCGCTGCAGTGCATTTCAGTCATCATTACCAACAACACAAATCACAGCAAGCTGCGACAGCTTGCGAATGGCACTGCCCAGTCGGACAGCAAATCATGTGTACCTTTTTTGAAGGACCACTCGACACACACAAAGAGTCGTTGAAGCGAAAACACGTGTGTTTGTTGTGCATTATGCTTGTTGAACAATGTGTTCTTGGATAAGCGTCGCCTTTAAGTCTCGTACCGGCATGTTCACTGGCCGGCCAAATCAAACTGCCGTTACACGACTGTTTGTAGATAGCTCATGAGCCCCACACCTGCTGCGGGCCTGCAAAAACACTTACACAGACACTCAAAGAGGCTCATATACTGCCAACATGACCAATTCTTGCAACGCAGAGCCCGTCAAGCTTGAGATGCGCCAAGCCTCAAGTTATTTGCACTTCACATGTGACGCTCCGCCTGCAGGACCCCGCGCGTCCGGAGGTGGCGCCTGCAATGGCGCAATGTCAGGCTGCCGGCATACGTGTTATGGTCATCACGGGCGATGCTAAGGACACCGCCATTGCCATCGCGCGGGATGTTGGCATCTTTGGACGCGTACGTAGATGGATCAGACATGCGCACAAGCTTTGGTAGTACATTAACACCTGAAGTAGTATGTCAACACCTGAAGTATCACTTGGAAGTAAAAGGAGTAATCCATAATGGTTGGTCATCACTACCGTGGTGATCGTGCGGGGCGTCGGCATCTTTGAACGCGCATGGAAACGGATCATCCAATGCGCACCCACGTCAACGCTTGACGTACCACTTGAAGCGCAAGGCATTCGCAGTATGGTCAGCATCGGCGACGCGACGGGCACTGACGTCGTCATCGTACGGTCGTCGGCATCTTTCGGCGCGTCCGCAGACTTAAAAAATTATTAAGATGCACGGCAGCAATGCTTGAAGTCTCACTTGCAGTGCCTTGCATACCTGAGCACGGGGCACCGCCATAGCCAGTATTGCAAAGCCACTTGCGAGTGCATTATCCACTCGTGTTTCAGCAAGTATCTCCACTGTATAGCTGTCATGACAATCCCCACCTATCGTACCCGCCTTGAAGCAGTGTGCGTCAACATCAGAATGAGGGTCAGCGTCACAACATCGGCGTTGTGACGGTTGGGATGGATGTCACAGCCCTCTCACAAAGCAGCGCGCATCGCGCTGTGGCTCATGCAGGACGATGATGTCACTGGCAGGGCGTGGGTCGGCAAAGAATGGCCAGTCAGCGTCCCGGGTGCTTCAAAGTCACTTGCGAGCGCGTGATCCACCACTGTGTAAGCAGCACAATCATGGGTAACATCACGATCCTCACTCGTCGTACCATGTTTGAAGCAGCTCGTATCGCACCGTTGGCTTATGCAGGACGAGGACGTCACCGGCAGAGCGTGGGTGGGAAAAGAGTTCTTTGCGCTGGATCGGCAGCGGCAGCTGCACCTGCTGTCGCGGGGCAACATGCTGTTCTGCCGCGCAGAGCCTGCGGACAAGCAGCGCCTGGTCAAGACCCTGCAGGAGGTGCGTCACCTCACCGCATCACTTGAAGCACACCAGCCAACTTTTGTCCCCCTTGTCTAAGCCGCAGTCAGCATGTAGCGCCTGGTCAAGACCCTGCAGGAGGTGCGTCACCGCAACACTTGAAGTACACTGACCTTCCTTTTGGTTAAGCTGCAGTGAGTAGCGTCTGGCCGTTGCTTGAAGGACACTCTGACCTCGTAACACTGGAAGTGCAATACCCTTTGTCCTGTTTCTTCGAGCCGCAGTCAGTAGCGCCTGACCAACAGTTAAAGGGCACTCACCTTAGGAGGTGCGTCATTTTGCCGGAACACTTAAAGTATATACATGCTGACATTTGCCCTTGTGGTTTGAGCTGTAGTAGGTAGTGCCTGGTTAACACTTGAAGCACACTCACCTTTACCTTTTCATGAAGCTACGGTCATAGGTCCCCAGTCGAGACCCTGCAGGGAATGCGCCGACCCGCCGCAGCTGTCGGATGTGCCGCAACCAACTGGTACTTAGTATATCATATAGACGTCCAAGTTCTTTATGTACCAACAATCTTCTATACTTCATAAATGAAGGCATGCACCGGAGTATATAGATGGAGATGAGGAGTAAGGTTAGCATTAGGGTTAGGGTTAGGGTGGGGTGCTCATTGGTGTCTATTAGCACCCCACCAGAGGACTGTGAGTTGAACACACAATACCAATGTGCTGCGACAAACTGACGCTTCATATGTATATGCTTTTGGAAGCTTTGAATTGCAGTGAATATACCTCAAACTTCTGTGTTATGCCTGTTGGTTCAACATATGCATGCTAGTGGTGGCCAGGGCAATCTACAGCTGCATATTATCACCTGTTCTGTAAAGCAAAGGGTCCAACCTGCCTTAACGAGTAAAGTACATAAACGGGGAATAGGCGCATTGCAGGTTCAGCAGCTGCAATTTGTTCATGAATAGTGCTCTACAGCTCGTTTCCTCTCTGCCAATGATTGTCTCTGCCAAAGTTTAACAACAGCTCTCAGTCTTGTTCCCCCTGTAATCTTTCTCTTTGGCTTACCTGATCTTTCCCGCAGCTAAATGAGGTTCCTGCGATGACTGGCGACGGCGTCAACGATGCTCCAGGTGCTTCCATAATGACTTGAACTACAATTTGAACGCATCGATGTTTGCCACGTAAGATCTCTCCGCTTCAGCCAATGCTGGCAAGCGAGATGCGGCAGTGCCTTGTGACTCGGACTCACGAGTCTGATTCGTCGTCACTGTAAGCAATGGCTTGTGCCCTGCAGTGTTCAGCATGAGTGCACATACTGCAGCAGCAGTGTTCCGCAAGGCATGTCTAAATGCAATGTTTTGTCACGAGTCGCTTGAGTTTACTGCGGTTTGCACGTCCATCGTGACCTCTGGCCAAGATCAGAACACCAAACACGGTAAAAATGGTAAAAACACGGTGCAGAAAGCGCGTCAGAAAACACGTCGCGACCGTCGTGCAATCCGCAGTAGTATGGGCACACTAGGCTCATAATTCGTGCACTTTCTGATCAGAAAAGTGGTTGTAGGAGCCTGTGACGATCTTTTGGATCGAGTAGTACTTCTAATGCTTCAAGGCAGACAAGCATTCACAAGCACCCGTTTTCACCTGTTCACAAGTTCTTTTGTTTTACTTGCCGCTTGCAGCACTGCAGCAGGCAGCCATCGGCGTGGCTATGGGCATCACCGGTACGGAGGTGGCCAAGGTAAGCAGCAGTGCTCAGCATAAAATACATACATACGCATGCCGTGTTTGCGGCATGATACATCAACATACTTCCAGTAGTGCTGTTTGTTGTAAGAGCGGGCACCGTGTGCACCAGCTGCGGATGCATACATACCCCCCAAATGCAACAGTATACATACCCTTCCTGAGAGGAGCTGCCTAGCTTGATATGCTACATCTAATCATCGCTTTAAGTCGGCGTCGCAAGGATGGACGGGTACATGCAGACTCAGAACACGTGTGTTGTGACTGGCACCTGCGTCGCCAAACCTTGCGTTGGATGCAAAAGCGCTCTGGTGTATGTTTCGGCAGCCATGTCCACCGCAATCTTATTGTGTGCCGTAACCGCCACTCTACAGTAGCAAGTGAACAGTGCTCCTCTCAATGGTTCCACGTGAGCCAGACGATCGTGCCGCCGCTGCTGCTGCCGCTGCTGCTGCTGCTGCCGCCGCTGCTGCTGATGCTGCGGCACGCACCATAGCATTCACACATACGCCATCTCTTTGGAAGGTTGACGCATTGCTCTGCCGGTCGCTCGAGGTAGGTTTGTTTGTTTGGGGAAATAAATACGCACCGATCAGGTGCCCCCCCCCCTCATACCACTGTCTTGCCTGTTTGGCACTGAGCAAGGCGGCGCGAACAAGACATGGGTGTTTGCCTTCATTGCGCACTTCATCAGGTGACATTCCCGCTGTAACACCTGTACTGGTCGTCGCGCTGCGGGCAGGATGCTGCGGACATGGTCCTGGTGGATGACAACTTTGCCACCATCGTCAGCGCCGTGGAGGAGGGGCGCGCAATATACAACAACATGCAGGTACGTAGGTATACTTCAAAGTAACCCTAACCCTAGCCCTAACCCTCAGTATCTATGCCATAATACTCGTAACATCTGCAGGTATAGCGCAGATGCAGTTGCGGTGTTCCCGCAGATCGCCGTTGACAAGTGGCAGATTGATACTCTTAATAGCATGGTACAGAGTTGTACAGGGCAGAGAGGACATGTGATTGTCAGGCGCCGTCGAGAGGGGGGGCGCGATATACAGCAGCATGCAGGTGCGTAGGTATGCTCAAAGTATTCAATACTTAGTACGGAAGTACTTGAAGTTGCACACGATGGCAGCGAGGTACGGCTCAGGTGCAGTGACAGTGATTGTCGCAGAGCACTGCTGGCAAGTGGCGGAATCCTACTCTTAGAAGCGAGGTACGGACGCAGGTGCACGGTTGCGGTTTTGCAGCACAGCAGTGGTGCCGGGGCATGCAGAGGCACGGCGCAGTCGAATGCATCTGTACTGCTGATGAGTGGCAGCGCTTAGTGCGCCAGTGCTCAGCGAACCTGTCGCTGGCTGAGCATCACCCTCTGTCAGCAGGGCTCCCACACGCCACTATCGCTTCCCAAGCCATGCCAGCATGGCAAGCGTTGCATTTGGTGGCGCGGCGTAGTACGCAATTGAAGGGCTCGACATATACCACACGCTGACGCTGCATGCGCCGAATTTTTGAGGAATTCTGCGGCTGATATCATGTCGCATTTTGGGCACCGGACGCACGCTCTACGGGATGCGTCCATTGAGCCTATCTGCAATGTCATTGAACGTATTTGCAATGGCAGCGTGTAGTCGACAGGTCGACTGTGATGTTGTAAATTGGCCCCCCAGCAGCGCCGCGCAGACACCACGCACCTGAAAATGCCTGCACCACAACCCCATGGAAGTCAGGTCGCCGGAGGTTTGAGGTTGCTTGACGCTTTCCTAGTCTGAACCAACAAACCGAGCCACTTCTTTTGGCCAAACCTCATCGCTCATGAGGTGATTCCCCCCCTCCCCCCCTTCCGCAAGATTGGCACCTGCTTTTGTTCGCGTACCCTGGAGTACACAAAATGGTATCTGTAACGGTGGCAGCACTCAGAGGATGCAGCACAGTGGTCTGATTCTTCATCTGCCCTGAGTCAGTGCCCTGGAGGGAGCAAGCGCAAGCTCACTTTGCAATGCTCATAACCCGGGTGCAGTTGGTCCAACCCTTTGTGCACATGCCCCATAACTTGGCATGCCTGCTTCGGGATCAGCGATAACTGGAAAGGGATCCTAGGGAGAGACCGACGGCATCTGCTGTTTCTCAATAGAAGGCGCCAAAGCATGGTACCTAGTGTTCAGAGCCCCCCCCCTCCCCGTCCCCCCCTCTTCCCCCCCCCCCGGGCAGGCCTTCATCTGCTTCCTCATCTCCTGCAACATCGGCGAGATCGCGTGCATCTTCTTTGCGACGCTGCTTGGCATACCGGAGCCCCTCACCCCCCTGCACCTGCTCTGGGTGAACCTGGTGACGGACGGCCCCCCTGCAACAGCGCTCGGCTTCAACCCCCCTGACCCCGACGCCATGAGCAAGCCGCCGCGGCCACGGGATGAGCCGATAATGAGCAACTGGCTGCTCACGCGGTACCTGGTGACAGGGATGTACGTGGGGACGGCGACGATAAGTGAGTAAGCGAGTGAGTGAGTGAATGAGTGAGTGAGTAAGGGAGCAACTGACTGCTGATGCGGTAGGCACTTGGTCGCCGGGATGTATGTGGGGACGGCGGATGATAAGTAAGTGAGCGAGTGAGTGAGTGAATGAGTAAGTGAGTGAGTGAGCACCTGCTGCTGATGCGGTAAATGGTCACCGGGTTGTACGTGGTGACAGCTACGATGCGTGAGTGAATGAGTGAATGAGTGAATGAAAGAGCAAGGGAGTAACTGGCTGCTGACGCGGTACTTGATCGCTGGGCTGGTGTTTGGCGCGCCGTGCCAAAACTTCAACTGTAGAGAAGTTCAACAGGTGACACCCCCCTACCCCTTGTCGCAGGCATCTTCGTCAACTGGTACCTGCAACAAGGCGTCACGTGGGACCAGCTCGTGCACTGGAAGGACTGCCTCAATTGGTCGGACTTTGTGCCTGGCGGCCTATCAGGCGTCGTCAGCGGCGCCGGCGACGGACTTGCCCCCTGCGACATCTTTGCTGCGGGACGTGGGAAGCCGCAGAGTCTGGCCCTGACTCTGCTGGTGTTCATGGAGGTAGGCATCACACTGCATGCCTGGTTGTGAACTCACCTGATGAATTCACAAGAACATGTCGTCTGCTTCAAAGTTGAGCAAGCATGATATGAGACAACGACGTCACAAGATTATCAAGTACGAACGACGATTGATTGTAGGTAGGTATGCACCATCAACGCGTTGTGCTTACCGATTGCGATTCTGCAAGGTGTCGACGCTGCCCACGCTGCCAGCACCCTGAAGCAGATGATCGTATCGAGGAATGTAGACGGCATTGACACCCCCCCACGCTACCCCTCCCCCCCCCCCCCCCCCCCGAACACACACACACACACACGTGCACGATCCTGCACGTGCGTCAATTCGCATCGCCTCAGGCAATCAACAAGCGATCATTGCACGCCCTCATCTGTCGTCTGCGCAGGCGTCAATTCACATCACATCAGGCAATCAACAAGCGATCATTGCACGCTCTCGTCTGTCGTCTCTGTTGCAGATGCTCAAGGCGCTGAGCGCTGTCAGCGTCGACAACTCCCTGCTGCGCGTGCCGCCGTGGCGCAACCCCTGGCTCATCCTGGGGGTTCTGGTGCCTTCGCTGCTGCATCTGGCCGTACTGTACACGCCTGCCGCTGCGGATGCCTTCGGCCTGTCGCCGCTGTCATGGGTGAGACAATGGGACAGCGCAATAGATGCCAGTTCGCGCCTCTGGATCCGCAGTGATAATTGAGCAGTTGAAGAACAGATGTTGCACAGAATATTGCTTTACAAAAGAAAAGTGAAGATGAGATATTGCACAATGCATGTCAAACAAAGTGAAGCCTTGAAGCATGTCGTAAAGGTTTCTGCACCAGCACCCGGGTAGCTGAACCTTTACTCCAGGGGTACAGCACACGACAGGTTTTTCACGGTGCCGCTGGGCCCTGATGATGTAGGCTACATAGCTGTGTCTTTGCGTCCAGCATAGCACCTGCATGCCTGTCTTCCAGCCAATTTTCTGCCGGTGCGTGTGTTTCGCTGCCGCTGTTTTGGCCGGTGGCAATGAGCAAGACGTGAATGCATCTCAACGAGAGCATTAGTGGCAGCTGCCACATGATACACTACATATGGCATTGCTGCTGCGGCAGACCTATTCACGCACTTGCGCACTGTGCTGGCGTTTGGCTCTGTACTAGTGCCTGGCGCTCTTACAATTCGCGTCTGAGACACAGTGCGCTCGATTTGTCCATCGACATACCACACGGCACCACATTGGGAGGGAACGGCCAAAGCCCCCTGCGCCACATTGTCGCATCGCACATAATCTATATCTCTACGATCTTTTGATTCGTTTTTCATATGCTGGCAGCTTACCATGGAGGCTTATTGACCGTGTCCCTTTGTCGATGTCGATGCAGGAGGACTGGCGGTACGTGGCACAGTTCGGCTTGCCGATTGTGCTGTTAGAAGAGAGCCTCAAGGCGGTGGGGCGCCGCGTCAATGCGCGCAAGGAGGCAGAGCAGCGAGAGGCACTGGCGCGAAGGGACTGAGAACGTGGCTCTGCAGCAGCCGCTTCTCGATGTTGCCACTGCCCAACGTGATCATGCTCAGTAGAGTGAGGCCATAGCACAAAGGAAGTGACCCCTTGGCTCTGCAAAGACCGTGTCTCGATCTTACCACCGCAAGTCTATGATCTTGCTCAGCAGGGAAAAGGTCACAGACCGCGCAACGAAGTACTGCATACGCAGTAGACGCTCTGCCTGTGCCCAAATGCGCGACACCTGTGCAGATCACCAATTTTGCTGAGCCGGCGCCGGGGTGCTGGTCATAGAGCCTTACATCCCTGCGCATGTAAGAAGAACGGTCTGTAATCATGGGCAAGGTTGGTGACTGTGGCAATACAGGCTCTCCAATGGTCACGAGTGGTGACGGAGCGTGTTCAATGTTGCCTCTTGTCTGTCTGCATACTCTGCGCTGAACCGTGCACTGATTTGCAGGCAACATCATGACTCTGTCAGCGGCAAGGCGTCGTGCGTGCATGAGGATCCAACATGTCACATTTGTGTGCTGCCAACTGCTGCTGCTGGATGATGTCATGATCGTTGCCAGCACCTGTGTTGAGCCATTTGTGAAGAACGCCAGCCCTACACCCTCGCCGCAAGTTAGGCTTTATGACTGCCAGGGCTTGTGTTCATTCAGCTGCTGGCTCTCTGGCGTCACACACCGACGCCGCTCGCGCCGCCTTGGCGCACTACGCGCTGGACGGTTTCAAACTTCAAGTTGAAGCTTACTTTTGAAGTTTGCGTTGAAGTTTATGTGCGAACCACCTTGGCGCGGACGATGCAATGATGGCTCCTGCTGATTCAGATGTCGCTGAAAGGGAGCTGGAGTCGCTGAGGCAGCGCGTTCGGCAGCAGGTTGTTACACTTCAGCTTCAGCAAGATCGCGTGTGATCCTCTGCAAGCATTGATGTTGATGATGTTGATGCACCGCGATCGTGGCTGAGCTTCAGCACAGCACTGACGTTTACTGCGCTGCCCGAAACTTACGCCGCCAAGCGAGACGGGCCATTGCCAGTGCGTCCTGTAGTTGTCGCGATGGCTGAGCTCGCCTGAACGCGTCTCAATTTGTCATTGCTATGTTGATTTACGCCAATGCAGGAAGAACTTATACAGCAGCTGCTAGCGGCCCAGGAGGTTAGCGAGAATGCAGCGGCAGCGGCTGCGGTCCAGTACGCCGCCGCGGTTCCTGCTGAGCCACGGACACCGCAGCCTGCAGCCGGTGTGGCTGACACATTCGATGATGGCAGCTTCGATGACGGCGTTGAGAGTTCGCTGTTGGAGCGGCATAGGCAAGCAGCTGGAGATGAGGAGATGGCCAGGGTGCTGCAGGTGCGTGCACGGAGCGCCTGTCGTTGCTGCTGAGGGGCCAGGCAGCAGCAACCGATCAAGCTGCAGCTTGGCGGCGCATGTTAAGGCACAAGCTAAGGACCAACATGGGATCACTTGTCGGCTCATGCCACTCTGATGAGCGTTTTTAATATGTTTGAAAATGCGGTTGCCAGGGGCACGCGATTGGTGCATCTGCAGGTACTCAGGCGGGTCAGCAGCAATTGTCATGCCCGACTGGTGGCTCAGCCTCTCAACATCAAGCGATGATGCCCATGTTCCTGTGATGATGCGCAATGTGCCTGTTATTGGAACTGTCCAGCCACTCGGGATCCTTCGGTGGCGGCTGTAGCAGCTGCAGTGGCGCAAGCACCACCTGACATGCACGGGTCCCGCATGTCTGAATGTAATCATTTCGCCTGCATGGACTTCATCTGTTTCTAAGGACACTCTTGCCTGCGCAGCACGGGTGGGCCGCATGAGTGCTGCATGCAGGTGTTGACGCAGTATTTGAACTTCAGGCATGAACTTCAATGTGCGCTCCACTCTCCGCAGACATCCGTGTTGCACCTGTGTTGGTGTTGTTGTGATGCACCGTGTGTGGCCACATCAACAGCTGAACGCTAACTTGACTGCACACGATGCCAACTTTCTCTGCCGCAGAGGATGGAAATGGGAAATGCGGCGGACGATGAGCGCGATCCTGAAATGGAGGACCCTGTGTGGGGCAAACTGGTCGTCGAGCAGGTGCGAGGATGCTTCCGATGCAGATAAGAAACGGCACAAGCCCGAATGCTTAGCATCGCTGCGTTAAACAAAGCTCAATATAGCTTACCATCGCTGCACTGTATGCTTACCATCGCTGCGTTAAACAAAACTCAATATAGCTTACCATCGCTGCACTGTAACATAGCTCGATGCCGTTGTGGACAGTAGCCCTGTGCGGCAGCGCGCCACACGCCGTCGCTAATCCATACACTGCTGTGCTGCAGCGGAGGTTTATAAACGTTGCCGGGCCAAACACCTCATGTCGGGCATGCATACACATCATGACCAGAGACGCAGCTGCCAGTGCGCGCCACCCGCTGCCGCTGCAGCAACGGAGGCATGTGTGATGGTGCCTCATGCGGCAGGCGCCCTCGTCGTCGCCTCTGTTGCCGCGCTAGGACCTGCTCTGCTTCGCTGACGAGGGCAGAAGTTGGCTCGCATGGTATGCGAGGCCCACATCCAGCGGGAAAGCGTTGCTGTTTGCGCGATCGCGGCCATGGCCTGTGCCTCTCACGCACCACGCAAGGGAACTACTTAACAAGCCTGGTTGCAGTTGAAGTCACAGTCATCGGCAGACCGACACCTGTCGCACTGGGCATCGTGAGCACTGCTGTGGCCTGTTCCACTGCGCCTCCTGCCTTGTAGGTACTGCTTGACCACAACACCTGCATCCTAACCGCCACGACTTGCGCATTGTGATACAGTATGTTACACATATACCGTATGTGTGCTGCCTCTCACCCTTGCTGTGCCTAACCCTAACCCTAACCCATGTAATGCGAAGACCCATTTTGAGCGAAATACCACTGGTTGCGCGATGACGGCTATGACCTGTGTCTCAGGCACTACTCAAGGAAGAAAAAAAAAGCTTGGTTGAAGTTGAGGTCACAGTCATACCGGGCGGGGCGGGCGAGCAGCATCATGGCCTGTCACGCTGCGCACCCTGAGCACTGCTGTAGCCTCTGCCATGTCGCCTCCCGCTCTGCGCCGCTTGGCTACAGTACCTGCATACTCACCACACACAGCGCAAGACAGTGCCGTGTGTGCTGCCCCTCACTCTCGCTATGCCAAATCCGAACCCTAAGCCTAACCCTACTTGTGCCCAGCCTAACCCTAAACTTAACCCTAATTGTGCGTAATCCTAACTCTACTTGTGCGCAGGTCGGCGGGCCCAGGCCCCACCAGGTGCTGTGCTTTGCGTTCTGCCCCTGCCTGGTCGGGCCCACGCTGCGGTGGGAGCGCCGCACCATGCTGGGGGGATTGTCCGTGCCCGTGCTGCTGTGCGACAGCGGAAAGTCGGCGGTTATACGGCGGCTGATGAAAACGGTGGGTTTGTACGCGTGGCCATGACTGGTGACTCGTGCGTCGAGTTTGTGAGTGTGAGTTGGCATGACTCTGACTCATCCCTGGTCATGCGCGTAGGTACTGGTTTTGGAGCACGGTGAAGCTCGACTTACATATGTAGTGGCCAGTGCGCGAATATGTGTTTGTGTACCGCCCCTTCCGCCCGCCCCCACCCCACCCCCCCCGCCGTATCAGCGCAAGTTGTGCTGCGTAACACTTCTAAAGTAGAACGTAAACAAGTGTAGTCCAAGCTGCATTTTGCAAGCGGTCTGGCTGTGAGGGAAGGCTGGCGATATTAAGGAACCTAGCGTGTTCTCTCACATTGGGGCATGGTCACCCTTGAGTGTAGTTAGGGTTAGGGTCAGGCTGTACTGCCCTCAACTCTGATCCAGAGACATCAGTGCTCACCAGTTGTTCTCAGGCAGTGGCACATGCTCTACAGTAGTATGGCACACCCATGTGCATTCTCTGCACTTCTCGGCAGTTGTCCTACTGTAGCACCGAACGACCGCCTGCACTGCAGGGTACCTCACGTCAGTGAAGACCGTCTGAGATGATAGGTACAAAGCGTGGCACTGACAGCATTTCGCCTCTCCATGATATATGACAGCCCAAGATTTGCCTATTTCATCAAAACAGCGCTTTCCCCCCTGTGTTTCGCACTGCGCAGTGGGCGGTGGGATTTGGCGCAGTGCAGGTGGCAATGCTGCTGCAGGCACTGACCGTTGGCGGCGGTGGGCTGGCTCCAACTTCCGTCAACCCCATGTTAGGGCCTTGGCCGTCTGTGCTGGTGATACAGGTGACGCTCCTATGCCAGTGCTGCTCGCTGCTGCCTCGCATCACGGCTCAGCAGTGCTGCTGAGGTGTGTAGAGGTATTTTGCGCAAGAGGGGCATTCGCCGCGCCTTTGGAGCGGTGCGCTTTGGTTTAGGGTTAGGGTTAGGGTTAGGGTTAGGGTTAGAGTTAGGGCAGCGACTGCATTATCTGGGTTATCAGTTATCTTTTCACTGACTCAGTCAGGCATTCATTCAAGCACATTCACACATTTGGGCAGCACGAGATGCTTGTCAAGTGCTCAGGATAGGAGGCTGATGACTGTGTTAATCATTGAGCTGCGCTGAAAGCCGTTTTGACACGGCCAGTGGGAAGCCCCCACGCAGCTGGTCCATTACGTACGATGATTTTGTTTTTGTGCTGGAGTCTTTGGGCAATGGACAGAGTGCTGGAAGCAACTAGCCAGGGCATAGATGTACATTCCCTGAGGGTATTGCGAGTATAGCAGTGGCCCTGCATCTTTGCAGCAATCCCGCCCAAGCATGTCACTGCAGCGCAATGTACAAACATGGGCTTGCCCGTCTCACGCTGCCTATGCACACGGTGCCATTGCTGCCTGCGTTCGGTGCGCCAAGGTCGCTTCGGCCATCGTGCACCGGCACCAGTACTGGCGCTTAGGCGTACACTCCTAGAGGGTACACTTGTTTCAGAAATGTCTTGCGAGTATAGCAGTAGGCTCGTATCTTTGCAGCACTCGCCTCGCCAAACATGACACTGCAGCACAACTCAAGCACCATACTACTGTTAACCTATGGGCTTCCCTATCTAATGAAACCGCATCAAAAGATCGTAGAGCTCTAGGTGACAAGGTGTGGTGAGCCGCAAGAGCCTTCCACCAATAACCGTGGTTGCCGCTGCTGCAGCACGAGTCAAACAGTACCACCATATCCATAGTAGTCAAAAGACTAAAAAAATAGTTACTGTGCTCAAAAGACTTCTGTGTGCAAGCTTTTAGCGTTCGAGGCATGGGTGTTCAGTATCTAATATCGTTGTGCACACGATGCCATTGCTGCCGGTGTGCAGGGTGCCAAGGTCGCGTCGTTGATAGTGTACAGGCACCAGTACTGGCGCCTGATGACGCCGCTGCTGCTGCACGCGGGCCTCATTCACCTCGTCGTCAACCTGGGCATACAGCTGCGCATAGGTAAGGCCCACAGCCTGCCACCAACAACATTAGAGGAGCCATGAAAAACCTTGTCGTGTCCTCTGTACATTTCATTGTCATTTGTCGGGGCATACAGCTGTGCATACGTAAGGCGCAATGCCCGCCGCCGACAACGCCGGAAGAGCCATTAATAACTCTGTTGTGTCGTCGTTGTCGACCGGGGCACAGCTGCTCATGGATCGGACGCAGCACCCGCCGCTGCCAACACCAGATGAGCCATTTGAGTGTTAGCACCAGCGCTGCTGAGCCCTGCCATTGCTTAGGTAAGGTCTGTTGTGTCCTCTGTACACCTCATTGTCATTTGTCGGGGCATACAGCTGCGCATAGGTAAGGCCTGGGTGCCCGCCGTTGACAAGGTCAGACGAGCCGTGAACATTTCATTGTGTTTTCTGAACACCTCATTGTCAATCGCTGCACATCAATCAGACTCAGCACCCGCCGCTGCTAGTACCAGATGAATTGTCTCTAATGCTGCAAGCGTGTTACCAACAACGACGCTAAGCGCTGCCGCCATTGCTGAAGGTAGTAGTTCATTTCTGTAGACTATGCACTCCCTCTTGAGCATTGCCCACACTTGGCATGGCGTCGCGCGTTGGCGAGGGGGGCGCTGAGCGCTGTCAGCATGGCACACTGAGGGTTGCTTAGACCTAGTCTAATGTATACAGAATGCCCCAGCAAACGTGGGGAAGTGAGGACGAGCAAGCTGCCTGTTTCACGAAGACAATTCCGCTCACCTGCACTTGATCTCGAAAACACATGAGGGCGACGGAGGGCAACACGAGGTGGCATTTCGCTGTGCACTAACAAGGGAAGGCTGGGCACATTGCAAACGGACTTGATGGTAGCACTGGCATGCCAAAGACTCCACACTCGACTTGCACATTGTCGCCTGCTGTTCACCGCTGACACACACATGAGTGACGGTCTGTCGTTTGAACACTCACAGAGCGGTGAAATGTGGACTCGATCTCTATTTCGTCATGCAGTGTGCTTTATTAGCGGCGCTCTTGGGTTTATACGTGCATGAGCAAGACTAGGCCCTGGGGCTGGGCCAGGGCTGCCTAGCCCTAATGTTACGGCAAGCCGGTACTACTGCAACAGTGAAATGCCCTCTGCATTCCCACATTTCCTTGTAGACCTCGTACTCACACTTGCCCAGTGACTTAGTGAACAACACTTAGAGTTGAGGCTGGCCTGCAGCTCTGTTTCTGCTTCCGCAGGTTCCCGACACCAGTGTCAGCCGCTGCTGCCGTGAGACATCAGGCGCAGCTGACTTCACGATTAAGCAATGCATCATGCTCGTGCCTATGCGGCCGCGCTTGCTCCCCGCACGCGGTGAATCAGAACGCGGCATTGTGGCCTACTCTGAACCCGCCGCAGTCAGTGACACACAGCATGCTGTAGTCTATCTCTAAGCCGGCAGCGGTGTTAAACTCAACAGCCGCCGGTGCAGGTGCATTCTGATCAGTATACTGTGCGTCGTTTCACTGAGTCATGCTTCTGATACCACCTTTTGGACTGCTTCTCTGCTCAAATGAAGGTGTCATGCTGGAGCAGCAGTGGGGAGGCCGAAGATGGCTGTTGGTGTACCTTATTAGTGGCTTTGTGGCGTCGCTCGCCAGCTGCGTTGCCCTGCCAAATCAGATCACAGTGGGATCCAGGTGCGTCACGGCAGAGCTTACGAGCACGGCACTTGTTATTGGCTACCTTTTTGCCTCCACTATGTGCTGCTTCACTACGAGCGTTGCCCACATGCTAAACTGGGAGCCAGGGTTTCCGCAGTACATCGGCTTGGCCATGACGCTGTGATCCTGGAGGAGTCTATGCAATGCGCACCTGTGCATGCATGCTCTGCAGCTTGCTTCTCGCGTTGACCATCATGCTAGCATGGACACTGCATTACACAATAGCACAGCGCATTGACCGTTGCAAGCAGTCACGATGACGACGGGGCCCATGACGAGAAGCAAGCATGTCGCATTCGGACGTGCATGCTGCTGCCGCATTCAACTCACATTGTGCGCTGCCATGCAGTTTCAGCTGCATTCAGCCTCGTAAATTTGCGTATGCCCTCTGCAACAGAGCTCCCATTGGATCTCATTACGCCTTTCATGCGGTCGCATCAGCGCGGCTCGTGTCTGCCACAGCCACGCCGCTCACTTGCCCTTCAACACGCTCATCTCCCAGCCAAACGTGGGGGCTGCTGTTCAGCTTGAAGCTGTGCTATTGAACTTGAACTTGATGTTGAACTTGCACTGATTGCCGCCGTGCAGCGGCGCGCTGTGCGGTCTCATGGGCGCCTGGCTTGCGGAGATCGTGCTCCGCTGGGGCAGCGCTCAACAGCCGGGCGGCGGCGACATGGCGCAGCGCATGACGAGCCTTGTCATTTGCTCCGTCAACATCGCCGTGACCCTGGGGTTCAGTTTCGTGCCGTACATTGACTGGGCGGCGCACGTGGGGGGGCTCGTGGGGGGACTGCTGGTCGGCAGCGCTCTGTTCTGCGTCACGGCGCGCGCGCGGCGCGCTGCGTGGGGGGTTTTGGGGGCAGTCGTTGTGGGTGGCATGGTTGGTGTGTTGCGGTCGGAGCCAGATCCGCGGCTAGCCGATGCTTGCAAGTACTTCATCGATGCGGGTATGCAAGCGCCTGGTTGCTGATTATGTAGAGGCTTCGCGTGTGACGCGTGTGGCGCGTGCGTGAAATTGCCGGTCAAGTGCAGGTACTTGCATGTAAAAAAAATGTGTCGGCCTCTTTGAGATACTGCAGGATCGCACTGGGCTGCTAAGGCGCCTTTTGTTTATATGGTGAATGCGCAGTGTGGTAGCTGCGGATGGACTGTTGATAACATTACCTTTATCAATGATGACGGCGCAATATCCGTACTGATTGTGTCTCGCTTTTGTGCCAGCAACCCCCTGTGTGCTGTTGCTACACTTTGCAGCTTACAAGCCTGTGCTCATTCATAAAGTGCGTGCTTCCATGCAGGCGACTGTACCTCAACTTCTTGACGCAACGTGAGTTGGCAAGCTGACTTTGCTCTCCACCTACATACCATGATTACACTAAACAATCCTTTAATGACTGCCCATAATCTTGGCAATGGGCGGACTGCGGTTGACTTGCCATGCAGACCCTTTTTGCGCCCAACTGGCGATTAACATTCTGCATTGCTGAGCAATGTGCTGATGCAGTACAGAGCATATACTTCAACGCCATATGGACCATGTCTGACATGTTGTCATTTTGCTTGTATGGCCTTTGATTGCCAGCAATAACACATGTGCCTTGTTGCATATGACATGCCTTCCACACACAATTGCAATCTAGCACAGGCAAGATGCAAATGCGTTTATGTCCTTAGCATCTGCAAACCACAGCAGCATGATTGCGAAATTAGGCTGCGCCATGCTACATCGCTGGCGGTGACCTCTGGTCTGTGTACTGTATTCTGCGCTCACCCCGTGTACGTGCACTGGTTCCAGAGTCTGCAACGGCAGTGGCAACAGCCTAACAACACACAAGGACATCGAACCGACAGTGGCCAGCCAGCGGTGTGCGAGCGCCCGTGTGTTCGCTGCGTGGACGATACATGGTGACGCATCGCATGCCATGTCCACATCCATATCCACTGAGTTTGCTACTTGTCTCTCTATGGCCGCACAACACAAGCGCATTGAGATGCTATTGTCTGCCCATCCCGTCGATGCCGTCCGCTGTGTACTTGACATCCCGCCCATCTCAAGCACATGCCTGCAATCGCACCAATACCCTCCATGTACGGTGCACAATGCCAAAGACACGGTGCCCGTATGCGCATGTTGAACTTCCTCATTGCACTGCTCCGCAGGGGCAGTGGCAGGGGCAGCCAAGGCTGCACATGGTCTGCCTCGACGAGTGAGACCACATTTTCTCCAGTTCCTGGCAGTCCTCAGCATTCCATTCGCCCCAGGGACAGCTGTGTCTCACTGCCCACATGGGGGCCTCTGCACAACCCCCCTCTTGGCTGCTCCAGTACTTGCCGTTGCGCAGGAGCTGGCGCAAATCCACAGGCCGCCGTACCCTCCACTGAGCAACCATTCTGCAACGCGGACGTTTGGCTTGCTGTACCGCTTGTCAGGGAGCAGCAGCGCGGCGCGCACTTGATCGCTCTGAGCTCCAGGTTCCCAGCTGCAACTCCTGGCCCTCTCGAGCACCAGAGGACTGCAGCGGCTGCCACACGAAAGGCTTCATCCCAATGCCCCCTGCCCCAGTAAACTCCAAGGATTGTGAGCGTTGCTGCGAAGCATCTGAGCAGGGGCAAATGGCCGCGACGCATGGCCTCAGCCATCATCAGGCCATGACTTCATAAGATGTGCTCTCGAGCAGCCACATGACGATAGCGATTTCCCCGCCTGACGCGGCCGCCTCCAGAGGCGCAAGGACACTAAAACAGTGACTTTCGGTACACAGCTTCGTCATGAGAGGTAGATTAGTATACCCATCCCCAACTGCCTCCACAACCCCAAGGACAGCGCCGTAGAGAACCGCCCTTCGCTGAGCAGAAATCACAGCGTTCAAAGGTGCCTGCCGGCCGCCGCCAACAGCGCAAGCGCGTACCAGCCAGGCCACGACGCGGGCGAGCAGAGCTGCCGCGACGGCCACGTCAGCGCCACGCCGCTGTCACCGCGCTCCGCCAGCACGCTGCGCCACTTTACACCGTCAACGTCCTGGCCGCCACTGCTGCCGGCCACACGCCTGCGTAGCGCAATCAGCGGGGGCCGGCGTTGTTGTGTTGCGCAGCGCCCTCCAGGGCTGCGCCGGGGACTGGCAGGCCCACATTCGCCAGGCATCGCACGAGGTCCATAAAGCCGGCAGCGCCAGCCGCGCAGGTCAGCTCTGATGTGCTCATGTCTCCTGACTGCAGGGCATTGACGAAGCCATTGCTGAGCATCGCCGCGTCCAGCCGAGCATGGCTGTGCGCAGCCTGCGCGAACCGCGTCTTGTAGAGCGAGGTCACAGCGTACTTGCTCGCCAGCGCAGCCCGCCCGATGATCACGGTCATGTAGGCCGCGCGCACACGTCTGCTGGTCGGCACTATAAGGAGCCGGTCCTCGCTGTCCCTGTAGCCGAGAATGTGAAGCAAGAGGTCTTGGCTCTCCAGCACCTGATTGTGTGCTTGGCGGTGGTCATCTACGAGCGGCATTGTGCTGGCCGCAAGCGCACGCTTGAGAGTAGTAGTGTTCGCCCGTTCCCTCAAAGCCGAGACGATTTCCGCGCTGCTGAAACGCCATTTCAAAGGAGGTGTCCGATGGCTCAGATTCTTCAAGGCCTCCATAATGCCGTCCAGCTCTATCAGTGTCATGGCAGGTCCGTCAACGCGAGCGTCAAGTCTGCCAGCCGGAGAGGCACAGTCAAGGTGTTGCCAGTGAGCAAAGGGGAGTTCAGCCTGGCCCTGTTCTGCACGCAGTTTGAGCATGCACCTGGCAGTCGACAACACTCACCGATCGGCAGTTTACAAAGGTTGTAACCTGCAGCACGTTCACAACACAATCTTTGCCAGCTTCAGCTCACCGGAAGAGCTGGCAGCTGCCGCGTCGAAGCTTCGCAACAGCCAGATCCTGCTCTGGAGCAACAGAACATGTTGCTTTAGCAGCAGGACCAGCACCTGCTGCTCGTGGACAAGATGCTTCAAATCATCGATAAATACATCAAGGTGAAAAGTCCCATCGACTTCTTCCTCCACCATCGACGATGTCCGCCGTGCGCTTTCTGTTCACCTGCTTGCTGTCTTTCATAAGGTGCTCAAAAGTTTTTTAAGGGGTGAACGTGCTTCTTGAAGTTTTTCGCAACCCGTTTGAAGTTCGCTAAAACCGTTGTGCAAACCAACGAGGATGGCGCTGGATGCTGCGCACCCTCTGCTTGTCTCGACGCTGGCTCAGCACATCTTGGCCTTTCTTCGCCCATCAGTCATGGTGAGGAGTACATGCCTTGTTTTTAGGACCGCAACAGACGCCAACACTGAAGGAAAGCACCAGACGGTGGCTCTAGATGCCTTCGCCAGCGTTGATCTTATCACGTGGGCGGTTGGCAACGGTATGCACCCGGAGCTAGCGCAAAACTCGTGCATTCGCTACAGCAACCTCGACGGCCTGCGCCAGCTCCGCGTGATGTGCGACCTGCCACTGTGTGCGAGGCACTGTTGGCTCGCTGCCCGTGGTCATCACCTGGCACTGCTCAAGTGGCTGCGGAAGAGCGGCTGCCCCTGGTGTGAGCGCACATGCGCGGAGGCTGCCACTGGCGGGCACTCGAAGCTGCTGCAGTGGGCTCGTGCCAACAAGTGCCCCTGGAACGAGTCAACGTGCTCATCGGCTGCAGGGGAAGGTCACTTGAAGCTGCTGCAATGGGCACGTGAGCGCAGGTGTCGTTGGAATGAAGCGACCTGCTCATCTGCTGCTGCCAACGGGCACCTGGAGACGCTGCAATGGGCTCGTGGCAAGGGGTGCCCCTGGGACCAGTCGACGTGCTCGGTCGCCGCACGCAACGGTCACCTGGAGGTGCTGCAGTGGGCTCGCGCCAATGACTGCCCGTTGGACAGCTCTGTGTGCAACGTCGCCGCAGAAGGAGGGCATCTGCACGTGCTGCAGTGGGCCCACGCCAACGGCTGCCCCTGGAACGAGGAAACGTGCTCAGCAGCAGCCAGCGGAGGGCACCTGGACGTATTGCAGTGGGCTCGTGCCAACGGCTGCCCTTGGAACAAGGACACCTGCAGCGCGGCCGCGCGTACGGGCCAGCTGCACATCCTTCAGTGGGCTCGCGCGCATGGCTGCCCGTGGGATCTGGAAACGTGCCGCTTGGCTGCGTCCTTCGGCCATCTTGAACTCCTTGCGTGGGCGCGCGCGAATGGGTTCGGGGACGTGCCTCCCAGCCGCATATACGGGCCGCTGTGGCCAGGCGCCGACGAGTGGCCGCAGGTTTAGGAGACATAGGGATGGGCGGCGTGTGTTGAGAAGAGCGCGTTGAGGAGGTGCGCTGGGCGCATGCGCAGAGGGGCTCAGCCATATGCTGCGGGAGGCAGACTCAGGTGACTCGACTGCCGCGCAGCTGACGTGTTGCGTGTGTTGGGATTTTGAATGCAATGCTGGTGTCAATCAAGGTGGATAGTCAAGCTCAGCAGCCGTGAGGACTCACAAACTGCCCCAGCTGCACTCCACGATATAACGGACTGTCGCGTTGTGAATGAAGAAAACAGCAGTCCATCATATGTACAGGAGAAGTGATCCTCAGTGCGCATTGAGACACTCCAAGTTGTCACAAGATGCACGTATACTGTCACAGCAAGCTTGACATCACTTACATGTGTTTTTTTTTTGCAATCTTGCAATGAAAATAAATGAGAAGTACAGTCACGCAGGTGACTTCTGTCTCATCACCCGTGCCATCGTTATCTCTCGTGCCTGCATAACAGGACTCACAGACACTGCAAGTCTGGGGAGCAATGCAAGGAGAATGGCGAGCGGCAGGGGGGAAGAATGGCGATTGAGGTGCTAAGATGGCCAAGGAGCAGGTAAAAAAGCACGTAAGACTGCATTTGCAACCATGGTGCTTTCCTTGACGCTTCTCATAGCTCAACGGCAAAGGAGGTTGATTGACTCCCGATCACAGCTGCAAATGCACATATGCATGTTTTGTTGACAACATGGTACTTGACTCAGTCAGAATCACCGCAGCGATGTCGTATCCTTGAAGTCTGTGCATTAGATCAGGATCACCCGGTACATGGTGCAATCAGGGAGCGAGCAAACATCTTGGTAGTGATGTACAAAGCCGTCATAATTGGGCCCTGATTGTGTACGCACCTACTGCAACACATTGCCAACAAGCTCCACACCTACTCTCTTTTCAAACCGCGCCGCTTGTATGCTGCAGGTATGACTTTTGAGCATGCTCTGGTTCAATCTAGATGTCGGAAGTATCTTGGCGCAACAATTGTGTGGACAACACTTTGTAAATTGCACCCTACATTTGATGCATCAATCAGTCACATACTACGAGCTATATGCAGGCTCAGCTAATACTCGACAAATGTATATCATGAAACCGCCAGACTCTATGTCAAATACTTCGCAGGCTAGTTGAAATGTCAAATAAAGGCAACAGCAAGGTGCTTTGCCGTCAGAAGTATGCAACAACAGCAGATGCCACTGCACATCATCTTCAGCAAGCTTCAAGCAATGTGCTTCATTTCCTCAGTGCTCTTTCCACAACCTCAAACATGGGGGGCATTCTGATGTCCATGCTGACGCCACTCTCTGTCCTTTTGCTGCAAACAAGCCAGGCAAGGGGAGCGTTGCAATAGAGGCGGCAAACAACAGAGCGAGGAACCAACGAGACAGGCACATATCGGTGCTGATGCTTTCAATGCGCAATCAATGACACAAGATTATTGATAAATAATGCTGATGCCTCGGACATGACATGCAGTAAAATGAAATCATGGTCTATGCACCTGCATTCGAGTGGCTCGCATACTGACCAGGTGCTCTGCGGTCATGATGGGTGCACATTGTATGCTACATTTTCACATTCTACGCCTCCAATGCGGAATCAACGAGACAATTGCATTTATAGTGCTGATGCCACCCACTTGACATGCAGTAAAAAGTACCTCTTGTCCATGCACCTGCATTCGAGTGGCTCGCGTGTTGATCAGGTCATGATGGGTGCACATTTATGGATATGTCGTCTTTGTGCCCACCGCACATTAAAGTTGCGTAGGGGCTGCTGCATGCTCTACATGACCCGGAGCAACACATGTAGAAGTATGCTGCTGTGATGGAGATGTTGCAATCACTGCCTGACAATTAATGTGAGCTTCAATGTCTTCCTCTGGCTCACTCATGATTTTCGAACAAGGTCCCCCAATGGCCATTCGTACTGCATAGCGACAAGCTGAATGGGTTGAAACATGCAATCTGTGTGTGAGATTGAGAGTTTTCACCAAAGACGTGGCTGCTGAGCACTGGGTAATGATCACCAGCTGCGCCAACTCGGAGAACATGTGCACATCAATGAGTGATGTTTTGATTCAAACTTTTGAAATGGAAAAAGACGAATGTATAAATGCACCTGCATAAAATAGATCAGTTTAAACTGAATGAAGACATAGGTGACCGATTTTTAAAAGTACATGGGGAAGCAGATTAGGGCAACTTCGAGAATCACCTTATCAAGCGAGCACGATGCCATGTCCCCAGTGATGATGCAGGGAGACGGTGCAGTGAATGACCAGTGCCCAATCTCAGGTAGTCAAGACGTCAACATTCCACATACTAGGTCCACATTGCAGCAGCATCAGCACAGATGAACGACAACACAAAGAGGGAGAACATACAAGCGCAATTGTCTGCCTGGTGTCAAGTGTGCATTGACGTGCAGAGAAGAAGCTCAAAAACAAGGGAACCTTGGCGCGAAACGGGAAGTGCGCACGGGGGCGCGTGTGGTGCATTGCCCCACTCCACCCCCGTGGCACCCCCCGCTTCGAAACTGTGATTGTTCAATTGTTTGGCCCGAACCCACAGGGGGTCCTAAACGGCGCCCGCCCTCCGGACGCCAGGCCGCTATGTGTCCCATGCGAGAGAAGAGAAAAAAATCGTGCCTGTGAACACCATTGCGCAACGGGAGCGAAGGCAACGCGCGTGTGCACGACGGCGACAGTGCACACACGGAGAGTGTGTGTCGCCGCGCCGGCACACACGCCGCTGCCTGTGTGTGTGTTTTTTTTTCGTCCCGCCGCCTACGACCTACAGAGGCGCGCAGCTCTCCCCCCCTCCACCCCACATTGTGCAAACCACCTCTCACAGAATCAAGCCCCTACGACTACAACAGATATGTACTCAAGATATGTAAGATAGGGCGCGTGACTCCCCCCCTCCCCACAGTCCCTTTGCCTTAGGCCCTCCCCGCTGCTGCGAAAACCATCCCTGCTTCCCCGCCTTGGCCCCCACTATCCCCGCCGCTGAATGCTACGGACATCCTCGACAGCACCCGCCAGAGACAGCAGCAGCGCTCAGGGGGACTTGTGCACGGGGGCGTCGGCCGCGCGCTCCGCGGTGACGCGCGCGATGAAGCTGTGGATCTTGAGATCCGCATCCGCGCCGCCGGCCTCTGCGCCGCTGACCAGCGACTGCCACTTGGTGGGGGGGAACACGTCCGTCCCCTTTTGCGCGGCGCGCGCCTTCAGCTGCTGCTTGAGCTTGGCGGCGGCGGCGGAGTCCCACGAGCGCACGCCGCGCGCGCCGCCGCTGCGTGCAGCAGTGCTCATGGCGCGGCGCTGCGGGCGCGGCTGGTGGCGCGGGTCAAAGCCGTGGACGCCGTTGACGCTGCCGCCCGCGAGGGGCGGGGGGATGGGCAGTGCGAACTTGCGGCCCATTATGTTCTTGAACTTTGGCGCGGTGGTGGCGGGGGTGGGCTTGAAGCTCTGTACAGCCTGCCTGGCAGCTGCCGAGGCGGCGCCTGAAGGGGAGGGGTTACGGAGGGTTGGGGGGGTAAGTGTCTTGAGGCGAGGCATTTCATAATATAGGCCTGTCCTGAACAAAACAACAGTGCTTGCCGGATATACAAATAGTACGTGGCCGGCAAATCATACTTGACTGATGCAGAAGCCTGAAGACAAGCATCTCCATCATGGGAATAGCGGTGCAAACCGTCGTCAAGGAGAGGAGAGCTATGCTCAACAAAGAGCTGAACGTCAGCGCAAGGATACTTTCAGACACGAAAATGCTGTTACACTGGTACTTACGGCGTGGCTGTCCGGCGCACCAGAATACATGTGTGAATGGCCGCGGCATTCTTCGCCGTACAACCTCCAAAAAGGTGTAAAAAGAGGGGCAAAAACTGATATACGTGAAGCCGCAAAACATTCGGAGTCAGGCTTCAAAAGGCGTTGTTGCAGCATTATTCAAATTATCATGCGACCAGGACGGTCCCAGCGCGATTGTTGCAGCATTATGCAAATTATCAAGCGACCAGGACGGTCCCAGCGCGGAGAGGGGCGCGAGGTGACTGTATCCCAGAACTCGAAGTTCACTCTGCGAAAGTACCGTGATACAGCAAACGCCGGAACAGCATCCGACGGCCAGTGTCTTGGTACATTTCACATCCTTCCAAAAGCCAGGCACTACACAGCCGATGCTTTGACTCGCGTCAAACGCTCAAGCGGAAACTGCCTTCAGAACAAACCAACTGCACCAGTTCGGAGAGAGCAACGTGTCATCCAGGTACAAAGCCGGCTGGCCTAGCAAAGCAGCGCGGCACCGGCTAGCTCATCGCTCGTATAATTCATGCAATACACCAGCCACAGACGGCTTAGTGCCCAACGCTGCTGGAGAGACGGCAAAAACCACTCACCTGAAGAAATCGACTTGATAACCGAAGCCATTGTGTTGGTGAGAGAGACGGGAGGTGCTTCAGGAGGGTTTACTTCGTATCGACGGTGGTTCCCGTACGTCCAAAGGCAGCGCGACGACGACGCTGTCCTGGTGCATTCAAAGGCTTGCGTGAAGGTGTGTGTGTGAACTTCGAGAGAATCGATGCTCTCCACAAGGGGCTCTCGCGGGGGTTGAAGCGGCGGCGCATCCGGCATGAACGGTCGTGGTTCAGCGCCGAAGGAGAACGACGTCATGCTGCGGTTCGGCGTTCGCGGTCAAGGCGGAACCAGTCGCATCCAGTGACTGGCTCGGTCCGGCACCCCCCGCTCATGAGCTTGCGTAAGCATCGCAGCGTGAAGTAAAGTGATGTTCAGACACAAAAATATGCTACAGCTGCCGCGGCGCAACATGGCTGGAAAAACGCACTTGAGCGGCTGCAGACACGACAGACTGACAACCACAGTCGTCACGATTGCCAAATGACGCAGCAGTGCATTGAGATCTTCACAATGGTCTTGGTACTGTAGACGTGGAGATTTCGACTCCAGAGATCGATCGTTTGATGTGCCGAGATGTGCAGGTGATATACGGTTGTGTGCCAACAAGCTGACAACACAGTGTGAATATATTGTGGATTCCAAGTGAGATTCAGATGACTCACATATCATCCCTCATCGACATACATGCCATGTATCATCATGTATATTTCTACCAAGAGGATCTCTGTTCTCTAGCAAGAGTAAACGTATATACATACAGAACATGACACCGTCATTGCAGCGGCCCCACTATATATGGCGACATTTGAAGAACCGTGTACATCGACTCAACAAAAAATGGCCGACAGGCGAATGGATGTGTCTGGTAGCCTAAACAAGAAACATGATGTTATTGCAAACACAGAAGAACTTTGTCGGTGGTGCTGCGGCTGCACGGGCGCTGCCGCGCAACGGCCGCACACCGCCGCCGCCGCTGCTATAACTCCACAGGCGCCAGCCCAGCGTCCGCATCGGCCTGCTCCTGCGCCGTCAACACCCCATCTACACTGTCCGCTCGCCTACTGTCAGCTGTTGCTTGCGCCTCCGGCAGCGGGGGGTCGGGGGACGCACCCCCTTCAGCACTCTCATCTGCCCCCCCTTCCCCCGATTCTTCAACTGGAGCGGCAGCGGGGGACGCTACCAGTTTGGGGGTTTCGTCCCCCAGGAACTCCCTGAGGTGCTCCACCTTTCGGCGCCACTTGAGGGCGTCTGGGTAGTCGGGGCACAGCGCGAGTGACTCATCGAAGCAGTGCGCCGCGGCGTCGAGCTGGTTGAGGTAGTAGTGGCACACGCCCATGTTGTACCTGCAGCGCGCGCAGGCGGCAGCGCACGCGATGAGTGCTGCGTTGGACGCAAAGGGCTGCATGTTACGGCATGGGTAGACTTAGTTAGTAGCGGCACAGCACGAGCGACTCATCGAAGCAGTGCGCTGCGGCGTCGAGCTGGTTGAGGTAGTAGTGGCACACGCCCATGTTGTACCTGCAGCGGGCGCAGCAGCAGCGCGTCGCGCGATGAGCGCTGCGCTGCATGCACAGACTGCATGTCGCGGCATGGGTAGACTTCAGGTTGTGTGACTTGGTCTCTTTTTGAACTGAGAAAACCCCCATTCACGCATGAGATCCTCCACCAACCCTAGCCCCGGACAACTCAACTACTTGGACCCTAACCGTAGCGCAAGCTGTGCTCTCATTCGCTGTGCTGCGAACCTGCACTGCAACTCAAATGGCGCTCTCAACAAGCGTAGAGATGCTGCAGAGCACTCCAGACATCCACACGTAGCATGCTCTTGCACGCAGCACAATCTCGCAGCAGCGCTCACCAGCTGACGTGGTGCACGCCGCAGTGCTTCTGGCTGTCGGAGAAGAGTTCCACGGCCTGCGCAAAGTCCTTGAGACCCATGTATATGCGCCCGAGCTCAAAGGCGACATCCTTGCTGGGCAGCAGCGGGTAGTAGCACGAGTACACCTGCGCATCGGTGGCGGCGGCAAACGCGAGCGCGTTACATACAAACATGCGTGGCAGTGAAGTCATGCACTTACCACCGTGGGGACAAGGGGCAGGCGTATATGAAAGACATCACCGCGCCTGTGGCCAACAGCGCTGCTGCACAAGGGACACAACTTCAAGTCAGATACAAGTTGAACTTGAACTTGAAGAAGTTCGATGCGGTTCGTAGTCTGACATCTCAAGTTTGAAGACGCGAGCCGCCTGACATGAAGCATACATTTGCCCATGTTGACGTCAACCCTGAATAATGTTTACACACAGCCAGGCGCATTCTCACCCTGCGCATGTCGTGGCGGATGTCATTCTGCAGCTTCTCGGAGGCGTGCGGCGCCTTGTCGATGAACGCCTGCTTGAACTTGTAGAACACATCCGGGTCATGCTGGCTGAGACGCACCTGCCGCAGGCACAACAGCGCAATTTGACAAGTAGAAAGGGACGGCGTCAGAGGCGTGCGGCGTGCCGCTGCCCGCAAATGACGCAGCGGCGCTTTTTGTAAAGAAGAAGTCAGGGCCTTCGTCATTGGCGAATGTGTCGTGAGGCCTGCGTGGACCAATGGGCGCATCGCGGGCTGCCGCTGATCAGCTGCGCGGTCAGTGAGCAAGACTTCACTTCCACGCCATGGACCTCAGCGCATGCGCACGGTCGCAAAAACAGGGACGTGAATGAACTTCAACTTTTTGGCGGGATGAGCGAGAGACGCAGAGATGAGGAACGGGCGCGGAGCGGGACAGAAAGCGAGCGACAGCATGTATGCGCACATAGGACGGCCTTGCATGACTTGGTGCGCGCGTTGTCCACCACACACAGGCAGAGTTGGATAGATATGATGCCGTTTTGGGGGTAGGGGCCCACGGACACTGCAGTCGGGCTTGCGATACCTGCATACCCTTCCGTGCCTGATCAATGCGTGCATCTGCTGAGCACCAGCTGCTCCAGTACACCTTCTACTTCAAACTACGAAAAACTAGTGAAAAAAACTTTCGTTCTATAAATAAGGAAGATAGGGGGTGCTTACCACTGCAAGCGCGGATCGCAGGCCGGGGGTCTTGCTCTCCTCCTTGAGGCACCTCTGCAGCGTACTGAATCCGTCCGGACCGAACCGGCCGCCCAGTAACTGTCCAAAGTGCATTCTGCAGAGATGCCAACGGAGTGGGGAGCGATGAGGTTGAAGTTGCTGCAGCTCATGACGTTGCGAGTGCAGCAGTTCACCATGAACAATGCAGGACGCCAAGCGTGTTATGTATCGGCAGCTTGGCCACATGCAACTTTAAGTGCAACTTTAAGAACTCAGACACGGCCAAGCTGACCGCAAGAAGCGCTGTTAGCGCAGCAGGCGTTGCCGATGTCAACATCAAGCCGCGCTCCGGCCCACAAAGGATGATCAACCAATGAGCGTCGAGCTGATGCGCAGCGCAGCGGTTCATGTACAAGTGCCTGTGACGAAAGCACGTACCTGAATGAGGGAGCAGCTGCGGCGCCGCCCGGCAGGCCCAGGCCGTAGCCCACACATTTGAAGCCCTCCATCGCCGGCTGCGCGGCATTGCGGCACAGCGCATGGTCAGAATTCGCATACCTACGCAGTGAGTGTTGTACGTAGAGGCGCCCAATCTGTGAGACGCAGAGGGCGCAGAGCGCTGTCAGACAGTGCTCTCAGAGCGCTGTCGGACAGTGCTTGAGAGGGCCCAATGTTGGTAGTGGAATATGATTGCGGCGGTACGTGGAATTCTCAAGAGCGCACCGTATGAGACTGGCACAGTGATCATGCCAGCACATTGAATGAACCCCAACAAACTTGAAGTTTGGCAGGTGCCATGCGAGCAAGCACCATGTATACATCTATATATGGCACCATGTCCACATACACACATGCGTCTTAGGCAAGATGCCAACGTACCGATGAGAGCGCACACCCGCCCGCTGCTTCCACAAACAGCCGCAGCGCGTAGAAGTTTACCTGCAGAACGAAGTAGAGTTCACAACGCCATGTTTACCAGGGCTGGGGCGTCCAAAGTCAATATTGAAGTTGCCTTCGTCTTCAGCATCAAGAAGTTCACTGAAACGAGGGACCGACGCACCGAGGTTCTGAATGCGTTCACCTGATTGTCAGCGCATTGCAGCCATGGACCTGCTGCTGGTGCCAGAGTCCTCCTTTCTGATGCGCACGTAGTCAGTCAAGTCAAGGAACAACGCAGGCAGTAGGGGACACGAAGCTAGATGTGTCCACAGCCCCGCAGAGCGGTCAAAGCACGCACTGCAACAAGAAAAGCCGCCACAGTGCTTTTTTTTTTAATACTCCAGCGTAGTACACAGTAGTCACAACACCAGAGCTGCTGAGGACGGTGGCCTTAACACTCCAGCAATACCGACCGGCTGCGTGCGTGTGGCACAATACTCATCGCTCACGCATGCCAGCAGCAGTTCAGAGTATGCACGCTGCGATGCTTGCCGGCACGGTACTGCACATGGACACGTGGCTCGCCTGAACCCTGCACCCAATGGTCACCGACAGTCGACTGACCACACAAAGAAGCTGCATTGAACAACAAATGGATGTCTGAGTGTACTTACCATGCACGAAAAGCTGCCGTGTAATGCAATGTGGGGATCCCGTTGCCCGTCCATCTCCGACAGTTGAGTGTGGCCCTGCGGCAGTCAGCCGACAACAGTGCTCAAATCAGCGTGCTGCCCATAGGTCCACCTTCATCTGACTATGCTGACTGACACTTCAACGCTCAGACAGCATTGCACAAACGTAAACTACAGCGAATTCCCACACGACAATCAGCCACCTCCACTGACTGCGCGTGGCCCTGAGGTGGACAAAGAGTAACAGCAGGAAAGCTAACGCCATGCAGAAAGGTATCTGATGACACCAACTCATTTAAGTATGATAACTTCAACCTAAACTTCAACCTAAATTAGTGGCCTTGCAACATGCAGCATGGCGCACCACCGCAGTCCTCCAGTGCTTTCATAATGCAGCAGAATTGACACATGATTTAACAACTAGATGGTCAACGCACTGACAGATTTCACACAACAGCCCAGCAGCCTCACGCCAACAGTGACTGAGAGCTGACGTACAGTTCTGACATTGACCGACCATGAGCATCAGACAAGGTGATTTGTGCCGCTATGGCAGAGGCTGCATCATGCACATGCGCGTGATGTTGGGCTAGAGTTGCTGTGCATTGAACATGCGTTTGGTGAGCGTTGCCAGTGGCAACTTGCCACCACTGCAAGTGCGCAGCGAACAAAACAACAAACAAACCACTACTTCCAAGTATGTTGCAGATGAAATCAACCAAGCAAGGTGCGCATGTGACGCACAGATTCGGCACCTGCAAGTTCAGCTTCAAATAATGCATGATGACCAGAGGCCAGGTTACTTCAAGGCAGTGACTACTCAGTGGCAAATCGATATAATCCACTACCGTCACCAGTGCTTCAACTATTTGAAAAGACCCTTGCTGAGCGCGTGACAAATTGCAGACGTCAGCACTCATACCACCCTTTCGTCTGTGATACTGTCAAATACTAGCAACGCGCTTCACCACGCTAGATGTCGCCATCATCAGCGCTCAGCGCACCTTGTCGCCGGCCAGCACCACCAGCTGCCCCCGCGCCGTCAGCGCGCGCAGGTTGCGGAGCGCTGCCAGCGCCCCCACGGGCATCAGGAAAGATGACCCGCTGCCGACGCCGCCTCTGCCGCCGGCTGAACGCGCCAGCGCGAGGGGCGATGAGGGGTAGCGACCGTGAGTCATGAGTTGTGAGTCGTGAGTCATTTCAGCATGCGCGGGGCGGGCGGAGATGGAGGGTGGCTGGCGTGTGCTGTATGGCATACTTGAAGTAGAGGGTGACGCCCCCGAGTCTGATGCGGCACTTGCCGGCGAGAGCAGCGTGGCTCAGCCTGCAGCATGGCTCAGCTGAAGCACAGCGGCGCTCACACGGGATTCTCGTGTGTACGCTGGTGCCGGTATCGGCATTGAGACCAGTGAGCGCTGTATCTAGCAGCAGCGCAGCACGCAACGCCGTTACGACAACGGTGATGTTGATGCAACGCCGGGACTGCGGATCTGATGACGCAAATAACCGCAGGCCACGGGGTTGAGATGGAAGCAGTTGGCGGCGCGCTGCGATGTGGCAGTGCACATCATCAACGCGAACTTTGATTCAATGCAGGTGACACACCAGAGTTGAACTGCCTGTGCGCACACTTCTGCGAGTTCCACTGAGCTTGACCACTGTGTTCAAAGTCGGCGCGATCATTGTGATCGTGAGAAAATCACCTGGCTGTTGCTTTGGCACTGGTGTTTCGCCCGGCTGTCCATCTTCTCCTGCTTGCAGCACAGCATTGTGAAGCAAGGCAGTCGGCTGAGTGGGTTTAGCGACCCCCTATCACAAGAGCGAGCGCTTGCAGATTGATAGTGTCGATGTCACAGTGAAAGTGCAGCTCCTCTAGCCGCAGGTGCAGCTTGTACTGCAACAGGACCGTCGCCCTAATCTGCTGCGCGGAGAGCTGCAGGCACATACCAACAAATGACAGCAAGCGCAGCGCCACTCTGCAACTGCGTTGAACATTATGTACGATTCTCCCAGCATGTTCCGCAGGTTACACCAAGGTCGGGCGGCTGCCTCAAAGCGCGTTATGGCACCACTGGCACTGCGTTACGGCGGTCTGCAGCAGGTGGAAGAGCCACTTCCAACATAAAATAATAACTGCCAAGGCCAAGCATCTGTTCGCCCCTGTCTCTGTCACATTACAGTTACAACTGTTACATTGATGAGCGCCACCATCCGAGCCACTGCCACTTCACACCCAGCAGCGTGCCGCGCCGCCGCTGTGCATGCACGCACGATCCCAATGCGCAACATCGGCAAAGCCTGGGGGCGTTGCGGTTTGTACATCATGCATCTCACAACAGGAACACTGTCGAGCAGCTGCTAACCCTAACCCTCACCCTAACCCTGGCATTGATCAGGACTTTCAGGACGGTTTCTTGCGCCAAGGTCAGCCGCGCAGGTGCCAGCGAACTCTCAATATGATTGGAGCAATTAGGGCTAGGGTAGCACGAGTCTTAGCAGACCGACGGCGTTCTCACCTCTGACTGGAGTGACTAGGGTTAGAGCTCCACTAGTCTTAGGGGCTACTGTAGACCAAGTCCCCTGCAGTGGAACTGGTATGGTGATGATGAATGGTGTGGCGCGCACACACAATACCTATGTATTTTACTTCGAAAGTACTTGGGTAAGGAGATGCCATTTTGCGATGTCATTGCCAAGTGATTGTCATCGCGTATCGGAACACTTTCCACAAGGTGTGTGCACGTAGATCCTGGTAGCAAGCTTGACATCAACCACCTGGGCGCTTTCGAGCCCGGATCGATAATCATTAAAGTCAAAGTACTTGGTACCACACTCATTAAAGTCCAAGTACTTGGTACCACATCGAGCATACTGAGCAATGCTGACGCACCCTGCCGCCGCCCCGCGTGCCGCAGCTCGCACGCGCGCCGCAGCTGTTCCAGCACCGCGCTTACTGAGCAATGCTGACGCACCTTGGCGCCGACCCGCGTGCCGCAGCTCACACGCACGCCGCACCTGCTCCAGCACCGCGCCAGCCTCCTTGTCGTCGGGATAGTAGGCAGCTGCGTCCGCCACTGACCGCGCCCGCCCTGACTCAACACAAGCGGCGATTGCACTTGAAGTGGTGAGTTGAAGTTTTATCCGACAGCGGCGAGGCGCACGCAGTTGAAGCGGTGAGTTGCATGCACATCCAGTAGTGAGCTGCAAAGGCCGAATGGCGCAGTGCTTATAATCTGTGGAATGGATAGCTTTCGCATCAAGCTCGTCCAAGCTAGTTACTAGATGAAAATGGCCATACGTGAAAACATACCTTGTGACGGTTGAAGGCCCCCGGCCACGCCCGGCCTATTACGCCATTGTACGCATGCCTACATTGCACCCAAACTTCATGCTGGAAACTGTTGTCTAGCAACGCCCCCTAGCCTGCAGCTGTCACGTGATCGCTGCCACAATGTGCAACGCCCCGTTGCTTGATTACGTGTAGCAAAATGCTACTGGGCCTCAGGATATCAGCGACGCCACATGGTCGATATCCATCAGCAAGTCTGCCTGGCAGACATGAGACTCAGGACAAGACAGTGCAAGTCGACCTGTTGCTGAGCCACGTGTGGTGCAGTGTCTTGTGTGGGCTAACCCTAACCCTAACCCTAACGTAACCCTACCCCTAACCCTAACCCTGGTGGTCATGGTGACACAGTACTGTCAAGTTTGCTACCGTATGCAATGGGTCCCCGCCACATCGCGCACTTCCAAGCTCCACAGTACTGCAACTTCAACTATTCCACAACACTTCAACTCTGTGACCTTCAACAAGAAAATTTAACTGTAGACAAGAGCGATGATGTGGCTTCTTCAAAATTTCTGCGTCTCACATGTACACTTGATGTGCCTCAGGACCTCCGGCGCGAGCGACGCGCGTACGTCTGCGGGCGCGGCGGCCGCTGACACAGTGCTCAGCAGCTCCTCCAGCTCGCCGCCGGCGGTCACGCGGAAGGCGTCCTGGCGCAGCGAGTCGAAGACGTAGTTGGCGACGCACACCACGGGGTGCTCCAGCGTGCCTGAGCAACAAAGTACATATCGTCGTTGATGGGCGTTGAGTGATCGAACGACATACGTGCGCTGTGAGCATTGTTGAGCATTCAGCGATGGAAGTATCATAAGCAGTGTGTGTAGAAGTGTTTGAAGGGGCGCTGGGGACAAGGTGGATGCAGCAATCGATGTTTTCAATGGAAAAAAACGTTGTTTACAAAGGGAGAGCGCTCTTCCAGCGGGTGTCTCACTTTTTGCAACATCAAACTTCAAGTCATCAGTGCACACCAGGTCGAATGCTCACCGCCAACAAAATGCGGAAGACCAATCCGCAATATCGGAACTCCTACCAACAGCACGTGGTGCAGCAACATTGGGTCCGCAACATGTTGGTGGAAGGCATTCAATTTGACGGCTAACCACACCTTGTCAGCTACAGTAGTAGAGCTCTACAAACTTTTGATTCGTTTCCATGTTCAGAGGACGCACTTGGCGGTGTGATCACCGACACTGCAGACAATGCTCCCATTCAACGATGAAGTGGTGGAAGCTCATCAATGCTACGAAAGGAGGCCACACTGTGCCGCGATCAAGGCACGATCATCAGAAACGTCAACAGACTGACACTGCGCGCTTTTCAAACATCGAGCCTCAACTTCAGCATCGACCATCAGGAAACACGCAGAACAAGCGCACAGCGCATGACATCACAAACAACTCATTCACTTGAGGTCTTCACCTGGTTGTAGCACCTCGCCGGAAACCTCCAGCTGCAGCGCCCCTCCCTCCTCTGCGTTGTAGCGAGCCAGGTCCAACAGTCCGCTCTCGAACAGAGGCCGCAGGCACGAGTGCTCCCTGAAAAACTGGAACGTCGAATCCGTCACGTCCGTTATGATGTACTTGAAAGGAGCCCCCCCATCCTCTCTCCTCGGCCAGAACTGCCTGAGACCCAGCAGCTTGTGCAGCAGGACAAAGCTCAGCTTGGCTGCTCCAGCTCCCAGTTCCACGATGTAGATCGGTTGTGATGTCGCCACCTTGGTGCGACCGCCGGCCATGTGCTCTCTTGCGAAGGCCAGTATGACCCTGGCGTAGGCATGGGCTATGAAGCAATTGGACGTAACGAAGTTCGGCACTACACAGTCCTGCCAGCACTTGATGCCCGAAGCATCGTAGAAGGACCCCTGCAGCCTCCAGAGCTTGCTGGCGCTGAGGCGCACGTCCTCTTCAATAATGCCCTTCTCTATCGGGTTGCTCATGACAGGGACAGCAGTGTGTGTGAGAGATCTCTAGCGAGTTTTAAAGAGCTTCAACTCTGTCTTGAAGTTCGAGATTGAGGGCGAGCACACCAGGGCGACAAGCACGCCGAAACGCTCGAGGATGCCCCCTGAAGCAGCGTCTGCATGCAAAGGGTGCTAACACCTTCGACCAGCGTACTGCACACACCTCCGAACGCCGGGCTTGATTCACGAACGTGAATTCAAACGACAGCATGTCTGCGATGATGGAATAAGCCGAGGCCCCCGCCATGTTGCCTTTGAATGAAAACACGAGCCTTGTACGCAACAACATGCAGGAGGAGCATGGTGATGGTGGGAGGAATGCGGAGCAGCAGCGTGCTTTCAGGCACAGGCACCCCGCATTCTGGGAACCGGGCCCTGACAAGAAAGCAGCACTCGGGACGAGGCTGCACAGCACGAGGAAGCAGTTCAAGCTCGATGGACATAGGGTGGACTGGAGCTCACGAGCGCAGAGGCTGGGCAGGTCAGCATTGCTTGCGTTCATGCGGAACTCTCATCATCAGCTGCTAATCATAGTAATGATTGCAATCTCATTTACCAGGCACTGGCAGCAGATAAACCTAAATTCCGAGGTGTTCTCACGCAGCGATCCGATCCTCTCAGGTATCCGAAGCTTCGTATAGACCCAAAGCTGGAGAAGCAGCTGGAGGTGCCTCCGTTGCGTCTTTGGGGATGGGAATTGGGCAATATCTCATGGCACGTGGCCATGTTTTTCACCTTTGGTAAGTGCACCCCAACAAAATCGAGAACCGTTCGCATGGCACATGGCCTGGCATGAAGGCCGGCGGCGCGTTAGTTATCACGCCGTCTATATATGCACCGGCATTGGCGGTGAAGCCCTTGTAACAGAAGCGCGTTGTGTGCAGGGCCCTGCCCACAACATCAACAACCCCAAACCGTAAATGCAAGTCCTCGAGTCTATCTGGTCTAGTAGCCATGCTTATTTGCAATCGCTGGTATCATCATTGCTGGTGCCATCATTAGTATGCACTGCACCCAGCTTCTCCTCTTTCCTGTTTTTGAAACAAGAACTTCAACTTTTCATGTACCGACACGTGTTTGATTGTACGGCGCTACTGTTGACACCGGCAAAGCGCATGTGGGATGGCTGGTCACGTTGGTGATCACCATCGAACGAGCTCACGGCAAGGCTGCACCGCAAAGTGTCAACTGCAGCAAGGCGGTGTTGGCAACAACCAAATTCTCACCTTCAATAATGAATATGGTTTTTTGGTGCATGTGGTCAGTGACCTACTTTACACCGCATGCTCATGCCAGTGCTGCCGCAGAAAGAGAGTTGAACACTAGCTGCATCGCGCATGCGTGCCCCTTCGGACCATCTGAATCTATGGTCAGTGCACATGAGCTGCCCGTCAGCATCATGGCACCACAACCTGCACCAGGTTCGGCGGCCCACCATCCTTCCAGTCGGATGCCCACTGCCATTGAAGCGCAGCGTCTCAAATACCTGCGCTGTCTCATTGCCTCACAGGGTCCATTGCCTGGTGTGTGAATGGGCAGTACGCGGTGGCGCACCCGGAATCGGATGTCATTGAGTGGTCTGCACTGGTGGGCGCGGGGCTCTTCCAGATTGGCGCATATTTGGTGAGCCCTAGTTTTGCGTCAGAAACCCTGGCACAATTGTCAAGTCTCCGGAATTTCGGTGCTGATAGACATGTATATATAGGTGCATACTTGGCTATTCCAGATTGGCGCATACTTGGTGAACCCTAGGTTTGCGTTGTTGGAAACCCTGGCACAATTTTGAAATCTCCGCGGGTTCTGTGCTCCCAAATATGAACGCTAAAAAGCTTGCACACAGAAGTCTTTTTGTCTACTGTGGTTATGGTGGCACTCTTTGACTCGTGGCCAATGACTGCAGCAGCGGCGACCACGGTTATTGGTGGAAGGCACTTGCGGCTAACCATCCCTTGTCACCTAGAGCTCAATGATCTTCTTGATTCGTTTTTCATGTATTAGTAATGCCTGCGCTACTGTTGCGGCATGGGCGGTGATGCCAGATTTGAGTAGTGGTGGAGTGCGACCACGGCTGCGCTGCGAGTGTTGTGGAACGCGACCAGCACTGGCGCACAAGAGCGCGCTGCTGCACTTCGAGTGTGTGTTTGAAGTTGACGAGCACGGGACTCACTGAGCACTGGTGCGCACACACCAAGCACTGCACTTCATATTGAACTTCATGTGGCGAATGCGCGCAGCCCCATGCGCTGGCGCGATGTCGAGTCGGCTCAGCAGGCTTGTATGCGGGGTCTGTCCCCGCCCCAATACACACCTTCAGTCAAACGCCACTGTCTCAGTGTGCCCTTGGAAAACAATGCAGTGCTCGAGCTGCGCAGTGAGTGCTGCGAGCGCGGAACTTATGGTTACGGTTAGGGTTAGGGTGAGCAAGCAGCACGCGATGTGCACAAGAAGAAGTGTCTGAACCGCGCCTCATGGACCTATGTCTGGCGCAGGCGGTGCTGCAAGCGCTCAACAGCGAGCAGCACATACCCCCCACCGGCTACGACGAGGAGGCGCTGGTGGCCCTGGCAAAGCAGGGCGGCGATGCCGGTGGCGAGGCTCAGCAGCAGCTGGAGGAGGCCAAGGGGGACAGCCTTGACGCCGCACCAAGTGAGCATTGAAGATGCATTGTATTGCATTTTACATTGTTGAAGTCCATGTTGTAGTTGATGACGGTGGCGAGGCTCAGTAGCAGCTGGAGGAGGCCAAGGGAGAGCCTCGACGCCGCACCGAGTGAGCACGGAAGTTGCATTTTGAATTGTTGAAGCTCATGTCAAAGTTGATGTGTGCTGTGCTGCTTTTTCTGACACTCTCGACATCCAGCTTGCGGCAGCAGAGCATCCAGTGCTAGACTGCACGCCAGCAGCACGCGCACAGTTGAAGTTTGTAACTGCCGTAACTGCCACTCCATGTGACCATGCAACTGGTGTTTTTACATACTTGAAGTCTGCGCGTGCTGCCGTGCTGGGTACTGCGTCTTCAGCATACTGGGTAATGTTGAAGTGCGCATGTGCGCAGCCGCGCTGAGTACGATCTTCCGCATAGGACCGTGCAGTTTGTACCCGCCATAACTTTCATAGCATGCCACGGCGCTGTACTCAGTACCACATATTTTGTATCCGGTTTGCGATACTACAGCACCGAGTAAGTGCGCTGCACACACCGTCAGCGCTCGCACTTCGCAACTGCTGCAACTGTCGCAGGATGGGGTCAGCAGTGTCAAAAATTGTAGTAGCTGATTATGCCTTCATAATGAGCCTGGTGCAATTAGTGCCGCCAAAAGTAGTGAGATGAAATTCATACCTGTGCTTATGAGCTCATCTTGATGCCCTGCATTGGACATGCGTAAACGCAACACCAACATGCGCGCGTTGAAGTACACAGAACTGGCATCAACTTTCAAATTTGCACGATATCAAAGCACGTCCAGCATTTCGGTGTCCGCACTCACACACAAACATGAAACACGTGGACCGTGTACTTGAAGTACACCCGTGAGTGCGTAGATATGTTATGGTTTGAGACGTTTGTCAGGGACCTCAAAGCGTTCAAGTCGCTGCAAACGCGTTCTTTGCCGATGGTGCGCTTCAGTCAGCACGGCTATCACTATCCGCATTCACAACCGTGAACACGTGGAAGGTATACTTGAAGTATACTCCTGACGTACATGAATACTATGAAGTCTACATGTTTCTAAACATTATTGCAGCATTCACGTTGCTGCGAACATGTTGTCCTCGGCGGTTTTGCGCTGCAGTTGGCACAACGCCTCTGGAGCACGCCGCAAAAGCCGGCCAGCGGCACGCGCAAGAGCTGCTGGGCCTGGTCCGCTGCCTTGAACCTCGCAGGTATGAGTATTTTGAATGTAACTGCTCCGTGACAGCTCTGTAACCGCTCTGTAGCAGCTTTATAGCAGCTTGGGGCAGCTGTTTCGCTGACGACCGTGTGTGATAGTTTTGAGCTCCCCACAAGTGCTATCGCCAACTTCAACCAACAAGAGCTGGCCCACAAGAATGGTGGCTTTTCCAAGGCTGTCACCCTATGAGCCCGTGCCAGTCAACAAGCAATACCTCGAAGTATGCAATCGGTTCGTGCATCGTGCGCATGCAGACAGTGCTCTACGCTGCTGCTGCTGCTGCTGCTGCCGCCGTCCCTATCGCCCAGGTGCAGGGACACTATACTGCAGCACATAGCTACTGCAGCGCTGCGCGCTTCAAACAGTCTCTGAGCACTGTTGCTGCCGCTGCCGCTCTCACCATCGTTCAGGCGAAGGCACACCATCCTGCAGCGCATGCGCGTGAAACGGCCGCCCAGCCCCCCCGGGGGCGCGGCCGGCTACGCGGGGGAGCCCCCTGTTGAGCCGTGGACATGGTCTATTTTTCCGTCCACGCACTCGGCGCGGTGGAGCGAGCCGGGCTACATAGCAGCGCTCATACAGCTGTTCGGCGCGTGCATGTTCACCATGTCGGTGATCGTGGCGTTCAATGGCGTGCTCACGCCCATCAGCGACAGTTACTACGCGGTGAGCGGCTGTGAATGTGATGGCGATGCTTGTCGCTGAGAGCGTAACACTCAGCGTATGCTCACAACGGAGAGCGCATATGTATGAGTAGTACGCGAGCTCTTCAGAGGTCAAGGACACGTGCAATTGCAGTGGAGAGTGCGTATGAGTCATGCGTGCTTCAAAGTTTAAGTACAAGTGCAAGTCAGAGTTGAAGTGCACACTCTTGTCGACTTGCACAGTTGACTCACCAACCTGAGGTTGGGTCACTGACGCCAGGACACACGCACGTGCTAGCAATATGTGCATCCTTACGTCATTGTTGCTCGCTGAGAACACAGCGTCGTTATGACAGACTATAGTAATTGCAGTGTTCAGGCGGAGGGTGGTCCCGTGGCTGGCGCACGCACTGATGTCGCTATGCCTCAGGTCCGCGCCCTCTGTGCTCTGGGCCGTCGTCTCGTGGCGTGCAGGCCTGGTATGTTTCAGCTTGAATGTACAGCAGATAGAGCGATGCTGATGCGTCAATAGTGGCTACACAAAGGGTAAGCAAAAAAAAAGTTTGAGACACAAGAAGTCGACCTGTCGCCCCGCATGATCTGCTGGTGGGCCGAAAAAGTCACATCACGTCATATCTCATACCTCTGCTCCGCGTGCACTTTCCTGTCTCCTCATGTGGTCCGCAGGCCTGGTACGTGCTGGACTTCACGCCACAGGTCATTGGCAGCGTGTGCTTCATCGTGTCCAGCTACATTTGGATGGTGGAAGTGCAAGAAAAGTGAGTGAGCTGCGCGTCATTGTCAGTCTTTTTGGATGTTCATTTCATGCTCCTCATTGACTCAAGTGGGCTGGCCTACAAAGGGCTGCAGTGCACCGTCATGGTGACAATTACACACCATTTGTTTAAGACCGTGGGCATCTTGAAGTTGGCATCTTGAAGTTGGCATCTTGAAGTTCCACCTCGAAGCTTGGTGTACGCTCCCTCGCCCCCTGACGCAAACGTCAAGGTCGACTACTTCAAGTACTGCGCTGACCTTGGCTTAGGGTTAGGGTTAGGGTGAGGAGGGAGAGGCGAGAGGACCATGGCACTTGCAAAGGCTTCCCACTGTGGGTGGTCAAGTTGAAGTTTCACCAAAGTTCCACCTAGCACTGCGCCTTGTGTACATTGCCATGTTCAAAGTTTGTTGGCGACCGTGATACGCACAACTCAAGTACGTGCATAAATTCATACGCACGACTCAAGTATGTGCATGCATCCAAACTTCCTCTGTACCCGCATGATGCAGGCCTACACCATGCACTCTTTACCAGCATAACGAATGTGCATACATGATGATCTGCTCACGCACCCAGCGCGCCGCACCGTTTACTCTGCATCGCAGCTGGTGGAAGCCCAAGCTCACAACGCTCGGCTGGCACGCCGCCTTCTGGAACCTCATTGGAGGGATTGGATTCTTGCTGAGCGCTGCCTTTGCCTTCTTGGACTACCCCGTGGAGTGCTGTCAGGTGAGACTGTTTTTCGTGTTCGATACTGCATCAGGGTGCATTATTTCGATACACACACTGGGTGCTCGCCCACAAACCCTAGCCCTGACCCTAGCCCTAACGATGACTCTCAGTGACGCGCCCGTGCGCCTTTCAGTAGACGTGCTCGATAAGTGCAGGGTCCCGTGCAACAAAATGGGGATAGCGCGCGCGACATTGCATAGAGTGCTAGCTTCAACCTCTCCTGTTTCCACAAGCCACCGCATTCTGCTATTTGTGGGGCACGTTCATACATACGCACAGCCATGATGGACTTTACATTCACCCCCTTCCGCGCCCCCTTGTGCCGCAGTATTACGGCACAGCCGTTTCGACCTACTGGGGCGCGTTCGCCTTCCTGCTGGGGTCGTACCTGCAGCTCGTGGAGACTCTGAATCCGCATCGGGCGCCACACGCGCGACGGCTCACTCTGCGCGCACTCCTCAATGTGCGGTTCTGGTAGACGCAATGATGGGCAATAAACACGTGGTACATACATGCGGGGGCGCTACACGTGATGCCTGGTAACTGGTCCCCAGAGAGAGAGAGCGAGAAACATGCTTGCCAGCGAAGTGCACTCGTGATGGCAGCATTGTCTATGGTGTGCGCAGCGGGACGTGGGGTAGATGCGCACTCATGTGTATGCGTGTATAAGCAGGGGGGGCAGCCCCCCTCCTTTGTGTATGTTGTGCCACGTGCATTTTACGGAAAAGTTTTGAGGTACTGTAGTGGTAGCCGCACCTTGGTGACATGCACAATGCACAGGGTCCTGATTGGAATTGCGATCGCAAACAACTGGCTCTTCTCAAATGTTACTCGGAGTCATGGGGGTATGAACACATTGGCTGTTTCTCATCTCTTGTGGTGCCATTGCTACACTGTGACGTATGCATGCCACCATCCATTGGCAGCAGCGCAGCGTTGGTTTTACGCGAGCAGTTTGGCGTGGTAGTCTCGTGTTCGTGCGGGTGTTGCGCCATTGCAGAGTCCTTTCAGATGAGTACATGTATTGATCTAAGAATGAGGCTTTGTATGACTTCAATGGCATGACAGCAGGCAGCTACAGAATGCACACATATTCATGCGTGATGGGGTTTACTGCGCATACAAAGCACGAATGCATGAAATCATTGCAGCTGCCTGGCAAAACAGCTGGAGCAGCATAGGTCACGCAAGCGCCGGGTTGTCCACATTGCAAGTAGCCAGAGCTGCCCTATCGTGAGGTGCATAGCACCGGCACCATACATCAGCAACACGCACGCCATTGCACATACAATGTGAGCCAAGCAGCAGCTGATCTGAGTGCATGACGAACGAAGCTGCAGCGGCGCCGCTGAATGCCAATACAAGCTTCAAGAACTCACAGCGCCTCTATTGACTTCACTCGGTCGTGTGGTGTTTGCGAAAGGTATATAAAAACGAGACCCTGCACGTGTATTGTAAACCCGGCATCTCGCGCGTAAACGGTGCCGAAAACGTGCTACGGCTGCTTCTGCCGCTGCTGCTGTTGGCGCGCTGGCAGAGGCCATGTACAGACTGCAGCCGCTGCTGCGCTGCGCGTAGGTCGCTCACAGCGCGCGGGCACAGGCGCTGCGTCCGTAGTTCAGCGTAGCTTGCGTGCAGGGAAGGCACGCTAGCGCAGACACGGAGCAACGCACTCGGGCACAAAAATGCCAGCGCTGCTTCGATGATAGCCTGCAGCAGGGGCACAGAGCGCTGACGCAGCAGCGCGTGCAGCTCTGCGCAGCGCCCCCGCTGCCGCAGCCGTGCGCATAGCGTCCAGCTGTAGCTGGCGTTTTCACGGCATGACCGAGTGCTGCTGCGACGCCGACTGCGCTCACACGCCGCGCCCATGGGGAGGCAGCCCCTTGAGCGCCGGGGGGGGGGGGGGGCAGGGAGGGGCGCCTGTGCTGCCTTGCAGGGGGTGCTGCGCCGCCCGCAAGTGCACGCAAAGCGACCCTGGTAGAGGCGGCCGCGCACTCAATATCCGGAGTCGTAGGTGGTGAGCAGTGCTGCGCTGTCACGCTGCGCGCTGCTCTGAAGGAGCGCGCGCGCGTGCGAGAGGACAGCGCGCGCCTGGAGGGGCGCGGCACTGATGATGCTCAGCATGGCAGCTAGGGGGAGGGGGGGGGGGGGGGGGCTGCGTGTCATCAATTGTACTTGTGTCGGCCGAAGCCTACTCCCGCGCCAAAGCCACCCAACCCCCCCCCCGCTGCTGCAGCATTTGAACAGAGCGGCGCGCCGAAAGGCAGAGCGCTGCTTTGCCCTATGGAAGGTAGTCCCGTGCCGCCGATGCCCATGCCGAATGAGTCGTGCCGCTGCGGTTCGCCGGACCCTGCAGGCAGCGGCGGCAGCGCGCAGAGAGGTGGAATGAGGACAAGCATGAGCAGAAGGGTCCACGCCACTAACTTCAAATAGCCCAGCGCCGATGCTGACCAACAACAACGAAATCGTGCGTGGAAAACACCACTTCATGTATGTACGCGGAATGCAGCGACGTCATGCCGCTGCGGTTCACCGGACCCTGCAGGCAGTGAGTGCGCAGAGGGGGTGGATGAGGTGCAGTCGTAGTAGGAATTGCTGCGGTTGTCCTGGTGGTAAACCTGAGGGTGAAGGGCACGCCCCACAAAGTTCAAGTTGCCGCAGCGCCGATGCTGATCAACATCAATGAGATTGTGTGGGCCGACACGACTTCAATCACGCACAATGCGGCAACTACAACCAGTCCCCACTGGCCAGGGGCTTGTACGATGGGCACGTGGCACAGCCTGCAGCAGCTACACCTGCCGTGTTAAATAGAGCGCCACAGCGGCGCAGTCCGTGAAACATACACCTCCCCCTGATATGCTCGTGTGGTGATTTCCGTGTCAACCAAACAACTGATGCTGCGACTGCAATGCGGTCCACTTGTGATGGTGGTACGACACACCACGCGACAGCGCCACAAACCCTAATCCTAACCCTAATCCTAAGCCGTCCACACCGCTCATAACTGCCGCATCAGCCTTACAACACCTAAGTTCAATACCATTTGCTGCGAAGACCAGAGCCAATTGCTGTCTTTGCAAGTACAGTACTACGGAAATGCCATTTAGAAATGGCACACAGACAGTATCGCAATGCAGCAGCGCTCACCGCTGCCTGCACCGCCCATCATCGCCGCTCCATACCCCCCCATGCCCGCCCGCTGCAGCGGCTTGTACGGCGACGACATTGGTGCCTTGAAGCCCCCAGACCCCCCGCTGCTGCCGCTGGGTGGGGGCCCCTGTGCCGGCCCGTACCTGCATTATGCAGGGAGGTGACCGATGTTGCAGGGGTCAATGTGCAGTTGCTGGTTGTATGGTTGTAGCACAGCACCAGGATCCAGTAAGAAGAGTCTGATGCCAACGGGTCAGGACGAAAGATCGGCAAGAGCGAGTCAGCTGCACGTCATACAATCTACAGCATCAAAGGCATCGTGCCCTGTTGCGGCTATGGATTCACTCCAGTCATTGGTGACACAGGGTGCCGCGCTGGCAGCTATTGCAAATACACCTGGGATGCAACCGTATCGTAACTGCCCGTAACGTACTACTTCTACATATGCTTGCCATTCGTGTTGCTGTGTTCATCGACGTCGATGATGCACGGCCGTTACATGGCACCAAGCTTAAGGCCCCCACCACCTCTCACTTGACACACGGATCCCCCACATCCCTTCCTGGCGCAACAGCATGTACTGTTGTAACACCTACATACCTACAGTTGCCAGACACCCCCAGCTCACCGTGCAAACCGCCCGAATTTGGACAAGCCCTGCGCCTGCTGTGCCGCCGGCTGCTGCTGCTGCTGCGCGCCCCCCGCCAACGACCCCCCCCACGCTCCAAACCCCCCAACGCCGCTCCCATAGCCCCCCCCCACTGCGCCGCCGCCCGCACCGCCGGCAGCCGCGCCTCCATAGCTACTTCCATACAAAGACCCTGAGGCGGCCGGTTGACTGGCAGTTGAAGTTGGCTGCCCGAACCGAGCCCCTCCCCCCGGCCAAGGCAGTGGCGCCGGCGCCGCGTATTGTGACGCGCTCGAAGCGGTGTAACTGCTGGCGTTGTTGCCGCCGGCGCCGGCTGCCAGGCTGGAGCCGATGCCGCCTGATTGTGCGTACTGACAGTGCAGGCAAGAGGTGAAGCGGGAGCGTCAACATTGAAGTTGGTGTCCTTGCCATACGAAGCAACCGCCGCAGGCCATGCGGTTGTCAAGCACGCCTGCGCTGGTGCAACAGCTATGTTCGGTACTCTGAGCTGGAAGGTGCCATGCCAGGAACATCTGTGCACTTTGCTGTCCACAAACAGTGGCATCCAGCACATGACGCGACTCGGGGCAACAGAGTGTTGTGATACAGTAAGGTTTTGAACATGCCTCGCTGCTCACAACAACAAAGCGGCTGAGCAATAAGTTGTGAGATATGTCCATGCAGAGCGAAGCCGCAGAACTGCTTATTACAAGCGTAGCTAAACTTCAAGTCAAGCGCTCATTGCAGACGCGCTGAGGCCGCACAGTGGCGGATGCGGCGCACCCCCTTCTGCTGCACTTCCAGCACGACTTCAACAAGCAAATGCTCTACAGGCACAAACGTCAAAGACTGACGTTGACGTCATGGCAACACATCATCCATGTCCCGCACATCCTCAACATCCACTCTACATCAAGCACCGCCAACTTCAACACCTACACGGTACAGACCAGCACGCACCGATGACGCTCCGCCTTCCGCAACGCTCGCCCCGCCGCCCCCCCCAAACCCCCCTCCGAACCCCAACGCCCCCCCGCCCGCAGCGCCAAACGACGGTCGCCGCGCAGCAGGTGCCGCCGCCGCTGCCGCCGCCGCTGCTCCAAAGCCCCTACTTGGCCACTGCGCCGCCGGCGCTGCTGCCTGCGCTGCCGCTGCTGCCGGCGTTGCGGCGCTGGCATAGGATCCGAAACCGTCGGCGGCTGGCGCGCCGCCGCCGCTGCCAGCGTCGACTTCCGGCGCAGCCTGCTGCTGCTGCTCCTCCGCTGCTGCCGTCGCCGCCGCTGCTGCTGCTGGCGGCACAGAAGGCGCCATCGCGGCGTGCACCTGACGGGGATGCGGTCCAGGGAGGATGTGACGCTCGACACATTAGAGATATGTACTGAATGGTGATGGCGCAGCTGTTGTGACTTCACATGTGACTGCTGCTGCGGTCGCTCCTGTATTGACGTTGGCGCTGCTGCTGGCAACCGGCGCGGTGTTGTTACATAGTGTGGCGTGCAACTGACGCGTGTGCTGACGTGGATGTTGGCGGCACCCGTTGACGGCATGACGTTCTTCTGGTGGGCAACATCATACAGAGAGAGTACCAGTAGAATGCGTAGCAAGGCGTTGGTGCCTGTGCCTGCTCTCCACATGACAGCGTCATCCTCATCAATACCATCACCTTCGACGGGGGATCAAGAAAGTGACAGTCAGATGTGGTGCCCAAAGGGTGTCTCCATCATTTCCACCTTGCTCTCATGCTCAAGCGGCCGTGGTCAACAGTGCCAGCACGTCCGATTGACACCAGCCACGTTGGCGATATTTCAAGTGCATCACTCATCCGTGTCATCGGTTCAAGATGCAGAACAGGCATGCTTGCATGCCTTTATTGAGGGTAAGCCTCACCTGGAAGAATGGGTACTGCAACGCCTGGCTAGCAGTGGGTCGCCTGTTTGGGTCAAAATGCATCAGGTCCGTCATCAGCGCCACCGCCTCCGGGCTGCTCCAGGGGCGCGCATGCATGGAGGCAGACACGCAAGGCAGCACAGCACATGGAGGTTTTAGACAAATGATTGGTGGGCGGGAACAGATGCAGGTGGAGCTGCAGTGCAGAGAGCAGAGCGTAAGCGAAGATGAATGTGTATACATGCAGAGCATGCGAGCGATGCAAGCCTGCAAGGTGGTTGCTGTCCCACAGTGGTGGCATAGCGTGCCATGCAGGAGCAGGAGGCTACAGGATGCAAGGTGGACCTTGAGCAGCATCAGACACTACTTGCAAGCAACGCTGATGATGGGCAGGTGGACGGCGGGCAGACGCTGCGACTCTGACTGACTGCAGGGCACGCCAACTTCTGCAGCATCTCATGGTGGCATCACTCGCGTGCCCTATGGTGAGTGTGACTGGCACTGTAAGCGCGCCATGCATGATTGGACTGTTTCACCAGACAACATTTACTGCAAACAATCGCTTGCACCGCGTCGGCTCAAATCAACGGTGCTTGGCGTGATGCCATACAAATCTGCAAGACATCCGGTGACGCTTCCCTCTCTCACCTGGCGTGCGGTATGAGCTGCGCCAGCGGCGTCTGCACGAACTGCGGGAACTTGAAGTTCATCTGCGCCGCCAGCTTCAGGCCCTCCGGCCACGTCGCCGACGACGGGCTGCCGAGCACCGAGCAGATCTTGTGGATCTCGTCCGCTTCGCTGCTGCCCGGGAACAGCGGCCGCAGCGTGAAGAGCTCCGCCATGATGCAGCCGCACGCCCACGTGTCGATGGGGCTGTTGTAGGAGGTGCTGCGCAGGAGCACCTCGGGCGCGCGGTACCAGCGCGTAGAGACGTAGTCGGTGTACGGTGGGCGCGAGCGGATCTCGCGCGCGAGGCCGAAGTCCGCGACCTTGCACACGTCGCCCTTGATGAGGATGTTCTCGGGCTTGAAGTCGCGGTGGAAGAAGCCGTGCTTGTGCATGAAGGTGAGGCCCTGGAGGATCTGGTACATGATGTTGCGGATCTTCAGCTCGGGCAGGTGCCTGTCCCTCTTCTTCATGAGCTCGTACAGGTTGCCCTCCATGAACTCGAAGACGAAGTACAGCTCGTCGTTCTCCCGGATGACCTCCTTGAGTTTGACGATGTTGGGGTGGTTGAGCTTCTTCAGGGACTTGACCTCCCTCAGCTGCATGCACTCGTCCCAGTTGTAGAACTTCTTCTTCATCTTCTTGATGGCCACCACCTCCCCCGTCTGCCTGTTGACGGCTTTGAGGACGCTCCCATAGGTGCCATCTCCCAGCTGCTTGGTGACTTTGTACCGGTTCATGCCAGTGCCACCCTGCTGTGCTCCCCTGCTGTATGTTATGGCGCGCTGTCCAGGCAGCAAGTTGGCGGTGCCGCCACTGCGCCTTGCAAGCGCTGATCGCCCTCCCGCCACTGTCAAGCCTCTGCTTCCCTCAGGTTCTTCAACCTGAAACCGCCTTTCCAGTTGAAGTTGAGAGGGAGAGTCCAGGCTGCCTTTCCGTTCTGGCAAAGTTTGAGCCCAGGAGGTCGCAAGTTCTACTTGAGCAGCTGGTGGTGGCTTTGGCAAAAGAGTCCTTGAATCTTTCTCCACCATTCGACTGCGGAGGATGGCTTCAGGCTGCGCCAGCTGAAGGACTGGAGCACCCAGGCTTGCCTCGACGGCCAATCTGGCGTTGAAACAGCGCATTGACCTAAGCCTGTGCTTGCAGGTCAGTCTTTGGACCGGCCAGGAGAGACATCTGACAGCATCAATTTCTCAGCATGGCACGAGTTGAAGTGTCAAACAGTTGTGCCCCACCACCACGACATGACATGGCCACCATTTCACGTGATGCCTACTCTGCTACCCCGACGCAAAGTGCTCCTCCTGAAAGGGACGTTCACACCAGAACCGGCAGCAGCAGCAGCAGCAACAGCAGAAGGTGCATCAGCAAATTCATCCACTCGTCAGCTTTGCAAGATGGCCTTTTAGGCAGCCAGGGTTTGATCAACTCCTCACATGTGATTCTGCTGTGCATGGAGCATGTGCCCCCCAGGCAGGGCAGCCATGCCAAGAGCCTGGGCATATGCCGTGGGATATCTGCATAGCGTGCGCAGCTGATGCCCATGCAGGCGTGGCTGCTGCTCTGTACGATGGCTCATGTGCCTTGTGCAACACTGGGGATGTCCCTGATTGCGCTGATCTGCGCTGCCTTGGCGACCAATGCACAAACTCGTCAGACTTGTAAACGGTCAGGATGAGGGTGAAGGCATGATGAGCACCGAGCGGTTCCGTGCACGTCGCTCAGCTTCTGTGACTTGCGCCTCGCACACAGATCAGAAAGCGTGCCACATGCAAGAGGGGTGCCCCATGCAGACGTCAACATGGATGAGCTGACAGCAAAAATGGGGCCAGCGGGCACATCTGCTACTCGACTGCATCATTACACCAGGTGCTGCCCCCTCCCGCTGCTCAAGGCTGCAACGTGGCTTACCTCAAGCAGCCCCACATCCTGTAGCCGGGAAAGTGTAAAGATCAGAGATTATCAATTGTGCAAAGACTTGTGCTGCAGATGAGTGGCACCAATCATGGACCAACTGGGTGATGTGAACTGGCGTACCTTATACCATGGCCCTACAACAGCAGAGGCAGCAAACAGCGAGATTCCCTGTTAGTCCTGGTTTTCGGCTGTTGAGGTACGCTGCTGCAATGGTCCTTGAGGGGTCCACATGCTCAGCGCATCATGCGCTGTCTGTACTCACAGAGGTGGCGGCAGCTCGAGACTCACTTAAACAAACCAGCAGCATGTGTGCAGGAATCACACAATGTGGTGCACAGAGCAGGCACAATGTGACGACAAAAAAGCTCCTGCTACAAGCACCGGCACAGCACTAAAAGCAGCATCAGTGCAAACAATGCTGGCAAGCCTCACCAGTTCATTATTCTCATGGGCATGCTGTACCCGATGGTCCATGATTATCTGCAAGAGGATCTGCACTTGAGCCTCAGGAGCTCGGCGGGACCACCAGAGCATCTATAGGGTGCCATCTACGGGAGCGGTGATACCCGCAAAGCTGCAGCCAGTGACTGGCGGTTTGTACATGTGGCATCAGCTGCTTCATGTGTCACAGCCGGCACAGTACTGCATATACATACGCCTCTGGCACAAGGCACGCACTGCATGCGCAAGTGCAGCCACTTGAGGGCAACGCGCTCTGCACGGCATGTGAGTGGCAGCCACTTGAGAGCAACGCGCTCTGCACGCCATGTGAGTGGATCTATTCCTCTCGCACAGCAGTGAGGCTGCAACACCTCCGGCCTGAAGTCGCGGCCACGTGCGCTGGCGCTGTGCTGCAGCGACCCCGCGGCTTGTCACGCGCTGAACTTCAACATCACTACTTCAAACCGCACTACTTCAAGAGATCACGACATGGGATGCCGTTGCCGCTTCTTGCCCTTCTGCACATACCCCACTTCGTGCGGCCCCGGTTTCGGCGGCACGTGCCCCCTCCCCTCCCACCCATCTGGTGCCATCATCTCCATGTCATGCTGATCTAGCTCCAGCACATCGTGCATGTACCAGTGCTGAAACGGTTCGGGCGCCTTGGGGGGTGGCGGCGGGGGCGGGGCATCTGGGTCTGGCCGCTTGAAGATACTGGCGTAGCAGAAGAAGACGGGGGGGGGGGGGGGGGGGGATAGAGCAAGGCAGTGTCAGGGCAGAGGTGCAATGCGCTCGCATGGCATGTGAACAACCACAAATAGTGGTACTTGAGAGGGTATTTGTCTTCCAAGCAGCAAGAGCCACCCAGTTTCTAAGAAAAAAACCTGTGGCATCAAGTCGGTGTGCTGCCGCCGTTGAATCTGGTCGGTCTGCCAATTGCTGATGCTCAGCTGTCACGGTGCAAAGACCGTAGAGCAAAAGTATGATGCCAAGCAGCACATCAAAAAGTGAAAGCAGGTTCAATTGCGCAGCACTGTTGCAAATCACGAAGCGGCGCCATGTTTATGCGCCGAGCGCTGTTGCTTGACTGAATGCTGTGCATGCACATAAACGCCGAAGCGCATTCGATCAGCTAGTACTACAATAGTACGCAAGCAGTACGCCAGTCATTGGAACAGCAAAGCGTGAACTGCGGTGAACCACGTCGGCTTCACTGCTGAGAGCGGAAACTTGTTGCGCTCTTGCCACCGTAAAGCCAACTTGTGCACTCATGTGCAAGCACTGTGAAAAATGTAGGTGAAGTTGCGCAAGAGCGCTGCCACTTGACCCGCACCGTCGAATGCGGCGCTTTGAAGGGCATTTATACGCAGCGGGCTGTACGCCGGAACTTGACTATGGTGAAGGCCGACACAAAAAAGGAAATCTGGGTGGCACGCCTGCAGCAACACCTGACTGCACATGATTAATGTTGGCGTGCATAATCCGGAGCTACGAGCTTCGGTGCAAAGGCTGCACGACATGGGGGCTCAGTTAGTTGTCGGCAGTGGTCACCAGCTTCGGTGCAAAGCGACAAGACGTCGGCACGGCGAGTTGTTGGTGATGGCCACCTGTAACCCTCCCGTTGCAGGGAACCGTGTCCAATAGTCACTGCTGCATAAGCGAGGCACCACAACGATGATGCCGCTGTCTATTCATCGATACACAAGGTTGCATACTGCTTTCACAAGCACACGCATAGCAGCACGCAGTCAGCACTTACTATCTGTATAATCTCTTGAGCTGATGCCAGAGGGGGTCCAAGCAGAAGCAGTACGCCAGCGCCAGAACCACCACGCTGCCCAGTATTATAGCTGCATCAGGAATGGCACGATCACAAGAGTGCATACTTCATCAGCGCACCATCATCGACTTGCATGACCTTAGGTATGGTCAATTGCGAGGTGAAAGTGTCTGAAAAGAGCAGTGGGCGTCCTGCTCGAGCTGAGTGAGCATGCGGACACACCGAAGCGAAGTATTGTAGCGTGCCCAGAGCACCTCTCGCGTGCCAGAAGAGCTCCCTCCAGACAACAAACCCGCTTACCGATCCACCACCAGAAGTTGTCTCCATTGAAAGAGCCGTCAAAGGCCTTGATAGCCATGAACGCTGCTGCGTTCGTCACGTCGCTGTCTCCCACTCACTTTCCACGTGATCGCTTTCGGATGAGCCGAGACATGCAACTCCTCAGGCTTGAAGTTTGCGTCGGATCGGTTGACCTTGCGCTTATTCACGGAGAACGCCCTGTTGCGGCAGAAAGTTGCTGTTGCGACAAGGTGGGCGTCATTGTGCACACTCAGCGCTGAACACCACAAACCGAGACGTTGCGCGATCACTCGACGCGCTGCGCGCGCTGGCCGACGCCGCATCCCTGCGCACCCGGTCGGCCACCTCTGCGGTGACGACGGTGCTGTGACACGGTCGGCCACCTCCTGCGGTGACGACGGTGCTGTGACGCGGTCGAGGTGATGGCTCGGATTCAAGTTCACGGTTCGCCGACTGTCCGGCGCTACTCCAACGGCGTACGGCGCCGGCGCGACCACCGAAGCCCTCCTCGTCGTATCGGAGATGCTCATCGTCGAACGCGTTGAAGCCGCCGTTCGACGTCGCGGCGGAGAAAAGGGAGGAGAAGAGATCTGGGCAACGGTCGTCTAGCTTGCTGTAGCAGCTTGCGCAGACTCAGTGTCATGAGTGGACACCAGCCTTGACCCGCGCAGCGCACTACGCGACATTGGCATTCAACGGGTATGGCGACATCAAGAGAGGTCAAGGCCTAGGTACACATTGCGTTGTAGAGGGCCGCAAACGTGCGACGTCGCTGTGGAGAGACGATCCAATCCTACATGATTGTAGTTCCAATCGATTACGTGAAAAACGTACATGTTCAACATTGACGAGGCCACCGAGTGTCACCACCGTTGCATGGCCATCGGCCCCCATGACTTGAGTAATCATAGTGCTGAATGTCATAATCAGAGTACCCAAGGGGTTTTTCCAAGCCATCATAGAGCAGGAAGGCCAAGATTCGATGCAAGGGCCATGTAAGGGAGCCACAGCTGACGTCTGCTCACACTGCAACGATATGCACACGCGCCATAGCAAAATCGCCTGCAAGGTCATGTGCGCAGCCAACTACATAGTCTAGTGCAAGAGATTCACGACAATACCCACGCAATGCATGTGAAACGCAGCGCAGGTTGAAGCACAGCAACTAGAAAACATACTCCCAAGCTGCCATGGCTGTAAATATGGTGCCTTTATTTATAAACTCGTGGGGACACACATTCATTTATTTATAAAAAAATTGATGCGCATATTGTCTATGCCAAAGGCTCATAGTAGGGTATTGTACAATTTGAGCTGGCTCCGCACTTTGCACTGCATGCGGCAGCGCCACCTTGATCTGAATGTTTACAGCTTAGGTCTTGGCATTGATGCTTCTTCCTCGTCCATGGTGACAACAACCTTGCCCTGCAGGTCAATGCACAGCAAAAGCACCAGCCTCAGCCCTTCAGCATGCAGCAAGCGTGTACAAAACATGACATCTGTGCTTACAAACGCATGCTTGAAGTCAAATGCGCAGCGGATGCCTCCATCTCTTGTCATGAGCATGTGTGGCAGATGGGCGAGCGAGCCCAAGGTAGGCTTCAGGTAGTACTTCAGATGCCAAACTTGGCATTCGCTAAGCTTGAACACGTTGCACTTTCTGCAAGTGCGAACGATGAGCCATATGCTCACCATGGCTCACCATTGTAACAGCACTCACAGCGCGATGCTACAAGACTTGGTCCACCAAACCGAATGTATGCGCTGATGCCTGGATGCAACAGGCACTTTGAACCGATTGACAGTTGGCGTGCGCCACTCACAACATAAAACAGGCTAGAATCCTTGTAGTTGAAACCGTTTTGGCCTAGAGCATCTCGACCATGGAGTGTCTGGTATTTCCAAGTAGCAAGTGAGTTTGCTGAAAGAAGCAGCGAAAGGCAGGAAGGGGCTGTTTGCCTCCACGATGAGAACACAGCACCCATCTGCAGCAAAGGCAGATGAGCTTTGAGAGTGTGCACAAAGAGTAATCTCCAACTGGCTCAAGTGAGACAGCAGCCCGTAGCTTAACTTCATGCACGGGTGACACAAAGCATGTGGCAAGTGCAATTACCTGTACTCGTCGATCTCGGACTTCGGCAAGTGCTTCTGGCACCTGCCGGAGCGGGTACACTGCGCTGATGAGCGGCTTTATACTGCCCTGCAATAGCAAGTGCAGCGCCGCTCAGCTTCTCGATGTGATATAAAAACTTCAGGCACATTCACTGCTGCAAGTGGCGGTGACACGGTCGACATGGCAATCCAGAACGCAGTGGTACTCCTCAGGTCCACGTGGTGTGTGGCATGCATCCTGGCATGCATCCTGATTGCTGCTGGTGTGGTGCAGCATCTTACAATCATGATTATGCTTCACGGCACAGACATGTGCGCAGTGTCGTGCTCGTCATGTGCCAGGAAGGTGCGCGCTGGGCTGCCTAACCCTAACCCTAACCCTAAATCTAACCCTAACCCTAAGCGCAGCCCGCACTCAGAGAACAGGTACAGTGCATGCACGGCTGTCAAAGGTGCTTGAACCTATGACCTTGCTGACCAGCTAGTGCCCTCGGGGATCATTACGTGGTTCTGTATGAGCGACCAACAGTAGAGAGGGCATTTTTGTGCGAGACTTGCCTGCGCCAGCATTCCCACTAGCTCCTGAAGCAGCGCTGAGAACTGCTGCGGACACGACTCTGCCCACTGGCCCATGAACACCTGCAAGATGAGCACAGCGGCAGCTGCCGTGACCAATCCAAGACACTGGTCTGGAAGAGGTTGGGACATTCACATTGCATGGACAAAACATGCGCAACCAGCAAACAATTGGTGTTTGATAAGTCTCCAATGATGTCCGGGTAGGAAGCAACTGCTTGTGGGGTGCTATGGACTACTACCAAGTAGCGTACTGCCGTATGCACGCCAATGTCTGCAGCAAAATGTACTATCAAATGCAGAGGTGCAAATCTTGCACACACCCACACTTTGTAGTCCTTCTCGCTTTTTCCTTGAAGCAGAAGCTTCAGCGTCCGAGAGTCATTTCTTGCACTTTGTAAGGTATTGCGTCACTGTAAGGTATTGCATCACTCTCACTGTAAGGAATTGCATCACCGACGTGTCACCACTGATATGCACGGCTTGTGTCAAGCGAGCAAAGCTCGGAACGTGCCTGATTGCCTGCGCACCCCATCTACGAGTAACGTGCAGTAGAATTTTTGATGTTAACATCATGGCTCCTACCCATCCACCCTTGAGCACTGCCCCCAGAACCACCTTCTAACTCAACACATGATGCTCATCGCAAACTAGGTCTGCACCACATCTCGCTCTCGCCTCTATCGGTGAGCACTGCCCCCGCGATCATTAACAACACACGCAATGCGCATCGCAAACCAGGTGATTTTATGCACCGCTTTTCGCTCTCACCCCCATCAGTGATGCTTGGCGGAGCAGCAGCAGGTTGGTAGGTATGCGGGGTATGTCCCCCGCGGCAAACCCCACTACGAGGTGCCGGCCGTATCTGCTCAGGCACCTCAGTGACTCTTCTGTCACGGTGCCGCCGACTGCAGACAGCAAGCAAGCGGGGACGGTGGTCACTTAGCGCCATGTGCATGCAGCAGAGGCGCCAATGTAAGATCTTCAAGTGTAACAACTTCAAGTGTAGCAACTTTCAGTAAGTTTTCATTATTACATCGCCTCCAACATTACATGTGCACGATCGACAGATAACCAGCAAGCGCTGCTGTGCATGCAGGTGTGGGGCTGGACTGTGTGGGACAGAACACTGGTGTTCCAGATTATCTGGCACACTACATAGAGCGCACTATAAGCAGGTGTCAATGTGCTGTGTTTGACAAAAAACATCGGCACCGCAGCGCCCGAGCAGATTGACGAAACATCGATTAAACAAGCTCTGTTCAAGCTTTGCGTAGTGCCATCATGCCATTTTCTCTGAAAGCCAAAATACATCTCGAACACTGTGCATCTCAGCAATTCGTTGTATCAGGTAGGGGCCTCCACGACTGATGTTGAACTAGATGCACTTATTTGGGCTTTTACTGCTTGACCATAATACATGGAGGAATTGTTCATGACCTATACATGGCGAGAGGCTGTGTCACTGAGGCCAATCAGCTCATCAAGGCGGCCCGCGTAGCGAAAGACAAGGCATTTCAACTTATTTCAGCATTGAACTCCGCGGTCTGGGGTCTTCATAGTCGCATGTCAACGCCCATCCCCTTGGTCGCACTTCCATGGTACACGGAGGGCACTGGAGACATGGCTAGCTTCCGGTGCACAAGAAATTCACTTTGCCATCCACCTCAGAGTAAATGTTCAGCTGCACCCGTGGCTTTGGCACCCGCAAGCGAGGGCAAGTTTACCGACTCGCAGATATGATGTGCCATCTTCAACTTCAACTCCCACTGATCCTTGCACTACACAGCCCGCCCTACATCTGTGCACCAGGCATGAACTTCACTACCAACTTGAACTGAGCGCTGGCGCCCTTGCGGGGCCACCCAGCGCGCCCAATGAGCTGCTGACCTACCTGTGTCGAACACGATGTCCACGCCGCGACCGCCAGTGGCTTGCTGCACCTGCGTGCGCAGCGACGCGGCGCCGCTGCCGCTTGTGCCTGCGTGCGCGAGCGCCGCGCAATGTCATATGTGTGCAGTGGATGTTGGCGCCACATTTAGACGCATTTGACCGGGGTGGGGGTTCCGTGACTGCAACTTCATGCAGTTGAAGTGACTCGTCGTGCGTGAGCACCGGGCAATGCACTGTCATACGTATGCAGTGGATGTCGGCGCCACATTTGAATGTATTCAACCATGGAGGGCTTTCGTGACAACTTCAAGCAGTTGAAGTGACTCATCCCGCGCTGAAGTGCCGAGCCGCTTCGGTCCACTATAACTTCTGATTCGTCGCAACATTGTGCTTAGTTTGGGGTTAGGGTTAGGGTTTAGGGTAAGGGTTAGGTGCTAATCGCGCGTGTTCATTGTGAGCCGATGCTGCATCTCAAGTGTCATTGTCTCTTCGACACCCAACAATAATTGGCTAAATCCCAGCTGCGGCAAATGCTCACGATTGAGCGTACTTTGAAGCCATGCTTGTAGGCCGTACTGCATGTGCTACAAAGGACGCGGGCTGATGCCTGACTCTCGCCGTCAAACACTCATCAACAAACTTCAAGCGTTGCTTTGCCGTCAAACACTCATCGACAAACTTCAAGCATTGCTGTGGTTTGGGACCTGTACTCTGGGCATATGATCATGTCAGTGTGGATCTTCTCCCATGCGCATCAGCAACGATTTGACGCAAGTACCTACTTCTGTGATACATATGTACGCATTCGCATTGCATCCTGTAGCAAGAATCATGTCGGATCGCTGAACCATACTTCGAATGCGCATCTTGGCGCTCCTGCAATCACCCCATCTTCAAATTGAAGCCAGCCCCGACCTTGTACATTCGTCCGAGACCATCTTCAGCGTGCACAGCGACCTTGTGAGCTTGTGCCCAGCTGATACCTGCCTTCTGGCAGCGTCCCATTGAGTCATCGCATGTAAACCCCAACGCTGACTGCGCTGCAGTCATCCAGTACACAGTGGGGTGCAGTGAACCATAAGCCCGTGTACTGCGGGGCTGTGCACGAGTCCACTGTGGGTGCAGTGGACCACGAGCTGTGTACTGCAGGGCTGTGCGCGAGTACACTATGTGAGCCGTGAGCCATGAGATGTGTACTGCAGGGCTGTGCAGGAGTCAGCGCACAGGGCTGTGCAGGAGTACACTATGTGTCCAGTGAACCATGGGCTGTGTACTGCAGGGCTGTGCGTACCTTCTGGTGTGTACTCCAGAGCGGCATCTGCGCCGCCGACCTCCAGGCACATGCGCCGCTTGGCAGCGGTGGACGCCACGGCCAGGGCCTTTGCCCCCATGGCTTTTGCCAGCTGCGAGCGAGGACGAAGCTTGCAACTGTGACTTCAACTTGCAGGGGTTCGCATGATAATGCTGCTTGATTGCATGATGGGTACCGCGTCCCCCGTCCAGCTGCCAGCTACATATTACTCGTGGTGCCCATAACGCAACTACAACATGAGACAGACACAGGTTGCTTCAGAGGTGCTACGCAGGTGGTCGTCTCGCACAGTCTTGCTGCACGACGAATATGGTCGTTCCTGTCCGTGGTCGTTTTCCGCGGCTTTGCATGCCCTGCTGCTGCTGGCGCTACTGCAAAGCCGCCGTAAAAATGTAGTTGAGGATATATGACCACCCCCCCCCCCCCCCCGCGCCCCTCCATACTTCAGGGAAGGCGAAGTCGATCGTGGGAATGGCGTTAACAGGAGTTACATAAGCCAAAACGAGACAGCAGGCTCAATGCGGGGCTGTTCTCGGTGGTGCTGCAAAGGGTGCACCCCGGGTGGTGAGTGCAGAGATAAGCGGCACCCTCATTCCCACGTAGCATTGAAGCTTCCCTCACATACAGGCTTGAGCGCAGGCACGCAGGGTGCGCTGATTGATGTTGTGCACGTCACGTGTGAAGTGACGTGAGGCATAGCCGATGGTGGTGTCACGCACCAGCACCTCCCTCTCGTTGAAAATGCTGCAAATAACAGTTGAAGCAGCGGTTGCGTACCTGCAGCACGAACTGCAAGCGCGCCAAGGCACGCTGGATGCCTCCCGAGGACAGCACTGGCGTGTATGCATACCACCACTTGAAGTAGGCGGGCAGCGCAAGGGGAAAGGCGGAACACCGACAGCGGCGCGCGCCCGCGGCGGCACCGCGCGCATGCGCTGGTCTCATGAACCACCGCCGCTGCACATCGACAGACAGTACGCCACATGCGCAGCCACCAGGAGCCGCCGCCGCTGCGCATCACTAGATCACTAAGCCATGTGCGCAGCAACCGGCGCGCGCCCTAGGCAGCATCACGCACGTGCTCGGCTGCAGGAATCACCACTGCTGCACATCACCGGACACTGCGCGACGTGTGCAGCGACACCAGCGTTGCGCGGCCACGTCAGACGCTGCGATGTGCGCGCAGCCGCCGTCGTCACTGCTGAGACAGGGGCGTCAACTTCAATTTGAACCTGGCGCACCTGAACGGCGGCCATGCCGCAGCCCCCCGCAGCGCCCAGCACGAGGACAGTCTCCCCCGGCGCCAGTTGAGCCCTGGACTTGAGCGCGTAGTAGCTTGTCATGTACGTCACCAGGAACCCCGCGGCGTCGGCGAAGGGCATGCCAGGTGGCAACGGCGCCACCGCTGTTGCCTGCGGGGGCCAGGACGATGATGCGCATATGTGAATGTGCTGAGCACAAATGAAGTTTTTGTGCATTGATTACTGAAGACGTCGAGGTTCTTGGGAAGTGGCCGCGAGGGAAACTTCATGTCAACGCTTGACATCAGGAGTCAGCGGCTGTTGCCTTCAGCGCGTGATCGTTGCGCACACGACAAGAGATAGTGTTGTCGGCCCACCATGGCTCACATCTCGATCCCCAAAGCTGAGTTTGTTGCAAACCCAAAGGAACCCTCCTTGTGATGGACTGATGCAACAGCATGTGGCCTTATGGCCTGTGCATGCTGCGACGCCAGGCGATGAGTTGATTGTAAGATGCAATAATGAGACCAACATGTAGCAGGCTGCAGCGTAAACATTGAAACGTCAATGGTGTGTACCCGCTTGGAGCTGTAAACAACAATAACCTGCCTCTGTTTGTGGTTCAGCGCAAGTGAATCTGGCATCCAACTGCAGTCAATGATAGCCATATCGAGTTGGCATGCAGTTGTACTCGCAAACTTTCAGACAGAAACGTCATTCCTTCCAGCCAGTAACATCAGGCCACAGAGCCATGCGCCTCCCCTATCCAAGGTCCACCGGCATGCAAGCCACCCACCTTCATTGTAATTTCCGTAGCGAACCCCCCATAACCGCAAAACCCAATTACAGCATCTCCCTTCTTGAAGTGGGTGACGCCCTCGCCCACGTCTCTTATAATCCCTGAAACTTCACCGCCTGCCGCAAACGGCAGCTGCGGCCGTACTTGGTACTTGCCCTGCACCTGCACGCATTCACGTTGCAAGAGAATCCGACTTGAAGGTCAGATGTGTGATGGTTGAACTTCGTGTGAAGTGTCTTGCGATCGCGGCATCCGTGAGCGCATCTGGCAGTGAGACTGGCACAAAAAAGGGCACAAGCGAGGCAGCAGGGCTCAGGAACGTCAAGTGCTGAAACGAAGATGCTCAAATGGATACTTTGCTAGCACCCGCAGTTCGGTGCAGCTGTTTCACGGGGAATCGAGAAACCTCTCGCGTGCATTGTACTCTAGCAGTGTCAAAAGTGCCAGAACGAGTCAATTGATGGATGGAATCTCACAGCATCATCACGTCACTGCCATTGATGAGCTGACTCACCATGAGAACATCTGGAAAGTTGACTCCGCAAGCCCTGACGCTGATAACGACGTGACCGGGCGTCGGTGGAGGACACCGGGCAACAGTGCGGTAACGCAGGCTGTCGATGGGGCCAAATTTCTCACACAAAACTGCCTTGCCATCGCCTTCCGCCATGGCTGCGCAGTGTTCCAGTGGAAATGTGCAGAGAGCAATATGTGCAGAAAGCAATAGACAAACAGCATCATCAGCCTGCATAGTTCCAATGAATTCAAGTTCAAGTCGCTTTGACGAAAAATTTGCGCTAGAGCAGCAAGGTCACGTTGATGTGGTCCCGGATGCAGAGTTGATGTTTGCCCTGTGTGTACAGCCTTGTGACTGCTGATAGATACGACATCACTAGGCACGAGCGCAGGACACACACTGATGTGATTGCACTCTTTCACTCCATGCTAACTGGAGAAAGTATGGCTGATTTTTGAACTCTCAATGGCTTACCTCAGAGAATTCACAACTTATCAGCACGCAGGGTCCAACGCAACGCTGGTGGCTAGATTTTTTTTTTTTTCCACGGGCTTGTCAACCTCGCTGAAGGTCAAGTGCAACTTGCACTTGATGGAAGTGTGTGTTGGCTCATGCAAGAGCTTGCGAGGAGCCGGTGTTACGCGGAGCTGCGCCGTCAGAATGGTTTTCACACGCTCTTTGCTGGTTGCGGCAGTGCTGGCAGCGCTGGCGGCGTGTGTCACGGCTTTTGTGGCACCAACAGCTCGAGTAGGACACACAGCGAGGAGTGCGGTGCGACCACTGCAGGCAGAGCAGGGCAATGGGTTCATGGACTTTGCCAGCAAGTTGTATCACGAGGTGATGCCCTGGGGAGACGTCGACAAGGTCAGTCGCTCATGCACCATAAGCAATTTGATCGTGCTGCGTGCGAATTTTCGGTGATTTGTGCTGGACGCTGCGCTGATAGCAACGGCGTTAGCCTCTGACGTCTGGTTGTGGTGAAGCAGCAATCGCCATGCACATGCAACGTTGAGCGTCAGGCTGTGTACGCACGCAGACAGTTGTAACCTCACCTAGCAAGATCTTGTTAGGATCCACTTCAACGAGAGGTCGAGATTGCCAAGGCAAGTTTGCATCAGGAACGGGCGTCCCTAATTCGTGCGCTCAACACAAGGGAGCAAGAAGATGTATTGTACTGTGCCCAAAACAGCGCCACCAACAGATACTCAGGCTAACCTCTAGTTGACGCAAGAAAATGGCTGTTCAGTCCCCCCCACAATCAATTTATTGGTCATTCAACAGCTTTCATGTCAGCTGAGGCCATTGGCAGTCAAAGCAGGTGGTCATCACTGAAAACATGGCCATGTCATCAACCTTCGCCTGCATTTCCATGCCTGTGCGATGCTTCATTGCTCTGCTCCGTCCAGCTGGTATTTTGAGGTAGGTTAGTCATTATGTCAAGCATGTACACAGCATCTAGACAGCAGCATACCTCTGTCTTTCTGCAACGCAGGGCTTCACCCCTGAGTTCCAGAAGAGGGACAAGATGGTGTTGAAATACATGGCCAAGACTGGCATTACCAAGGAGGCGGCAGAGAAGGAGGTGGATGAATTTCTCGCTGACAAGGCAAGTGATGTGCACGTTTCATGATGCTGCCCAATCATGCTGGACGATTCCTGCTGCAAGTAGACTGTTTCCGCTTTGTTTGCTTCGGCGCATTCAGCCATGTGCACCAGTGCTGCCGGCAGGGTAAACGTCATGTCATGGCCCTACATTCTGGATTGGATGCTCGTACTCTGCATGAGGGTTGTATTGATGGAATCCTCCCTTGATGCGAAACAGCACGCCGGCACATTGCCCACGCTGTCTCTGCGCATATAGAAAATTGAAACTGCATGATTCAATCTACGAGTGAAACATGGCCAGAAAGTGACTGTGCTGTGCTGTGCTGCGCGTGTCGGACAGCGAGGCAGGCATCCATTCATATACAAGCATCATCACCCCACCTGCGCGGGTGAAGAGTCTTTGTACAAGGCTGCATCGAAGAGCGGCAGGTTTGCTGATGACAAGCGTCGCACACCATTTGACTGATGACAAGCGTCGCACACCATTTGACCTCGATCACATAGTGCATGTCGCCGACTGCCTCCGCGCTCGCCATCGTGCAGGATGCCTGGGTCAAGAAGCAGAAGGCCATTGATGCCCAGAAAAAGCAGTGAGCATACACCTCCATTGGCGGTGGATGCCGTGACAAGCATAACTACCTCTGACCAGCCACTCGACAACTATTCACGTACGACACAAAGGATTCCTGCACACCACAGCTTCCCGCACAGCTTGGGTGTTCGGGCGGGCATCCTTCAAGAAGTCTTCATTGATGAGTCTAATTACGGCAATGCTCAGCGCTGGCATTGAAACACACACATGGAGAAAATCACTTAGTGCTGCGCTGCCACGTGCACAGCCAGCAGTGCTCCACACATAGCCTAGGCCAGCTTCCTTCAATGCAACTGCGGTGATGGCATCAGACAGCATGCAAGACAACAAACTTCTGCTTGTTGCTGTGTTTTGTGCCTGTGTGACGAATGCGTACACCACCTGCTTCAACACTGTTTGACATAAAGTGCTGTGTCAATCTCACAGAAAATAATCACTCACTGTGTGTCGGAGCGGGGTTTTGCAAACCGGCGTCCCCCCGACTCGGGGGACTTCGGGGGGGCTCCCCGAGGGGGCTCCAGGTCAAACAAAAAAAAAATATTTTGTCAAGGGCTGCTTTGACTTGACGCGCTGGCGACTTGCGCCGTAAAACTGGGTGCAAGGAGGGTCGTCAGCTGTTTCGTGGTCTCGCAGCTGTGTCAGGAAACTCTACCACCGTCGCGACGGGTCGGGTCAACAAAGATCTCGCCAACATGGAGGTAAGAGCGTCTATCAACATGCTCTTAGCACAACGCAAACATATGCACGACCGCTTCTGTACGTGAATGCAACACGCTGGCGATGAGAATGCTGGACATCTCACTACTGCATTGCTGCTGCCGCATGTGTCCCCCGCAGATGTCCACGTTCAGCTGCACAGAAGATACGACTTGGGAGGCCTTCAGCCACCTGGTATGCAGCACGCAGGTGCTTGGGGAAATGGAAGCGCGGCGCCATTTGGTGAATAGAATCATCACTGGCAATCAGGCAAGCTACAGATGTCGGCGGGGTCGCGGGAGCTCTGCGTTTTTGCGTGACGGGGCGGGGGGGCTCGGATTTTTGTGTCGTTCCCAAATCCCAGACTCCACGGTGAAGATGTGTCGAGATGCAACCATGCGTTGTCTCTAGGCATGCTTGTCGAAATGCACCCATGCGTTGTCTCTAGGCATGCTGTTGTGCATCACGTCAGCCAATTTGACGCAAGTGTTGGCTCCCGTGAAGCTTGAAGGAAGACGACAGGCTTTGAAGGCAGGTATGCCTGTTAGCTGGCGCCATAGCTATACTCAGGTGGCAGCAGCACTAACTCCAACAGAAGTAACAACGTCAACAGCAGTAAGAAGTATCTTACGAGATGTTCTTGTGAGTGACTGCATGAGCACCATCTAAACCTCCAAACTGATTGTACGCTGTCAGTGCCTGCAACGCAGTGGTCAGGTGGACACATGATGCATATTCATGAGGCGATGCACCCCAACCAGCGGGCATGTCTGCCATGATCCACTTGTGCATGTGTACACAGCGCATCCGCCAGAGGTGCAATCACTTGCATTTGCTTTGTCAAGTCTGAGCCCGGCATACTTCACGCTACGTAGTCACTGCTGCCTGCCACAGACTTGCCACCATGCTCTCTAGCTCCGTGACACTCTGAGCAGCCGATAATCAACAATGCCAATGCGTCACCATCACTCCTGTGCAGGAGCTCAACATAGGCATCCTGAGGCCTGCGTTGGACGCAGCCCCTAGTATGGACGGTCAGTTTGTGATGACGTCGGGGGCGCTGCCAGTTGAAGATGGCTCGCTGGACTGCCTAATATATTGGGATCAGGACGAGTTCTATGCAGCCCAGGTACGCTGTCACGCTGTCAATGTTATTTGCTTCATGGCGGCGTGTCATCTGGGCATGAAGCAGTGCCATGCTGTTGAGTCTTTGCCCTCATCACGTGCTGTGCAGGCCAATGCGTCGATGACTGGTGGTGCGTCTCATGAGCGCAGTTGGCACTTGCATTCACATCGGCCATATGTATCTGCATCCAGCGTTGCACGCACGGGCGTGGAGGTGATGGGCACCCTGCTGCGCCCAGGCGTGCATGCCACATTGTCGTAACGCTGGTGCTGCACCTATGTGCGCCCCCTTGCTCTCCGGTGCTGTCACCACGCATCTCACACTGCAGTGATCTCTTGAACTGCTGCCCTGATGCGCACCCCTGACCTTCAAAAGTGACGCACAGACTTCCTGCCAGTAGGCATGTACTTCATATGCTAGCAATACCAGCGCTGCACTCATACATACCCTCCCCTCTCTATCGTCCTACATCATCAAACAGACGGCCGCAGAGCTGGTGCGCGTGCTGCGGCGCGGAGGCGTGCTGCTGGTGGTAGAGGTGGAGGAGGCGCACAGCGGCGCGCAGGCAGAATTCATTGGCAGTGGCGTCTTTGAGGAGTCGTGCTATATGGTTGTGCAGCTGGGCGCGTTGGCGGTGAGTGTTCCCGATTACCTGCACGGCATACTGTTGCAACGTAGAGCGCCGCTGCTCACTAGCCTGTTGCTCCGCGCCGGCAGAGGTAGACATTGAGGTGGTCAATAAAACAGAAGACCGATGCCAGTCGTGTGCTGTTAGAAGTGAATGTAGTCTGGTCTGCGTAGCGGCAAGTGTAACTGCCGTAACTGTCAAGCGTGCAAACGGCAATGAGCATGGTACAGTTGATGTTGAATGCCAACTTCATTGCTGCTATGGATACGCACCTGCTGCTAAGGTGCAGACGCCACGCACACTCACATGCTTTGAGGTCACATCCTTCAGAGATCAATGAAGTGTGAGAGCCTTTGCGAGTGTGACGGTTCTGCTGCTAGCGGCGCACGCGTACTGCTCTTATTTGCGCAGCTGCGAGGCCCCGGGCGCAAGAATATGCGCACCGCAGGCATGCTGCGGCAGTAAGGGCTGTAACTTACCATATGCCTTTTCATATGTAGAGAGGAGAGGCGCACAGGTCGCAGCGCCACGAACTGCCTCATGCCCGTGGTGGTCATCTCATTATGCAGAATGTGTTGAAGAAGAGCACTATCTGAGCACTGGTATGTCGCACTACATCAGCCCGCTACGGCATACGCTGGCATAGGCCCACAACCATCGCTGATCTGCTATACCCGCTTGCAGTTGTGCTTCCACGGACTGCCCTCCTCCCCGTGGAGCGCCACCCCTTCCCCTAGCATACATACCGCCACGAGGACATGACCGCACAGGCTAGGGCCCCCCATACGCATAGCTGCAAACTCTTCATCATTGCTCACAGTCAGCCCCTCCTGCGCGCACGCGTTGCGCCAGGCTCGGGCGGCCCATACAGACAGCTGTAAACTCGTCATCATTGCTCACAGTCAGCCCCTCCTGCGCGCACGCGTCGCGCCAGGCTTGGGCACATCTTCAGCTGTCCATCGCTCATACTTCAACTGTTCATTGCTCATACTCAGTCCATTCCTCGCGCACGCATTGCGTTCTGCTGCGCCAGGCCCTGCAGCACACGCTCGCGTACCCGCACGAGGACATCCCCGCGCAGGCGCTCGGCGCGGGCGGCGGCTACGGCGGCTGCGACTGCGCCGTCTACGCGCTGACCGTAACCGCCGCGCACGAGGCGCAGCGCGGCCACCACCACGGCGCCGCGGAGCACAAGCAGCAGCGCTCAGGGTCGGGGCGCAGCTCACGGGAAGGTTCCGGGACTGGCGCTGAGAGCGGTCCTGAGGAAGGTTCTGGCGGCAGCGGCGCAGACCGTGCGGAGGAGGGGGGACGGGAGCTGCAGACGTGCAGCGGGCAATGTTGCAGGGGGGTCAGGGGGGTTGCGCCCCCGTTTCTAGACTGGCGGGACGTGTATCCGGAGCTGGGGATCCTGCTGGAGCCGCAGAATCTGAGTGACATCATGGAGGAGATGCGGTCCGTGAGAAGCGCGTGGAAGGTGAGTCATGACTCATGACTCATGAGTCATGAGTTCTGGAATGAATGCGTTCAATATGATTGTTATGCTTTGTCACTCTATGCTTCAGCGGCTGCAACGAATGGTGTCTGTTTCGACATCTCTTGTAGGAAGTGCTTTAGACTCCATGATTCAACGGCAAGTGGCAATGAATAATTATGAATTGAATGTATGGGTCCGCTCTGAGAGAGACTGGTGTCCAGCGCCCAGCCTGAACGTGCCCCCAGATTGGACGCAGTAACCTGATTGTATCGCAAATGTCCTCAGGGCATGTATGCACGATGCCGGCGTTGAAGCACTTCTGTCTGTAATCCTGGTGCATGGCGGGCATGACCAGACATGGGCTGCATTACTGCCAGCATTTCACTTCAGGCACGCATCATGTCTACTGCGCGGCTGCATCTCTAGCATGGCCGCAGCCGCAACAAAGCACTGCGCCAGGGCATTAACTGTCTCATCGCAGACATCATCTCCATCTGTCTCTCCTGGCACGACCAGCATCGCATGCACATCCATTGCCACAGTGGTCAAGCAACGTCCTTAATGACCGCCACCTTGTGCCTGCTGCCTGCTATGGGCAAGCGTGGCCGCAGACGCACTGCGCCTGTATCTAACCTTGTTGCCATGCCTGCTATAGACGAAGTGCTGCATTCAATCTCTGAAGCAGGGGACAAACCTCTGCGCAGTCTTCATGATTGCTCCCCGAGTGTGAGGCTAACGTCAAAACCTTTTCATATCCAAGCTTGTGGGAGGCATGACTGAAGACGCATGAAGCTTTCGAATGTTGCACTTGAACTTGAATTTCAAACGAGACACATTCCAGTCCTCAGGCAGTGATTGATAAACTTGGACTTTGCAACCCTTGCCTGAAGGCGCGCTATCGCTCTCATGAGCAGATTGTGCGTACACATGGTTGAGGCAAGCGCAGATGACGCTGCTCGGCTATAAACAACAGCAGCACCTCTGAGCTCCGCAACACCGACACCATCATGTGGGGGTAGGCAGAGCACTGCACGCCAAAGCACTTGTTAGTGCATTTCGTGAAACCAGAAATGTACGCGCCAAATCACTTGTTGGTTGTTGCATTTCGTGAAACCAGAAGTGTGCGCGCACCGCCGCCGCCGCATTTCCCGCTGCATTTCGTGAGACCAGAAGTGTGCGCCCACCGCCGCCGCCCCCTGCAGGCATGGCCGGAGACGCACTACAGCGAGGGCGGCAGCGAGGACTGGAAGGTGGTGCCGTTTGCGCACTGCTTCCCTGCGTGCGACGCCAGCAAGCTCACGTGGGTGCCGCACACGTGCGCGCACTGCCCGCGCACGGTGGCGCTGCTCAGACAGGTGAGAGAGGACAGCGCTCGGCACCTGACACTGTTGAAGTTTGCCGTTGCGTCCGCTGGCGTGCGTCGTGCCAGCTGATTGGTCGGTGTGCCGTGCATGCAGCGCCTGGGGGCGTCAAGGTCGTGGTCAGAGGCAGAACTCATCACGCTTATGAAGGCAACATCTGACATAATGTGCAGTGGCGAGATGGTCTGTTGAGCAAGGCCGCTTCACAGTGGCCTCCCCGCACGCCCCCTGCACCGCCATGGCCGGCGCAGCTGCCAGCGACGCTGCCGCACGTGGCGCCCAGCAGCGTCGGCGGTAGTATCCCCTCCACCTGCCCCCCCCCCCCCCCACACACACACTGTGGGGTCATTGATGAGCGCAGTAAGCGTGCCTTCCTCACATTCCCGCCACCGCTGCGGCGGCTGCGTCGGTCCACAGCATCGCTCAGCTGTGCTGCAGCAATACTCATCTACGCCCCCCCCCCCCCCCGCCCCTCCCGTGCGCGCAGCTGCCGACGCTGCGCACGGCGCTCTTCAGCCGCCTCGGCGGCGGCACGAAGATCAGCTCACACCGCGGCTGGTCGGACCTCGCCAACGACGTGCTGCGGTGCCACCTGGCCCTGGTAGTCCCCCCTGATGACCCCCACAGCCGCGCTCTCAAAGGCGGCGGCGGCGGCGGGTCCTCCGGTAGCTTGGGCGGCGGCGGCGGCGGCGGCGGAAGTGCGCGCGCGGCGGAGGAGAGCGACGGCTGCTGCGGGATCTGGGTGGAGGGGCAGCGGCGCGCGCACCGCCAGGGGGAGATCATGGTCTTTGACGACAGCAAGCTGCACAAGGTGAGGGGGGGCGTGGAGCGCTGCCGCGCGGCGCTGCGGTCGCGTCGCGGCGGGTGATCTGACGTGTTCTTCCAGAGCGCGTGCGCTGCGCCGATGCTGCGGTCGTGCCTCTTTTTTACGGATGTGGTGCGCAGCGCTGCGGCGCGGCGCACTGGGGAGGGGCGTCTGTAGGGGGTGGGGACGCGCCACCGTTACGGCATGCACTGTTGTTGCTGCCGTTGGATTTGGTGTGCATTACTGGCATGCGCACGGTCCATTTAACGTCATTGCTCTACGCTGTTGTCTCTGCACACGATCGCGCCGATTCTGCTCCAAACCGTTCCTCTCCAGCATGCTGTTGAACATGGCCGACGTGTTGCATGGCGGGAGCATGGGGCCTCTGCATCTGAGCTTTGTTGCCTGATAATAGCCTAAAACCCAGCTACGAGAACATGCGCACTGGTGGGCTTCGCATGCACCTGTTCTTCCAGGTCCAATCCTCAATCATCACAACTCAATCATCACAACATCGCCATGTGCCGTTTGCAAAGAGCTCGCTGACGCCCCCCCCCCCTCATCCCTCGCGCCTGCCCCCCGCCCCCCCCGCCCTCTCATCCCCTGCGCCCACCGCTGATGTGACGTGCCACGCGCCGCAGGCCTACAACCACAGCTACCACGAGCGCGTGGTCCTGATTGTGGACCTGCTGCGCCCGCCGCACGTCCCGCGCGGCACGGCGCGCCGCGGCATGACCGCGGAGCTCGAGGGCTTTATCGCTGCCTTCGCGTGAGCCCATCCCCGTCCAGCTGCGCGCTGCGGCGGCGGCAGCGGTTGCGGGGGCGGCGATGGCCACCGCGGGCGCTGCGGCACCGCCGCTTTCAGCTGTCGCGCGCCGCTACGCGCAGAGCCGCAGGCATCGCCTGCTGCTACAGCGGCATCACCACTTTGATCGATCGCACGCGCCCGCTGCTGTAATCCTGATGCAGCAGTGCTCAACCGCGCCTGTTGCTGAGCAGCGCAGCAACCCATCGACCTCACTTACTGTTAGTTCGGCGCGCCCGGTCTGCCACCGCGGCGCGCCGCCGCGCGGGACGCCCGCCCCGCCCGCGTGTGTGCGGATGCAGAGATGTCAAGTCGAAGTTGCAGCAGCCGGCTGCGCGCACGGCGCTCATACCTTTGCTAGTACTTTTGTAGCTGTTTATACGGGGAACAGCCCCCTGGAACCGACTCCAGCAGCGAAGGTGAAGGCCTGCCTTCAACCCCCTGCCCCCCCCACCCACCCACCCATTCCACCCTCATGCGAGCCCATGTCAGCTGCCAACGTGGTGCGAACGCCCCCCCCTCCCAACTAGTGTGCTGCAGACAGATGCTGATGGTCATGCGCAGAATTATTGATTCCAGGAGTTCCGAAATGAGCCAGTTCTTTTCCCCCGCCCGCGCTGCGGCACGCACAGCTGGGAATGGGGAGGGGGGGGGGGGGGGGGGGGGGGGCAGCAGGACGTGCCCGCACCGCGCAGCACTCATACAGAAGAAGACAAAGCAGAGAGCCCATCCAGACCCATGTGTGCGGTCGCGGGCTGTATGTCGTGACCACGAGCGGTCGCGGCACAGATACCATAGATAGATTGTCCGCATGCACAAACGATCACCGCCCCACACAGACACGGTGTGTAATCCGCGCAGCCCCTTTTCCCGCCCCCTTCCTAGCCGGAAAAGACGGCCCGAGCTGTCAGTTTGTTTAGAGCGGCACAAGCAAGTGTGCTGCTTGACATGCCACCCCTCAGCTTCCACCATAGCCTCCCGCGGTTTACTTTTGAAGGGGAGTCTCGGCGACCCTAGGTGTGTCATGATGCTGTAATGCGGCTTATGGACGGCTATGCATGTGCGTGCCCGAGACAAGTATGCAGTAACCTCATTCGGGTCAGGTGTTGAGATGGGGCATACTGTCGCATTTTGAAATGGAGACAGAACACACCTGTACAGCAGCATGGTGAGGTTTTCCATGTTTGTTTGTATGCGAACATTGGCCTGACAGTCAGCAGTGTTTAATATGCAATTCAATGCAGTTCATGCAAGCCACGGTCATGATGTGTATGAACTGATGGGGGCTTTGCAGACCAGCACATGTTTGGCAATGGGTGACCATGAGGTCACGCTGGTGAATGCTCAGCAGGTACAGCGCCAATCTGCAAGCAGGCTACCGCTGTTATTGCCACCGTGTGTGACAGTATGGAAGCCGGTGGCCGTACAGTGTTGCGACTGTCTCATTGATGTACTGCGGCACCTGTTGTTCATCTGTTGCCTGCCGTCTGCAAGCCCGAGCTTGATGTCAACATTTTCTGAGATTTTTCTCCATCTTGCGTGGTCTGCCTTTCCCATGCTCAGATGGCCCTTCGCGTTCTGTAGATCACAGGGAACAGGGAGTCTCCCCTCCACTTGTCACGCGAGGCAATGTGACCAACAAGGTGTTGTAGAGCGCAGCCCCTGTATTTGCGTGTGAATACCATAATACAGTTCGTGGACTCCATGAGGATAGTCAGGTTGTCAAATCCATCACATATATATGATAACATAAATTTCACAACTTAATTGAATAACAGTGGTAACCCGCTTGCTATACATCGCAGTTTTTTCTATGCAACAACAATCACGGCAGCAGTTGCAAGGCCTGCCATGATCATTGGCCACTGCCCCACCAATACACCTATTAGAGAGCTTTTTCCTTCCACAGCTACCTTCACCCATACCTACCCATTTGCTGTAGTCGAAGCCGGGTGTCTCTGCACAGGCAGTTTGCCTGTCGTTTGCCTGTCACTGCGCTCGTGCCTCGGCACTTGAATGTGCTGGGTCCGGTGACATCTGTCGCTGACACGATGTTTTTTGTGCAGGCAACTAATCGATTGAGTTGTGTCTGTGCGATGTCTCACAGGTACGGTTGTTGGTGCTTGAACTGCAATGTGAAATGTTGTGTGAGCTTGGTGTGCTGCAGTCGTCGTTGCACATGCACCAACCTCTGCCCAAACTTCAACTTGAAGTGGAGGAGGTATGTATGTATGTATACTACATGGAAGGCCCTGCGCACAGCCCGTAGCTTGGAGCGTCAGCGCGGAGCGGAGCTAGCACTATGGGGAGACGTGAGTACAGGCTGGAAGCTTAAGTTGCTGCGAGATTGCTGTAAGAGGAGCGCTTCCTCCACAGCCATGCACTGCAGGCCCCATGTTTCACAAACCGGAGTGGAGCACTGGAGCCAGGCCTCGTGCAGCGTCAAGCAGCAGCGAGCCGTGCAGCTAGGCGGATTCAAAACACAATGCAGGAAACATCTATATTGCGGGCCGCAGGATCGTCAGTAGCGGGAAGGGGAGGGCAGTCACCGCCTTGCTGCTAGCTTGACATCTTCTTCTGGCACAGTCGTAGCGCTGTATGTTATTGGCGCTGCCAAGGCTTTCAAATCATGAGACTCTGTAGTGACGAACTTATCAAGCACGGCGTTTGTACGGACGATTGTGCAGGGCATCGAAGTCTTGAACTGAAAGTTGCAGCACTGCTGCATCCGCCGCTTGGCATGCTGCATCAGCAGCTGCAGCTAAAGCTGTGCCCACCAACATCAGGCTCTCTAGCTCTTGCTACAGCTGCTGCTTGCGGTGCCTGCTACTGCTGCTATGCAGCTGTTTCAGAGCATAGGTCACCATTGCCCCCTTTCAGCATGGGTCGCAATGCTGCCTCTGCTGTTCTCAACCTATAAGCAGTAGTATCAGGAACAGCAGCAGCAACCCGTAGCAACAGTCACAGTAGCTCAGCGGCTTCAACGGCTGCTGCCGCTGTCTTGATTGCCTCTTCTGCATGGCATCAGCATGAGCGTGCAGCCTGCACCGCTATCAGGCACACATCAACTCCTGATGAAGCTAAGCCTAATGCATCAGGCCGGCTTCCTTTGGTCCTAGCGTCCTCAACAGCTTGCGTAGTGCGGCGCTCGCTATTGCAGCAATCCCTTCTGTCACTTTCACAACCACAGATCGTCATTCGCATACGCGTCCCGGTTACCATCACCGTCACTATCGTCGCGCCAGAGGCACCTCCTCGGTGTGCCGCTGGAGCGCATTTCACATGCCTACATACCCACCCGCAGCACCGCTCGACCGCCGCGCCGCCGCCGCGCAGGGCCGGCGCGCTGCATCCGCTTCCAGAAGAACAAGCCGTTCATAAAGTCGCGCTACTGCCGCGGTGTCCCCGACCCCAAGATCCGCATCTTCGACTGCGGCAACAAGGCGGCGTCCGTGGACCTCTTCCCCTTCGTTGCGCACCTCGTGTCCGATGAGAAGGAGCAGCTGACGAGCAACGCCCTCGAGGCCGCGCGCGTCACCGCCAACAAGTACCTGGTGAAGTTCGGCGGCAAGGACGCGTTCCACCTGCGCATCCGCGCGCACCCCTTTCACGTGATCCGCCAGAACAAGATGCTTTCGTGCGCGGGCGCGGACAGGCTGTCGAGCGGCATGCGCCACTCGTACGGCAAGCCCACGGAGACGGCCGCGCGCGTGAGCATCGGCCAGATCCTCATGTCCGTGCGCGCCAAGGACGCCAACGGCGCCTCCTGCATCGAGGTGAGCGCTGCTTTGCAGGAGGCCACAAGCCCTGTCTTCATTCACACAAACTCGTATGCATGTAGACCATACTCATGTATGTGTATGTAGGTATGTACATGTATGTCCGTGCGCGCCAAGGACGCCAACGGCGCCGCCTGCATCGAGGTGAACGCTGCGCGTGCGCTGTTGAGCGTTGCTGGAGGTAGCAAGAGACTGCCTGTATCATGTACTTCAAGGTATTATGTTTGAGCGGCGACTTCAACAGGCTGTGCCCGCCCAAGGGGCCAGCGCACAGCCTGATAATGTATGTATGTATGCATTGTTCAAGCAGTGATTGTAACAGACTGTGCGCTCAAAAGGTGCGCGCGGAGCGCGCTGCATCGACGCGAGCGTGAAGCAGCGCAATGGCGAACGTCAAGCTCTGCTCGCCGAACAACCCCCTCGTGCTCCTGAAATCCTGACTTTACTGCAAGCCCATGCATTTTCAATATAGGCCAGTGCATCTAGCATGACATGCTCCTGTGGACTGGGCTGGACTGGGACTTTGTCGTCTGGCACGTGAGGGTCGGTCGAGCGCTGCTGTAGTGGAGGCCATCGGCGCTGACCGTGCAAACACGAGGTGGCTTTCGTGCACCAGTGCAGACGGGCTGCCATCTCGTCGGCAGCAGTGCGCAGCAGGCTGCTTATGCAGTGGACAAATCCAGGGGCGCTGCTGCTGCTGCTCAGCTGCGCCACCAATTGCCAATTGCTCTCCATGCGCACTTGTGAAGCCCATGACGTCGAGGCCACAGGCGCGGAGAGCGCCCGCTGCGCTGTTCCGCGAGGGCAGCATCCCCTGTCACGCATGTCGTCTTGACGCACAGCAACTGTGCCGCTACCACTGGACTCCAGGGCAGGTGTGCTTGCATCTGCCCCATGCGCAAACTGTTCGCCGCCGCGCCCCCGCGGCTGCCCCCGCTGCCCCCGTATCATGTCAACAGTTGCCGCACCCACAGCGCGCCATGACACTACTGGTACGCAGTACCCCCACCGCCTCCCCTTATAGAGGCACATCAAGCGCCTGCACTGTGGCACACAAAGCGACCCCGCCGACTGCCTTGTCATCCTTGTAACAAGGCACGCTTGCACGTGCTCAACTTCAACTCCGCCGCCCCTCTTCGGTGCCAGGCCCTGCGCCGCGCCAAGTTCAAGTTCCCCGGGCGCCAGAAGATCCTGCGCTCCGAGAAGTGGGGCCTGACCAAGTGGTCACGCGAGGACTACGTGCGCGGCCGCCAGGAGGGCTGGCTGGTGCACGACGGCAACGGCGTCAAGTACATCAGCCAGGTGAGAATTAGCTGCTGCTGCTGCTGCCGTTGCCGCCAGGCGGATAGGGCGGGCGCACAGCAGAACGCATGCATGTCTGTATATTATGTTTCCGTTTGGGATGTAAGCCAATAGTCAGTCGCCCTGGCCGCCAGGAGGGCTGGCTCGTGCAAGACGGCAACGGCACAAAGCACATCAGCCAGGTGAGAAGCGGCCGCTGCCGCCTATGCCGCCTGCGCTGTTGCTGCTGCCGCCGCCGCTGTTTTCGCCGCTATCCCCGGTGCCGGCAATTAGGTGGACAGCACGGACATAACTGGTTTGATGCCTGTTCAGTTGCATTGCCGGCGATGGCGTGCGGACACTTGCGCTGTTAACTTCAGATTGAAGTTATGGGCAGGAGAGTCACCAGGTTGTTGGGTAGCATGCGGTGATGGCAGCCCATGAGCGTCAACCATGGCTTGTGTAAACTGCAAAGCGATGGTGTGCTGCGGCCAGAAGGGCAGGGCCCTTCGCACACAGCTGCCACATGGCCGAGCCCTACGCTGGGCGGTTCATTCCGAGGCATGTGACAGGCAGCGGCAGCCAGTCTGTTGCGTGAACGCAGAGAAGTTGACGCACCTTTGTACAGGGTGTCATCTGGTAGCCGTGTGCGTGCAAGAGGTGCAATCGTACAACGAGCCAGACACCTGCGGTGCAGACGGCAAGTCTTGCACCGAAACTCTGCGCTTCTGTTATCATCGGGTGTCTGCCTTGTACACAAGCGTCTGTCTGCCGCAACACTCTCTACCTATCTCACCGCGAGCTTGCTCTGCTGCCGTGTCTTCTGCATCGTATCGTGCACAGCACGGTCCCCTCAACAAGCGCAGGAACTAGGTGCGCGCGCATCCAAGTCTGCGGCGGTCGGCGGCCATGGTGCGCCTGTGGGCAGGGCGCAGCATGCGGCACGGATGGGGTTGAAGTTGCGGCTGTAATGACAGACAATCAGCAAACCCTGCTGCGGTTGTGCCTCGTGTGCGTCGCTCGTGCGGAGATCCGCAGTCGAGCTGTGCATGGTCATGGCGCTGGTTGCTTGTGCGTTGGTGGCGTGCGTCGCTTGCTCGGCAGCGCGCGATTGATTGCCGAGAGCGCGTGTGTGTGACAACGGCTGTTTGTGTGACATGCAGTTAGTTTGCTTGGCCTGTGAACCGTTTATTGCAGGATCGGTACGTATATGCTGTGTACTCCTGATTGTGTCCCATGTTCGTCATGTCTTGACACTTCACACGCTCATGTACGCTCGTCAAGGTGGGGCTTTCATAATGTAGCTGAGGCAATTGGTGCGATTCCTGCGTGCTGGTGGTCTGGCAGTGCACCATCTGCACAGAGACAGAGACAGCACGTGCCTGACAAAGTGAGAGTGCCGTATGTTTGTCTTTGGGAGCTGTATCAACTTCTGCACATATCGGCCAACTGCCACAGCAAAGCTCTCCAATGGTGCTGCACCTAGGTACATGCAGGACTGACTTTGCATCACATCTGGCATTGTCCTTGCCCAGTGACCGCATTCTCACAGTTGTGAAACCATACAGTACGCAATATGCCTTTTCCGGGGAAGGGGGTCCTGAGACGTCCTCTCCTAAGAGTCTCCTTGAACTGTGCTGCTGTGTGGCGAGGGCCACACACGTGTGCAAGTGAGCGTGAAAATGCCATCTGCCAATGTCGTCAGAGTGCATCATACATATGACCTCTAGCAACAAACTTGACATGAAACACCTGGGTTCTCACAGAGCTCACAAGCAAGCGTATAGGAAGTGTCTTGAGGAACCAGATCTCAGGGTAGCTGCGAACACACCTCTGGATTCAGCATGCATCGATGCTGCTCCTTCGCTCTGTCACAATCATCGCCAACCGGCATTATCCATCACGGGGGGGGTCATTTTCACTGTCTAAGAGACACAGCATATGGTGGTTGTGGTTCAACGTTCCACTGCTAGGGAATACCTACCCATGTGGTACATGTGTGTGCGGGGTGCGCAATTTTGTAGAGCGTTGCTGCAAGGATCGTACACGCAGCAGCAGACTAAAGCAGACAAGGGGGAGTGCGCGCACAACGAGGCAAAATGTCGCCTTGAATAGGCATATATGTATAGCCCCGCAGCAGATGTGCCTACACACGGAGCCATCCGCTGCCCTCACACACGAGCAACTGAACATCAACCCCCACCGCCCCTTCCATCAAACTCCCCCCCCACCCCCCTTCCCCCTACTGTGCGCCGCGCATCGTGTCTAAGAGTAAAAAAGCAACCAACGGCGGCCACCTGCAGCTCTGTATATGACAGCTAGAGAGTCGCGCAGCTCCGCCGCCGCTGTAGCCGCTGCCGCCGCCGCCGCCGCTGCCGCCGCTGTAGCCGCTGCCGCCGTCTGCTGGCCATGATGCGGCGGCGGTGGCTGAGGAACATGGGGAAAAGTGGCCCTGTGCCCATTCTAAGCATGCGCCGGTGGTGCTGCTTGCACTGCTGCTGCTGCTGCGGCTGCTGCTGCTGGCGCTGGCGCCGCCGCTGCGCCCGCGTGGCGCGGCGGCTTATTCTTCCGCCTTGCTGCCGTCGCCGCCAGCCGCCGCAGCGGCCTCCGCTTCCTTGACGGCGGCACGCCGGCTGTACACGAGTACGAAGACAGCAGCAGTGCTCTTCAGATGGTAAATCTGGACTCCAGGGGCCATTAATAGTGTACTGCAGCACGCTACAGATGGCCAGACCAGTGACAGTGTACTGCAATGCGCAGTAGCTGTATGATGACGTTGAAATGTGGTGTGCCCCCTTGCAGCACTCAGTCATGCGAATGTATTTGCTGCTCTCAAACAGTGCCACAAGGAACCTAGACTCTGCTGTCTGGTGCATGTATAATCTTGCATGCACAGCATGTGTATGTAGAGCGACATGAGGCAGCTTAGTGCGTCATGGCGCGTTCGTGCCAATCGCGCCAACGGCCGAACAGCACATGTACAAGACTGGCACAGTGTCAAGCCTTTCACAATGCTCCGGCATGTGATGCATTGTGCATGTCTTGGCCGCCTACCACGGATGCTCCGCGTGTCGTCCTTGACAAGGCACCCAGATCGCTTCCACAATCTTGCTAATAGGGGCCCTACCAAAACCCACCTACCACTCTCTGGTATGTGTTTTCGTTGATTCTCGCTCAGCGTGCGAAAAAGCCCAGATGAATGGTATCCAAGCTTGCTGTACGGAATCTACATGTCGTGTGACAGTCTGAAAGTGTCTCAATGACAACGACTCAAACGACGCCGCCAAATGGCATCTCGGGATCCCCCCCTACGTCCTCGTCCGTGTGCTATATACCTACATACCTGTACACCAGCTGGTATATACCTACATACCTGTACACCAGCGCTCCAGCTGCGCCTTGGTGATCTTCTTGAGCAGCTCCTTGGGGCTCACTATCAATGGCTCTACCAATACCTACCTGCCCCTCTCTAGCATGTACCTACATAACCTGTACCAGCGCTCCAGCTGCGCCTTGGTGATCTTCTTGAGAAGCTCCTTGGAACCACCGCCACAAGCTCGCTATTAACGACTCCATCAGTGACTACCTGCCTCTCCCCAGCGCCCAGAATACCTACGTACCAATATAATCACATACCTGTACCAGCGCTCCAGCTGCGCCTTGGTGATCTTCTTGAGCAGCTCCTTGGGGAACGAGCGCAGCAGGCTCCATGCGAGGTCCAGGCTCTCAAAGATGGTGCGGCTCTGGTACGGTCCCTGCGACACAAACTTCCCCTCAAACTTCTCCACAAAGTTCAAGAACAGGTGGTCCTCCAGGGACAGCGCCTCCTCTCCGACAACGGCCTGGGGGGGGTGGTACGTATGGTAGCGCGTGAGAGCATTGGTTAGAGGTTGAGCGTTGTTGGAGTGGCGTTATGATGGTGTGTGTGGTGGTGGTAGATGAAGAAAGAGGCTCAGGGGTTACTTGGTCGGGGAGGCACAGCAATTCATGAACTTGCACTGGCGAATGGAATAGCCAAGATACGCTGCACAGACCCATGGCAGCTGCAGAGCAGCCCTGACATAGTTGTAGACAATGAACATGCCAAGCTACTTGAATTAGAGCACACACGGTGTCGCCACAGAATACTGTGGCAAAAGCACAAGATCGTGAAATGCATGCGGAGCCGCAGCATATGTAGAACTTGGGCAGTGTTCCGTGAGTAGCGGCCACCTGCAACAAACAAAAAATGAAGGCTATGCCCCTGCCGGTAGATGCAGTTACACCCTAGCCCTAACCCTAGTTAGCCCAGTGCGCGTGTCTGCTTGTGACATGCTGGCATTGCGCTCCGACTCGGGACCTACATACAGTACGCAAGGGCGGCACTGACCATGTGCACGTTGACGTGAACAGCGGTTTGACAACGACACTGGAGTAGCCCCAATCCTAGCCCTAACCTCAACGACCACTTGAGGTCACACCTATCTTCATGGCCATGACATTGCGCTCCAAATGGAGCCTAGGCTACGCGAGAGCAGCGCCTTTTTTGTGCATGTTGCGGCAAACAGCGCCCTTCAGACAACGACACAAAGTGAATGCTGACCCTAACCCCAACCCTCACTACGACCACTTGAGGTCGGCTACCGTTATGGCCATGATATCTGAATCGGGACCAGACTACAAAACAGCATTGCCATTTTGTGCAAGTTGCGATGAACAGCGCCCTTCAGACAGAGGCACAAAAGTAACGCTGACCCTTACCCCAACCCTCACTGCGACCACTTGAGGTCGCCTACCTTCATGGCCACGGCACTGCGCTCAAATTGGGCCCAGACTGCGCAAGAGGGGGACTGAATCTTGTGCACGTTGCGGTGAACAGCGCCTTGCAGACAATGACACAAAAGTAATGCTGTCCCTGACACTAACCCTCACTGTGACCACATGAGCCACGTACCTTCATGGCCATGACGTCCTTGCCCTGCGCGTACATGGCGTACAGCTGGTTGCTGACGTTCCAGTGGTCCTGTGAGTGAAGGACGGAGCAAAGTGATCAGCGCTCAGCGGTTGTTTGGCGGCTACTAAATGGGAAAAACACATGCATATGGTTGCATTTGCGAACAGTGACACCATCTATGCCATCTATGTTCGCCGGCTTGAGTTGCACGCAGCAGAGAAGCGCGTGTCTAGCCTGGGTTAGGGTTAGGGTTAGCCTTTCGGCGAAAATGTCGTCAGTGCCAAAAAAACTGATCCCAGGAGCTGTCGCTAGCGTAGCCATGCTTGCGCTGACTGCCTGCGGTAGGAGCTGGCGTGCTTGCCATGCTGCTGCTCACGGACTGCGGCTTGCCCCCCCCCGCGCTATTTTTGCGGGTGCTCCGGCGAACATGCCAGCAAATAACGCGGGGGGTCGTTGAATAGCCCCCCCCGCGGTAATTACCGCATGCTCCCGGGAGCTAGGAACGTTATCGCGGGGGGGGGCTATCCACGGGTGTATACGGTACAGGGGGGGTGTCATGATGCAGCTGTGCTGGTGCTAGCGTGCTCAGACCGCTTATTGTACCCTTCTCGATGCAAATGTCAAAATGAACACGGGAGTCTCATCAGCATCGGGCAGCATCTGCTGCTGATCACACTTGAAATGCGCCGTTTCTGCGCCCGGCGCGTCAACGCTAAGCGTTGTGCATCAGCGCTCACCTCGCGCGCCTACCACTGCGCACTAGCGCTCACACGTCCTGACGCGCGTCACGCAAGTGCTCAGTCTGAAGTGTGCCAGCGCTCAGAACGCCACGTCAGCTCGCGCGGCATATGCGTGGCAGGGCTCAGTCAAGCACTCGCCGGCCGCGCACGCGCTACGCACGCCAGCACACTCATTCTGGCCTGTCGGTGGTCAGCGCGCGGTGCGTCTGCGCTCGCCTCACGTGCGTCACGTGCGTGTGTGTCAGTGCTCAGCGACTAGTCGCTTCAAAAACGTCCAATGGCATGCCCCCACCGACAACAGACTTCACTAGGGTGAAAGTTGGGTTAGGGTTAAGTGCGGCAGCGCTCAGTGCAGTGCTTCAGCCCTCACCTCGCGCGTCATGCCCTCGCCGATGGCGGACTTCATGAGGCGGCTCAGCGACGGCAGCACGTTGATGGGCGGGAAGATCTCCTGGTTGTGCAGCTGCCTGTTGAAGTTGCGGCATGAGACGCACACACACACAGGCGCGCGCACGCGGCAAGTGTTAGTCACTACGTCGCGAGGTGCCGGGCATGCGTCGTGAAATCATCGCCTGTGGCGGGAAGCACTTCGCGGCCTGCGTTTTCTGGTCATGAGGCTGTTTACAGCCACACATACAAGTCGTACTGTAGCGGCGACCGCCGACGTGAAGAACACAGGTTAGGACATTCATCAGAGGCTCAAGCAGCACAAGCCGCCTAATGCCCCCTTGCTAATCCACAGTGCAGCGCCAGCAGTACCCACGACTGTCGCCCACAGCCAGTTACACTCTGCGCCTTCAAGGACACCACTATGGCGACGCCCTGGCACGCCGCTACCGAGTAACTTCAACTTTAATCAGCTGCAGAGCAGTGCTCATCTGCGGCAGTGCTCCGTACCTGTCCAGATGTATCTGGCTCTCCGTGATGTAGCCCGTGAGCTGCTGGGCAACTTCAACTTTCATCGGCTACAGCAGTGCTCATCTACAGCAGTGCTGATCTGCAGCAGCGGTCTGTACCTGTCCAGGTAGATCTGGCCCTCCGTGATGTAGCCCGTCAGGTCGGGGATCGGGTGGGTGATGTCGTCGTTGGGCATGGTCAGGATGGGGAGCTGCGTGATGGAGCCGTTGCGGCCTGTGATGCGGCCCGCGCGCTCGTAGATGGTCGACAAGTCCTGTTGGCAGGCGACGCGATAGCGCGCGTAGGGTGCTAAGTACACATGCGGGTTGTAATGAGAAGTGTACATTTGTTGCACGGTGCTTGGAGGTAGATGCAGGTATAAGGTCGCTCGTGATGCGGCCCGCACGCTCGTAGATGGTCGACAAGTCCTGGCGTTGTGCAAGGCGGCAGGGTGCATTTGGCGTTGAGTACACGGGAGTGCACATGGGTATGAGTGTGTTGTATCAGTGTATAGTCTAGGTATTCACGCACCGGCGGCACGGTGCTTGAAATTAGGGCTAGGGCTTCTTGCAGCCCGCACGCTCATGGAAGGTCGACAAGTCCTAACGGCACGCGATGCGACATGGAGCGCGCAAGGTGCTAAGCAGAGTATACGTGCGCGTTGTGCACAGATAGAAGTGCACATTTGTTAGATGACGTTACACATATTCCCTCTTGTAACACGACGCGGTGCTTAGGGGTAGGTTCAGGGTTAGGGTTAGGGTTAGGGTTAGGGTTAAGGTTAAGGCGACCTCCGAGCTGACGCCCGCAACAGCTGCAAATTGCCTGAAAAGCTTGAGGTCGGCGAGCTTGACCGCCGCCTCGTCGCCGAGGCAGCCTGCGTCTGCGCTGGGGCTACAGGCTCCGTCTGCTGCTGCCGCGGCGACTGCTGCTGCGGCTCTTTTAGTGTGAAACATGTGCAGGTGGATGACCCATCAGGCGGGGCCTGCAGCCCCAGCTACCTCACCAGCAGCCACTGTTTGGGCCGCTCACTGGCGCTAACCCTAACCCTAACCCTAAGGACGCAGGCTGCCCTCCGCAACAAGCAGTACAGCAGCATGGTCGGGGGCCTTCTCTACCCGTCGACGAGCACGCACCCCAATCTCACCTACTCAGTTGCTCAACGGGCTCAGCACATGGGTGACCCCTGCCAACATCACACGCGGCAACACCACTGGCGTACCTCGAGGGCACACAGGACTACAAGCTCATGTTCAGGCCCAGCCAGCAACTTCAACTCATGCATGCGGACGCATCCTACGCCAGCAGCCCGGTCGAAAGGCGATCAACATCAAGTCTTGTCTTGCTGCAAGCGGGAGCAGCAGTCGCTTGGCGCAGCAAGAAGCAGAGCCGTGTCACCACTTCTACTACGGAGGCAGAGTATGTGGCGCTGTACCGTGCACAACAACAGGCGGTCGCGCTCCTGGCCTGCTTGCCTTTCTAGGGGCGAGCAGCCAGGAGCCCATGCCCTTATATGAGGACAATTGCGGGCGCTACAGCTGGCGTTGAACCACTACGCTCAGCAGCGCACTAGGCACGTCGGTCCAGACGTCAAGTATCACTTCACCAGAGATCAAGTGCAGCCAAACCCTAACCCAAGGTTATCGACATAATGCCCGTGTGTACCCATCAGCAGTACATACGCAGACGGCTTCACCAAGCCTCTGCCGAAGCCAGCACAGCACACCGTACGCGTACCGCCTTCATCATAGGCATCTCCTTAGCTTCAACATCAAGCTTCAACTACAGCTTCAACAGCATCTTCAATGAAAGCTTCCATCAGCTTTGTCGACTTCATCAGCTCAGCTTCAGCAGCAGCTACAACTGCAGGGATCAAGCAGCAATACTTCAAGTTTCACACGGCGTAATGCCGTCCAGTCTTGCAGTACATACTGGTGCCTAATTCCGTGTTCAGAGTTCACACTGGTTTCTACACCAGGTTGGCATGCACACCGTTGCACATGAAGGAGCACACCTGGCTCATACATACACGTTTACTTCAGCACACACTCCATACCGAGGAACGGTGACAGGGGCTCCATCAACATGCCCTAGTTGCATGTGCCCATGCATAGTCACACAGGTGTCTCCATTCTGGGAGTTTCTCCTGGGTGTCCACCATGATACAAGTCAGCACCAGCCCAGAAGCGCCGCCAACATATCGCGCAGCGCAACCGCCTCGAGTTCTGCAACACTGAGGTACGTGCCATGCTCTGCATCTGGTGTGTAGAGCATTGCGCTCTGGCGCCGCTCACTGCGTCCATGTACCCAGGGGTACTCCCTGCACCCTGGCACCTCCTCCCTAGCCGCGGCACAGCGTATCCGCCTCGGCGTCTGCTACCACAATAGATATGTATATATTGCTGGGCACACATGTACTCACCGTGTACATACATGTATCGGGAACCCCCCTGCGCCCTGGCACCTCCTCCCTATGGCACAGCGTATCTGCTTCACCGGCTGCTACCAAAAGAGGTATACTTCAAGTATGTATGTATTGCTGGGTATGTATTTGCTCACCGTGTACATGTACCCAGGGTACCCCCTGCGCCCGGCACCTCCTCCCGCGCCGCCGACACCTCGTATCCGCTGCAGCGTCTGCTACCACTTGAGGTATGTATGGAAACTAATCAAAAGCTCATAGAGCTCCTAGGTGACAAGGGGTGTATATTGCTGGGTACGCATGTACAACTCACCGTGTACATGTACCCAGGGTAACCTCTGCGCCCCGGCACCTCCTCCCTCGCCGCCGACACCTCACGCAGCGCGTCCGCGTAAGAGCTCATGTCCGTCAGGATGACCAACACATGCAGGTCGCGCTCGTACGCCTGCGCAGCGCGCGCGCGGCAGCAGCAGCGGCAAATCACGTTTCGTGCAGAGGGGAAGCTCTGCCCCTAGTGCTAATGCTGACGCTAAGCTGTGGATGAGGCAGTGCTCAGCGGCAGCCGTTCAGAGCTGAGGGCGGTAGTGCAGTGAAGTTTCCGCCTGACGCGTGCAGTTGAAGTGAGCGGGCTGTGAGCGCTGAGCATTGCGCACAGAAGAGCTGATTGACAGAGGGGGTAGTGGTGCCTTGCTTACTTGGTCAGGAGAAGTGACACTGGCAACAGTATACTGAGCCCAAACCCCTAACCCTAACTCTAAGCAGAGCAGGCGCAGCGTGCAACAGTGTCCATGTTGAAGTCACAACTCATGATGTAGTGTACATTACACACGCATGTGCAACGAGAAATGATCGTTGCCCATTGCCACGCTCTTTCAGTACATGAAGCGGCACCAGCCACGCTCAAGCGCGACACTGTGCCTAGCCCGCAACAAACTACACTTAAGCGCAAAACAGTGCCTGAGCGCTGCCAACGCAGCTGAGCGTTGCCACCACTGACCAGGTACTCCGCGGTGGTGAGCGCCAGCCTCGGCGTGATGATGCGCTCGATAGTGGGGTCGTTGGCCAGGTTGAGGAAGAGAGCCGTGCGCTGCATCGCGCCCGACTGACGACGCGCGGAGCAGCGAGGGGAGCGGGGGCGCGTGAGCAGGCGTAGGTATGTATGTGTGTGTGTGTGTGTGTGTGTGTGTGAGAGCAAAAGCAGGCGATTGTATGTTTCTGTTTGTAGCAGCAAGGCTCAGCACAGGGGGGGTGGGCCAGGGAGGCACGGGCGTCGCCGACTGAAATTCAAACTTGAGCAATCAGCGATGGCACATGTTGCAATGCAGACAGATGACGGAACGTACAACCGCGTCACACCTAACCCTAGACCTCAGGTGGCACGCACACAGACCGACATGCGCATAACCGCACAGGCACCTCCTCAAAGGCATTACGGAAAGAGCCGCGCCGTCTCCAAATGCCGGCACCCTGCAGGATGTGCTTCGCTCATACGGTATGTCTGCAAACACGCGCAATACCTACATGCCCCCCGCCCCCTCAATGTCGTTGCGGAAGAAGCGCGCCGTCTCCGCATGCTTCGCTCGTACAATATGTATGCAAACACGCGCAACACATGCCCCCCCCCCCGCCAAACCCACGCACCTCCTCAAAGTCGTTGCGGAAGAAGCGCGCCGTCTCCATGTTGACGCCCATGGCGCCGAAGACGATGGCGAAGTTGTCGTCGTGCGAGTCGTACACGTCCTTCAGCTGCACGAGCGACGCCTGCCGGCAGATCTGCGCCGCGACCTCGTTGTGCGGCAGGCCCGCCGCTGAGAACAGCGGGATCTTCTGGCCGCGCGCGATGGAGTTCATCACGTCTATCGCGGATATCCCCGTCTGGATCATGGCCTTGGGGTAGTCGCGGCACGAGGGGTTAATGGGCTGCCCCTGGATGTCCAGATAGTCCTCGGCGAGGACGGGGGGGGCGGAGTCGATGCACTTGCCGGAGCCGTTGAACGCGCGCCCGAGCATCTCCTCCGAGATGGCCATCTTGAGCACGTCGCCCGTCATGGAGATGCGCGTGTTCTTGTTGTCGATGCCGGAGGTGCCCTCGAAGACCTGCACGACGGCGCGCGAGCCGAAGACCTCCAGGATCTGCACGGGGGGGGGAGGGGGTGTGTGTGTGACGTGCCACATACTAAATGTAAGCATTGAAGTGAGGTACCGGTGTTGCGGATGCGCCGGAGGTGGTCGGGGGCGAAGCTGCGCCCGGAAAGTGCACAGGGAGATACGACACCCATGTAGCTGAGAGCATCAGCCGCAAGAGGTTACTGCTGCTGACTGCTGCGCGCATGTTGTGCACAGTGCGACTTCAGTAAAGTTCTTCATCGCTCGACAGAGCAGACTCACCTGCCCCTGCCGCTTCTCCCCGGATGCAAGAGTCAGGTCCACGATCTCCGCGTATCTGGGTAGCTTGACATTCTCCAGAATGACCAGGGGCCCGTTAACGCCGCTGATTGTTCTGTACTCCATGCGTGGCTCCACATGGTAATCCCTCACTACCTGTTGAGAGGCATAAGAGAAGCAGCCACTGCATCAATCAGTTTGTGTGCGCTCGTGCATCTATCTCTGCTTGCACAGTGCACGGGCTCAGAGCCAATTCTGTTGGAAGCTGCGCTTCCAAGCAAGTGCAGAGGCACTAGTGCAACGTTGCAGATTGGTCAAGTACCACTTTGCAATCGTTCCGTTTGGGTTCTTTGGGACATGCAACTACGTGCGTTGACGTGCTGAAAATCCTTACCGCTGCTACAGCCGGATCCAAAGGCCCCGACATGGCGCTCTTGCGGAAGGATCACGAGGAAAGGGTGAGCAACAGCAGCGGAACACCACCTCCAAGCTGCTCCTCCAAGGGCTGCACTGCAGAGGCTGCTTTCCTCGTTTCAGCTTCCTTTTGCCAAAAAAGCGTTGTCACGCAAACTCAACTAGTGAAGTTGTGTGCATTGAACCTCGAGCTCTGTTTCACACCTCTAAAGCTCTCGCGGTGCCATGGAGCCAGCGGCCGAGGAATTCGATGCCAACGCACCAAATGTCACGCCGCCGACTGACACGCCTTGCACTGTCCCCAACACGAGGGAGGTCAGCTCGGAGGCGATCTGGACGCTCAGCACAGCCAAGCCATTGAGCGGTGTCGACCAGATTTTGGATGACAACATGGACACGTATTGGCAGTCAGGTAGCGCCTGAAACAATGGTACTTTGCATCTGGATCAGCGTGCAAATGTCGCTAGGTGGAGACCAAAAGAAGCTGCACCCAACTGCTTGACTTCACCGTGAGATGATGAATCGGGGGTATGACTGACGAATGTGGCCATAATAATGACTTCGACAGGAGTGGCTTTCAGTCTGATTTGCGTATGCGCTTTGTTGTCCAGTGCAGATGGAGCTTTCCCCCATTACCTTACCATACTGTTCCAACGGAAGATTACGCTCTCAGAGATATCCTTCTACCTCAACTTCACCTTGGACGAGGTGCGTGACTATCTTCTTTCGGCACTGTACCACCGATACAATAATATTGCTCGCTGGATGTGAAAGACTTGTGGGTACGGTATGGTTTTGCTCCTTCCACATGGCCGTCTCGAGGGCACTGTGAAAATCTCCACATGCACTGAACATGTGAAAGCCACAGGCCAACAAACTCACGGGTGCCAGCATAGTCAGGGGGAGGCGGTACGACGACCCGCTGTGACAGACGCCGCTTTGACGTGTTTCAGTCCGCAACTTTGTACATCAATTCTCAGCGCGCCAGAGCAGGCATGCGACAGGAGTGTCATGCTGGCCCTTTCGGCTGCACTTATCGCGCTGCCCATAGAGCCCTACTGCAACCACAACCACCCCAACCCAGCCACAAAACGCGCCACACTCTCGACAGCCGATTTCCTCGTCGCAGCGCTCACCCCCCTCTGCCCCCTTAACCCCCCCCCCCCCCCCCCCCCCCCCACGCAGAGCTACACCCCGCTGCAGCTCTCGATATGGGCGGGCAACACGCAGGAGGACCTCGCGGAGGTGCACACGGCAGACCTGCGCGAGCCCGTGGGCTGGGTGAACTGCGTGCTGCAGGGCGTGCCGGACGAGCGCGGGCGCGCGACGCCGCTGCGCGCGCGCATGCTGCAGGTGTGCATCGTCGTCATGCACCAGAACGGCCGCGACCTGCACATACGCCAGGTCAAGGTGCGTGCGGCGCGTCGCTGGTTAAAAATGAAATTGAAGTACTGGTGCGCGCATGCTGCAGGTGTGCGTCGCCGTCATGGCACCAGAACGGCCGCGACCTGCACATACGCCAGGTCAAGGTGCGTGCGGCGCATCGCTGATAGAAGTTTACATCGAAGTACTGGTGTGCGCATGCTGCAGGTGTGCATCGCCGTCATGCACCAGAACGGCCGGGACACGCACATACGCCAGGTCAAGGTGCGTGCGGCGCGTTACTGGTGGGGGGCTTGATTCTGGTTGAAGTTGAAGTTGAAGTATCGCGCAGGCTGCAGGTGTGCATCGCCGTCTTGCACAAGAACGGCCGCGACACAAGTTGGTGCTGGATGAAGTTGTAGTTCAAGTAGTACCGTACCGCGTATGTGCATTGCCGTCATGCACCAGAACGGCCGCGACGCGCACATTTGCCAGGGTGGTGCGTGCGGCGGCGCGGCGGTGGAAGTGATGCTGGTTGAGGTTGAAGTTCAAGTAGTACTGTAGCGCACATGCTGCAGGTGTGCGTCGCCGTCATGCACCAGAACGGCCGCGACTTGCACATACGCCAGGTCAAGGTGCGTGTCGTACATCTCTGGTGGGAGTTTTGATGCTGGTTGAGGTTGAAGTTCAAGTAGTACTGTAGCGCACATGCTGCAGGTGTGCGTCGCCGTCATGCACCAGGACGGCCGGGACACGCACATGCGCCAGGTCAAGGTGCGTGTCGCGCATCGCTGGTGGGGATTTTTGATGCTGGTTGAAGTTGAAGTTGTAGCGTCGTGCACCAGGACGGCCGGGACATGCACATGCGCCAGGTCAAGGTGCGTGCAGCGCGTCGATGCTGATTGAAGTTCAAGTTGAAGTAGTACTACAGTGCGCGTGCCGCAGGTTTGCATCGCCGTCATGCACCAGGATGGCATTGCCGCGCGCATGCGCCAGGTCAACGTGTCTGCTGGTTGAAGTGGTCGTATGCAGCGCGCTGCCATGGCTGCATGTTACTGCGCAAAGCGCACCAGAGCCGCTGGCCAAAGTTGCAATACTGGCGCGCGTCCTGCGGCAGCGCGCATGCGGCGTGCGTGTGGCTGTGCTATGCGCCAGAGCGGAGGGGGCGCGCACGTGTTCGCCGGGTCAAGCTGTCGTGTCATTGGTACAGTTCGCTGTGCAAAGCGGTGTCATTGCTACGGATGGCGGTGTCGAGCCGCTTGCTAAAGCGGCACATTGCTGCTACATCAGTATAGATGGCAGCGTAAGCTGCTTGCCACATCAAGTACACTGCTCTAGCCTTTTAATGAATTCTTGGAGAGCACCACGCGCGGCACCTAGGTCACTATGCGCTCACCGCTTACAATTGCAATGTCGTGTGAAGGATGCAGTAAGCGAGCGCGCCAATTCTGTTGGTGATGGAAGATCGACGAGTACATTTAGCCGGTACATACTGTAACATACATCACTGGCGGCCCCCTATCCCTGTGTGGCATGACGTCGTCGAGTGTACATGACAAGGCCTGTCAGTTATTATGTACACCGTTGCCGTGCCACAACAATATTGAAAGTTGTGCTTTAAGGACGCGGGCTCTCCGCAGGCATCTGGGGCATAGCAAGAAGCGACATGGTTGCTGTGAGAAAATAGAGGGCGGTGGATTACTCTCTGATCTGAAGGAGCATCAAGGGCTCGCAGAAACTCCTGAAACCTGACGCTGCCCTACCCCTAGGGCATGGACTCTGTATCGTGGAACACCTCATCGTTCAACATGAGGAAAGCCTTTTGCAATTGCATGGTGCGTTGACAGCCACGACTTGCCAGCATTGCTCAGCACCAACCCGGCCGCCGCCGCACGCCCCCCCTTTTCTCGCGCAGGTGTACAGCCCGCGACACGTCCCCGCGCAGCTGGACACGAGCCTCCCGCCGTGCACCTCCGTGGAGTTCACAAGGTTTGCCACGATTCGGTGACACAAGCGTACTCAGGTCGCAGAAGCTCCAAGCACCAGCCTGCCGGCGTGCGCCTTGTTGAAAGTTCACAAGGTTCGCGACGAATCAGCGATGCGGCGCACTGATGCCTGGCGCTGAGCATCACCAGGCCCTTCATGCAGTCTCCAGGCACGGCGTGCGACAGGCGCGACGTGTGATGCGCTGTGCCCACACGGCAGGAGCGGCGGCATGCGTGGTTACACACCATCAGTGGCCGGCAGTGCAGTCGTTGGCTATGGGTGCGCTGCCTGCGCCTCGAGCCTGCCCGCGGGCGGCGGCGCTCCGCGCTGCTGAGCACTGAGGGGGGCAGGCAGGGCTTCAGCCGGTGCATGTTGAACTGTGAGCGCTGCGGAAGTCCTCACGCAATCAAGTCAGCAGCAGCAGTGCTCAGCTTCTGTACGTGTGCCGCGGCAGCGCGACGCCGCGCGCCCGGCTTCACGACACGGCGACCGCCGGCATCGCGGACGTCAACAACCGATAACTTCAAGTGCGCCGCACCGCATCAGGCATCAACACTGTCGTGCAGGTCATAAGGTGAGGGCTGCAGCAGCCCCAGGGGCAACCCTGCGGCGACACGTAGACGCGCTGCTATGCCAGCGCCGCCATGCGGGGTCTCCAAGCGCTGCATACTTTGACGAGCGCGCCGCTGCAGAATGCAAATCGTCAAGAGGCGCAGCTGCGGATCGCCAAAGAATCGCGGCGCACATCGTCACGCCTGATGGCATGCAGCTGGCCTGTCCCGGTGGTCGCTGTCCGTGTGAGCGATTGCGTACGATGGCCAGCAGTCGCTGCGGCTGGCTGCTATGCATGCCTTGCGTGGGAATTAGCATTGCGCACTGGGACATGAGCACTTGAATCGGAATATGCATTGTGTTGCCCGTGATCAAGCGGCGGTCAACAGCCCTTTGTGCCATTAGGGCGGGCATACATACATACATACATACCTCCGTGTGCGTCTGCTGTTTTGCCTGTGTTAGGCTGATTACCATAAACGTCAGGTCTCTGTGTGTGCAAGAACCCCATCAACGCGTCTGTGCAGCCACAATCAGAAAATGTCAGCATACATACATTTGAGCGCTGGGGCGGAAGGCATTGCGTCAAGCAGGTGCAACAAGCAACTTGTGTGCTCATGGAGGATTTCAGAACATAAGTGCAAGGCATGCAGCAGACCGAAAACATGGCATCAATCAGACCCAGTGAGAGGCATGCAGCAGACCACCATTTGCTTCAAACAGGTGCAGCAGGCAGCAGAGAAGATCACAAGTGTACACACACAACTGGGCTGATTGTGAGTATTGTTGGTGCCAAATGTGTCGCGCAAGTACCTGGTGCCTACACTGGTCGCGCGCGTCAGCTGCAAGTACGCCGAGGGGGAATCAAGGATCGACGCTATGGGGCGAAGGAGTTAAAAAAAGGAATCACTACTTAGTAGAAGTACATGCGACGACGGCGCCGCTCACAAGGTAGGTATGTACGAGGTTGGACAGCACCGCACCGCGCGGAGCGGCCACCGAAGGGCGGCGCTGCAACGCGCATGCCGACAGCTACACATGCGCGAGTCGAACGCGCCCCCTCACGCCAACGCCTGCAACGATGTGATGCGACTGCAACAGCCAGGGGGGGGGGCAGGCGGGCCCCCGCAACGCGCTCTTACGGTAAACTCCCTGGCTCAACGATGCGTCACGCAGGCCAGACGAAGATCATGGCCGGGGCAACTGAGCCGTGGCTGTAGGCCACACTGCATGGCGCTCTGCGAGAGCGCAAGCGCCGTTGACACGTGGCAGTTCTGGCGCAGCGGCAGCAGCGCTCGGCAGGGGGGCGAGCTGCGCCCCCGCCGCCGCCGCCGCCGCGCTGTGCGCGCCGCCGCCCGCTTGCGTGCGAGTGAAGCTCGCGTGTGTCGCTGGTGCATACTTCAACTACGCAAGCTGAGCGGTGATGCGCGCCCCGCCTTCGCCTAAGGGTGATGCTGGTTGCCACTAGTTGACACGGCTCCGGTTGTGGGAGCAGCACCTGTTGCTTAAATGTCGGAGTTGGCGGCGCCTGCGAGTGCAGACAGAGAGAGAGGGACAAGCGGATGCGTTGGGGTGTGTGTGAGTGCTCAGTTGAAAAAAATCGCGCGATCCGTCGATGCGGAGCGGTGCTGCTCGGGCTGCGGCAAAAGACCAATGCAGCGTGGTGCTTGCAGTGCATCAAATTCTGGTCATCAACGCCGACTGTGAAAAAGGGTGCACTTCAGCTGCATCGATTGAGGTGCTTCAGGCTGACTTGTGAACGACCGGGAGGTGTTTGCAGACATATCATGATCTGCTGGCTTAGGAAGGGTTAGGGTTGGCCGCTTCCTGACCTACGTTAAAACCCCTACTTCCGAGCAAGCGTATGCAGCACACGGACAACCTCTTGCAAGCATTGCATGATCAGGCGTGCTTACCGCCTCCACTGTTGGAGGCTGAGCCCGTGGGGAAGGGGGGTGCGTCGACTGTGTTGATGAGGCCATCGCCATTCTGCGAAGTAGCAAAATCGTGGCATGAGAGCACGGAGGTTGGGGATTAGATCAGTGCGAGGTGTTGCGTGTTGTTGGCGTGACCTCATGCACTAAAAGGCAATCAAAGCATCGACATTTGCATTGGTGCTGTCGTTACCTGTTGTTGCAGGTCTGACGCCATCGGGCATCGTGATGAACCAATGCGGTTTTTACTCTGGCAAATCCCACTTGCACCGCACCTGCAGGCAGACTAATACGCAGCCTCATGCAGGCTGAACAAAGCCAGCGCTGCCACTGACAGCATTGACACAGGCAGGTTCACACACAGCAGGTGCGCAAAGGGGGGACCCTTACCACGTCCTGAAGGGGGACGACCGCGGGCAGGACCTGAGGCAGGCCCTGGGGCGTGTACTGCAGCAGGCTGTCGCGGAACGCCTCGATCTCATCGGCAGAGTTGAGGTCCCACTCGCCGTCGTCCTTGTCCTCCAGGAACCAGGTGCTGCAGTTTTGGCAGAGGTGACGTGCCAGTGGGGGGCAGAGGGGTTGAGGTTTAGCTCGCGACACCCGACGCATGACCTAAGTACTGCTTTCATGTGTGTTGATGCGGTGAGCTGCACCAGAGCGCATGCTACGCTTCGTGCCAGCAGTGCTCAGGTTGTGAAAAAAAGACACACGTGCCAGTGCGCCAAAAAGTCACACAGCCAAGTAGCACAAACAGGCGAGGGTCCGCCAATAAGCTTCGGGGATTATGTGCACGAGTCGATTAGACATTTAGGTTGTCTATTCAGTTGAGTGGTAGTGAATGGTGCTGTCATGAGCTGAGCAATACTTACGTGAATCTGCTCAGCTGAACATGCTCACACAAATCTGCTCACATGAAGCTGCTGAGTTTTGCATGTTGGAAGTCTCCACAACCCTCTCACACCACGTTGCAGCAAAACGAGTCCTCCCTGATTCATTCCCCAACAAGTCCATGTTCCACTGAGAAGCTGCTGGTGGTAGCAAACACAACTGCACTGGGCGCACATCGCGTCATCGCGTGATGCTTACATTTGTTCCACGCGCGGGTACAGGGTAGGGAAAGCAGCAAACGCGTCTCGGATCCAGCCCGCCTGTGCACACAGGAACCAAAAGCTCAAGCGTACAAAATGCGAAGTCAGAAGCCAGTTCAAGTACATCATCGCAAGTGGTACGGTTTCAGCGCACACGTCCGCTCTGATAGCCGAGTGCAAGCACCTGTGGATGTGCAGATATTGCTGCTATGTAGGTGATGACGCCCAAGCTCACGCCGCCGTTGATGATCAGAAAACAGAAATTGCTGCTATGAAGGCGATGACGCCCAAGCTCACGCCGCCGTTGGTGATCAGAAAACAGGGATGGTGCCTGGATGACCCAGCACGTGTAATCAAAGTGCGAGTTGAAGACGAACACAAACACTCGCTAGATCAGCACACAAACCCTCAGACCCGAGGGCAAATGCAGACCTTCCGTCGTCGCTGACTGCAGCAGACGAACACAAACACTCGCTAGATCAGCACACAAACCCTCAGACCCGAGGGCAAATGCAGACCTTCCGTCGTCGCTGACCACAGCAACTGACTCAAACTTCTGTAACCAACTTCAACTTGCGACGCTCCACACGCACCTTGTCCTCGCCAGCCATGCCCACGGTGCCCATCTCGCCGACGCCGAGCGGCGCGCTCGTGGGCAGGGCGGCCATCTGATCATACCCTAATTGGAAGACGTCGGGCCACGTCTGCCACTGCGTGTGGAACTGGTCCGTGCCGGCGCGGTTGTAGGCACTGCAGACGACCATGTCAACGACGTCGTCGCCCGGCCACCATGCCGAGAACGGCGTCTTCTTGTCGTTGGCGCCGTTGACGCAGTTGTAGCCCAGCTGTGCGGGTGCGGGCGCGCGCGGGTGCAGAATATGGGCGCATTGGAGATTGGGTTAGAGTCAGAGTTAGAGTAAGGGTTAGGGTTAGGATTAAGGTTAGGCGTAGAGACTGCGAAAGCGCATATATAAATAGTGCGGTTCTTTTACTTCAAGTTGGAAGCTGCGCATGCGTGCGCGTGCGTGCGTGTGGCGCGGATGGATGCATGAGAATCTGACCATCAGCTCAGGTTTGCACTTCAAGTGTGAAGCTGATGTTCGGAGGGTCGCTGCATCGTAGCGCCGCCCTCATGTCACTGGACACTGCCGCTGCGACTACAAACATGCGAGTGTCAGCCAGTGACACTGCCGCTGCGACTACAAACATGCGAGTGTCACTGCATTCAACTGCACATCCAACCAGTCTGCCATCTGTGGCAGGTAAAAGGCGCACGGCTGAGAGACCATGCCTGCCCAGAACAGGTGCGTCACCCGCGGCAGTCGTAAGCAACCTCACCTGGAACTTGATGTTGGCGCCCTTGGCGGTGAGCACCTGGTACACGTGGCGGTAGGCCCTGATGAAGTTCTGGATAGTGTTGGTGCCGCCCATGTACGTACCCCACGGGTACCAGTCGCCGTTCTGCAGGGTCGCAATTAATCGCAAAAAAGGCGCGGCGGACACATAGGGGTGAGGGCCAAGGCTGAGATTAGGGTTGGGGCTGGAGGGCACAGCGCATGTATCTCACCTACGTACACAAGCAACATGCTGGGCAATCGACGACACACCCACATCATCGCAAGCGCGCTGGGGGAAATGGTACCCAGGCTACAGTCATGCCTTCATGAATGGTCAGCATCCATGCACGATGAGGTCACGCTCGCATGGCAGCAATGCTCAACTCATGCAAAGTGCCACACAGCTGTTCTATGCATCGGCCGCGCCAAGCTTGCAAGACCATAGGCAGCTGTGTGAGTGTCATGCAACAACGCGCGCGTCGATGCACAAGCTCAGGCCAAGAATATGTGATTGCAGCCATGAACTGGCGACCATGAAGCGAGAGCACAAACAAGGCTGTTTCTGAACTTACAAATTTGATGCACAAACACAGGCCAAGCATACGTGGGTGCAGCCATCAACTGGCAGCCATGCAGCGAGCGCACAAATAAGGTTGTTTCTGAACTTACAAACTCGTGCATGGGCCGGACCCACACTTCGCGGTTGCCATCCTTGATGAGTTCATCCGCAAACTTGTACAGGTACTTGTCGTAGAGGCCGTCGCCGATCTGCTTCAGGTTGGTCGTGAGGGTGTCCAGGAACTGGACGACAAGGACCTGTGCACACACAACACAACATGGACATGTGTGGTTGAGCATCATCGAGGCAAGAGGTTTCCTCAGAGTCGGCGTGATGAAAGAGCATTTCGTGACAGCAGTCATCAGGTTGAGCGCCGTCGAGGCAGTATGATCAATTCAATCAGAGGCGGTCTGATGCGAGCTGTTTGTGGCAGCAATGGCAGGGTGAGATGAATGATGAGACACAGTACATGCGTTGTCAAATGTCAACCAATGCACGTGCGGTCGTTGTTCTGGCCATCAGCAAGAGAGGGAGGGTGCTGTCGCCCAACGTCCTCCCTTGTGCCAGCGTTGTCTGTGCGACTGCCTGATGTGGTCCTCATGGTTATTCAAACAACATCTGCTCCAGTACACGCAGCTTGGACACACACCTGATGGCAAACAATGGCCTGCAGTGTAAGACGCGCATGTGCACACAGTAGCAACTGATGTCGATCATGCTGCTGATACAGTTGATGATACTCACCACTTTGAAACCCTGGTCCAGGTAGTTCTTGACGAGGAAGGGGTACCTGTGGCAGCGCTCAGCAGCACAGGCAAAAACAGCTGAGAATGTGGCCGATGATTGTAGTGCATGGGTATCAAGCAGCATGTCGACGTCAACGCAAAGCGAGGTGAGTATGCTACCAGGCCGGCTATCGTAACCTGCGCTGAGTGGCGACATGTGCTGCAGTGCCACCGCTTCACAGAAGGACAAAAAAGTGCAATATCAGCATAGCACATTCAAGAACCATGCATCTCTGGCATAAGCGACCGTTAAATGATAAAAAAAAGCTGGCGTGCCACACGACTGTGGCACAAGGCAGTTGTCTGTCTCACCTCATGGTCTTGATGAAGCCGAACTTGGTGACCACCTGAAACTGGGCGTTGAGCTCCTCTTCTCTGTAGACAGGCTCCAGTATGTCTGCGATGCCGACATCAAGCAGACCTGGCACGGTGCGAGTCGATGGGTGAGCCTTCCTTGTTGTGGGGACAGGTACTACGTCGCCAACGCCAGCGTTGGCAGAACCACCGTTCGCGGCAGTGTCAACACCACCGGAAGCAGAGCTGCCGCGGTGGCGAGTCACGCCGTACACTGTCAATGCAGCGACAGGCAGCAGGGCCAGCAAACAGCACACACTGCCAAACATCCTCCGGTTGCTCTTGCGAGCAGCCGCATCCTTGGATGGTGCGCAGCTTGGCACGCAACTAAACGGAGCGCGCGGAGATTGGGAGCCGTCGGCAGTAGTGGTTGCGACGGCGGCCGTCTCGACGTCAGCAGGCATGGTTGCGGTACGCCTGACCGATCCGAGCACCGGCGTCCCCTCTCGGTGCCCCGTGTGCGCGCTGTGCTCGGTGGTGTCCCCGGCTAGTGTTGCTGCAGGTACTGTGTGCTGTTGCTCTGCTGATGTGTGAGTGAACATCTTGCGCGCACGCTCGGCGTGATGCATGATGCATAAAGTTGCCAAGCTTATTCACGCTGCAAATGCCCAAGGCTGGCTCTCTCATCAGTTGTTCAGCTCGACCCGTCAAACCTTTGAAGGGTTCAACTTCAACGCTGACCAAAATTTGAACACGAGCACTCGGCGCCAGCCTGTTTCAGTGAGCCCTGATGTTGCACTACAGGGACCGCAAGCTAAGCTTGCAGCATAGGTTCACTAGCTTGCCCCGAGAATCGCTCGGTACACAGCATAGATCATGGTCGCCGAAAGACAACGATTGAGGCTTACAGGCAAGGATTCCACGCCGCCTTCAGAGCGATAGAGCTAAGACGTCTACCAGCGGAGGTAAGCGCTACAAGGCACTGTGCATTTTGTTTATCTGGCGTAAAACGTTGTGCTTGTGCTTGTGTGTGAAGTTCGATTGTTGCGGTCGACTCAGAAACTCTCAGGCAGCTAATGTCACAAGGCTGCACGTTGTTGCTGCAGGTAGCTGCAGCCAAGCACGGCCGCGGCCACAGGTAGACAATTCAAGCGTCGCCGGCCATGGCACATTCACAAAGCTACAAACGTACCCTCCTCCATGCATATAGATGCCCACTGCATGTTTTTAAAGTATCACCCATGCACACCTGCAATGCCATTGATATTAAATATGTTGACATACATTGACATGTGAGGCAGAGGTAGCAGCGGCTGGGAATTTCAGAGTGAAAAACTATGGGGCCTGCAGCAGTGCCCCTTATTATGCCAAGTGCAAGAGGAACCACAGACATCATTTGCTGCACGGCGTCTACGCAGGAGCGCACAGTGTTGTTAGTTTGCGAGGGGTGTTAAGTTGAAGTTGTGGGCGCATACATAGCCATCAGCCATCACACCAGCAGCGTGTGCTGTCCATCATGTGCGACATTGCCATGGCAGCAGTGGCTCCCTGCAAACTACACAGTACGCGTTGTGCATCCTGTTATGAGTGGCCCTTACTGAGTGCCTTGCATGCCCTGCGCACAGATCAGTGGCATCTTGACAGAGCGGCTGGTAATCCTTAGTTGCTGCAGTCATGCCAGTGACTTGCTGGTGCAACGCGCTGTAAACGTCATGCGCTGTGTGCGTTGAGTCACAATGCTAGGGACCATCAGCGCCTCCAAGAGATCTCGGCTGGGGGGCTGCCATTTGCAATGCATGTATACACACGTGATCATGTGGTAGCACTGGCAGCTGACCGCCTGCTGCAGATGCGCAAGTCATTACCACGGACTATGAGCGCCATGAAAGCGGTCGTCACGTCGTGGAGCAGCAAGAACACTGAGGTGGGCGGGTGCGAGCAGTCGATGCACATCAGACAACGGCAATTGCTGTTTGGTGTCGTGGCTAGTGGCGCAACATTGATACGCCATTTGTCCATGGCAATGAGCACGTGTCCACGTCCACAGCCCCTTTTGCCCCCGAATTCGAGTTTGACGTGTGTGTAGAATAAGCAGGTACACTTCATGTATGCGCAAAAAGGCCCCGTTAAAGTCAATAGCCTCAACCGTGGCTTGCTCATTAGGGGTGCAAGGCAAAGGATAGACACGACAAGCAAGAAGAGAGCACAGGGCAAGGTCAGGACATCGGTCAGCGTCAAGCACCCTCCTGAAATTTTCTCCGCAGCCTCCAGCGCGACGTGACGTTGCAATGGACATCGCAGTGCCACAGCAGGCCATGCAACAGAACAGGGTGGCTACTACAGGGGCGCCCTCAGCCACAGTGCACGTGCCGCCCGTCAGTGTGTCACATTATGTGTCGCATGGGATGTACTTCAGAAGTATGCAGGACGGCAAAGCATAATCAATTTTGTGAGAGTGGAATCAGTCTGAAGTTGTGGGCGCATGGCCATCAGCAATTACACCAACACCATGTGTCATCCATCACATGCGGCACTGGCAGCAGTGACTCCCTGCTGTTACTAGACAGTGCGTGTTGTGTATCCTGTTATGACTGACCCTCACTGAGTGCAGTTCATGCCTTGCACAAGAGCCCTGTGGGCGGGGGGGAGTCCCAGGGAAGCGTGCAGGCAGAGTGCACCACGGCAACACATACACTCATAGCTTTGTGCTTACTCACACACTATGTGATTTCAATCAAGAATTGTTGTGTACAAACATGCATGTTGGAAAGCTGGTCCTGCAGAATAGCACACCGTTGTCAATTTACAGCACGGAACACAGGAGGCGGCACATGCACTCAAAGCGAGCTTGAACCCTTCCTACTGTATGCAATGACACCATGCATGGTCCATATATCTATGTGATAATGCATGGCACGCATCAAACTGGCACAGCATATTGCAGTGACTGAACATGCTCAGCATATAGGTACATGTGGCATCTCAGCCTGAGCTATCGATGTGTATGTTGGCACGCCTGGCAAAGCAGGAGTTCAGCACACATGCTTGTTGGTACCACAGGTGTAGCCAGCCCACGCAAGTCACCATTGCAAACATTTGGCAAGGACCAGCCATGGGAGTTCGTTGCTGACGGGCCGCCAAGTCATCCAACCGCAACCTGCTGCGTGTTCACTTCATACATGGCCCAGTGTGACAGCATGCACTGGCAGCTCTGCAAGTCTCGTATATTGCATTGTGGCTTCAGCTGCAGGCAAACCAAGCCAGTTGCCGGTGCAAACAGTAGGCCAGTTCAGCCATGGAAGTTCCTTGTTGAAGGGTCGCCACGTCAATTGCCCGCAAGTTGCTTTGTGTTGGCATGTCACCTCTATCACCAGTGTCGCTCTCCTGCTAGCCGTGTAGCATCACCTTGTTCTTGCCTGCAGCAGCCCATGAGCAAGTGTTGTCGTGTCGTCGTAACAGCCCCACTGAAACCCGAATCTTGTACCCGAGGCATTCCAGCCGTTGGTCGTTTGCTCAAAACACGCAGAACGCGTGTCGCCCAGGTAGCTCTTGCCAACATCCCAAGAAACGGCTACCGTGGCTCATGTGCATTACTGAGGGAAAATCAGCCAGCCACAGCCCGAGCATGACATACCTTATCTTCATTGGTGTGCAACTTGCTCAACAGCTGCATTGGGAAAGACACACGTGTACAGTAGTAGCTGAGCCTAGTCATTGCTCAGCAGTTTATTCCAGGTTCTGTTGCGGCTCCAGTATTTGCTTCTCAGGCGCTGCTGAGATGGGCTTAGTCGTGGTTGTCAACACCAGCGCTTGCTGCCATACGAAGCTCAACAGTGCTCGTGAAGCCAGGAGTATGCGAGCTGTTCCGCACGACCACTCCTTCGTCTTGCTGCGCGCCTACTCTGTGAGCTAGCCTCACCACTTGCTTCTGTCGTGAGCTCAGGTCATTCTTGCGCTCCGCAAGGCAGGCGGGCACTTGCTAGCTGAACATCGTGATCATGAACACCGGCGACTAGGCGAGGGACCCTTCTGGGCGATCTTTAGGTACTTCGGTGCGCGCGCGATTCTCCACACCGATGCATCTGGGCTTGCTGATATTTGCTGTGGGTATGTAAACGTTTGCTTACCGATGCAACCGTTCACCAATCAGCGCGCAGAGGGTCATGTTGCGCAGGGGCATGTTGCCGTCCCAGCGGAACACCCAGGAATCCTCGAGCTTGTTCTGGCGCTGGCTGCGCGCAGTTTGTTGCTCCAGGCGGCGCTGAGCGTGTGCAGCGCATTGACGCTTGGCACGTATCGTACTGCAGTCTCAAGCCTGCGGCCCACGGCCTTACAGCGCGTTTGGAATGTCCCACCTGAGGAAGTGAAGTTGTAGTTAACGGCTTTGAAGTTGCGGATGGTGACTTTCCGGTGAGTGGGGCTGGCTGTGCACATGTGCTTGTCATAGGAGTAGCACCGTCTAGCAGCAAGGAAGACTTTTGAGCCCGCAGCGTGTGCTTAATCTTATGATCACAGGTTCAACGCGGGACCAATTAGCTGAAGTGATACCTCGTGTGCATGCAAAGACCATTCGCTGAGGTGATGTCTATGACCCGCTTTGAATGCAGCTTATGCCTTTTCTGCCATAGCTAGAATCCCTCGCCCCCTACTTCCGGAGGTACAAGGGCCTTCCTTGTTGTCGGGGTTTTCGGTGCACAGACACAAACCCTTTAAACCCTGCTCACACAATTGGGCTGCTGCAGATCTGCTGCAAAATAATAGCCGTGCGGGCTAGGGGAAAGTCCTAGGGACGCGTGCAGATAGAGTGCACCATGGTGCCACAAAAAGCACCAGGAGCATTGTGTTTGCTCACAAGCTGTGGAAGTTTGATGACAGGGTTGTTGTATTGCAAACGTGTTAGAAAGCTGGTCATGCAGACAGGCACATTGTTGTCAGTGCACAGCAGCAGACTCTGAGGAAGCAGGGGGCACAGGAGGCGGCACATGTGACAACGTGTGGAATGAAATAAGCAATATCTTACAAATGCCCAAAAGCTGTTGCAAAACAACACGGGAGCATAACTTTCCTCTAAACTTGAGAGACTTCAAGCACAAATTTCAGCCACACTGAGCAGGTAAGCAGCCATTTCGTGCGTTTGAAGGGCTGTGCGAATCCACTGTGAGTTCTGTGACGACTGCTCCACCGCCTGGGGTTATCAAAGGCATAATCACACCCGACGCTGCTTCATTGCACACTGCAGATGTGTATGTTGGCAAGCAGGGCAAAGCAGGAGTTCAGCACACAATGGAACATTGTATGTCATGGTTGTTGACACCACATTATGTAGCTTCAAACGCATACACTGTCCAGAGGAATGCACTTACTCCACGCAGGTTTTATGGCAGTATCAGAAGTGTGCTATCACGTCCTGCTGTGCCAGCTTGGTCTGCGCCTCAGCTGCTCTCATACCACATGATGCTGTTGACACCAGTGCGTTGTTGGTATGACCTGGCCTCTTGAAGAATGCATAACCATGGCACCTGCTGCCAGCTGGCAGTCCAATGCTCACATGCGCCAAGTCAACCGAGCACAACTTGCTGCGTGCTCACTGCATGCATGGCCCAGTGTGACAGCATGCACAGGCAGCTCCGCAAGCCTCGCATGTTGCATATGTCTTCAGCTGCAGTCAGCCCAAGGCAGTCACCATCGAAACTGGTGGCAAGGACCGGCCATGGCAGTTCAATGCTCATGAGTCGCCAATTCAACCGACCGCAACCTGATGCGTGCTCACTGCATACACGGCCCAGTGTGACAGCATGCACTGGCAGCTCTGCAAGCCTCGCATGTTGCACATGTTCTTCAGCTGCAGCCAGCCCAGGCCAGTCGCCGTTGAAAACAGTTGGCAAGTACCAGCCATGAAAATTCATGATTGATGGGTCGCCAAGTCTATCGATCGCAGTCTTCTGCGTGCTCACTGCCCTGTTTGACAGCATGCAGCTCTGCAAGCCTCAGGCTTCTATGTTGAATCGAGGCTCCAGCTTCAGTCAGCCAGGCCAGTTGCCTTTGCGAACAGTTAGCAAGCACCACCTATGGAGGTTCATTGCTGACGGGTCGCCAAATCAACCGACCACAATTTGCTGCATACCTGCATGTCACCTTAATCACCAGTGCCGTGCTCCTCCTGCTCGTCGAGCAACTTAACTTGGACTTGCCTGCAGCAGTCCATCGTCGGAACACAACACGACACGCTCCGTCTGTGAAGGCAGCCCACGCCATGGGTACAGCTTGCTCAACAGCTGGGCTTATGCTGGCAGACACGTGTACATAGCTGAGCCTTCATGCTCAGCTCACAAGCCAACCAAGTTGCTGCTTCCCCGCCAGCATTTTATTCGCCGTGATGCTAGTCAGCGCCAGCACTTGGTGCCACACGTGGCTCAGCACTGCTTACCGTGAAGCAAGGACTGTTGCTGCACCTCACTCGGCATCAGTTCTTCGCGTGCTGCGTTAGCCTCGCTCAGGCAGCTCCACTGTGTTGTCCTCCGCGAGCTGTGCCGCACGGCTGCTCCTTCGTGCTGTGCGCGCCTACGCTTTGAACAAGTCTCACCACTTGTTACAGGCTCATTGGCCTCAGCTGCACTGCTCTCGTTGTCTGTAGCTGTGGTCATGGTGTGACATGAATACCGGCGATTATATCGGGTTTTCGGTGCACAGACACACAGACAAACTCTTTTAATCCGAATAAACCTTATTTTGAGGCTTTGTAATTACCCACAGCATCACACAAATGGTCTGCTGCAGATCTGTTGCATCATCATTATACCTAACAGTATGGTATGTACCATGCACCAAACAGGATGAGAAACAGGCTTCTAGTTCAAAAGTTATTGCGATTTTGGGTCTTTTGCACGATGTGCAAACGGAGACCTAGTGACTTCGTCCCTAGGAACTAGTGACTTCGTCCCTAGGAATGTTTATAGCAAACAGTGTGGCTGCATCGTGCATCAAACAGAATGAGAAACGGGTTCTAGTTCAGGAGTTATTGCGATGTAGGGCGTCTGGCACGATGGGTAAACGGAGATCTAGTGACTTCGTCCCTAGGAACACAGATCAGTGGCATCTTGACAGAGCGGCTGGTAATCCTTAGTTGCTGCAGTCATGCCAGTGACTTGCTGGTGCAACGCGCTGTAAACGTCATGCGCTGTGTGCGTTGAGTCACAATGCTAGGGACCATCAGCGCCTCCAAGAGATCTCGGCTGGGGGGCTGCCATTTGCAATGCATGTATACACACGTGATCATGTGGTAGCACTGGCAGCTGACCGCCTGCTGCAGATGCGCAAGTCATTACCACGGACTATGAGCGCCATGAAAGCGGTCGTCACGTCGTGGAGCAGCAAGAACACTGAGGTGGGCGGGTGCGAGCAGTCGATGCACATCAGACAACGGCAATTGCTGTTTGGTGTCGTGGCTAGTGGCGTAACATTGATATGCCATTTGTCCATGGCAATGAGCACGTGTCCACGTCCACAGCCCCTTTTTGGCCCCGAATTCGAGTTTGACGTGTGTGTAGAATAAGCACGTACACTTCATGTATGCGCAAAAAGGCCCCGTTAAAGTCAACAGCCTCAACCGTGGCTTGCTCATTAGGGGTGCTAGGCAGAGGATAGACACGACGAGCAAGAAGAGAGCACAGGGCAAGGTCAGGACATCGGTCAGCATCAAGCACCCTCCTGAAATTTTCTCCGCAGCCTCCAGCGCGACAGTCTCGTCGCAATGGACACCGCAGTGCCACAGCAGGCCATGCAACAGAACGGGGTGGCTACTACAGGGGCGCCCTCAGCCACAGCGCACGTGCCACCCGTCAGCGTGTCCCAGCCCATCTTTCATTTCAATGCTGGTGCCATGCAGCCCGCTGCTGCCCCCGCCTACAGTCTTCCTGCTGCAGCTTACCTGGACAACTCTTTCTATGAGAGGGGACAGGGCAAACGGAGTGTGAGGAAGTGGTCACCCGAGGAGGACCAGCTAATGATGCTGCTCGTCAGGGAGCACGGCACCAGGCAGTGGGGGCTTATCGGCTCGCTGCTCAGCGGCCGCACCGGCAAGCAGTGCAGGGAGAGGTGAGATGAAGACCCTTTCTCTCGTGTCCGAATAACACTCGGCAGATCTTTCCGACTACCGCGCCCTGACCCTGCCTCCCCCCCCCTTCCCTCCCCTCAGGTGGCACAACCAGCTGGACCCCATGATCAAGAAGGATGCCTGGACGAGGGAGGAGGAGGAGGTGCTGATGCAGGCACACAGCGTGCACGGGAATCGGTGGGCCGAGATCGCCAAGCTCCTGCCGGGGCGCACCGACAACGCCATCAAGAACCACTGGAACTCCGCCAAGCGCCGCCTGTCGCGCCAGCTGAACATGTCGACGAACCCGGGCCCCGTCAACTCGTACGCGCACATGCCCTCGGAGTACTCAATGGTGAGTGGTTGTCTACGACATCACACATCAAATGATGGTGTTCTTTCAAGCGTGGACCCCTTCCACTGAGCTGCAATGACGAGCGTCATGTGTGACAGTGCTTCATGCGGCCTCCATGCTGTTATCCCCCCCCCCCCCCCGCCCCCGTCCCCCCGCCCATCCCCTTCTTCTCTTGGAGCCTTATCTTTCAGGACGCGCGTGTGCCCCTCGCCAGCGCGCCGAGCGATGCCCAACACGCACGCCACCACTTTGTTCCGGACTTATGTGCGCACACCTCCTTCGCACGTCGTAGCAGGTCGCCCAGCTGCAGCAGCAGCACCTGGCGCAGCAGCAGGCGGCGGCAGCTGCTGCTGCCGCCGCTGCTGCCGCCGACAGCACTGACGACGACGGCAGTGACCGCATGTACTCCCCCTCGTCTGTCGCCGATGTCGACGGCAGCAGCAACAACATCTTCAGCAGCAAGCAGCAGGCCGGCACCAAGAGGCCGGCGGAGGACGCGGCCGGCGGCGGCGGCGGCGGCGCTGCCGCGGCGGAGAACGAACGCGGCGCCAAGATGCTCAGGGTACGTATGTACGCCGCACGCGCTGCATGTTTGACGCGCCGTCTTTCAAACGCGCGCACTTTGAAACCCGTGGGGTCGATGACGTGCATGAAGTCAGTGCTGCACGGGCGACGTACACCTGCACACCTTAAACGACGGTCCGTCGTGACGGAGTCGAGCAGCACGACGGCTAATCCGACGGAGAGGTGTGACGACGGAGTCGTGCATTACGACGGACTCTGGTGTGACCGTGTGCGACAGTGCTGACAACGGCAACAGTATTATTCAGCAGCAGCAGTCTGGAGGCGTTCGCTGCGAAGCTCTCAGCGCCGCGAAGCTCACGGCGCTACGAAGCTCGCAGGGGCGGATACCGCGTGGATGATTGCCCGAGGCGCGCTGAGCCATGTCGCGCGTCAAACCCTTTGTAGAGCGTCGTGTGCTGCGGTGTACCCGGCCTTCGCCTTCACTGCGTTTGTGTACTGCGCACAGCCGGCCTCGTACTGCAACGCTCCAGCGGGGGGGCCTGCTCACGCTGCGCGCTGCGCGTCACCGCTGCTCTCGCTTGCCGCCGCTGCCATCTACGTACAGCCGCCGCATTGCGCAGCCGCTCACGCCATTCGCCACGTCGATGCTGCTTTCGCTCGCTGCCACTGCTGTCTACGGCATGGGCTCGTCGCCGAAACTCAGCGCTCAACACCTTATCCTTAGTTGTGACCATGTGCCGTGGCGCCGGCAGCAGGTTCTGGTGCGCGCATCGCAGCATGCTGCGCGCTCTGCGCCGCGCGATGGGATCACAATATTCGCATCCACGAAGCTCTCCGCGCGCATCCTCCCGCATTATCTCGCGCGCACCGCTTCTCTTGGGTACACCTTTGTCGGAGCGCTGCGACACCCACCTGCTGAGCGCTGACACACACTGCTTTCCCTTCGGGCACTGCCACACTTTGCCTGTGGGAGCGCTGACACGCACGCCGTCGCCGCAATCGCCGCAGGTTCAAGTCGCGCAGCCCATGGCCGTGCAGCGCAAGCAGACCAAGTCGGACTCGTCAGGCGACATGCTCGCTGCGCAGGCGCTGTTCCGCGGCAGCATCCCCGGCCTCACCAGCTTCGGCCGCTCGCAGGTCAGTGGTTGTCGCTGAAACTCGGCCAAGACGTTGGCGGGTTCAAAGCGGTGATGTGTTGGTGGACGTGCGGAGGGCGCTGTTGCGTGGTAGTGCCGCAGGGCTAGCGAAGGCGGTTTTGTCATCAGGTCGTATCTCATGCGTAGCAGCGTATTTCTGTTGGCGACTGCACGTGTCGCGTGGCAGTGCTCACCCAGAGTCCAGCGTGTGGGCCGTCCATGCGTTTGTCTCAAGCGATGCGAGGCGCACGTTTCCTCCGCCGCCCAGCACTGCGCCCTAACGCAATGATTTGTGTGCGCAGGATAGAAGCCCGGAGACACGCTTGATGGACAGATCATCGTTCGCATGCCGCATCCTTGCCACCACATTGTCACCGCGTCGTCGTGTCACTGGCACCGCGCCCCCGCCCCCTCGGCGCTGCGTCGCTGCCGCCGGCACCAACAGCCGTGCGCGCTACGCATCAGGTGTGCGGCAGCTGCTCCTGTGCGGTCCCGGGGGCGAGAGTCAACGCTTGAAGTAGGGTCCACTGCTTGAAGTTGAGAGCCTGATGCAGCAACGCTCCGCGCGCCGATCACTCTCCTCGCCCCGCAGATCCAGCAGTTCCAGCGCGAGAAGCTGAACCTGCTGCGCGCCAACATGCACGACCCCGAGAAGCACCGCATGATTGAGGAGGCGACGCCGGACGTGCTCAACGCCAAGGGCCTCCTGCTGTTCCTCAAGCGCAGCCCCAAGGGCGACGAGGCGCCCGTCAACGTGCTCAAGGACGACGGGTGAGCGCCATGGCAGCGCTTGGCGCATTTCCGCTTCGATGTCGTTTGCGCGAGGCGCCGTTGTCGGTATTATTCCAGGTGCTTGGTTACTGTATACAGTATGTAGCAGCTCGCTGGCTCACTGACGCGGAAGTTCTTAGCTCCGAGGGCGACGAGGTGCCCGTCCACGTGCTCAAGGACGACGGGTGAGTAGCAGCGAGTGGCAGCGCTCAAACTTTAGTGGTTGCATAGCAGTGCTCGTTGTGCTTCGCTCAAGGGGCAGTGGCAGTACAAAGTTGATGCAGTTGGTGCGCAGCAGTGTTCGTTGCTATGCAGTGGGGCAGTGCGCAGCCTCAGGGGCGAGACGGCAGCGTGCTTGTGAGGAGTGGCAGCACTGACCATGTAGTTGGTGCCCAGCATTGCTCGCTGTGCGGACTAAGTGTGGCAGTGCTCGTTGATGTGACGTTGCCCCTCATCTGGCCACCTTTGTCCCCTCTGCAAACCCTGCATGATTCGGCTACGTTCTGCTGCGGATGCAGCGGCGTCAAACTGCCCAGTGCCCAACAGTCCTGACACGCCCCTTCAGAAGCACGGCGACTTCAATCACTGCGCTACCCGGGCTCCACAAACTCTACGCTCACCCCCTCATCTCCACCCCCCCCCCCCGCCTCTCCCGCGCCCCGCAGCACCATCGTGACCGAGAACGGGAGCTTCGTCATCGACGCCGCCACCGCGGCGGCCATGGCGGCGGCTGCTGCCGACTCCGCGCTCACCGCCGCCCTGCAGCCCGCGACGATCGCCGCTGCGCTGGCCGCTGCCCCCACACCCATGCCCGCCGCCCCCAACGGCGCCGCGCCCGCTGCCGCCGCCGCCGCGCCCGCGTCGACGCCCATGGAGATCGCCCCCGCTGCTGCCGCCGCCGCCAGCAGCGCTGCTGTGCCTGCGGCCGCGCCCACGACGGCGGAGGCGGCGACGGTGGCGGCGGCGCTCGGCGCTGGCTCCGCCGCCGCGGTGCAGGCGGCGGCGGCCACTGCTGCGCCCACCGTCGCCGCCGCCGCCGTGGAGGTGGAGGCAGCGGCGCCGGTCGCCGCTGCTGCGGCAGCCGTGCAGGAGGGCGGCGCGGCGGCGCCGAAAGAGGTCGTCGTGGTGGAGCGCGAGGGCCAGGCGTTCCTCGAGTTTGTGAACACGCACCACATGGAGTGCGACGAGCAGCAACAGCAGCGCGCTGCCGCCGAGGCGCCGCTCTCGTGAGCACGCGCCGCGCCCCCCCGCCGCCCCCCCCCCCCTTCCCCTCCCCCCCCTCCCTGCCCCCGTGCGTGCGCACCGGCACCCCCAGCGATGTGCGGTGCGCAGGCTGCAGAGCATCAGCTTCAGTCAGTGCTCAGCGGGGGATGGGAGGGGGGGGGGGGGGGGGGGGGGGGGATGAGCGGTGCGTGTGCGCGCGCCTCACGCCGCCACCACCATCAGCAACTGCAGCCGCAGGGGCGCAGCGCGTCTGCTGCGCATACGCCTCCATTCACCTCTTCCATGCACGTCATCTGGAAGTGTCATTCATCACGATGCGACAAACATCACGGAACAAGAAGGAACATTTTTGCGTCGAGCGCCCGCGCCCTCGTATGCCGCTAGCGGCTCGGCAGGGCTGCAGGGTAGGGGCATCCCAGGGGGTAGGTAGCCATCGAAGCAAGGGAGAAATTGACGGAGGAGGGCTTGGGGGGGGGGGGTCTGTAGGGGCCGGTACAACTATTACCTAGAGAGGGGGAGGGTGACGGAAAGGGTGACGGAAGCGGTTCCACCCTCAGGCAGCGCAGCTTACAGGGGGTACGACCACCATGCAAGGGGATTTCATTTGGCACGCGCGCAATCGCGGGGGCGCGTGCAACGCACCGCTCTGCAGCGTCGCCGCGCTGCTTCTTATGGTTTCGCAACCGTTTTCAATCGTGGGGGGGGGGGGGGGGAGTCGCACACGCGGGAGCGGGCTCCGCCGTCTGTGTTCGCTGCGTACGCGCTCTGAACGACGTGTGCACAGGTCCGCAGCGCGGCATCGCAGGGGGCGCAGAAAGAAAGAATGCCACGAGTGCTTCATACACTGGGGGGGGGGACACTGGGAAGGCAGGAATCTTCTGCATTTCGGGGCGCGTTCCGTGTGTCAGCGCGGCCGCCGCCGGAGTGCTGAGTTGGCTGGAGTTGAGGTTGCGATTGCCACCATGTGTGTGTGTGCCACGTTCAATGTGTACCATAAGCTTCGACCGCGCTGTGCGTTTCCTTTTGGCTGCGTGTTTGTCTTGGTGTGTTTGAATCAGTTGGTGCTGCTGTTCACTGCTTGTGGGCCAAGTTGTGGCGGCGATGCCTCAACTTTCGTGTGCTCAGGGGTGGCAGCAGGTGTCGACTGCATTTTCTTCTTGCCTGCAGGCTGCATCTTGGCCATTTTTAAGTTCATAGGCGCATCAGGCAACAAAGCGTATCTGGTCACAGCGAACCGTGCTACATACTGACTTTCTGCTGCACTTGTGATTCATCGATACACCTGTAGCATGCATCTGTGTTGTGCGTCAGTTGACAAACATGGTCAGTTTCAGGTCATACGTTCGTGGTGAGCATACATTGCAATATATATGCCTACGGTCACCCTACACTTCACATTCGAATTTCACATGTGAATTTGAATTTCTGCGGTCGGGCGAATTCCACGACAACACACAAAGCACCTGTAGCAAGCGCTGGGGTGATCTGGGCTTCTCAGTGCACGGAGCGACATTGAATGCCATGCACAAGCGCCCCTATGCCTCCATGAGGAGACCCTAGGAGGAGCCTCCCTGCCAGTGCGGGAGATCAATTTAAGGGTCCATCGCACTGTCCAGAGTCTTGTGTCATACTTTTCCACACGCTGCCCCGGCAAGAGCAAGAGCGTTTCTCAAATATAACTTCAACTTTCGAACTTTTGAACTTCACTTCAAGTTCTGAAGTTTGAAGTTGACGACGAGCCTTGTGAAGCAGAGGCTGCAGCTGCAGCTGTGAGCTCGTCGAGTACGGGGGTGCTGGGTGCCGAGGGAGACCAATCGGCGGTGCTCGCTTTGCGCCAGCGCCATGCGGTGCTGGCGATCGCCGCGGACACTGGCGTTGTTGGTGCTCGTGACACTGTCTGTTCTAGTGCTGACGGCCGCCTCTGATGGGTTCTTTTACGGCGGTCGAGGGCCCCAATTCTTCTTCAATGGTCAGGTGAGCTTTCCGCAATGACTTTGCTGCAGAGCGACTCCCAGAAAGCTGTCGGAGTGTTGGTAGAAATCGGAAGTTTGAGAAGTGCGTTTCTTCGCAGCAGCGAACATGTAAAACGCACAACGGCTGCGTTGTGAAGGCCACGTAGCCAAATGCACGGCCATTCAACCGTGCATTTTTGAAGAACTGGCTGCAGCACTTGAGCCGATGATCAGCTTTGGTTCTCAGGAAGTTTTCGACCCCCACCTTTTTTTTTTTTTTTGATCTGCTGTGACAATAAGGTGGACACAATACATGAGTTGATCACAGAGAGTAAAGGACCCCACTTACCACTCATTTCCATCATGTGCACATTGTGCGTCCTTCTTGAAACTCAACGCTGCTTGCAACAGTGTTGCTGAGAACCACAACATGGGCTTTGCTGTGGCAGTGCGTTGGCTGCTTTGTTCCTCACCGCCATCATCATCGCCATACATTGCGCACATGGGAGCTATTTTGGACTGATCTGCAACTGCACATGCAAGTACCACTGCCACTGCTGAGACTTTCATAAGGACGGCGCGCAGAGGCATCGTGCCTCAATCTCAATCGTCGCGACAGACGCAAATGGTCGCAGTTCCAGTGTGCTGCGAGCCGTACGTGCCGGTGGCGTGCTGCATGTGGAGGGTCTCAATTGGGAAGGAGAGTCAGTGCAGGCTCACCTGACAGTTGCCAAATGATGGAGAGATGAGTCAATTCATGTGAGCCCAGTGCTCCTCTCGCCACCACTGCCGCACACTTCAATGTGCCGCCTTTGCTTGCGCTGTCTCGCAGCCGATGGGCAGCGACCGCGGCCCTGTCGATAACCAGGGCTACTACGACTGCCTGGGAGTTAGCAAGGGCGCTGACGACAACGCCATCAAGAAGGCATATCGGAGGCTGGCAGTAAAGCTGCACCCGGACAAGGAAGGGGGGGACCCGGAGCGGTTCAAGGAGCTGGGAGAGGCATACGCGGTGCGTATACCAGTGTTCTACACGAACTGCAATGTGTGCTCAACATGACGCTTAGTGTGTGTCCAAGAGGCATGTTTGTATGTGTGAAGCACCAGTTGACTGGCGGTCGCAACACCATGCAAGCTTGTGAAGACGATGCTGCCATTGCTGTTCTGCTCTGTTGGGACTCAATAGAGCACCTTGATGCACAGCCCCTATTGTCAGCATGTGTTTGCATGGCGCGAGCCTGTGCCTGACTGCACACTTAGTAGCACGACACACATCGCTTAAAAGTAACAACAGTGCGTACGGCTCACACGTAGGGGGTGGGCGCTGTCACGTGGTTGCGTGCACCATGCAACGCATCATGTTCTGCGCGATGGCCTGTTACAATTTACAGACAGCGCTGATTGTCCACTTTGTGGACACTGCCATCCTCGAGTGACACTCTCGTCATGACGGCGGCATTCACGCACGCAGCCTTGCAGCCTGCTTTTTCAGCCAGTAAGCAGCGGCCGCTGCATGTGTGCTGGGCGCATGGTCTGGAGAGATCATCATGCGGCACGTGCATCACCAACTGCAGCACTCACCGCGCTACCTGAAGGGCGGCACATTGCACAGCCAATCAGCGGTTGCGATTCATCACTCTCACCAGTAGCTCCCATCACGGGATTGTGCCCCCCTGTGCTTTGTAATTAGGCAGGATGTCAACCGGGCTCAGTGAAATCTTGTGACGTGCACACAGCCCCCATCATCAGTGGTTGCCGGCTCTTTCATAAACCCCCCCTCCCCCACCCCCCACCCCCATTCCCCCCCCCCCCCTTACCAGGTGCTCTCCGACCCGGACAAGCGCCGCACCTACGACCAGTACGGCAAGGCAGCGCTCGACGGCAGCGGCGGCGGCAGCGCTCCGCAATCCACAGACTTTGCAGAGGACATCTTCTCTGCTCTCTTTGGGGGGGGCGGGGGGCGGCGGCGCGGCGGCGCAGGGGGCGCAGGGGGGGGGTTCCGCAGCGCGCCGCGCGCGCCCGACGCGACGTACGAACTTGAAGTTCCGCTGGCGGATCTGTACAGCGGCGCGACGCGGCGCGTGCGCGTGTGGACGCAGAAGGTCGGCGGCGGCGGCGGCGCGCCCGTGCGCGCGCCCAAGGACGTGGACATTGTGATCGAGCGCGGGATGCGCGCGGGGGCGGCGGTCGTGCTCAAGGGGGAGCAGGTGCGCGCGCGTGCGCCCCTGGCTGACGCTTGACGGGCTTTGCGAATAAGGGCGAATGTCATGGTGTCCGGCTGACTCGGCCGCGTATGCTGATGCTAGATGTCAGGTTTCATGTAGGGTCGTGCCTGCATGTGCGCCAGTGTGGGGGCAGAGTGGGGTACGCGCACCGGCGCGACGCTGTCCCTCAATGATGACATGTGTTCCTAAGTGTCAGTGGCGAAGCACTGTGACGCATGCGCATCGGACGCCGGGTTAGTGTTAGTGTCAGTGTCAGGGGTAGGGCTAGGGTTAGGCATTGGCATGTGTCGCGCTCAAAACCTGCACGCAACTCTGACCGCATGTCTTGAAGGCGTCAAAGGTGCTGCCGCCTGCAGCAGCAGCACTAACCCCCCCCCCCCCCCCCCCCCCTGCAACGTTTCAAACCGCTTCGCTATATCGCCTGTACATGTCCACAGGATCCAGGAATACCGGGCATAGCGCCAGGGGACCTGGTGTTTGTGCTGCGGGAGGCACCGCCAGACGCCAACGGGGGGGGGTTCACACGCGTCGGGGACCACCTGGTGGTGGACGTGGAGCTAACCCTAGCAGAGGCCCTGCTAGGGTTCTGCCGCCCCCTGTGCCACCTGGATGGCACCACCATAAAGGTGGAGTGGCTCTGCGGCAGTGCTCAGCTTGACGTCGCCAAATGCGGTTGCGCAGCGCAAGCGCCTCACTCCATGTCAGCATGGCTGTGTATGTCTGCGGCGAAGCGGCCGTTTGTGCGGCGGCGAGTATACGCATCAGAAACTCTTGTTCACGGACTTGATGGTATTCTTTGCACGTGATGCAGGAACAGGGCCTGTGGTCGCCACGTGTGCCTGGCGATATGATGGACGCATCGCATAACAGCGCCGCTGCTGCGCCGTTGGTGCCTGCGGCATGACCATACATACATGTAGCCGCGGTGACCCGTCTGCATGAGCATATGCACAGACCGCTATCTGAATACCGGCGCTTATGTTCGGTACATGGCAGGCTGCAGTCCTGCCACCCATACGGCTGTCATGAGTGAGTCACTGGGTGTCATTCACTAAAGCATAGTGCGGACCATGCACGTCAAGGGGTTGGTAGATGTAATCTTCATGTGCCTGTGCCACTACATCATCTGTGATTCATCTTGTGTCCTTTGCGCATGTTCTTGGGGGGATGGACGTAATCCTCAACTGCCCTTCAAGCCGCGGTACACTGCTCCAGTTACGCAGCTGCACGCCCTCTGTACCTGACATTGTAATGCAAAGTGTTGATATGCTCTGTGGGCAGGCGAAGGAGGTGTACCTTGGCACCACGCTGCTACACTTGAGCTTAGCACTTGAACTTTTTGTAGCAGCGCTCATCTTGCGCTGCACAACTCAACATATGCCGCCGCTGTTTCATGCTCGCGCGTGTCGCCGGCAGGTGCGCGGCGGGCGCAGGGGGGAGGGGGGTGCCGTAAAGCCAGGGGACTTGCGGCGGCTGCGCGGGAGGGGGATGCCCAAGCAGGGGCGGCCGGGAGAGTTTGGCGATCTGTACCTGCGCTTCAGTGTCATGTTTCCATCAGAGGTGAGGGGAATGTGTACGGTATGCAAGGGGTATGTGTACTCTGTGCAAGGGGAATGTGTACTGTATGCAAGGGAATGTGTTCTGTCTGCAAGGGGAATGTGTACTATGTGAGCAGAAGACATTGCTTGTTGTTCGTACGTCGTGGGCATGTGTTGCGGCAATGACGGCGGCAACAACGTTGGATATTGCAGCAATGGACAACAACATTGCTCACGATAATTGCCACGTGCGCTGAGCACTGTGCTTCATCGCAATGTTCAGATTCCCGCACGATGATTGTTTACGCAACCGCGTGGATCACACCAGTCAGAACCGCCCTGCCTGTCGCAGCCCAGGGTGACATTGCGCATCGAACACAAGACCAGCGCAGACACTTGCAAGCGCACCCGCGCATGACGAAGCACCAATGTCTGAATCACCCTGCTTGCCGCAACGCAGGATGAAATCGCCCACTGGACGCAAGAGCAGCGCGACAAACTGGCGGGTCTGCTGCCGCAGCCGCCAGAGTTCCCCTGGAAGGAGGGGGCTGGGGCGAGCACTGCCACAGAAGCGGCAGTCGAGCCCCCAGACCCCCTGGTTGCGAGAGCGATAGACAGGGGCGTGGGGGGGGGCAGCGGTCAGGAGCAGGGGGACGCCAGCAGTTTCTTTAGGTTCTTCAACCTCTGAAGAGCTGGGCCATGCAAATGGTGCATGGAGCGGGTTTCATGACTCGCAGTATGTGGTGCGTCTACTTGCAGTACAGGCATTTTGACGGGAGTCTCCTTCCGCGTTGTGCATACATATGTGCCTGGGCGATGTGCATACGAGCGCTGCCCCCTTTGCGGGCCGCCACGGGTTATAGTGGAATAATAGCACGCCGCACGACATCCCTTCGCTGTTGACGCTCTTTCGTGTTTGGATGCGGCGTTGAATGCACTGCCGCGCATGCCGCGCAACGCACGCTGCACTCAGTGTACTTTTGCTACGTACTTGTGTGTACACGCCAACAAACACGGGCGACATTTGTATGGAGTGCCATTTCGAATCATCGCTCTGGCATCTGCTCAGACAGCGTTTGAACATCTGGAACGAGCTAAACCACTACCCGCAATCCCACATTGACCATGATAAAGCACCAATCACGAATAATAGTGCAGGTTGCCACCGCCGCACTGCATGTGTACACAGGGGGGGGGGCACATGGAGGAGGACGTAGGGGAGGATCTCGAGCGTTTGAGTGGTTGTCATTGAGACACTTTCAGACTGTCACACAACATGTAGATTCTGTACAGCAAGCTTCAAGTTAGATGCCATTCATCTGAGCTTTTTTGCGCCCTGAGCGAGAATTAATAAAAAGCACATACCTGTAGCATAAGGGCGCAATGATTAGCTGAGCACTGCATTCGGTTGTGCCGTCTACTTGAAGTTCCCCATGGGCCGCGTTACGCGGGACCAGCCGCCAGCGACAGCCAACAACATCTCAAAGCCAGCAGCGAGCGTGGTGCTCGCCTAAACGCCGTCAACCGGGAATGGTGAGCAGCTCTTTCCCTGGAGCTGCCATGCACTTGCTCTTCTGCGACTACTGTACGACCGCCTGGAACACCACTACACGCACGACAGATGTCCAAGCCCTCGGCGACCGCCATGAAGAACGCCCTGAGCGCCGCGGAGCTCAGAGACCTGTGCGAAGACAACGGTCTGGCGGTCAGCGGCAGCAAGGACGAGCAAGTCAGCCGCTTGCGCGACTGCTGGGCGGACTTATGGCCCGCGGGGCTGAAGGTAGCCAGCAAGAAGCGCGTCCTGAAGGCCATCGACGAGAACGAGCGCGAGGGCAGCAACCCGACGAGAGTGCGAGACGTGCAACCTGCTCCAAGCGCAGCCAACATGCGGGCTGCTCTTACCGCTGCCGAGCTCAGAGAACTGTGTGAAGACAATGACCTACCATACAGCGGCTCTAAAGATGACCAAATTCGGCGCTTGCTCGTGTGGTGGGAGGGGTCATGGCCTAATGCGCTTAGAGCTGATAAGAAGCGGATTTTGAAGGCCATCAAGGACTACAGTAATACCAATCAGCAGCCTAAGCCGGCCAGGAGGCCGGCCCCTAGTGCAGCTGCGGCGGCGACCCACAACAACAAGCGCCGCAAGGTCGGTGGGACTACATCTGCGTGGGGGGATGGTACCGGTGGCAACCCGACACACAACAGCATTCAGGACGGACACTGGTGGGTCACAGTCAGCGCCGACGGAATGAAGGTGAAAGTCAGGACCTTTCAGTGACAGCAGCAACCGTGGTCGCCTTCGAGCAGCATGGCGCACACCATCGCCACACCATGACCGTGGTGCGCGTGCATACCACCAACGGCAACACCAGACCCCCCCCCCCCCCCCCCCCCCCGCCGCAACACGGAGCGCAGCAGTAGATTGCTTTGCAGCGGCGGCTCAATGACACGCCTCAATATCACCAGAATTCCATTGCCCGACAGCAAGTCCCGCGCCCACAGCAGGCAGTCGTTGCCCAGTGCCAGTGGCTGCGGCTGATCCGCAGGTGCAGTTCTACTTTGAGTAGTAGATTTCGCAGACCAAAGTGAGGTGAGGACATGCGGTGCAGTGACCGCATGGCATGTACAAAGCGGTGGCCACCGCTCACCACCTTAGTTGTTACACATGCCCGATTTACATACAACAGTGCTTTTTTCACAATGACAGGTGCTGCCATTTTCATTATTTTTGACCTGTTGCACAACTTCCAGTGTGTGTGAGACGTCAAGCATTATATGAGAGGCATGACTAGCCGTGCTGTGCATGCCACTATGGTATCACTTCCATTGTTCAAGACGGGTCGCTGCTAGTGATCTGCTCTGTTCATTGGAGGTGCATCGCCTCATGGGGCATGTATGCACAAGGCGCGGTCTCCCCCGCTGAGCACGCATGCACGTCCAAGTGAAGCTGATGCAGCCTGGCTGAGCTGCTGTGTAGCTGGTTTTCCACATGTTGCTGACAAGGGTCGTGACATAATGTACGTTACATTGCTACTAGACGACTACTAGTAGCTTCTTTGCTTGTTGCTCGCTGTTGGTCGTGCTTCCGCAGCAGAATGAGCCATCCGCTGCTTGCTCACCCCTGGTGACAAACATGTTGAGCACTGCAGCTCAACTTGTGACATGATGTATGTTTGCTGACCATATGTATATGGCGTATATCCGCGCTGATGGCAGTAAGCAAACGCCATCCCTCACCACCATAAGGTTGTTGCAGGAACAGGTGAAGCCATGGTTTCAAGACCTGTCCCACCGTACACAGACTGCAACACGGTGCAAGAGGTTGAGGTCATGCGCCTTGTTGAAATTCGGAACTCTCACTGCCGTTCTTGCCATGACGATGTCTTCAGTGCAGGCAATCGCAACTACAACAGCACTGTGACTGAAGAGCTGTAGCTCTGCCACATTTGCGTGGTCATGTATGTGCACTTTTGTGTGTCTTTTGTCACTCCTGGGGGAATGAGAGATTGGGTGGTGTACTGACTACAGTCGAGTACGCAAACTATATGCCTTTGTGGTAGCATGGTCGATACTTTGATGTCATAGCAATGCCTTGGTGCACTGCGTATTTATAACACTGACAGATACATGGTGATGGGAAACTGCAAGCACATTGTCAATCCGACTCCGACATGAATGCCGTGGCAGTGAGCAAGAGCGCTGCAGAGACAAGCGCTGACGCAGCAGACACCCACACCGGTGGAAGCGGTGTGCCCCTCATACATACATGTACCGCGTGCTGTGTGCGGAGACGTCCATGCATTGCTGGCGTGTGCGTGCAGGCAGACCCGCAAGGCAAGCTGCTCACGGTGTGCCCACCGCTACCTCACCTGTGGCACCTCTGCGCTGTTCACCTCTGCTCAGCAGTGTGCCCACTACTTCACCTGTATGCTGATTTGTCTCAGTTGCGCTGAAATTGTCTTCAAAGTTTCGATAAATATCCATGAAAGCAGAGCAGCAGCAGGGCTCGTGCTCTTCGCCTCCCGCTGTGAGGCCATGTTGATGAAGCCTGTCACAGCAGCGTCAGGCTCCACCATGCCCTCTGTTAAAATAGCTGTATGTTGTTGCGGGCGGTTGCGGGCGGTTGTCAGGTCATCTCATCCCTTTGCAAAGTTGCACGCTTTCTTTAAGTTGTCCGTGCTGCTCGGCCTGTGAAGCTCGCCGAAGCAGCTGCACTATGTTTCGCGCAGCTTGCGGTTATGCTTGCCGCTAGCAACCATCCACCTCCGCCGCACCCGTGGTAGATGCGGCCCAGCCAAGCTGATGACATAATCGCACAGCCCCTCAGCTCGGCAGGTGCCTGCAGATCTGGACAGTTTTGGCTTCAGTTCGCCAATGTCTGTTGCACCTTGAATACATCCATCACAAGGTGTCCCATCCCCCTCCTCGTCGCAGTTCCCACAGGTCGCTCTCCACGGCTTCACCTCCTCACTGCCTGTTCGCTCAAAGCTTCAACTATCAAATGAGTTTTCACGTCAGCATGTTGTATTGTGTGTTGCAGGGCACTTTATTGTTCAAGTGGGAGGATGAAGATGGCCACTGGTGGTATCTGCACGGCATGCGCAGACGCAGACGGACGGCCACTGGTGGCACCTGCACGGCATACGCAGACGTATGCGCGTCTGCGTCTGCGTCAGCGTATGCCGTGCAGGTGCCACCAGTGGCCATCTTCATCCTCAGACGTATGCGTATGCCGTGTAGGTGCCAACAGTGGCCATCTCCATCCTCCCACTTGAAAAGTGCCCTGCAATACACAATACAACATGCTGACGTAAAAACTCATCCAATATAACATGTCGATAGCTGGCGTTCTTAGCCTGACTCATAAGTTAGTGTATACAGCCAGTGGAACTACGGCATATTGCAAATAACTAATTACACATGCACACAATCACTACCCCGTAGTTTCTGCTCACCAGGTATCCAGCTTTGTCGTTGTGATACTCGTAGCCAAGGCCAGTTCCATTACAGCATGCCGCACACACGCCAGGCGGTACAGTCCTGTCACCGATGATCCTTCTTCGCTCTCTTCGCGCTAAACTTCATCTGAAACTTGAAGAAGAAGGAAGTTTTGGCTGCAGCCCCGTGACTTGTGTGCGATCCTTCGACTGGCTAATAGCTATCAGGTGACACCTGCCAGAATCTTGTAGGCTTTTTGGAAACGAGAATCATGCAACCCCCGAACCAAAACAATGGAGCTGTTGCGGTGCGACTGAACGATCTTACATTGACAACGGTGGCCAAGGGAGCAGCTGGAGTGGCGGTTCGGCATCCTGTGATCAGTTTGTCCTGGGTGGCCGGACTTTTCCTTGCAATCATGGCAACTGGCTTCACGCCTGCGCCCCAAGCGATGGAGGCGTACTCGTTCGCAGTGGAGGATTTGAAGTTTTACGAGAATGAACTCCTGCAGGTGTGTGTGTGTGTGTGTGTGTGTGTGTGTGTGTGTGTGTGTGTGTGTGTGTGTGTGTGTGTGTGTGTGTGTGTGTGTGCGTGCGTGTGTGTAGAGTCTTGTGTCGACGGCTGCTTGTCGCCGATACCGCAGAAAACTCAGCTGCTGTACACTTGCGTCGATTGCTGTGAGGCCAGCCGGCTGTCACCAGAGCTCGAAGCTCTGCTTGCTCGACATAGGGTCCTGAGCACGATTGCCTGGCTACGTATACAATCCGTATTTGCATAAGCGTATTGTGCAACAATCACAGGTTGCCGTCTTGCCTGTGTTTGACCCCCGTTTTGTCAATGACCCTGAAGGGCGACACACGAATAGAGGATCTGTGCAAAACAGAGACCCTCTCGCATTGCACGCAGTGCAATACGCGCCGCAAGTGAGCCTCTGCGGAATTCCTTCCAGCGCCGCCGTGAACAAGGCGGGCTGCAAAACCATGAATCACCGTGTCGTGACAATGACTGCCACTATCGGTTGTCCGTACTCAGAAGTTGGCAGTAAGTTTGTGACGTGTACTTTTTATTAATTCTCGCTCAGGGCGCGAAAAAGCCCAGATGATTGGCATCTAGCTGTAAGGAATCTACATGTCGTATGACAGTCTGAAAGTGTCGCAACGACAACCACTCAAACGCCGCCGCCGACGTGTACTACTGGTCTACCCCCCTATAGATCGTCCACATGTGTGGAGCATGTGTGGAGCTTCAACCTATTGTCAGACTGTCGTGCACACCAAAAAACGGCGCTGATGTTGATGAGAATCAGGGCTTGCTGAACTTGAACTTCACATGAGAGGGAAAGTGGCAGAACTCATCAAAGTTTGCCCGCATGATCGCCAAGCCACCATTTACAGCACATGCTGCAATGCTGCTTTCCTTTTCTGTCACCTCTGCGGATGACTTTGTGTCAGACTGAACATAGAGCGCAGATGACACATCATCCAGGCGATGCGCTGACGATATTACGGTTCCCCCATCCTGCAGGCACAGTACGAGTACGACAGTTGGAATGTGGAGTACCACGAGAGCAAGGGCTGGTTCTGGCAGTGCGACGACCACTGCCAGGAAAACTACAAGAGCTTTGTGCAGGCGCGGGAGGATCTGCGAGGGAAGCAGCGGTCGTACGACGGAAAGCTGGCAGAGGCCAAGAGCCATCTAGGTAACCGCGCTGTACTTTGTGGACGGTGTCGCACCGGGGTTTTGCTGCGCATGTATCAGGGCCCTGAGCATTGCCTGTAGGCGTGTGGTTTTGTGCAGCTCACGCTACATCGATCACCCCATCGCGCTGCATGTCGTGCCATGCTATGTGCCGTTCAAGCTCTACATAGTCCGCAGTATGACTCAAGAGCGCGTGCACATCCACCGTGCAGCAGAGCGTACAGTAAGCGCAAGTGCAGGTGACCATGCGTGTACGGCCGACGCTCCACCAATGCCCATCTTCAAGCGCAAGGCCACGCTGAGCAGCAGCTTGACGCCGCGCGCAGCACATCTCACAGCAGCGGTAGAGCCAAGACGTGCAATTGTCCATTGTCGCGTGCACACCTGTGCGTTGGTTTAACCTCATTCCACCGGAACGTACCGTCTCCTGCTCTTGCTCCTTCGCCGCAGGCATCTTCTCCACGCTGGGCGTGGCGGAGGCCAGGGATCTGTTCTGGCGGCGCGTCGCCGGCGGCAGGGAGTTTGCGCGGCGCAGCACGCTCTACGACGCCATCTTTGCAGGTATGGCAAATAAGGCAAACACCGCCGTGCGTTTTCTTCAACTTGGGGTTATATGGTGCGGGCGCGCATGAGCTAACGTCGTGACAGCTGACATTGATCCAGCCCGCGCGTGATACAGTGCCCTCGTTGTGAGGGCCAGTGAAGCCCCACATGCTCATGGGGTATACATTGAAGTACGGCGTACACACTTCTGCTGCTTGCGATGCTGTCTCTGAGAACACCCGCGCGTCACCCAATGGTGCCCGCGCGTGATGATGCGCAGTGCCTGCGCGCTGACATCAACCCACAGAACACACGCTCGCCATTCGAGGATCAGGGCTAGGGCTGGGGGTTGCCACACTCTTATGGCGGAGCAGCGTCGCAGAGCAGCGCCATGTGAGTTTTGCGCCCGCAGTTGCCCGTGATGGCGAAGCACGCTTTCCCTCTGTCTCTCTCTGTATCCCATTCTGTGCGCGCATGCGTGACACACACGCTGACAATTTGCAGCCATGGCCGTGTCAGCCGTGGCGTCAATGTGCAGGGTCCAAGGCAGCAATGCTCAGTGCACACTGCACGAGTGACTGGTCGCTCTGCTCATGACTCCTCGCGCCACCACCGCGCATCACCATGCCATCCGTCAGGGCTGCCGATACATCGTCAAGCGTGCACTCCCCTTCTACACGCGCATGCCAGGGCATCGGCAGCATGCGGCGCGATTCGTACCTGGCCTGATCGTGCAGCAGCCATGCTCAGCACGCACTGCAAAGCAAACTTCTCATCTCGACGCGGTATCCGTAAATCCGCTGACACTGAAGCGTGCAGCGCTCTCCCACCGCACGCGCGCGCCGCCAGGCATCGGCAGCATGCGGCGTGACTCCTCCATGGCCGAGTACGTCATGACCATGGCCGTGCAGGTCCTGTGGAACATGAGCATCGGCGCCGTGGGCGCTCTCGTCACCTTCCTGTGGTCCGTCTGGGGCGTCATCGCGACCTTCCAGCCGTCGGCCGTTGTCGCGCTGCTCTTCTTCATGTGCGCGTCGCTCGCGGCGGGGTCCGTGATTGCGACGTTCTTCCTGGGCCTGGGGGCCGCGGGCGCGGGGGCCGTCGTGGGCATGGTATGTGTGAACTTTCTATTGATGATCGCTTAGTGCGCGAAAACGCCCAGAAGGTAGACGTCCAGCTTGCTGCTTCACGAAAAGGTGTGCTCTGAAGTGCGTCACCGTGCATTGTGGTACACAATTTTGTGAGTGTGTGTGTGTGTGTATGCGCGCGCGCGTACGCGCGTGTCGTGGGGGCGGCAAGCGCTGTTCACAGCGCTGCGCCTCTCCGGCGCGGTGTGCCGTGGCCGTTGTCAGCAAGGCGTGGGAGTGGCGGTGCTCTGCATGGCTGCAGCAGCCACAAGCACACCCCTGCACGGGTTTGGTGCAATCCGCAGACTTCGAGGGTTGGGTTCAGGGTTAGAGTTAGGGTTAGCTGACAAAGCGATGTATCGCCTGCTGTCAGCATCAGTTGGCGTCCCACGTGGAACGTTTGAGTGCCGGTAGCGGCAGCAGCGCCGGCGGCGCCGCGCGCTGCGCCTCAAGAACCCGAAGGCGCAACTGCGGGCGGAGCTGATGGCTGTGCGGCGACAGCACAGCAGACCGCCGCGGCAGCAGCGGCAGCGTGTGCTGCGCCGTCAGCTCCGCGTGCGGTTGCGCCTGAGCGGCAAACTTGTTGTGCTCTGCACCCCACAGCGCTCTTTTGTGAGCAGTCCCTTCTTGCAGCGGTGTCTGCGATTTTCTAGATGGCAACTTGTGCATTCGTGTCCTGCTGCTAGCCTTGCCGTTGTCAGATTAGTTTGATCGTATCATGACGTGCATCAGCAACTTCCGTCAGGTGTCAGTGTATGGCCTGCAGTTCGCAGGTGCTACAATTCACTTCTAAGGATCACCCATTGCTGCCCATGCAGCCCCCCCCCCCCCTTCCCCCTGCAGGCTGGTGTCTGCCAGTTCAGTTGGCAGCGCATGCTGATGCGCGTGCTGCTGCCCTGCCACTCCATCTCTTGTCAGGTGCAATTAGCCAAAGCGCAGGGGACGCTGGAGGCCGGCGACGGCACGCAGCAGCGGCAACGGCTGCAGGGGCAGCAGCAGTACCGTTCACACCGGGACTGACCGCGCGCCGCCGCCGCTGCCGCTGTGCGCCAGGTGTTGTCGATACAGCGCATCGCGGTCCCTGGTGTCGCACAGGTTCAGATGCCGAGATGCGTTGTATCGACAACACCTTGCCGCACGCACCGAGCAGTGGACAGAGCTCGCCGCTATACCAAGGCTCGAGGCAACGAGAGTCGCAGTTGTTGAGCGTTGGTGAGGAGGTGCATCAGGCCTCCCGAGCGCTGCGACAATTTGCATGTACCGAGGGAGCGCGAGCACGATCGGGCACATGCGCTGTTTAAATATGCCCCATTTACATTGTGCCATGCAAGCTTCGGTATTTGATTTGCTGTTGAGAGGGTGCTGCCATAGGATCGTGTCACGGTGTGAGTGACCAAGTGCCAATGCTGCTTCATCTGTGCAAAAGCATACATGCCAGTGCTTACATTAGACCCTTGCGCAGTCTGAATCCGCGTAGGAAAGCTGTTTGTCAGCAGCAGAACATGGGCGGTGCTGCCTGCAGGTCCTGACGGCTACTATGGACGATGCCTATTGAAGTTCTCACAGAAAACCAGAGTTAACTACCCTAAGTGCATCCTGTATGGGTGATGGTGCTGCTTTCTCGATAATGCAATGTCAACGTCGTTGTTCCTCCAATCCGATGCGATGTCATAAATGTGGTTTTGTGCTGGTATAGAGAAGCTGTATGTCAGCAGAACATGGATGGTGCTACCTGCAGATCTTGGCGCTACTACGGTTGATGCCTGTTGAAGTTCTGACGTAAAACCACGGGCCATCCTGCAGGGGTGGCGGTGCGGCTTGACAATGTTCAATGACACACGACAGTGGCGCGCACACTGCCGCGCCCGGCGGACCTGCTGGACCCGGCGCACTTGTCAATCAATGTGCCGACCACGCAGGGGGGGGGGGGGGGCGGTGTACATGCCTAAGGAGGTATATACGGTCAAATGGTCGCTGCAGACCGTATGCGCCGCCGCCAAGGTGCAACATCCGCGCCCACAGCGGGGGGGGGGGCTGGTTGACGCTTACGCGCACTTCTGGGCGCAGCATCAGGAGCGCCAGAAGGCAGTGGCGCAGGTGTGGTGCGCGCGGGGGGGGGGAGGGGGCAGCGGCGCCGTCGCGGTGCAGCGGGGGGCACAGGGCCGCTTAACGCCTCGCAGGTGGTGCCCCTGGCGAGCATCAGCGACGGCCAGTCCGCAGACGTGCTGGGGTGACCGTTGATGTCCGCTGCGGCAGCAGGGGGCGCCCTGAAGTCAAGGAGACTGCCGAGCTGCGCTTGGCGGAGAGCCTGCGCATCAAGGCATCCCGTCATAGGCAGCGCATGCTGACTGTGACATGCTGCCTGTGACGGTGAGCGTCAACACGAGGGACGTCGCCGGCGAGCATGACGGGCACGAGCGCACGCGCGTGCACATCACTTTCGAGTGCATCCGCGACGCGCCGGCGCCGCTGCCGCCGCTGCCGCCAGCGCGCGCCTCTTCCGATGTGACGCCGCAGCCCGCAGATCTCATTGACACGTGCATCCACAACGCGCCGGCGCGGCTGCCGCCGCCGCCAGCGCGCGCCTCTTCCAAAGCGACGCCGCAGCCTGCAGACCTTGCGAAGGGCATCGCCATCGTCGAGGACGCGCTGCGGCCGCTGCAGCCGCTGCTGGATGCGAGCTGCGCCGCGGACCCGTGCGCAGCGCAGCAGCGGGCACGCAGGGCGGTGCGGCTGTGTCATCGCCTCACCCACGGCGTCTTACGGAGGCGGACGTCTGCGCGCCTCTGTCTGGCCGCACGCAGCGGCAAGACCCTGCGTCGGCCGGCATGCAACACAAAGCACGTGCTGGTGCAGGACACTCTATGTGGCCTGACAGTGCAGCAGCGTGCTGCGGCCGCACGCCTGTCGGGACTGCGGGGGGGTTCGTGGGTCGTGGAGGTCAGGGTGTGTTCGGTCACTGCTCATGTGGCGAACACGGGGCAGGTCTGGTACACTGGCGAACAGCACCCAAACATGCTGCAGCGGCGCTTCCTACGGCCGATGCGCCGATGTCAGTCGCATATGTAGAGGAAGCGCTGCTGCCGCATGTCGGAGTAGTGGCGCATCGGCCGTAGGCGACTGACATTGGCGCGTCGGCCGTAGAAAGCGCCGCTGCAGCATGTCGGAGTGCCCTTCGCCAGTGTACCAGACCTGACCCGTGTTCACCACAAAAGCAGTGTCTGACCGTGACGCCGATGTCCACACGCCCCACCCACACGAACTTCGTTGAACCCCGCTGTCCCGTCAGGCGTGCGAGCTGCTGCTCTGACTGTCAGGCCAGCTGCCAAAATAGGCCATCGAACGAAGCCGTTGTGGAGTACATGGGCTCGTTGAGGAATGCCATGCCGATCGAGTGCATGTGGCGCTGCGACCGGAATCGAGCAAGTGCTTGCGTGCGTTGCGTGCCCTGCGGCAGCTGTTGCAGGTCCGCCTCCACCTTATCTGCAAGCTCGGTAGCGACGGCATCTGCAAGCGCACTCTGATTGGGGCGCTTCAGGCTACACTGCAACTGCAGAGCACTGGCGTCAAGTACGCAAGCAGCATCCGCACCAGTGCCACCACCTGCTGTCGGCCGCAGCGGCGGCTGCTGCGTAGGTGGTTGCTGCTGCAGTGGCGTTAGCGCTGGTGGCAGTATATGTTCCAGCTTGTCACCTGTTGCTGCACGTAGAGATGTGGCAGCTGTGGCGATCGTCCGCATGAGGGGCAGGCGCGCCACCTCTGCTGCTGCTGCGCCTTGTAGCATTGCTGGTGTGGAACGCGCAGCGCCTGCATTGACGGCTGCCGCTGCTGCGTGCGCTGGTGCTGTAGCTGCGCCGTTTGCCGTTGCTGCTGCTGCCAGTGGTGTTGCTGCTGCCGCAGGTGTTGGTGCAGCACCTGCCGCATTGGCCGCTGCCACCGCCATTGCCGCTGTCGCAGCCGGCACGGTTGCGGCGCCGCCTGCCGACGCTGCTCCTGTTGCAGGTGCTGCAGCAGCCTTTAGGCTAGTAGGGCCTGTAGCAGCTGTGTTGCCTATGCCCGCAGCCGCTGCTGTTGATGCTGCAGTTAGTGATGCCGCCGAGGCCACTTGAGGTGCAACATGTGCTGCCGCTGCTGCAGCAGCCTCTGATGCTGGAGCAGCTGCTGCTGCCGCCGCTGCTGCTGCCGCCGGAGTAGTTGCGCCGTGCGCCGCCGCTGCTGCTGCTGCCGCTGGTGCCGCCTGTGCTGCCGCCGCGGCCCCTCATCCAGCGGCAGCTGCGTCGTGTGTTGCCGGAATGGCTGCGCCATAAGCGCGGCCAGCCGCTGATGCAGTTGCCGCTGCCGGAGCGGTCGCGCCTCCACTGGCAACCGCCGCTGCCGCTGTAACAGTTGCCGCTGCTGATGCTGCTGGTGCTGGTGCTGCTGCCGCTGCTGCCGGTGCCGCTTGTGTTGCCGCATCCTCAGCAGCGTTGTCTGCAGCCGCTTGAGGAGCCGCCTGCTGCAGCACCCCCGCCCATCCAGAGAGTGCTGGTTGCAGCGCTTGCAACGTGCCCGCCACATACGCAGCATCAGCGATGTTGCAGGCGCTGGTAATGCCAAGGCCGCCATGCCGTGTTGGGAGTCGCGCTTGCTGTAAGGCTGGGCCGTGCGCTGCCAGATGGAAGTGGGCCCCACTTTGCTCAAACTGGCGCCAGGTCTGGCCTGGTGGCTGCAGGCCCATTGAGTGCTCAAGCACCCGCTGCGTGACCCGATCCCACTCCTTGGCGGCTGGCGCTGTCTGCGTAGTGGGAATGGTGCGCAGGCAGTACGTCATGCGAGGCACCACGCAGTAGCGCAGTAACCTGAACATAGCCCTCGGAGATGTCAGGCGCGCGCATCGCTCTGCAAATCGAGCCCCTGCCCCGCCTGCACTCGCTTCCCTGCGCAGCCATGCGTCCACGAAGCTGCTGTGGCCCACCGGCACCCCCAGCAACACAGCTCCACGGTTCTGATTTTCATCCGTATCCCCCACTAGCTGAATGTTCAGCTGCTGCAGCAGTTGCCGCTCGTGGTCTGTCACCACATGCCCCCTGCCAGGCAGCGCGCGTGACTTGGTGAGGTTTAGCTCCAGCCCCACCTCCGCAAAGTGTTGTTTGAGCTGCGCCACCGCCTGTATGTCATCCTGAGTCAGCGTGCAAGCGCCTGTTCGGACGTTGGCATCGTCCATGTAGGCGCCCATCCGCCTCCGCGCGCGCTGCGCGGCCGCCGCCTCATTGAACCGTTTCAAGCACTGAGCAATGGCGCCGCAGAAGAGCATCGGTGCCGCGGGGTCCCCCTGCTTAAACCCGCGCTGAGACATGATGATGCGCGTGGAGCCGTCGACGTGCTGGAACAGCAGGCGTGGCCGAGTGCGAACGTATGTGCCGATGAAGTAGTCGAGGAAGTCCGGCAACTGTGCTGCTACCCATTCCGCTGCCGCCAGGACGAACACCATGTTGAAGGCATTCTTGAGGTCCAGCATGAACTGCCAGTGACCGAGCTCATACGCGAGTTTGCCGGCCATGGCCGCTTTCTCCGCTCCTGCTGAGACGGCTACCCCATACTGCCCATCTGGCTCAAGGAGCTCCGCCAGGAAGTCTTTGCGGTCTGCCACGTACACCGAAAAGCATAGTCGCTGCAGCACCTCGCCGCAAACGATGGGCCGCTGCTTAGCTGTACCATCTTCCTGTTGTTCTGCAAGTGGCGTCAGGCGCCCCGCGCCATGCAACTGCCAGAAGGTATCCGGCAGCCGCGCAGCCTCCCGCATAACGGTCTGAAGCCACCGTGTGAGGACAGCAGCAAACTCATGCCGTCCCCAGCTTGTGCGTAGCGCATCCTGCAGGTGGCTGTAGCGCAGCCCCTATGGGCCTGCTCCACTGTAAAGGCTTGCTCGCTGGATGAGCTTGGCAACCGTCTCTGGCTCAATTCCCTCCCCCTGTAACAGGCTGAGTTCTGCTGGCATGTCGGCTGCTTTCGCCACAAGCTGATCAACCATGCCGGATAGCTCATGGAGTTGTTCCCCTGGCGCAGCGGGGGGGTGTTTGGACTGCATGGCGGCAAAGCAGTCATCATCAGGTATCGCCACCGTTTTGGGCTGAAGGAAACGCGCTGCCTGCTGTAGCCCCCCCCGTGTGCCCATGCACTGTAGGACGTAGGCGTTGATCGCTGCCTCCGTTTGCTGGCGCGCGCGCCAGCGCCGGTGCGCACGCGCGTGTGCGAGGAGCGCTGGCACCAACCGGTCAAGCTCACCGCGTGCCAACATTCTGATTCTGTCGGAGCGAGTGATGCCAGGTGCGCCATCGGTGGAGGTGATGAGTGATGGCATGAGGTGGTGTAGAATCGTGGATCTTTGCAGTCGCTGCACCCGCCCTGCGGAATCTGGCTCCCGCGCCGCATTGACGAACATCGTCATTGTGTGTGCCAACAGATGTGTTGCTGCGTTCTCCAGTGCAGCTCCCACATAGCGACGATTGCGTGGTCTAGCAAGGCTTCTAGTTGTCGCGAACTGCAGCTTGCACAGCTCATCGAGGCTGATGCTGTCAAGCACTGCTGCGACTGCGGGGGTTGAGATGGTCCACGTGAAAAGCCCACCTGCCCCACCTGCTGCGCCTGCAGGGCCTGGCGCTGCCGCTGCTGTCGCCGCACCTGCCGCTCTGGGGCCCCCTCCGCCGCCGCCGCGGCCGCCACGACCACAGCCTCGTCCGCCGCTATCGCTGCTGCGACCGCTGCCACGGCCACCGCGGCCGTTTTGAGTTCGCGCGCCACTGCCGCTGTTGCTAGCACCGCCGCTGCGGCTGCTGGCATCACTGCTGCGGCCGTTGCCAGCGCCGCTGTCCTTAGTACCGGCTGCACTGCCGCCGCCGGCACCGCTGCTGCTGCCGCCTCCGATTCTGCTGCCGCTAGTCGCTCTGCTACTGCTGATGTCTGCATCATTGCTGCCGCTGCGAACGCGTCCTCCATTGCCACGTCCGCGCCCTCCACTGCGACCCCGACCCCCTCGTGTAGCACTGCTGCCCCCGCGTTCCGGCCTCTTTGAGCTGCCGGAGGAGCTGCTGCCACCAGCCTGAGCAGCAGGTGCCTGCTGCGCGTGCGCTGGTCCCTTTGCGTAGGGGTTGCCGATGGGTGTGCACGCCGGTTGCTGCTGTGGCAGCGACGTGGTAGCTGTTGCCGTCGATGCATCAGGTGCTAGCGGTGCTGCTGATGCTGTTGTTGACAATGTTGCCGCCACTGCAGCGGGTGAAGTGATAGGCCTGCAGTTGCGGCAGTGCTTGCCCGCGCTGGCATCGCTGCTGTCCACTCTGAATGTCTTATTGGCATGAAACAGGTTTTTGCACAAGGCACACTCGGTGTAGATGGTTTGCAAGTGCGAGGTGCTGAGGTCGGAGCGCTCCAGGAACGTTGTTGCTGTCCCACTGTGGTGTTCGCGCTGGTGCTTCGCCGCGATGTGGGCGTTTAACCTCTGCTGTAACGAGAGCAGCGACATGCCCTTCTTCACCACGAGGTCGCATAAGTTGCACTTGTACTCCGGGTCCGCACTGCCTCCACCTCCAGCTTCGTCGTCTAGCATCAGACGTTGGTGTTCCAGACTGTTATGACCTGTTCTAGAGCGCTTGACTGCACTTTACTAGTACCTGTAGTTGGTTGCTGTAGCACTTATCATTGAAGTAGTTGACAGAATTTAATACTATCCACCAAGACTTCATTCTTCAACACACTGTGGCACCAGCTTTAACATCAGAGCAGGATTTACCGGAGGTTATGGGCCGGCACTGATCACGTCAGCTCCGCTCGCAGGCCCATAGGCTTTGCCTACAAGTATTTTAATGATTGACCTGTGTCCAACGCATCAGACTTTTCGTGTTGGACTGCGAGACAGGGGCGCCATCGAGAGAGCATGATGAATGGCTGCATCCTGCATCCAGCCAAGGCAATGCCCCCAATACGGACATCAACGCGTGTGTCCATGCCAAGGCGTGTGTCTGTCCATGCCTCAGAATATTACACCAAAGCAGCTGGTTGGGATGCCGCGCATACATGGTGGAATCCATGCACACCCCTCCATAAATGCTAAAAAAAAACACATGTGCCTCTTCAATTTCAATTCCAGTGATGAGCGCAGGTTCCCAGACTTCAAATTTTGTGCGTGCTGGAGCAACAGTAGCTACTGTGACTGTGTCGTAGGACAGGTTATCACCGCTTGACGCACGAGCAGCCCGCGTGAGCAGAGTGGCGAAGTGGCATCATCATCGTGCTAGGTTGTACGCAGAGACCTTGTTCTTACAGCCGGGGTCGACAGGAAACGAGGCGTGCTGCGCGTGCATTGAGCAGCAAGCGAGCTGGGGAGGGGCCGGCGCTTTGCAAAACAGAACAGGAGCTGACAGCCTCACTGCGCGAAGTAACTGCGCGCAGCCTTGAGCGTTGTCGATTGGCGGAGCATGAAAAGAGCATACCCTGTTGCGAGCGAGCAAGACCGAGTCGTAGAGCCCACGACATGCCTGGACGATGGTGGCACCAGCGGCCAGTTGACGACCTCGACGGCTGTCAGGCCGGACACCAGCGTGGCCTTCGTGGAGGACTGCGACCAGCCGGAGGATGCGTTGTCGAGGATCAACCAAGCTACCGTTTTTGGCTCTGGTTACACAAACATACCAGGCTTCCTCACCAAGACCTATGAGATTTTCTCAAACTCTAGCTTCTCCAAGCTCTGCGGATGGGGCGTCAACGGCGACACCATTGTGATCTACAAGATCCCCGAGTTCGCCAGCGAGGTGCTGCCCCAGTACTTCAAGCACAGCAACTTCCAGAGCTTCGTGCGACAGCTGAACATGTGCGTACTTGGAGAGTGTGGACTTGCCTGCTACACCTGGTGGGCTATGCATCTGTATGCGCTCATCCAACTGCTCTTCTTCTTGCATGTAGTGGCGCTGGACAGTTTTCCATGACATGGAAGCTTAAAAGCAAGCAGAGCAGGAGACGTAGGACATGCATGCATGGGAGGGGCCCACACCAGTGCCCACTGCTGCTCGATGCGCTTGCAAACGCTGCATCTCAGACCCCGCTCTTGCGCTTGCTCCTTCGTCCTGAGGGGAGCGAGGTGCACACGTCTGCAGTCAGGCCGACCCGCCATGCAAGTCCTCGTGACACCGCTGCAGCTGCTCATTCTCACCCACCCCGCCCCCCCCCGCGTGCACGCCGCCCTCCTGCCGCCGCAGGTACAACTTCCACAAGACGGTGCAAGACCCCACGCACGGCGAGTTCCAGCACCAGTACTTCCGCAAGGGGCGCCCGGACCTCCTCACCCTCATCAAACGGAAGGCCGGCACACCGTCCACGACTGCGAGCGGTGCGTCCACCGCCTCCGGCAGCAGCGGCTCAACCAGCGCCGCGACGTCAAAGTCAACGCGCACCAGCGTCACGGGGGACGCCGGTGGAGCGGGGGCGGGCAGCGGCGGGGGGGGCAACAAGGGGGCGGCGGCCCCCTCTTCAGGGGGGCGCGGGGGGGGGGGAGGGGCGGGGAGTGGGGGGGGGGGGGAGGGGTCGACGCCGCTGGCGCGCGCCATGGCGGAGGCGTGGCCGCAGCAGAAGGACAAGATCACCACCCACACCGACGCGGTCATCACGGAGGTGATTGCTCGCTGCTGCGCTTGGTCTCACCAGTGTGTGTGTACGGTATGTGCCTTCAAGTTCAGAGCAGCGGTGGGAGGAGGGGGCGGTGAAGACTGCGTTGCCTCAAGTCCCATAACTGGCAGCAGAATGATTTGTTGAATCTGCGTCAGCGAGCACGAACCGCAGGTGCTGGAGCACTTGATGCCAGGGCGCACACACTCTGCGGTTGTACAAGCCTCTGAGAAGCACCCATGCTGCTATCTTCCCTCCATTTCTTATCAGCGGTAGCTCTCCGCCTGCCCCCAACACCGTGTGGCTCCGCGGCTGATGCCACTCCATCGTCGGCGCGCAATCGCAAATCACTGCTTTTCTGGGGCGTGGCTCGCACAAGCAAGGCACATGCTGAGCGCTGATGCATATTACACGCCACACCCGTCTGCATGTATTGTGGTTATGCTCGTGGGCACGCCGCGTGGAGCGCCCCGTCTCACGCCGTGCAGCACCGTAGTGAGGGTTTAGTGGCCAGGCAGCACTGCTCAGCCACTGCGGCACCACTTTGCCGCGCCGCGTGTCACGACAGCTCGTGCAACTTCAACACGTGGCATCCAACGCAGAGCGCTGCACCCAGCGGCTCGTTGTCGCGTGCGCTGCAACCTCCATAGAGCCTTGTCACCGCAGCTGAATCATTTCTCATCACACCACACCACACCACCGCTTGTGTGTGCAGCTTGTCCAACTTCAACACTGGGCACGTCACATGGAGCACCGCATCCAGGAGCTCGACGCACAGAACCGCCACCTCACGAGCGCCAACGACACGCTGTGGAAGTCGCTGCAGCGGCACAGCGCAAGCCAGCTGCAGATGCAGACCAAGATGCAGAAGATCATCTACTTCCTGTACCACGCCGTGCTCACGCCGGAGGCCAAGTCGCAGCTCTCGCAGCTTGAAGAGAACAGGTCAGGAGCGCTGATGTTAGGTAGGTATGCTATGGTTACATACCCCTCTTATAACTTATTTGACCAGTCAACAGCATGCTCACGCCGGAGGCCAAGTCGCAGCTCGAGGAGAGCAGGTGAGGAGCGCTGATGCAAGCAAGGTGGTGGTAGGTAGGTTGGCGTGCCATGGTTACATACCCCTCGCATAACTTCTTGCATTTAACCAATCAACAGCATGCTCACGCTAGGAGCCATGCCCCACCGCTTGCAGCTGGAGGAGAACAGGTAAGGAGCGCCGATGCAAGTAAGGTGGGAGTGAGTAGGTATGCCTTGGCTGCATGACCGCTGCAGTCCTCTTACAAATGAAGTATGCGGCAGCAGGCTCATGAATCATGTGGCTCAAGGAGAGGACAAGCGACAGCGCTGCAGAGCACTGGAGGTGGGCATGTATGCTATGGTTGCATGCATACCCACTGCATACCTCATTTTGAGGCTGCAGGCGCAAGTACTTTGTGCTAGCGGCTGAGTGCAACGCAGACACAAAGTGCCCTCCTCACACTGCGTGCCTGCCCCCAGAACACAAAGTGCCCTCCTCACACTGCGTGCCTGCCCCCAGAACTCAGCTCTCTGTCACTTTCGCGCTCATGCTTAGCAGCCTCTACGCCTACGCGCAGCATGCACAGCCCTGACATGCCGTACCCGCTGCGGCAGCCAAGCAACGAGCGCTAGAAGTCACACCGCTCAACGCGCTGTGCAACCTCAACCCTCATCTTCAACTGCGCTGTACCCACCACCACTTCTCTGCGTTGCCCGCGCGCCGTGCCGTCAGGTGGTCGCCCGACGCGCTGATCAATGACGCCAAGGCTGTCGCCGCGCAGAGCGCGCAGCTGGCGCTCCAGCAGCTGCAGCAGCAGCACCAGTCAGCGCCGCCGCCGCAGCAGCAGCACATGCCCGCGCAGCAGCAGCTGCAACCCGCGCAGCTGGCGCCGCCGGCGCAGCAGCAGCAGCAGCAGCACCTGCCGTTCATGGACGCGTCGCAGAGCAACACGCTCTTCGCCGAGTCCCTCAAGTTCCTCAACATGGAGATGCCGGGGATACTGCCCATGGCGCTCAACAGCGGCATCCTGCCGTCGCCGTCGTCCGTCAACCTCACGGTGAGCGCTGCTGCTGCTGCTGCTGCTGCTGCTGGCGCAGTTCACGTAGTGGCAACTGGCTGCAAGCGGTGGGTTCTGCGCACTGCGCTGTGCACAAGCACGTGTCTATACCACACAAACTGCTTTGTCATCATGAGTTTTTCAAAAAAGTTTTTGGCGGTCCATCTCACATGCGTGCTAAATGAGCATCACCCTCACCCGCCACCCCCCCTCCCACCCTGCACCCCACCCCCCCGAATGCATACATGAGCAACAGCCCCGCCCTCCCCTCCTGGTCACCTCCGCTCCCACTGCACGTCATTCCGCCGCACTGTCCCAGTACATGATCCTCCTATGCGTTCAGCATACTCGAGCATCATTGACCCCCCACCCCCCACCCCCCCACTGCGGCAGGACGTCCTCAGCGGCGGCGGCGGCATGGGCGCCATGGCCGGCGGCGGCGGCGGCGGCGCCACCATGCAGCAGCTCATGCAGCAGCTCGCGAGCGTCGGCAACAGTATGGGCGGCGCCAACGCAGCAGCGATGCTCGGCGCCACGGCAGCGCTCACCGGCTCCGGTCCCGGCTCGTCGGGCGGCGACAACGGCTTTGCCGGCCACGACATGCTCATGGCGTCGCTCGCCGCGGCGGTGGCCGGCGGCAGCATAGGCGGCGCTATGGGTGGAATGGGCGGCGGCGGCGGAATGGGGGGCGACGATGGCGGCGGCGGCAGGGATGCGCGGCACGGCGGCGGCGGTGGTGCGCCGATGCAGGTGGGTTGGGCGTGTGGCAGCGCGCCGCGGGCAGCGCCGGTCGACAGACAGCCGCAGTCGATTTTGCGCGGACCTGACATGTGTCATTGGTATAGTTTTGATGTGAGTAGCGCAGATCGCGTACTGGTGTACGTCTCAGGCTCACTCTGTCGTTGTGCCGCACAGTCAAGACAGCCGCTGCGAAGGTCACATCGCCCAATGCACAAGTGCATCAATGCTCCAACTCCAAAGCGCAGTTCAAGACAGAAGCGCAGTTCATCGCCACCACTCCCCTTCATCATGTACTCCATTCCTGCGGCCGCAAACGGCAACCTTCTTGCGGTCTTGATTGCTGGGCTGACCCGAAAAGTAACGTCTTCTTCCCGACGCGCCCTATTTGCTGGCTCTCCGCCACTGCGGCGTGCCTCACCGCCGTCACCCTGCAACGTGCACCCTGCCGTGCAGTCGAGACATCAGCAGCAGCACCACAACCACCAGCAACAGCAGCAGCAGCAGCAGATTGCGGCGGCGGCGTCGTCGACGCTGGCGCTCGGGCAGCATCCCGGCAAGCGCGCGCGCGTGGCCTCAAAGGGGGACAAGGGGGACAGGGGAGATGACTTCGACATGGTGAGTCAAGTCTAGTCTCATTAGATGTCACTGTTGCAGATGCACGTATAGCCGTTTTTCGGCGCGTTTATCTGGAGAGTGTCGCATTTCTCTGCTGCGCTGCGCACGCCGCGAGCTCAGGAGGCAGCCGTGGCGATGAGTTTCGCGTGGCTAGGATGATTGCTGAACGTCTACGGACCGGGACCGCCTTTGTTGAGCGTTGCACACCGCACGCCCATTTGCGCACCCTTCCAACTGTTTTGAGTTTGAGCGTGTGGGTGGGTATAGAGTGTGGCGATGCGCAGCGCACGTCAGCTGAGCGTTGTTGCCGCCAGCCAGTGCGGTGCAGGAAAGCGCACATGCGCATGTGACGCCTTGCGCGATGCTGCTTGTCTTGAAGCACACAATATTCAGTCTCTGCTGCTGCAATATTCAGTCTCTGCTGCCTGCCTCAACTATCAGTGGATGTTCCCACTCAAACGTCGGGGCTACTCCTGGGCCCTCTCTGGCTCCTGCAGGTGCAACGCTCACACACACTCATATCCTCTGCAGCTGTGCATTCATCTCTCTACCGCTGACTGATCTGCATGACCTTGGAGGCTGCATGTGATGTCGCAGATGCTCGCCCGTTTCGCTGACATGTAACCCGTTTCGCTGACATGTAACCGCCGCCGCCCCCTATCCCCCATTCCGCAACGTGTGACGCTCCGCAGGCAGCGCTCGTCTCGCGCGAGATGGAGAACCTCGGCGCGGCGGAGGCGGAGACGTTCTCCAAGCTCGGCTCGCTTGAGTCGCACCTGTCGTCGCTGTTTGACGGCGAGGACCTCAAGGCGATGCTCAGCGGCCCCATGTAGGCAGCAGCGCTCAGTTGTGATGTTTCCGGCTAGGTAATCTACCCCCCCACTGTTGTCACCCCCCGGCGGGGCACACGTACGCTCCAGTGCAGGGTTCGTAGTCGCAAGTCAGGGGGCGCAGTCGCCCCCCCCCCCCCCCCCCCTGCGCATCCAGCCCTCGAGGGGGAAGGGTCACCCCCCACACCTGCACCTGGGGAGGAGACTTTTCCCGCAAGCTCGCCCGGGGGTGTGGCAGCAAGCAAGGCAGCAAATTGAGCACTGACACTTGTATGTCGCCGCCTGCCCCTGCACTTGGGGGCAGTAACATGTAGGGCGGATACCAGGTACCAGGCGTGCTCAGTGTACATATACCCCCCCCCCCCCCCCCCCCTTGCGGGATGCGCGTGAGAGCACCCCCCCTTTGTCAACCCCCCTGGGGTAGTGCGGCAGAGGCCGTCTCTTACGTCCCCGCAGGCCTCGATAGACATTACAGGAGGCTGCCCAAGCGGCAGCTTGTGATACGTTCATTGGCAACTCTTGCTGGGGTTTTGGGGCCTGCGGCAGCAGCCAGGTGAAAGGCCTGAGCTTCGGTCAGCCGATATAGCCCCCCCCCCCCCCCCCCCCCCCCTCTGCAATCCCTGTCGACCAGTTGGCCCTGTTCATGCAAGAAGCTGCCTGCCTTGCGCAGACGGGCAGCCACCGTATGTCAAACGTTTTTTTCCTTCTCACGCTGGTTGATGTGAGTTTCACTTCAGGCCCGCCCAGGTGCAGCGCGGCTGTATGCTAGGCACAGGCAAGTGGCGCACCGCCACGATTACATGTTTCAGGAACTATGTGGCTGATGGTTGAGTGCATCTCCGTTGCACTTCTGGCTTGCTGTGCAGCTTCATGATGCTCTGACATCCCCCGCTGCGTGATCATCTGTCGACATGGTGTCACTCAGCCATATGGGATGTTGACCTGTCACTTTGTGATCGCTCTGCTGTACTTCCAATGTGCGTGAGGTTTGTTGAGGTGCTCCTCCACTTCGGAAGTTTCACTTGCGTTGTGCACATGGTACGCACTCACTGCCTTGCAAACTGTGCACAAATAACTCTAATCATGTTGCAATGCGCTTCACAGATGAGTCTGTCGCTGGATGCTGCCAACTTGTACAGCGCAGCTCAGCCCAGCAACAATTGGTCCAGTTTCTCAAGTGTGGTCGACTTGCATCCTATGAGCATCTGAAAGTGCACATTCATGGTGCACATGTCATGTGTGTGTGTGTGTGTGTGCATTTGAAAGCTGGCATGGTTTGGTTGACCTCGACACAGGTAGTAGTTGGATATGTGCATCTGCATGTGTATAGGCTGTTTTGAAATGTTAGGGAAAAAGTGGCGAGTCCATAAACTTCAACAGCCAACTTCCGTGGTGCACTTCCGTGGCAGCAGCAGGCAGTGTGTGCACTTGTTACACCTAGACAAGTGCACTTCGCATCAGGGCAGCGTCGCACCATGACCGTTGCTGCAGACCTTTTTGGCGGAGAGGATGCTGCCTTGGGCATGACTCATCCGCTGGATGCCCTAGATCGCGAGGCCTGTCGCAGATACAGAGAGTTGTTTGCAGCCAGCGATGTGAGCTATAAGGATGTGCAGGACATGCTGCAACCAGCAGACAGGCATGGCTTCTCTGGTGAGCTAAGGTTGTCATCTGAGGCATCCTGACACGGCAACGCTGTTGATGTCCACTCCCGCGTGGCGTTCATCGCAAACATCACACTATCCTTGGTCGGCAAGAGGCGCTATTCCTAAGCTACAAGGCTGCTTCACAAAAAGTATCATGTGCCTTCTGCAGTGAGCTCCACAATTGTTAGGGGACATAGGCCGTTTAAGACTCATGTTGTGCATGGACCATGCAGCATGTGATCGCCACCAACCTGTGTGTCACTACTCATGTAGAGAGGTTTGTCATCCCTGGCAGCGCTTTCAACACAGCGAAGAGCGTATCTCGCCGTGCGAACGCCAGCATACGCGAGCGTCGGCACCCATCACGACGTGGAGGCCTTACATCACCGTAATGCACGGCGTAGATGTGCTGCACAACCCCACACACATCGAGCAGGGGCTTGTGACTGAAACTGCTGCTGCCGATGACACACCGTGCAATGCTTCATACATGATAACGCTACAGTTAGAAACATGGCGCCACACGCGCTGCTGGACTGCAGCTGCACCGCTGCAGTTCACGACCGGACACCACTGTACAGTACATCGGCGCGGTCGCCTCGCCTTCATGAGCTCCTGCGCTCACACGCAGGCCACGACAAACTGGCGTGGATGGGCGTGTCGAACGGCGACCACAGGGCGGCGATACTGCTGCGCATGGCGGCCCTCGCGCAATGGCGGGCGGCACACGGCGATGCGGAGCGCTGCCCTGCTGCGCAGCCGCTGCGAGACGGCGCAGCAACCCCCGCTGCCTCTCACGCTGAGGCGGCAGACGCCGCGAGCGGCGGCGCAGTGCTCAGCAGCAGCGCCGACGCTGCAGGGGGGGGTGACTTGGCAATTGGCGGACAGCACCTGGGACACGCTGCTGCGGACTGGTCTGTTGATGACGTGGTTGCGTGGCTGCATCAGCATGGCCTCAGTGCTCAGGAGGAGCTGTTTCGGCAAAAGGGTGTGACGGGCGCGCAGCTGGCGGATCTGGCGACGGCTGACTTGAAGTATGGCTTTGGGGTCGTGGACAAGCTGCACTGGCTCGGAGTCAGAGATGACCTGGAGCCGCTGGTCGCAGCTCTTCAAGAAGAGTTCAATGATAGATAGTGTCCATGTGCTGGTCAGTTTATCGTGTGCGTGTTGTCCTGTTCAATTGCAAAGAGGCGGGCTAATGGTGGTATTTACATGTAAAAATACAACTATTTTGAAAAGTATGTCCGTGGCACTGCTGTGTTGGGGCCTTGCCAAGTCTGCCATCCTGAATGGCGGCACATAGCCCATGGATCTGCTGCCTAAACAACGTCTCTCGCTGGCTTTCGAGCTTCAATCTACTGCAGCTAATGCCGCGTCCTTCAACTTCACAACAACCTGTGCAAACCAGCCTCAGCATACATGTACACTCATCCTGTGAACCCCCAATGCTTCGGTTGGAGCAGCACTCACTCTGTTACATGGATCTTGATGCAGATGCTGAAGTCTGCTAATATGCGCAGACGCGCACGCCAATATGTTTCGTTGCGTACAAACGCTGATACATATGGGCTGCACTCACTCCCCCTCTTATTCATGAAAACTCACCTATGAGCATACTACGGTATCACAATAGAAATGTGGTACCAACAGCGTGCCATTCAGATGTGATGCGTATTTACCGCCCTCCCACCTGCTGCCAGTGCGGGCCACATCCTTATTTGAGATGCACACTCGAGCCCTCTTTCAGCGCAGCAGGCTACCACATGTACACGATGGAAGTCCGTGTATGACTCCAGCGCAACGGCTGAGCGATGAGCACCAGCTCTGCTGCTGCCTGCATGGCGTGTGCTCTGCCAATAAGCACGCGTCAGCACACCCAAGACCCACGCATTGCTTATGTACTGTTTGCCTGCTGCTTGGTCATGACATTCTGCTGCGAGAAAGTACGTGGCTGTGTACAATGAGTCGCTTCTTGCGCCAGCGTCCACGCCAGTCCTGCACGCATGCGATGAACATAAATCACACCGTCCGCGGTGGCGAACGCAGGCCCATATCAGCCTGTGTCACTCCAGGTATCCATCCCTTTTAGACGGCTCTGTCCATTTCGGCCACCTCTGCTCCCCTGCTCACATGCTTTATTCGTTTTCCGCCAGCCGCAGATCCGCTGCCCTCCGAGCTCGTCCATCTGTGACGTGCGAGGAAGAGCATGCATACTCAGCAGCTGAGACACTGACTGCCATTTGGTGCCACATGGCTGTTGATGTCGAATGACGAACCATGTAAGCGATTGCATGGCAACAACGCCGCACGACATACCAAGTTCGGCAACAATTGCATTGGCAACAGGGCCACGCGACAGGCAACATAAGCGCGAATGTATCAACATGCTGCTCGACCACAGCATCCTGTGACTCACACCATACACAACGGGGTTCGTTCGCGATTCGATATTGAACGCCTCCCGGCACGAGAGCTACCACTTGGCATTCACTGCAGGGTCTCGCAAGTGCTTCTACACACCTGCCCACACTATCATGGCCACATCATAGAATGTCGCACGACATAACACTATTTGGGCTGCTGTTGTAGCTTTGGCCTTACCTAGGCTCCTATTGCATCGCACTTGAAGAAAGGGATGCGCGGCAGGGCCGCAACGGAGCCAAGCCACATGTTGATGAGAGCTGACTTGACAAACTTGAACTCGTCCTTCGTGTGGTCCGGTCCGCAGGGGCCCAGCATCATGCCTATGACACAGCCGTCCCGTTTGAAGAGGGGGGCTCCGATGTAGCACCCCTCAGGCGCCTTGATGGAGACGGTGCCAAAGAAAAACTCGAGGGGGCTGATCTTTACGCATGCCATCACGGCAGTGGCACTGGCGGGGTATGCGACGACAAAGGCTTCGGACACGTGCTCGCATCCGCCAAACGGCGTTGGCGCCGGCGGCACATCGTGTGGATCCTCCATGGACCGGAACGCGGCGATGTCATCGTCGGAGCTGCTTTTCAACACCTCAAGGTTGATGACTTGGCCCCTGTTACACCACGGCATGCGGTATCTGGGTGCTGAAGAAGGACGTGGGCGACCGACAGCAAGTAGTTCTTGCCCTGCTGTTGCCCTCCCCCCAGATGAAACCACCCGTTTGTTGAGGCGCAGACCTCCCCTGCAGCGTCAGTGTACTCTATGACAGCCACTAAGCCCTCGCCGCGCTCACGCAGCCGCCGTCTGAGAGCAGCCTCGGGGTCGAGCTCGAAGTCAGGAGCGCGATTGTACCATGGGGTGAACACCATGATGGGCTCCATATTGTATCGCGGCTAAAAGCCAGCGCTGAATGTTTTGTGTGTGTGTGCGTGCCGCGTCAGTCTCTCTATCCAAGTCGGCGTGCTAGTCAGCGATTTTGAAAGAAAATTGTGAGTACCTTCATCCTGGCCTCCGTTTATTCTGACTTGGCGCGAAAAACGTTTTATTTGAAAAGACGGATCAAAGTTTAGCGTGCCTTCAGAGAGACAGACGACAATACCAGACAGACACAGGCTGAGTGGCACGGTGAGTGCTCTTGCGGCGTGCCAAGTTCTGCACGAATAGAGAGCTTCGGAAAAGGGTTTCAGACTTGAACTTTAGGACTTGAACTTCGGCAGCAGAAGTTTTTGCGCGTTAACTACGGAACGCACACATTTCCGAGGCAGGTGAGGCGGTTTGCTGTTGCCGTAGGTCGTATTGCTTCCCAGACGCGTTTGCCACGATGGCATGGGCGCATCGAGTTACGGCGTTTTCTGTCGATCGACAATTTGCATGCCTTTGCCGGCAAGATGCATCAAACGATGTCTCAGGAGTTTCGGTGTATGTCTTCGCATCGGGCTTCCTGCACGGCGCCACTCCTCGGGTGGTCAGCTCACCTGCTGGGGATGGAAGGCGCGCGCTTCTATCGGGCTGTGCTTCCAGCGGGCACCGATGTCGAAGTCATCCCCGTATTCTCATGGACTGCACCCAAGCCGGCCGAAATGACGACTGCAGCTTGCGAGCCGCCCACACTACTGCAGGATGTGATTGTGCGTGCAATGATTGGAATTGAACCAAAGCTAGTATGCGGGAAAGGCTGCATCACAGAGGTGGAGGAGGACATGTCAGACTTCTACACAGATGCGTATGCGCGAAAAGGGTTCTCTGGGGCACCAGTCCTGTGCGCCGACGGCAGCATCGTAGGCATGTTGCTAGGGTGCACGGCCACGTCGGAAATCGACCGTATACCGAGGGTACGGGTGATGCACGCCCACTTTTTGAGCTGGAATCTGACTCAGCAGGGCTACCCGCCGTCGTTGGAGCAGCCCCAGGTTTATCAGCCCTGATCTGGCAGCTCCCGGCCGGCGTTGCATGCAGATGCCCTCGATTGCTCTCCTAGTGTTGCTGCCACCGTGTGACACTGCTTAGCGTTCTCGATAGTTTGTAGAGGATAGCACTTGTGGTGCCCTACCATGTTCATGTGATTCTCTGACTGAGTCGCTACCCACATGGCACACAAACAGCATGCGCTGCGCAAGTGCGTGCTGAACCCTGCATGTCGTCAGTGTCTGCCTTCATGAAAAAGCTGTCAAGGCCAAGATCTGTTCTCTGTTTGTCTGCTGCCGCTTTACCCCGTGTTTTTGTTTGTCTGCTGCTGCTTTACCCCGTGAGAACAGACACCGTTACGTCAAACCCACCATAGGCCTCTTCACTGAGGCATGCACCCCAGCTGCGTCTCCTCGTCCGCGGCGGCAACTTGAACGCTGCTGACCGCACCAGTCATCCATCATATGACGCATTGCCGCTGCGACCAGTAACTGCTGCACCGCTGTTGCGACCAACACCAACACCGTTACATCAGCTGTGCCCTATGCCCCACTGTACATTGCACCTGTGGCATCCGCCTCCTTCTCCGCTGCAGCGGCATTGTTGCGCAGGGACAGGCCGTGCAGCGCTGCAGCGGCGCGCATGATGGGAGCACCCTATCTTGCAGCGACCATCCCAGATCGCGAGGCTGCTCGTCGCCCGCGTACGCCGTGGGAAGCCGCTTGCTCCAGGGCGAAAGCATGCTGTTAGGACACGGCGCGCAAGAGAAGGCTCACGCCCAGGTGCCGGTGAGCGAGGGTGCCAAGGAACAGGGCGTCCGCTGCATCTAGTCACAATGTTGCCTGCCAGAAGGGGGGGGGGGGCACGGCGGCGGGGGAGGGGCACTATGGCATGTGGTAGGGTAAGTGGGGGAGAGGGACGGAAGCATCACGGCATGTAGCAGCGGGCCGGCGGTATCGGTAGCGGGCGGTTTTGTAGCATACATGACAAATGTGAAAGCACCACAAACACGCCACTGTGAAGCAGTGGCATGGGAATGTCAAACCATGTACCGAACAACAAAGCCTTTGCCCCAGAGTAATTCTTGCCCGACGCTAAGCCTACTTTTAAGGGTGACTGTGTAGCCTCACCATGGCCAGCGTTGCAAAGACGCCAACAGCGCAAAGTACAACAGCGAGAATTAATAAAAAGTACAACAGGCAAGCAGGAACGGGAAGGAGCCGGGCGGCTTACCCGCTGGCGAGCGCTCATGCATTGCCTACGCCATGGCTCCACAGCAAACAACAATAGGGTAGGCCTGTGCGCGCAGCACAGCTTAGCACAGCAGAGCACAGAAAGGGGCCGGCATGCGCAACAGCAGTCAGTACCTGACAATGGCGCGAGAGCCTCTTTGTGGTGTGGTGGAGAGAAAGGCATGCAGAGAGGGTGCGAAGAGGGTGACACCACGGATGAATCGGCACCTCAGTGTGTGCATTGTGAGAGTGAAGTGCCCATGAAGGCTACGATATGTGTAACATGATACAACACGTTGAAAAAAACTGAACATGATGCTGAACAACACCCATCAACCCTAAACCTTAACTGAGCCGATGATGCATGCGGTATGTATGTGCACTCCTACTGCAACTGGCAAATTTCGGGAGCTAGACAGCGTCACACCAGGGTGTGCAGCGTGTCTTCCAGTGCTGCATTAAAGTGGCCTTAGGCTAGCCTAGATCCACGTAATCGTGCTGCGAGCGCCGGACACTCAGGAGCTGACAAAAAGCAGCCTGAAAGCTTTTACTTTTGTTGTGACTTGGCTGCTCCCTGCAACGTAACCTCCAGGCGCCATGTCTATAAAGCTGAAGGAGCTGATCAGGGCCGTCAGAGCCTGTAAAACTGCTGCGGCGGAGCGCAGCGTGGTGAGCCAGGAGCTGGCCCTCATCAGGACCGCTTTCAAGGAGGAGCAGCTGGAATATCGCAACAGGAATGTTGCCAAGCTGCTCTTCATGCACATGCTGGGCTACCCCAGCCACTTTGGGCAGATGGAGTGCATCAAGCTCATCACCTCGCCGGAGTTCACGGACAAGAGGATCGGCTACCTGGGCCTGATGCTGCTGCTGACGGAGAAGGAGGAGGTGCTGATGCTGGTCACCAACTCCCTCAAAGTGGACCTCAACTCTCAGGTACCTACATTGCGGCACACACTGCATGTAATCCTGTGCGCGTTGGTGATGAGCCTTTGCAGATGACACATCACAGAGCTCTTTGCGCAGTCACAGAACAGCAGGCAGCAGAAATTGAGCGATCAGGGTGAGGGTGAGTGTACCAGGCCTACACATCGCACCAGTTTTTGATGCCAACAACATGCCTGACCATCATGTACCATTACTCATGAGAACTACAGGCAGCTTGGTCCCCCGTCGCGATTGACACAGAGCTTCACGTTTGCAACACGACCCAGCAATCATGTACGTGGCAGTCACTGACATCTTGGGCTCCCGTTGTGACTGGCACAGAGCTTCCATCTGCAACACGACCCAGCACTCTTGCACGTGGCAGTCACTGCGTCCGGTCTGGCGAGCCGCCCGCGCGTATTGCTGCCTTCGCGCACAACTGTTGTCACATGATACAGCGCACAGCTCCCGTCACCGACTCAGAGCAAACCTGCGCTGCATACTTTCAACACACACGTCGACACATACCACTGCCAGCACAGGCGGCGGCCGCACTGTGAAGGAGAGTCACATCCTGTACTCTACTGCGCACACATCACCCCCGCTGTTGTTGCGGTTTTGCCAAGAAGGAGAGTCACCATTTGCGCAATGCCCTCGCTTGCAGAACCCATTTGTGGTGGGGCTGGCGCTGACGACGGTGGGCAACCTCGCCACGCCGGACATCGCGCGCGATCTCATGATGGACGTCGACCGGTACCTGCAGTCCAACAACCCGTACCTCAGGAAAAAGGCGGCGCTGTGCACGATCCGCATCCTGCAGAAGGTCAGGCGCTACATACAGCATGGACTGTGTGTGCTGTTGCGTAGGGTTGGGATTAGGGTTGAAGTTGAAGTTAGGAGGGTCGAGCGCTGTGCACGAATCCATGTGTTGCAGAAGGTCACAGAAGCTGCATGGAGTACGTACGTACGTGTGGCGTTTCGCATCTGCCATACGCCATTCTCAAATGTGAGGCTGGGGGCGGTGTGTGCGCATCAGTGCACTGCTGCTTGTGCCGACGTGAGCTGTAAATGCCTGTCCCCCATCGGAGATGTCGGTTGGTAGTGCAGCATGCCGCTGGTTCTGAGTCCAGTAATTACACTTCATGTGCAACATGCCATTGGTGCTTGATCTGGCAAGCGAATCAGGAATCTCGCAGCGCGCAGGACGTGCATTTGCAGAAAGTGCAGGTGTGCTGCAGCCCGCTCTCACTGTTTCAGTGGGGGGTTTGTGAACTTCAACTGACTTTGTGGCCCATGCATGAGCATGGGGTGCGCAGTAGCTGCTGAGCAGTGCTGCGCATTGAGTGGGGCATCCGCTGGCAATTGTGTCTTGCACATCCGTTGATACTGGGTATTGACTGCCAGGCAAGGGCACTGCACTGGTGCCTGATTACGCTTGAACTTCAAGATGCCACAAGTGCTCTGGCATCAAATCAGGATGTAGCAGCGCGCATGCGCCACGCCCCTGCACACTCTGTTGCGGTGGCCATACCTGTCTGATAACGCCAACTGCTGTAGTGGCACACAAGCATGGATTCATGGGGATCTGCCGAGCAGTGCTGCGCAGTGGAGGCGGTGTCGATCGTGTTGTGTGCATCCTGTGGCACTGGAGCCAAGAGAGGCAAGCAAGGGCACTGCACTGCATCCAAGCATACGCGCACGCCAACACAACACCGCTCTTGCTCCTTCACGGCGGCAGAATCCGGACCATGTCGAGGACTTTGCGGAGAGGATCGTGGGCGTGCTGAAGGACAGGTTAGCCATTTGCACAGCAAGCCAAATGACTGGTCAGCGATCACTGTTGTTGAAGTTGCCCTTGAAGTTTGTTTGATTTGGTCATGGGCGTGCTCAAGGACAGGTCAGCCATTCGCACAGCGTGGCGACAAGCCGTGGTTCTATATCCTGCGTCGCCAAAATTGTTTAATTTGTTTCTGAAGCTTTTCTTGAAGTTTGGCTGCTGAGAGGTGACACACCAGGTTGCTGCATGTGGGTCCTTCGACAGCATGTGGCCACCGGCACAGCAGGGCTGCAGAGCCAACTGGCGTGTATGGAAACTTAGCCTGGCTCTAGGCCTGTGCAGTGTGTACTTCACATGTGTGTAGACCAAGGCGTACAGCTGTCGCGTGCGCAGCTCATGACGAGCATTGTGACGCTGATCATTTGTTCATTCATTCATTCATTCATTCAATTCACCCATGTCCTCTCATCAGGCACCACGGGGTGGTGCTGGCAGCAGGCAGCTCATGACAATCATTGTGGCGCTGTTCATCCATCCATTCATTCAATCATCCAATTCATTCATTGTCTATCATTAGGCACCACGGCGCGCCGCTGGCGGGCGTGCAGCTCATGACGAGCGTTGTGGCGCTGTTCATCCATCCATTCATTCATTCATTCATCCATGAATGATCATCTTTTGTCAGGCACCACGGCGTGCTGCTGGCGGGCGTGCAGCTCATGACGAGCATCGTGGCACTGGACCCTAAGGCGTATGCGGGGCTATTCGCGCGCGTTGTGCCGAGCCTCGTGCGGCTGCTCAAGAACCTGGTCTCAACAGGGTACTCTCCGGACCACGACGTCGCTGGCGTGACGAACCCCTTTCTGCAGGCGAGTTTACCTACACCGTGTATGTGTGCGGGCTAGTGCGGATGCTGAGCGACATTGTTGGTAGGCATGCTAGGTGTACCTCCTGTGCCTACGGCGTCGCTGGCATGACGAACCCATTTCTGCAGGCAAGTTTACCTACACCGTGTATGTGTGCTGGCTAGTGCGGATGCTGAGCGACATTGTGGGTGGGCATGCTAGGTGTACCTCCTGTGCCTATGGCGTCGCTCGTGTGACATGCCCCTTTCTGCAAGCCAGTTCACACTGTCGTTGGTTGTATGCTGGCGTACATAGTTGGTGGGTACGCTAACTCAGCCTGTCGGCAGGACGCTAGATTTGGTGCATGAAGGTGGTCTGCTGTGCGGTCCGCGCAGAAGTATATACGTAAGGTAGGTAGGTGTGCTAGGTGTGAGTCTGGGTAGGTATGCCAAGTTGGACTGTAGGGCAGGTTTGCCAGGTTCATCTCTAGGTTGCCAGGTTCTACTGTAGGTAGGTATGGTAGATTGGACTGTAGGTAGGTTTGCTAGGTTGGACTGTGGGTAGGTTGGTATGCTTGGTGCACAAGCCGGACCACGATGTTACGCATCGTGCGAACCACTACCTGCAGGCAGGCGCTCGTGGCGCGCGGCGTACAAATAATTGTAGACTCAATGGCCGATATAGTGGCATGCGAGCAAGTGAAAGCGGCGCCGCATTGCACGGCTTGCACAGCGGCGCAGGCGATCGAGCGTGCCTTGCCGCGTGTCGTTGGGCAGACTGCACCGCGCCTGCGCGCAGCTGCAGACTCCATGGCCGATGTAGTGGCATGCGAGCGTACTGTGCTCAAAAGGGCGGATTGTTACGCGGCATGCGCGGGCGACTGTAGGCTTTGGGGCCGGCGTAGCGATATGCGGGCGGAGTCAAAAGGGCGGCTCATGGCACGTCGAATGCGTGGCGCATCGCGTGCCTTTGTGCAGTGCGTACCGAGCCTAGTGGCCCAATACACTGTTCTGCACTGTAGTGGCAGGGCAGAGTCCTGTACTTGCAGTACACTGTACCTTATGTGCGGTACACGGCGTGCATTCTGTATCACACGCGCTGCCATATTTACTATTGAATGGACACTCATCAATGCCGTGGCGCCGTGGATGTCCTGCAACGTGCCTGCAGGTGAAGACGCTCAAGCTGCTGCGCGTATTGGGCGAGCATGGCGGCAGCGACGACGCAGCGGAGGCCATGAATGACATACTGGCACAGGTGACGCTCCTACCTCTATTATGCACTAAAACACCACTGATCAGAGTAGTGTCAGGCTGGCGCTCTTCACCTCTCAGGCCCACTGATAACCGCCGAAGAGTGTCGTGTTGGGCTGCATTGGCAGTTTGTGACAGCATGTCGTGTGTTGGTTGAGGGGTTGCTGTCATCAAAATGCTGGTGTATGCAAGGTCATAGAGTGTTCATCCAGCGCGCGTTTGCCGGTACGTCGTTGGTGCATGTGCCACCATCGAACGTGGTCAAACGCTTTCACCCCTGCAGCCTTCCAGCTGTATCTGAGTGGTCAAACACGTTTGAAAGATGTGCCTGGAGCCAGCACCGACGACAGATCAGACTCAACTAAGCTTTGTGCACATATTTTACTGATTGCTGAGCCGCCAATTTCAAGCACATCACAGTACCCACCATCGTTGCTTGCCATGATTCCATTGAGCGTGCTCGGACAGGCGCATATATCTGCAGCCGTGCTGACGTGTCTGAGTGGTCGAACACGCAAAATCGTGGCAGCGTTGCTCAACAGCTGCTCGCTGCTGCGCCGCTGCAGGTGGCGAGCACCACGGAAACGGCCAAGAACGCGGGCAACGCCATCCTGTACGAGTGCGTCAACACCATCATCGGCGTGCAGTCCGAGCAGGGGCTGCAGGTGCTGGCCATCAACATACTGGGCAGGTATGTATGAGATTGTCTCCTGTAGTAGAGTCAGAGTCAGAGTCAGGGCAGCAGTCCGAAGCAGGGGGGCTGCAGGTGCTGAACAGCGCGAACCGGGGAGGTCAGCATGGGCTGGCCTGCGTGAAAGAGTCAGAGACATATGCATCATAGCAGTTGGAGCGGAGGCTGGCCGTTGATGGTTGTACGAAATCGCATCTTTAAGTCAGAGTCAATGTCAAGGTAGCAGCTGAGCAGGAAGGGCGCAGGGGCTGGCGCTCAACATACTGGGCAGGTATATGAGATACCGCCCTTTAGAGTCAGAGTCGGAGTCAGGGTGTGTAAGGTGCGGTACCTTATGTCAGCAGGCCTAATAGCACAACGCGGCTGTCGTGCATTTCATTTCTGTTCCGTGCATGTATAGGCAAGTGGATACCGTGCGTCATGGTTATCGGTGTGCATGTGTTGCATAATGCGTTACGCCAGTCGTTGCCGCCGAGCTTTGGGCAGCGGCGCTTGCTGTGCCGCTGCTAGCCAGGGGACGATGCGCAGCCGCAGGCATTGAGGAATGTCCTTCATACAACTTCAAAGTTGAATTTGAGTGTCATAAGCTAGACCTGGCAGTTCGACACGGTGGTTGCCGTAGACCTCTGACAATACTGCAAGGTATAGATGCCATTGCTGATGGCTTCATCGCTCAAAGGGCAACCGATGTGTGGCCACCTGTTTTGATGCCACTCCTGCACAATCTTCTAATGCAACTTCGCCATGGAAACGAATCAGAAGATTGTAGAGCCCTAGGTGACAAGGTGTGGTCAGCCGTCAAAATGCATGCCTTCCACCAATAATTGTATCGGTTTTAACCAAAGAGCGCCGGCGCGCCCGCCCCCCGCAGGTTCCTGCTGAACCGCGACAACAACATACGCTACGTCGCGCTCAACACGCTGGGCAGGGTTGTGGAGCGCGACATGGCCGCAGTGCAGCGCCACCGCACCACGGTCAGTGCTCAGCACTCTACCTTTGTAGCGCAGCACGTTCAAATGCTCACAACTCGGCCATCACAGAGCGTGACATGGCCGCAGTGCAGCGCCACCGCACCACAGTCAGTTCTGCCTCAGCGCTCACCCTTCTTGACTCACCCTTTGACAGTGCTCAGCCACGGCAGCTTGCTCAGCGCCCTCTGCCTTTGTAGTGTAGCACGCATAAATGCAGAACTCGGCCTTCACGAACGTGCTCAGCACTCTGCCAATCTCAGCAGTGTATCGCATTTCACGACATGGCCGCAGTGCAGCGCCACCACACCACGGTCAGTGCGCAGCGCTCTACCTTTGTAGTCTGGCGTAGCACGTTTGAATGCTCACAACTCGGCCTTCACAGAGCGCGACATGGCCGCCGTGCAGCGCCACCGCACCACGGTCAGTGCATCAGCGCTCAGCCTTTGTGGCACGTTCAAAATGCTCACTGCTTGCTAGACGCTCTCGGCCTGTGTAGCACGTTCAACTGCTCTGCAACTCTGGTCTGCACACACTTGCTCAGCACTGAGTGGTCGACCCTCGCAACGGTGTGCTCACATTCACGATATGGCCGCGCGGTGCACCGCCACCGCACCACGGTCAGTGCTGCTTTAGCGCCCTGCTCACAACTCAGGGGCTTCACCAACTTGCTTAGTGCTGAGTGTTTGGCCCACTCAGCAGTGTGTTCGAGATTTCACGACATGCGCGCAGCAGTGTCTGGTGGTCAGTGCTCACCTTTCATCACGGCGTGCGCAGTGTCTCAGCACCACCGCACCACGGTCAGCGCTATCTCAGCGCGCTCGGCCCTCGCAGCACTTGACATGCTCAGTGCTCAGTGCTCAGCCGTTGCAACAGCGCTCAGGGCTCGTAGCATGGTCAGCGCTCGGCGATGCTGCCTTCGCGCGGCAGTGCGCAGAGCGCAGTGCGCGGCCCTTTCCGCAGCACGCGCCGCGCCGTGCTTCTAAACCTTCCGTGGCGCCACTGCGGACGGTGGTTGGTGCTCACAGTGTGCAGGGGGTGATCAGCAGTGCTCTGTACCCTTCGTGGCGCGCATTGCACTTGCTGGCTGCCCAGAGCCTTCACGACATGCCCAGTGCTCAGCTTTCACACCAGGCTCAGTGCGCTTGGTGATCAGTGCCCAGCGCCCTCACGTCACACTCGGCATGTATTACCATAATGCTGTACCGCACACGTGGCAGCCTTGAAGTTGTGACATAGTTCATGCAGTTTCCATGCTGACCCCTTGAAGTTATGCACTCCTCTTACTGTGCAGATCGTGGACTGCCTGAAGGACCCAGACGTCAGCATACGCCAGCGCGCGCTGGAGCTGATATACCAGGCACGTCAACTTGAACTGAGGCATGTGTAATCGAAAAATGTGTGGTCGGGAAGTACTTGACTTCAAGTGTGTACTTCAAGGTTGACTGGCAGCGCGAGTAGGCAAACGTTGGAGATCACATATGAAGCACAAATATGGACAGGCATATGCATGGTGTATGGCAAGCGTGTCATCTCTGCTGGCACTCGCGGATCTCAGGTTGTCACCGCCGCTGGCAGCACGAGCTGCAGCTTCGCGTGTCATCAACACTGGCAGACAACACGCCGACTGATGTCGTTTCGCCCGGCGACGGCGGTCATTTGCGCCGCCCGTGCCCCTCTCACCAGATTGTTGTTGTTCTGCATCTCTGCAGCTGGTGAATGAGGGCAATGTGGCAGCGCTCACCAGCGAGCTGCTCAACTACCTGGTGGTGGCGCTGCCGGAGCACAAGGCGGGCCTTTGCGACAAGGTATGTATGTAAACGAATCAAACGATCGTAGAGCTCTAGGTGATCAGGGATGCTTAGCCGCAAGTGTCTTCCACCAATAACCGTGGTCGCCGCTGCTGCAGCATTTGGCCACGAGTCAAATGTATGTATGCCAGTGCTTCTTTGTTGTTGCTGCCCACACTACTGCAGTCTCGGTGACCAATTCCCACGCGAAGGCAAGTCAAACTGGAATGCGGACAGGACCAGCTAGCATCGTATGCATGTAGGCTAGTGCCTCTCAAGTCAATTACCCACACCATGTGAAAACGGCTCGGCCACCTTTTGGCTATGACTGTTTTAAACTGTGCAGTGTGCGCGTACGCAAGCACATGAAGCGCCGCATCCCATCGGATCAGACACCACGACGCTGCAACATGTATTTGCGGCCGCCTCCCCCCCGCACCCCCCCCCTCCCCCCTGTTTGTACGTTTCACGGACGCTTTGCAGCAGTTTGCAACAACATGAGCGCGAGCACCTGTACTGTAACCTTTGCATGGCGCGGGACTGAACACTATGTTACGATTCTTCAACATGTGTTCACTGCCGCCGTCCCTTATCCACCCCTGCTCCTGTTCAACACAGATCATGGATGCCGTGCAGCAGTTTGCCGCAACGTGAGCGCATGTAACCGCCCCACAGTGTGGCACTGAACATTGAGTTAGTTTGAAGTATGATTCTGTGAAATGCGTTAAGCCCCCCCCCCCCCCCCCCCGGCGCGTGACGCTCCCGTTCCACACAGATCATGGATGCCGCGCAGCAGTTTTCCACAGCATGAAAGCGTGTAACTGTATGTAACCTTCGCATGACCGCTGGACCATACACCAAGTTAGGATTCTGCTGTATTCACAGCCGCCGTCCCTAATCGCCCCCCATGCCTCCCCCCTCGCCCCCACCCGCCCCCCCGTCCCCGCGCTCCCGTTTCGCACAGATCATGGATGCCGTGCAGCAGTTTGCCACGGACCGGCGCTGGCGCATTGACACGCTCATATCCATGCTGGGCATTGCGGGCGACAGCGCATCCGACGCCATCGCGTGCAACACCATCATCTACATCGGCCAGTGCCCCGAGTACCAGGTGAGTGAATGGGGGGGGGGGGGGGGGGGGGGGGGGGGGCTGGCAACATTCCTTTAGACGAAGCTGACTTTGTAACCTTGACCGTCGCCCTTTCTGGTTTGCATCGCACAGCGTAAGCGAGTACCGGGCGACCGCCAGTGTGTGTGGGGGGGGGGCAAGTGCAAGTGGAAGTCTCGCGCCACTCCATACACACATTGGCAAGCAGGTGCCCACGACGCTGGCACAGGCAGCCACACCGAGGCATGGCCCACTCGAGAACCTCCATCAGCGCTCGCACAGCATCGACCTCCCCCTCCCACCCCCACGAATCCCCTTTCAGGGGCACATCGCAGAGAGAACTTCATCAGCGCTCGCACAGCATCGACCTCACCCCCCCCCCCACCCCCCACCCCCCACCCCCCCCAAATCCCCCCTTCTCCACCAGGGGCACGTCGTCCACAAGCTCCACGCGGCGCTGGCGGCGGATCTGTCGACGCAGGCCAACGCGCAGCCCGCCCTCGCGCGCGTCGCCGTGTGGTGCATCGGCGAGTACGGCGAGCTGCTAGCGCGCGCGTGGCCCGCGCTAGACGTCGCCGCCGCCGCGTCCAACAACAGCATGGGCGTGTCGAGCGCGGCGCGCGCGGCCGTGCCGCTGAGCGCTGCTGTGGAGCTGCTGGCGGCGCTCATGACGCACCACAGCGCGACTGCGGGGCTGCGCAGGTGCGTCGTACTTGAAGTACTGAGTTGAAGATGGCAGTTGATCGTTGTGCCGCCGTGTCGCTGAGCGCTGCTGTGGAGCTGCTGGCGGCGCTCATGACGCACCACAGCGCGACTGCGGGGCTGCGCAGGTGCGTCGTACTTGAAGTACTGAGTTGAAGATGGCAGTTGATCGTTGTGCCGCCGTGCCGCTGAGCGCTGCTGTGGAGCTGCTGGCGGCGCTCATGACGCACCACAGCGCGATCGCGGGGCTGCGCAGGTGCGTCATACTTGAAGTACCAACTTCTTCAGGTGGGGAATTGAGCACTGCGCGGCGGTGCCGCTGAGCGCTGCTGTGGAGCTGCTGGCGGCGCTCGTGGCGCACCGCAGCTTGGCCGCAGGGCTGCGCAGATATGTATGTAGGCGCAGTGCACCATCTGTGATGTACTCCCGCATCGCGCCGCCGGTGCATCTAACGCCACATACATGCATATCCCCCCCCCCCTTCCTGTCGCGTGTTGACGCTCCGCAGCTGCTGTATAATCATCAAGACCCGCAACACCTTACGCCACATACAACCCCGCCCCTCCCCCCCCCCGGCGCGCTGTGACTCTCCGCAGCTACTGCATCACCGCGCTGGCGAAGCTGTCGGGGAGGGGGCTGCTGTCGCCGGAAGACGCTGCGCGCGCCGGCGTACTGGTCGGCTCCTACGGGTCGTCGCTTCAAGTGGACCTGCAGCAGCGCGCGTGCGAGTTCACGCAGCTGCTCGGAGGCGCCTGGTGCGTGTTTGCCATCACAGTTGCAGATGTTTGTATCGCTCGTGTCGCTGTTAACATCGCTCGCGACGCATCAAGTGGATCTGCAGCAGCGCGCGTGCGAGGTCATGCAGCTGCTCGGAGGCGTCTGGTGGGTGCTTGCAATGGCAACGCTCAGTCACATACGCGACGTTGCTTGCGGAAGTAAGCATGTGTTGGGTGGCGGCTGTGTCGTATCAGCTGACTGTGATCACGCAAGTCGATTAGCGGCGTTGCTTACGGAAGTACGCATGCATTGGCTGGCAGCTGTGTCGCAGTAGTTGAAGGCGATCACGCAGGCCCCAGGTGGTGCCCTGTGGGTTTTGCGATGGCGAGTGCTCGAATGAAGGCGCCGGCCTTTGTGCTGGCGGAAGTCGGCGTGCGTGGTGGCTGCCATGCGTCGGTGGACGATGCGCGAGCGCGCGCGTGTACCCCCTTGTTGCGGTGCAGACGCGTACATCAAGCGCATGCGCACAACGCACGCGCAGCGCGCGCCCTTGGCCTGCGTATGCGCTGTTGCACGGTGCGCACAGCATCTCGGGCCAGATCAGCACCGGCAACACAACGTGCGGCAGAACGCGCAGCGGCTTCCCATCAAATGTCTACACCATCTACCTCGCGCGCCTGTGCTGTCACGCGCCCACATGTGCATATCATGCTTTTTGGTGCATGAAGTTGCTGCTGGTTCGGTGGCCGGGCCATCGATGGCCCTTGTGTTGGCGTCAAGTCGGACGTCGAGTTGCCGCCAGTGTTGACACACAAGCCCGCATTGGCATCAAAGCGTTCTTGTGTGTTGTGTATATTGCCACACACCAGCCTCATCATCAGAGCAGGAGTGACCGGAGAGTATGGGCCTGCACTGAACACGTCAGCTGGCCCGCAGGTTTTGCCTACAAGCATCACGTTTAGTAGCTCTGGCAGACAAAGATGGGCGGAAGTGTATTCAATCTGACATGTTTTCGCTACGCAGGTCCAGCGTGCGCAGCTCTACGCTCAATCAGGTCCGTGCGAAAGACGAGGCAGCGCTCAGGGAGCGGCGTGCGCGCGAGCCATCATATGCGCTATGAGGTCCAGCGTGCGCGGCGCGGTGCGGCGCTCAACAGGGTCCCTGCAATAGACGAAGCAGCGCTCAAGTCATGTATAGTAGCTCTGGTAGACAAAACAACAGACGGAATCATATTCACTCCTACGTGTATTCGCTATGCAGGTCCAGCGTGCGCGGCGCCGCGCTGGATAAAGTTCCTGCGATAGACGAGGCAGCGCTCAGGGAGCGGCGCGCGCGCAAGCTGCTCGGCAGCGGCGCTGCGGCCGTGAACGATGCGGACCTGTTTGACGGGGGTGACGCGTCACCGGGGCCGCAGCAGCGCAGGGCCGCGAGGTAAGCACTGCTGCCGTCGTTTTCGATATGATGTAAATACTTCAAAGTATATGTTTTGCCTTCAGTTGCTTTGACGCGGACCTGTTTGACGGCGGCGATGCGTCACCGGGGCCGCAGCAGCGCAGCAGCGCAGGGCCGCGAGTTGAGCACTGCTGCCTCGAAGTTCGTCTTCAACGATGATGATTTACTGTTGAAGTTTCAGTTGGTTCATCACGTGCTTGCTAGGGCCGCGGCAGCGCAGCGCCGCAAGGTGAGCACTGCTGTCGTCGTTTTCAATGTCTTATACTTCAAGTACATATTTGTGATGCCTTCAGTTGTTTTATCACGTGTTTCGCCGTAAGTCGGTTCATCACGTGGTTGAAGTTTCAGACGAGTGATCATAACACAAAAAGGCTAAAAATCGTTGTGCTGTGAATGCTGGCGCTGCAAGCATTGTCAGTCTACCACTATGCCACTCGATGGCACTTCTAACATAGGCTTTGCAGTATGCATACAACATCGCATCTTGCCGTTGCCGCATGCCCCCCCCCCCCCCCCCCCCCCCTGCTGAAGTTGGTGGGGTACATGCGTGCATTACATGGGGTGTTGTTGCAGGCCGGCCGGTCGAGTAGTGCAACGCGAGTAAATCGTCAATTTTCACGATTTTCGCGATAGGGCTCAAGGCAGGGGGTGCGCAAGGCGACACACAGTGTGCCCCGCCCGCTGTGCGTTGCACGATGCGTTGCGTGGACGCTACACGCCGTGTACTAGACTTCAAAGTACTGCAAAGTAGTGTCTATCGCCAATGTACAGAGGACATAGCGCACCCAACCGACTGACCGCTCCACCTGTCGTATCCCCCGCCACACAGGCAGCAGACCGCCAGCCCCACCCCCGCCGCATCCCCCCCGCCCCCCACCAACCTCCTGGATTTGGACGACATATTCGGCGGAGGCAGCGCCACCGCAGTCGGCGCCTCCGCTCCTGGCGCCGCATTCGGCAGCAGCGGCGGCGGCAGCGTTGACTTGCTGGCGGACATATTCTCGTCGCTGCCGCCGCCGCAGCCGCACGCCGCGCAGCCCGCATTGCCGCCTGCAGACATGTTTGGAGGGGGCATGGGGGGGAGCACTGCTGCTGCGGCGCCGTTCGCTGCCGCGGCGCCGGCGGCGGCGCCGCCGTCGTTCGTGGCGTTCGAGAAGGGGTCGCTGAGGTGCGTGGGCTTGTGCATAGTTGTCTGTGACTGTCTGTGCATGAGGACTCCTGCAACCCTCAGATTGGTCAACAGCTCTAGGTGTACAACACTGCCGCAGATCAGAACTGAATCCGCCAGTTGAGAGCAACTGCGGCTCTGCATCGGAGAGGTTCGTCTGAAGTGGTAACGTATTGCCCATGTTACCATCCCTGCTTGCTGCGATGCATGCGTGGCAGCGTTGAGGCTTTGCCAGCTATTGCGCGCTGGGCGCCTGACTGCAATGATGGCCTGCAGTGCCTGCCAGATACTGCGGCAAAAGCAGCAGCGTCAACGATGCTCTTCTGTGCGCGATATCTTGCACGGGGTATGGCGGACTCTTGCGCGCGTCACCTGTTGAAGTTGGGAGCGACGGTCAATGTTCAACAATGCCGCCACGCTGCCGCACTGCTCAGTGACAGCAGGGCCAGCGCCGTTGAGACAGTACATACATACCAGCATGCCCCTGTGATGCATGCAGTGCAACTGATCGCTGCTTTGCGTCCGATGCAGGAGCCCGCAGCACGCCTCACATCTGGTCTTGCTGAACCGGCCAAAACCGCTCTTTGTCACTGCGCCTGCGCCTTCCTTATGCTGCCACAACAACTTACTAGACTATGCGACAAGTGCTTTGTGTCTGAAAAAAATAAGGATAAGCCAAACATACATTCACAACACCTTCGCAAATCAATGCGCTTTATCAGACAACCACTCTTCGTTTATCTCTTTACTACGATTTGGCCAAGCAGCAACGCTCAGCGCTCGCGCTCTCTGCCCGTCGACGCGCCCGCAGAGTCGTCTTCTGGCTGGCAGAACCGGACGCCGCTAACCCCTCCACGACGCAAATCACGGCGCGCTTTTCCAACGCCGCGGACAAATCTTTTCATAGGTTGCAGAAGCTAGGTGTTTTTGTTCTGTCCCCATCGTGCTCCCCGTAGGAGTTGAACTCGTGTTCACGGCCACACCAGCCCCACAAGTGATCAGCTTGATCCTCTCAGCTGTCAGACTTACCTCGCCTGCGTCGCGCCCGCAGAGTCGTCTTTGCGCTGGCAAAACCGGACGCGGCCAACCCCTCCACGACGCAGATCACGGCGCGCTTCTCCAACGCCGGCGGCTCGCCGCTCGAGGCGTTTGTGTTCCAGGCCGCGGTGCCCAAGTATCTGACCATGAGGTGAGCGCTGCCACGCTGAATGCCACGCTTGTTGTGTGAGCGCTGCCATTGCCGTTTGAGCACTGCCACATGTGACCTCGGCGCGCTTCTCCAACGCCGACGCGTAGGCGTCTGTGTTCCAGGCGGAAGTGCCCAAGTATCTGACCATGAGGTGAGCGCTGCCGCTTTTTTCTCCAAAGTATACGTGTCAAGAATGGCTACATGCAGACAAAGCACGCAGAACTTTCATCACAGACCTTATAAATTATCATCGGATTTCAACATATTTACAAACATGCTGAGCGCTGACACGCGTGTCCGTGAGCACTGTCATCTCCGTTTGAGCACTGGCATATTTGCCTTGGCGCTGCCGTGTTCGTTACTGCCTACGGCTGACTGTCTGCGGCGCTGCCATCTCAGTTTGCTCGCACCTGTCTTGCACATCGTCTGCTCATGTATCAGGCCTTTATTGAATTTGCTTTAGACATTCTCATCTCTCACCGCCCTTGTCGACATCGCACTTCGCTGACAGTCTTTCTCGCGACACATGAACAAATCTCACGCCTCCTTGCGCAAGGCGCGTGGGCTCATTTTTGGTCGCGACTGCGCCTGCCGCCGCCGCCGCTGCTGCTGCGCTCTCTCAGGCGCAGGGTCACGCTGCCGCAGCGCACAGCTACTGCAGCGCTATGCGCATGAAACAATGTCGGATCGCAGCTGCCGCTGCCGCTGCTGCTGCTGCTGCGCTCTCTGAGGCGCACGGTCACGATGCCGCAGCGCACAGCTACATGATGCAGCGCTATCCGCATGAAACAGTCTCTGAGCGCTGCTGCCGCTGCCGCTGCTGCTGCTGCTGCTGCTGCGCTCTCTCAGGCTCATGCCCCCCTCCGCAGGGCGCGTCGCAGCAGGCGCGCCCGACGTCGAGCAGGTGGTGGTGGTCACCAACGAAGCGCATGGGAGCAAGGACATCATGATGCGCATCAAGGTGAGATCCAGGCCTAGACCTGTGCGCACGGCTCGGCGTGATACTGTTGCGTGCAGGCATTTGCGCGCATTCCGCAGGGCCTGGGATGTGGTGTAGGGAAATGGGTGCAGAAGGCAACACATCGTAGCGTTCTGCGGCGGCGGTCACTAACGACGCGCACGGGGTCAAGGGCGTCGTGATGCGCATCAGGGCGACCTGCTGCCGTCTGAGCGCTGCCACGTGAAAGCGCGGGGGGGCTGCTCGGGCCGCATCATCGATGTCTTTAACCAAAGTTCAATGTAAACAGACATTTGACCAGCAGAGTGTGCAGTGCACACTGAGTGCTCTTTCGCAGGCCGCCTCGACGCCTGTTGCGTCGAAAATTTTGCCTCTCACTTTTTTTTCGCCACGCCATCCGTCTTCTTCAACACGACACCCTCGAGACAGTGGCGACATCCCTCTGTCAGCCTTGTTGAGGCGTCATCACATGAGTCTGCCTCTGTGTCAGGGTGCTCACCAGCCCCCTGGGGGTCACACGTACCCGGGGTTAACGCGTTGTCGTAAGCCCTCCGCCGCCTGTGCTCCTGGTAGTGCTGCGTGCCTGGTTGAGACATGCTGCGAATCTTCTCAGGGAGGAACAAGTGCGAAACCGGCAACATGTAGTTGCATGCCCCACCCACCGCCCAGTGGTATGACACCTGGTGGACCGCTTGCTGCATGCCGAGCATGTCCCCCATGGGCATGCGCTCTTGACAGCACACTGGATAAAAAAATGTGGGTGCGTTTTCACACCGTTTGTTGTTGAAGTTGTCAAGGACCAAACCGCAAAAGTTCTCATGCTGCAATGCGTGTTCTGCTCCGTCGCCTCCGCATCAGATTGCATACACGGTGGACGGGCAGCAGGTGCAGGAAATGGCGCAGATATCCGACTTCCCAAAAGGTTTCTAGCCCCCGCAGTGGAGCGAGCGCACAAGTGCTTGTGCTCTGCTCCCGCATGAAATGCCAGCCCCTGATGCGCAGTGGTGCCAGCGGCAGCAGGCGTGTAAATGCAGGCTACAGAGAAACACATCGTGCTCTTTAGGCCTTTTTCCTGCTCATGTTGGACATGCAGTGTCGTTGTGCCGATGCTGATATTCAAGGATCCTGCACCCCTTTGCCATGTAACGCGTAGCTCTACTGTGCATTGAAGACCTTTGTTCGGCAGTCGCATCAAGCTACATGGACGCCATGTCAGTTGCACAATTGGTTGTGCACACACAAGTATGTTTGTAGTTGGGCCCTTCTTGATGCTTACCAACATCAGTGGAAGCAAGCAAAGACACACCTCTGTGGACATGGCTGGAGAAGGGAAATGAGCCCAGAGTATGATATGGCTCAGCTCCAGAAGGCTTGCTGTGCCCCAGCTAGGATGGTCTCTTGTAGCTTGCTCAGGTGTCTAGGACACTTTGTGAGCAAAAAAAGCCTTGATCCTCTTGTGCTGGCACAGGTTCTTGAAGTTGAAGTACCGGTCCAGGGAACGGTCTTCTTCTTCCAGAGCTCCTGGCATTTCATACCACTTGTAGCATAAAAAAGAGAACTTGTATCACTGTCGGGTCGTCGTAGCCGGTCACCGGGAAGGCGTCGGCAGGCAGCACGATGTCCATCCTGCGACTCCCCGGCGGCCCGGCGGATCCCAGAAACGGCGTGTAGTCCTCGTCCACCAGTCCCTTTTACATTTACTTATGCCTCAAGGGAGTGCGGTCAAAAAAGCTGCTTTGTGACTCAAAGTTTGCATTAGATGCAAGAGGGCATGGGGCACTGAGAGATTGATGCAAAAGTCGGCTGCGCATGTGATGCACCTTTTGAACAGCAGCATGCTGCTGCTGCATCTGAGCGTAGTTCACTGAGGTATGGATGGAGCACGGCACACGTGCCTACAGTGATACCTCGCAGCATCACGTTTGGCTGTTGCAAACGGTTGATGTCGCTTGGGAGTGCCATTGCCACTGTGACCGCATGAGGTGTTGGCGTGCATTGCATTTGCAATGCGGGGGGGCGCTTCGCATACACATACATATGTAAACGTTGCTCAGAAAGAGCTTCAGCACAAAGTGAGGTGTGACATGATCCAGGGGGGCACGATTTCGAATTCGGGGGGCCAACCCGAGCCCCCGATCTCACCACGGCCATTTCGAATTTCGACACTCCGTGCGACACACACGCAGTGCGGCTGTCGCGGTTTTCGACAACACCGGTGGCAGTTGGTCCCGTCGAGCACCACGGCGCAGAGAACATCAGGTAAAGCACTTCATCGCTGTGCGCTGCCTGGTCCCTGCGTGCAGAGCGCGTGCTTATTGCTGTTTCCGCATAGCCAATGGCACAACTTTGCATTGCAGATCACGACTGCCGAGTGCAAGTGCTGGTGCGCTCTGTTGGCGTGCTGTGCTCTCAGCAGATTACCGCCCGCTCAAAGCCTGTGTGGCCCGCCAACTCTCATTACCTCTGCCACCTATTCAAGATTGCATCAAAAACACGCCGACAAGTCTCCAAGCAGGCCATAGACAACTTTTGTTAGAAGACGAGCGCGGCAACCGAGAGCATTTGCAGATGCCGCGGCCCTGCGCCAACACTCGCCCTAGCCTCAGAGCCACTGAGTTCGGCCCTCGCCATGCCCGCGGACCCCCCCCCCCGCTGACACATGCGCGCGACACCCGCAGCACGGCTCATGGCGGCGCAGCACCTGCCAGACCCCATCTCGGGGGCCGTCTCCACGACCAACGCGCTGCTGGCGATGCGCGCGGACCGTAAGGCCAACATGCCGCTCGCCCCCGACACGAGCACGAAGGACGAGCGGCGCTCCTGGGACACGTGCACGCCCACGCGCGCCACGGCGGACATCTGGAAGCACTTCCGCGTGTACACGGACCTGCGCTGCCCGAACCTTGCAGTGTGCGTGTACTGCCGCGCGGAGGTGCCGCGCGGCAAGGACAGGTCCACCACGCCGCTGCGCTCGCACCTGCAGCACCACCACCGCGAGATTGCGCAGGAGTTCGGCGACGTCAAGGCGGAGAAGGCGGCGGGCGACGGCGGCGGCGGCGGCGGCGGCGCGGCGCGCGGCGCGGCGAAGGCGGCGGGCGCTGTGCAGAAGGGCGCTGCTCCCGCTGAGAGCGAGGCCAGGTGCGGGAAGGGATGTTCGGTGTGTGTGGGAGCGGTGTCGTGTCGTGCTGCAACAGCGCTCAGTAAAAAATGAGAGCGCTGCGTGGGGGGGTTGGCAGTGGCGCGTGTGCGGTGTGACTGACGCGCTGGCGATTTTGGCTCGCCTGACGCGGCTGACGCGGCGGCGCAGCGGCGGTGCGGCAGGGAATGCAAAACATGGTGCACAACTGTCAAACAGACATCAGTATACTTTGAAGAAGTGTCAATAGATTTATACTCTGCTATACTGCGAGGAGTATTCATAGATTCATACTCTGCATCAGCAGTGCAACAACTGAAGTGTGCCAATGGTCGCGCGCTGTAAGGTTCACGACGCGCATGCTTTCAAACAGTCTGCAAGTGTCAGCCGGACACGCTGTTGCCGTCAGCGGCCATCAAATACTCCTGACCGCCTGCGCAGAGTGCGCAACAAAATTCTTCAAGCACATGGGCGGGGGCGCACAATCAGGCACCGTGCACAGTTACGTAGCCACCTGATGACGAGCACTGCCTGGGAGCATTAACTTCAGCTCTAACTTCAATTTGTGTCACCGCCTCCGCCGCTGCGCGCGCGGGGCCAGGGCCGTCCCTGCAGCGAACCTGCTGGATCACTACCTCAAGACGGTCACTAAATATAGCTCCAGCTCCTGCCGCTGGTCATTCACCGTACAAAAATAGACGATGAGTACTGCTGCCTGGAAGCACAGCCGATTCGTCACCTAATTTCAACTTGCGTCATGGCTTCGCCGCCGTGTAAATTCCAGGGCCGTCCCTGCAGCGAACCTGCTGGATCCCTACCTCAAGATGGTAATCTACGACCACCTGGACAAAGGCCTGTGCGAGAGCCCGCACTTCAGGGCGTTTGCGCGTGCGCTGAATGCGCGCGCCGCCGTGCCGGACCTCCAGGCGGCGCAGGCGCGCCTGCACGACGCGGAGGCGCAGGTGCGCAACTCCAACGCTAGGTCTCAACTGTAACCCTAGTGTAGGTGCATGACCGTAGCCTTGCCTCCTCTTTAGAGGCGCGCCTATACGACACGCTGGCGCGCATATCCACAACTTCAACCCTAGTTCTGAACTGTAACCTTAGTGCAGGTGGCTTGACCGTAAGTTTGCCTCTCTAGAGACGCGCCATCACGACGCGCAGGCGCAGGTGCACAACTTCAACCCTAACTCTACCCTAGCGCAGGTACAAAACCACTCCCCCAGTCCTCAGTGTCGCAGGTACAGTAGCTGCCGCATGCGCAGGTCCAGCCCTATCCCTAGCCCTAACCCTAGCCCTACAATCAACGCAGGTGAAATTTTCTTTCTTGCCGTACCCAAAGTGGACGATAAAGCGAGCAAGTGGGCAACCACCCAGTTGAAGTGCCTCCATGATGTTGAAGTCACCAGAACTTCTTACGGTGCACAAGTCGCGTCATGCGGTGTTGACGCTGATGGCGCCAATTCAGGGCAGGTTAATGCGGCCAGTAGTGTCTATGCTTGCAGTGCTGTGCCGCCAGTCGCAGTAGTTGGAAACTTGCGGCCAACTGCGTTGCGGTTGGTGCTGTTACAGTTGCGTCATTTGCGCCCTCCACAACAGGAATACATTGCCCGCTGACGTCACTACTCAGCGCTCTAATGGTATGCACCAGAGTAGCTATGCATTAACAGCATACCCCTTATCCGAGCGACGCGCCTCATGCCTTGAAGCTAGGAGCACACGTCTACAACATGATGTGACAGCGCAGCATTTGCCGTTGCTAGCCTCCAACCTCTAGTAATGTGCAATCGCAGCTCTTACAGGAGATATGCACGCCCAAGCATACACACCTACACAACTTTTTCAACCTTCGCTGCGCAACTGCCGCCAAAACGCGCCGCTTCTTCGCCCTCCCTCTCTTTGCCGCTGCCGCTGCCGCCGCCGCCGCTGCCGCCGCCGCCGCTGCAGGTCCATGCGCTCGTGCGCAGCACCTATGCCGTCTCGTCGTACAAGCTCGCACGCCCCTACAAACCCTGCAACTTGCTTCTTGTTGCAAATGCTGTGCAGTTGCGGCTGCATCACACCCCTCCCTCTCCCGCTGCTGCGCCACCGCCGCTGCCGCTGCAGGTCCGCGCGCTCGTGCGCAGCACGTACGCAAACCAGCACGCTGCGGTGTCGTCGTACAACCTCGCACGCCCCTACAAACCGTTCAAGCTGCTTCTTGCAACCTGCTCTTTGTTGCAAACAGCTGCGTCACACCCCTCCCTCTCTCGCTGCTGCGCCGTCGCCGCCGCTGCCGCCGCCGCCGCCGCTGCCGCCGCAGGTCCGCGCGCTCGTGCGCAGCACCTACGCGCGCCAGCACGTCGCCGTGTCCTCGTACGAGTGGACGACGGAGGCGCACGCGCGCTACCGCACCTTCACGCTGCACTGCGTCAGCGACGCGTGGGAGCTCGTCTCGCTGCCGCTCAGCGTCGCGCCATGGCCGGAGGGGCGCAGCGGCAGCGCCGTCGCCGCCGCCACCGAACTTCAACACCTGCTCGCCGCGCACGGCCTCGCGCCGCCACAGCTCGCCGCCGTCGTCACCGACGCCGCCACGTGCACGAAAGACGTGCCGCCGTGCCTCGGCGCGCCGTCCTTCGGCTGCCTCAACCACCTCATCCGGCGGGTCACGGGCAAGTTTCTGGACGGCGGCGGCGGCGGCGGCGGCGGCGGCGGCGGCGGCGGCGGCGGCGGCGGCGGCGGCGGCGGCGGCGGCGGCGGCGGCGGCGTGGCGGCGGCGCTGGGCGCGTCGCGCGCGCTCGCGTCGCTGTACGCGCCGCGGTCGCCGCGCGCCGCGCAGCTCGAGGCCGTGTGCGCGCGCCTCGGCATACCGCCCGCGCCCGTGCTGCAGGTACATGTGTACTTCAACACTTCTCGCTTGAGGGGCGGAAATTGCATATCGCACCACGCTGTATACAGCGCGTATGCCCCTGTTGAGCTTTGGCTCCCTTGCCCTGCTGGGGTACGCAGTTGTACTGCCGCCGCCGGTCCCGCCCGCTGGACGGTCTGATGCACCTCCGGATTAGCGCTGGAGCCGCGCTCAGCACCCGTGCCGCTAACCCCCCCTCACACACCCCTCCCCCTTCCGCCGGCGCCCCCTGCAGGACAACGCCAGGACGTGGTGGAGCGCCGCGCAGCACTGCCGCCGCCTGTGCGACCTGCGGCGCGCCCTCACGGCGCTCGCCGCCGCCGGCGACGGCGCCGCCGCCGCGCCCGCCGCGCTCGCGCTGTCGGACGAGCAGTGGGCGACGGTGGAGGCGGCGGCGGCGCTGCTGGAGCCGTTCATGCCCGTGCACCGCCTGCTGCAGGGGGAGCACCACGTGACGGTCAGCCTGGTGCCGTTCCTCATCTCGCAGGTGCGCGCGCGCGCACGCAGGGCGGGTAGGGTTAGGTTTAGGGTTAGGATTAGGGTTTAGGGTTAGGGTTTAGGGTTAGAATCAGGCGTGGGTCACGCTGCGGTTGCAGCGACCGTCTGCACGGGAGGGCGCCTCATCCGCAGCGACGGCATTGATTGCGCGCGCGCCGCACCGTTGCGATGCACGCTTGCGCCATCGGTTTTTGGCTGTGACACCCGATCAGCTGCATGTGGTCTACAGGCGAACTTGAAGATTGATCGCAATCAACAAGTGCGGGCACCGCTGTGTACATGCTGAGTACGTCATTGCGATGCTGCCACGCTGCGACGCACCCCTGCCCAGTCGCACTTGAATCACGATGCCGAACAGTAACGACTGAACATATCATCGCGATGCTCGGCGCTGCAGATGCGCACGGTGAACCATATCACAAATCAATCATTGCAATGCTGCCGCGCTGTGCTGCACCCCCTACCAACAGGTTCACCAGAACCTGAGCGTATCGGCAGCAGCGGCGGCAGCCAAGCACCCCGCCTTTGCGGGCGTCGCTGTGGCGATGCTCGACGAGTTCCGCGCGTGCTTCGGCATGGGCTCCAGCAAGGACCTGCCGCGCATTGTGCTGCTCGCTGCCGCGCTGGACCCGCGCACCAAACTTCTCGCAGGTGACGTGCCTCTGCATACATACCTACTGGCTTGTATATTGGTGACGTGCCTCTGCATGCATATACCTACTGGCTACAGGCATACGCATGTGTGCTTACAGACTTGTGCAAATATGTGTTGGCGCATATGGAAGGTACTTGCGCATGTGCCGTTTGCACGCTTGGCGGTTGCGGCGGTTACACCCTGCCAGTACACTGACCACAATACATATGCTTCTAGCAGCACGCGACTGGCGTCGGTTGTCTGTTGCAACGGTCACCTTGATGACTATTTCTGTCGGCGTGGAGCAACAGGCTGGTGAGCAGCAGCTCTCTACGCTGCATCAACTTGCACACACTGTCTATGTATATATCATCTGTCTATGTATACATCATCGTGCATGTCGCCAGCGCGCCTGCGCTGCTCTGCACTCTCGTTGCCGCACGGGGGTGACTCTCCTCACCCGCACGCGCGGGTCGCACAGTGCGAATTAATGTGCCACGTGCACCAGGCCGCAGATGGACGCAGCCATGTAGGCAAGCTTGGTGCCATAACTTGCAGAGTGCAACGCGCTGTGCCGCTCATCACTTGGCGTGCTGTGCAGCCCCGCTTACTGCGATCGTCCCAGGCGAAATGGTCGGAGTGCAGCACCAGTATTTCCCTTTCCCTCTACTCTTGCAGACGTTGTCTGTTGACTAACCTGTGCTTTACAAGTTTGCCAGCAATGCCTCACAGTCCATGAAACTACGGTGGCTACCATATACGCACGCTGCACAGCGTCGCTACGTACCGGCTGTTTAACAAGCCCCGCACGGTCCACGATTATGGCCGCCACCGCATACACGCGCTGCAGCAGCATCTCCACGTACCATTAGTGCAACAAGCCCCCCCACCCCCCCACCCGCCCCTCTGTGCCCCCCCCGCAGGTGTGCCCACCGCGGACCACAGCGACATCTGGCGCGACATCGTCACCGCCGTGCGCGACGCCATCCTCGACGACATGCAGGCCGCGCGCAGCGCCACGCAGCACGCCCCCCCCTCCGCCGCCGCGCTGCTGCCGCCGCCGCCGCCCGTGGCCATGACCGGCGACGGCCTCTTCGCGGCGCTTGCGGGCAGCGCGCCGCCGGCGTCAGCGCTCGGCAGCAGCGGCGGCGACGCGGCGGCGACACAGGAGGACATTGCGGCGATGGCGGCGCGGCGCGCGGTGCTGGAGGTGGACCAGTACCGGCTGGCGCCGATACTGCCGCACGGCGAGCACTCGCGCGCGAACCCGCTGGAGTGGTACCGCAAGCACGAGGCGCTGTTCCCCGCGGTCGCGCGCCTGGCGCGCCGCGCGCTGTGCGTCGCCGCTGCCGTGACGGAGACGCTGACGGACGCGGGCGCCGCCGCCGCGGAGGCGCGCCGGTGAGAGACTTACATATGAACACCAACGTATCATACTGTATGGTACTCAGAAAGCAACAAATATGAGGAAAGGGAGCGGCGCGGCAGCGCTCAGCGAGTCCTTGCGCGCTCGCGGCGTCGCATGTGGTGATTCTTGTGTGCTGTGACGGATTTGCGGGCTGTCGAGGCGAGGCGAGGCGAGGCGCATCCGGCGCAGCGTGCTCTGGCGTGCTGGCGCCGCATACAAACGCAGGGGGGCACACCACGCTGCCAACGCCCAATATATACATCATGACGCAGGGGGGCACACCACCCCGCCAACGCCCAGTATACCCAGCATTCTGTGCCCAGTACTATGCTGCAGTAGCACCGTGCCGCACCCCCTGCCGAACCTCTCAGCTCTGTGAATGGACACATATACTCACATTGCACTCGCAGCTCCGCCAGTCAACTCCTCGCGTCGCGTCGCCATTCCGCGCACCCTTGCTGACCCACCCGCCATTGCCCACTTGTTGGCCAACTGCAGGCGTGGCCACGGCGAAGACGCACCGCGCGCAGCATTCCTAGAGGCAGCGGGCTGGCCCGAAGTCATCACAAATGCGCAGGACGAGCCGCTGGCGGCGGCGGCGGCAGCGGCGGCGGCAGCAGCGGTCGGCGGCACCAGCGCGCCCCCCGCAAAGCGGCGCAAGTCCATGGCCAACGTTCAGTCCAGCAGTGCGGCGATGGACAACCTCAAGTATGTCAGTTTCGCGCCCGCGCCGCCGCAGATGCCGTGGGCGACGGTCGTCAGCAGCGCCGAGCACGGCGGCAGCGGCGGCGGCAGCTCCAACGGCACCCACGTGCAGCTGCTGGTGTTGCCGCCTGCTGCGGCGCCCGCCATGCCCCTGCCGCAGACTGCGGAGCTGAAGCGGCGGCACCAGGACATGGCGCGCGAGGTGCACATGCTCACGCAAACGGCGGCGGCGGCAGCGGCGGCGGCGGCAGCAGCGGCGGCGCCCATGCCAGCGGCCGGCGGCGCGGCACCGGCGCCGGCGCCGCCTGCGCTGCTCGCACCCGCTCCTGCGGCGCCTGCGTCTGCCGCGGCATCAGCTCCAGCGCCGGCAGCAGATGTACCGAGTCATGTGCTGGTGCAGTCTGCTCCTGCTGCTCCGGCAGCGCCGCTGCTGCCGGCGATTACCGGTGATGCGCAGCCGCGCACTGCCTGACCTGGCCAGAGTCGCGCGCTGTGTTGCCGCCAGCGGAGAGGCGGGCCATGGCTGTGGCACTGGCGATGACGTTAAGACTGTGCGCACTGCTGCCGCCCTCTAGGGGGCTGCTTGATTGTATAGCACTGTGTGCACCATGTGCATGCACTGTGCACGTGAGCGCGCTGCATGTGCACAATTTACGCCTGCATCACAAAATGGTGCTGCGTCTACGCGGCGGGACCGCTTGCTCGCGAGCTGTTATGCCATGTACTGTCATACTTGGACCAAGGCAGCAGTGGGTTGGGGGTTGCATGGGACCATCACAAACTGTGAAGGGGACAGGAGAGGGGCAATGATGTCAGGAGGCACATTGGGCTGTCATGCCAGCAGTCTGTAGCTGCAAAATTTCTGCAGTGCCGGTGTCTTCATAGCGTCTATGGCCACGCTGTACAAAGATGCAACACAAGAGAAGTCAAGTGTGGTACTCAACTTTGGGCTTTTTCGCGCCCTGAGCGAGAATTAATAAAAAGTACTCAACTGCCAATGCAATGCAATGCCGCACTCTCGTTGATTGTTTTGCGCTTTCGTGATGATGCGCAAAATTTGCTTTGTGTGATGCAACAACACTATTGTCTGGCGCAGACCAAGGCATTCATGGCTGCTATGTACGCCAGCGTAAAACAAGCGCACACAGTTAGTATACTGTAGGCAATTACACTCTCATGTATGCGCCTAACCCTAACCCTATTTCGAGTGCCCCCCGACCCCCCGGCACCTCCCCTTAGATTTCGATCAACTTGCGCCTCGAGCAAATCTGAACTGTTGTTTAGCACAGCACATCTATCCCACCACCATCGCCAGGATGAAGTCTGCAGCGGTTCTGGTTGGTGCGCTGGCTGGTGCGTCCGCCTTCCAGGCGGCCAGCCCCCTCAAGGGCGCTGTCCGCTCGTCTTCCAGCATGTCCATGATGGCGAAGTCCAAGTGCGTGACACACATGCTCGCCTGTGCTGCCGGCGAGCGTAGCCAGCTAGATGCTCGATTTGATCTTGTTGTTAGGTTGCAGTCACATGGGCGCGCGGCGAGACGGAGGCGCTGGCAGTCCTCCGCACATGACGCGCCGGACGGCCTGCATGTAGAGCATATTTATTGCGTTGCATGCCCAAGGGATTGCCTGGAGGATGGCAGGCAGTGGGAGCAGCTATTGGGGCTGGCTGGCGCGCATAGGGATGAGGCGACGAACAGCTGCTTGGTGGGGTTTTGCTAGCACAGCGGAGCGGTGCTGATCTGGCAGGCAGCTTGGGGAATTGGCAGCATGAGGGGAGGACTGCGCCAAGAAGGACCGCGCCGAACATCACAAGGCGAACGCTGCTATATCGGTTTACCGTAGCAGTCGTCGTCGACCTGCCGGCGCATGGTCATTTGCGAGTGGGCTGTCTGTTGCGAAGCCCGGCTGAGGTCTGCACAGATGAACAGGCTAGTGTGCTGCCCATTCTCAGGTGGATTAAGACGCCTGTGTTTGTGATGTTGCTCTCAGGTCGATCCCTTTCGCTCCCCAGCCGGCTGCGCTGGACGGATCCCTGCCCGGAGATGTCGGCTTCGACCCCCTGGGCCTGACCAGCATCGACTTCGACTGGGCCAAGGTCAGGATTTGCATATCTGACGCTGGAGTGCTTTGTGTCAAGGAAGTGTGAAATAGCAGGTGTCAGCAGGGAAATAGCAGGCGTCAGCAGCAGGCGCAGCCATGCGCACCTTGCTTGCAGTTTGAACATAATGTGCCTACAGATATCTCAACAGAAAAGGTAATTTACCCTGCTTTGCAGAGGTTGCCTGGCTGCACATGCTCCTGCCACTGCTGTTCATATTGTTTTTGTGAACTCTCATCAAGCGCTGTACAGAGCTCACAGCCTCACTGCACGCACTTGTTTTTCTCTGCCGCGCAGTGGATCGTGCCCGCACGCGCCTCCATGCGCAAGGGCGACGAGCCGTTGGTCGTGGACACGCTCTACTGGATGCGCGAGGCTGAGCTCAAGCACTGCAGGTATGCCCGCTTTACAAGCTTTTTCATATTTGCCACTCTGTGCTGAGCAGTGACGCTTGGGAGCGTCATGGTAACTGGCTTCTTGCGCAAGTTGAATGGTGCACGGAACTTGACTACAGCTTTTGATTGCAGCTCGATGACACGTGTTTGACTCACGTCCGCAGCGCCTAGCTAGCAGTCAGTGCTGGGGCTGTGCAGCTTGCGATGTGCACACAGCAGTGTCCAATGAGCGTCGCGCCGCTGCGACCACTAGTGATGCGGACAGCGGTACTGTTTGCAAGAAACGCCAAAAGCATCATATGCGGCACATTGTCCTGCCATGATTGTACGCCAACAACAGCAGGCGTCGCCACTGCAACAACCCTAGTCGCCTCCGATGCATTGCGCTGAGCACGCGCTGCACTTGCGTTGCTCACTGCAGGGTGGCCATGCTTGCGGTGGTGGGCTGGCTGGCAGTGGACATGGGCCTGCGCCTCCCTGGCACCAAGTACATGGGGCTGTCCGCCATCTCTGCGCACGACGCGATGGTGAGTCCCCCCCCCCTCTTCTGAAGTGGTGCTCGACCATATGTAGCTCCATTTCTCGATGCCTGCGGTGTGCTGTACTTATGCTGGTTACTGGGAGTGTTTGGCACAGCGCGCTTGTGGGCATCGCCTGCAGCGGGCGCAGTAGCATGGCAGGCTAAGTGTGCGTTGCTGTCGTGCTGTGGGCAGGGCTCACGTGGCGTGGTGCAGACCATGTGTGACATGACACGTGTAGCAACCAACCATAATTATCATTGCTTGTGGGCGTTTGCTCAGGGAGCTGCAGGCGTGGGACCTGTATGCATGCGCCTGTTGATGCTGAACGCTAAGCTAAGCCAGGCAAGCATGACAGCTGGAGCAGCAGCGCTTGCATTCATCAGAGCGCAGGACAGCCAACTTCAACTTTTTGCAACTGCTCTGCCAGTTTCGACTGCGACTGACACGCGTACCCGCCTTGCGCTGCATCGCTGCTCAGGTGTCCGGCGGCAACATGGTGGTGATGCTGCACTTTGCCCTTCTGCTGGAGCTGATCAACGGCGCAGCCATCTTTGCCGCCGCCCAGGGGTCTGGCCGCAAGCCCGGGGACTTCTGCCTGGACCCCCTGGGCCTGGCCAAGGTCAGGACGTGCACTTCAACTTTGTTAGGACACGCAAAGTGATTGCCTTCATGTGAACCGCTGCTTGTCGGGTGCGCGTGAAAGCCTCAGTGCGGCGCGTCACGCATTGCTGCTGATGCGTCACACGTTGCTGCTGGTAACACACAATGCAGCCCGCTGCGATGGTATTGCTCAGTATGGCTGCATAGTCGAAGTTCCGGCCTTCATTGTCCACCGAAATGCTGGTGAAGCCATTGCATGTTGTGGCGTGCACATGCGCCTGCCGCTGCTCCCCTGACGTTCATCAAAGACACCCGCCTGACGCTCTGCTTGTCGCCACTGCGCACTGATTGCAACTTCAACAGGACAGCGCCAAGAGCGCACGGTACCAGCTCAGCGAGGTCAAGAACGGCCGCCTGGCGATGCTTGCATTCAGCGGTAAGTGTTGATGCAGATGGAAGTTGAAGTACACTTTAGATTGAAAACCTCAAACAGCATTCCTACAGGAACCGCGTTGCGCACTCTGCCCTGTTTGTGGCAAGCATTGCGCACTCTGCCCTGTTTGTGGCAAGCAGCGGCTGCATGGATGTTTGTGTGAGCGAACAGCTGATGATGTGTACGCCGAGAGGCGGCTACTTTGAGCACGTGCACATCGCCTGCTCTCACAATTGCGACAGAGTGCGTCTGTCGCCACCTGCAGAATTATTTTTTTTGCCACACAGTCTCCCATTTCAATTGCATGACAAAGCGGAGCTGCGATTGCAGATGTGCGTTTACAACCATCCCCCATCCAACCGGCCGCTCTTATCTTGGTCATCTTAGTGAGCAAAGCAAGTGCACATGCTGACTCCGCTCTCTGTCTGACTCTCGCCACGGTCCGTGCGCCTCTCTGCAGGCATCGCAACACAGGCAGTGCTCACAGGCCACAGCTTCCCCTACCTCTTCTAAGCGCGCGGCCCGCAACGCCACCGACCGCCGCAGCAATGCGCGCACACGTATCTCCCACCACCACCACCACCATGACCATTCGCCCCAACACACACAAAAGCGGGCGGGCGCACCTAGTGTGTGTTGCCTGCTGCATGGCCCGGCCGCCGCCGCCGCCAGTGTGGGAGGGGGCCACGTGCACGGGCGCTGTGCCACAGTTTTAGAACCCTGTAATACACATTACCCGCCCGCACGACAGGTTTAGGGGCGGCGCGGCCCCTTGTATGTAATGATCAACCTTATCTCATGTTTCTGTCCATCAAAACAGTCCCGAGGTCCCAGGTCTTTTTTTGCTGCGCTGTGTTCCTGTGCCAAGTGTGCTTCTCGATGCTGCTGCTGCTTTGGTTGGCCTGTCATATGATGTGAAGTGCTCTTTTGTTGCCATTCGCGTTTGCAAGCGAGTGCCTATGTACATGGGCCCCAGTGGGCACAGTTCAATGAACTCTTTTCATGTACGCTTATGTCAATGAGAGCTGTTTGCATACTCACCACAACAAAGCCATTGTGCACTGATGCACGCGTGTATACGGTCCAGGCTTGCAGGCACGTGCCATTTCACTGAGAATTATGCGCGTATTGCCTCTGCTAGGATGCTGCTTTGTCATTCATTTGCACATCTGGTACGGAGTACAGGCACCGTGTTGCGGCCTCTCTCTTCAGAGGGCCTGCTCTCAGGATGCTGGTTCAGTATGCATAACTATCAAGTATGCATTCTGCTGAGCTGGACAAACCAGATCATGCACAGGTATGCATATACACAGAAAACGAGATAGAGCAAATGTACCAAGGACGTACACAGACCTTTTGTGTTTTTCATGAAGATGTGCGTTGACGAGTGCATGCTGTAGCACGCGCTGGCACAGTGGAGCATTTACTAATTCCATTGTTTGGCCCTCTGCTGGCCTATATATGCTGTCCTTGATGCAGGCATAAGCATGCAGGTGGTGAGGGTGGCACTCAAGCTCAAGTTCGCAGAAATTGCAGTAGAGGGGGTGCTTGCAGCTTTTGCAATCGCAATGTCATCGAGGTGACCTCTCTTGTGTGCGGCCCACACATCATCTTCTTGTAATTGCACAGATCAGATCGGTGAAAGCCCCAAGGGAGGCGGGCGTCCTGTATGCTAGTAGGGTTATAACCCTCAATGGAGCAACTTGTTGAACCTGATGGACAGTGTGCTGTTACATTTGACATCAGGAGGTGAGTTTCTTGCGATATTGGCATGGTGGTGCCGGCATGCCTCAGTCGGCACTACACACATATGCCTTGGCACGTGGGGGGGCGTGCCTTAACATGTGCATCAGATAGCGGCATGCATGCGCCCACAAACTTTGATGGTCACTGCCGCCGAGACGGGGACATACCGATGGTCTTCAAGTTTGACAGCCTTGACGCATTGTTTACCCTATGCGTAGGGCTGTGACCAAGGCACTTCTTCAAGATTGAGGTAGGTGTGCTGCGCGTCGTCCAGGTGGTGCTGTGGGCGCAGCGGCTGATGCCAGTCGTCGCCAGTGCCGGCATGCCCGCCGTCGCGATTGTACATGTGAGCTCCTTGGGGCCTTACGCGCGACGTGGTCCGCTCATGGGACCGAGCGTACCTCTCCGGCAGCTCTGACTTGACGCGAACTGCCTCGGGGCCACGGAGCGGCTTCTTTGCAGGAGACAGCCCTGACAGCAACCGATGAGGAGTGCGTCGTGAGCCTGATGCCCATCACGACATGCTACAACGACCAGCACAGAAGAGCAAAGTTTGCCCGAAAAATCAGCATGGAATAGCAGCATGAGCACATGCACTTTTGCTTGATGGAGCCCTTGAGTTGAGCACCAGCCTGAGAGCTGCCGCAGTACGTACTAGTACAACAGAGAATTACCTGTCGGCAATCCCAATACAACCAGTGAGGGCCAGCAATGCAATGCGGACTAATGATTAGAACAGGCTGAGCTACTAACAGGATCAATCTGTACAAGCTGTTGCTCAAGCACTGTCGTATGCCGCCTCAGCCCTGATTCTGATCAGAAACTGCTCTGTCACCAGTATACTACTAGTAGGAATCATGGGCAGTGCTGCATGAGCTTCATGCATCTTGCAACAATGTGTGCACTTACCACTGGTGCCAGCAGTGACGGACATGGCCGGGTCACGGATGCCACTGGTTGAACTGCTGATGAAAGCTTCGAAGTCACTGTAGCCACCCCCTCGCTCCTTGCCGCTGCGGTTTCCTTCCGCCTCAGAGTCTGCGTACTGCTCACTGGCAGCGGCATGGCGAATCCTTGACTCTGTAATAGAATCAGCGCCAGCCGCGTTGTCGCTGCTGTGTCCTCTCACGCGTTTGCTGTTATCATCATCAGTGCCTCGCGCGGCCGCGTCAGACTGAGTGGGGCCACTGGAGCCCCACATGACATCGGCCGTGTCAAGCTTCTTGCTGCTGCTCTGCCCTTTCACCTCCGCACTCTGCTCAACATCCGCCATCGTACTGCCTGGCCGCCTATATGACCGTGCGAGCGCAGCCGCGGCCCCTGACTGCTTTGAAGCCTGAGCCCGCTACTGGAACCTCCCAAGGTGCCGGCAGGCACCGTGACGGCGCTGTTCGTGACCGGCATCAGCTTCAAATATGATGTGGTGTGACAGCGCGGCGAAGATCTTGAAGATGTGGTGATGGCACGAAATCGGAAGGCTTCTGGGGGAGGAGGAGACTCGAATACCCAGGCCCTGTGCTCGGGCGTCCATGTGATCTTGCGGTAAACCCCATCGTGCCAGAGGAGGTCGGCCGGGCCTTCGCGTTTTTGCCTCTTGAAAGGGGGGGCTACTGCCTCCGTGGCCTCATGCTTGGAGCGATTGCTGAAGACGCCACCCATTGTCTCGTAGCGCGGTGCCCCCCGTGTCGTGTTTTTTCAAGGTCTGCCTGTGACTCTCCCTCATTAAAGTTGAAGTTTTGGAGCCCTTCTGAGCTCGAACTATTGATGCGCTCAAGAACTATTGAAGGACGAGGGAAAGCTGTGGCACAGTGATGGCTGACACAATGGCCGTATCACCAGTGTGCTCCGACCAACGCACATTAAGCGCTGTTTACTGTGCCTTGGACGCGCAGCCTGAAACTACAGCGTTGACAACGGACGTTCAGGTCTACTCCGGGCCGCACTCGTGTGCCGCCGCCCGCCGCCGCCGCCTTTAAATTTTACGCAAGGCCCTCAAAGGATTTCCCAGCCAGCCGGCAAGGGTCATTGCGGTTATCGCTGCTCTCACTTCAGACCTGGCTCAGCAGCAGCTCCGGCAAAGCAACATAATCATGAGAGTTTTTCCGCTACGGCTGCCGCAGCGGCAGCCCTGCTTGGTGCAATTATAACCTTTGTCGGTTGCGCGGGTGCGGTCAGCGCACGAAGCAGCGGGAGCGACGACGCGATAGCAATTGCCAAGGAAGCCCTGCAAGCCTGTCGCGCCGCGGCCGAGGCGGCGACCACCGCAAGCACTGGCAGCCGCGTCAGCTGCGCTAGGCTCCAGAACCAGGTCCTTGATCTCGAGAGGAACGAATCCTTGTTGCACTCACAACTTGAAGGCTTCGGAAGTTCGGAAGGGGCCCGGCTACCGCGGTACTACCGGCGAGGTTCCAGCTGTCGCTTCTGAGTCACCCCCGCTGCAGCAGGAGCCCCGCAACGCCACGGCAGCCGCCCCTCAAGGTGCGTCATGTGTCCTGACAGACCAGCAGCTCAGAGCCGCTGGCTATGTCTACAATGGCGAGCTGCCAAGCGCTGCAACAGAAGGTGCCCGGGTCCGCTCACAAATCTTTCAAACCTGGCCACCTGGGCCATGGGGTCTGCCAGAGAAGTGCTGGATTGGCCCGCCGCAGGGCTCCAACCCCGCTGTCACCGAACATCATTGGAGCCAAGGCGGATCCGGCCCCGATGTCTGGTACCGCGCCATTTGCCCAGTAGGTTGGGAGTATGACTCCGAGTGGTTCGACTGGGACCAGGTGGTGGCGCCCTACATTTGCTGTGCGGCGGACGGCGACGGTTGCGAGCTAGAGGTTCAGAGCACTTACTCGTACACCACCACGCTTACCGTATCGGCTGAAGTGGGGTCGGGCATGGAGGGTGTTTTCACGGCATCAGTGGGAGTCTCATTCGAAGCAGCGGAGCAGAATACGCACCTTCTTGGGCGCAAAGCACAGATCAAGCAGGGGGCCGCAACAGTAGGAGTCGTCAACAAGTTCATCAGAGAGCGCAGGCATGAGGTCTGGGAGCGTTTCATCTCGTTCAATCCACTCGTGACGTATATGGACCACGTAGGGGACTGGGAGATGATCGGGATGTCATCGGTTCGTGAGCACCGCGGTGGCGGCGACAGGGACTTGTTCACTTTCATTGACGGCCGCTGCGGTGAGGGCATACATGCAAACTTTGGCCCTGGTTGCTATGGCGGCTGGTGCTGAGCTATGCCCATGCCATGATGACCTAGTAGTATGGCATGCTGCAGCAGTTGCCTTGTGGCCAGTAGGTGCGTTACCGTAGGCGCCTATGCATATGCCATGATGGTAGCCTGAGGATGCTCCACAGCGGTCTGTAGAAGACGGCATCGGCCGCAATTCTTAGGATTCGGCGCTTGCGGTTGTCATTGCTGCAGCGGTTTGACATGCAACTTTAAGTTTTCGTTGTTGCTTAAGATGCTGTATGGACAGCCAGTGCCACAGTGTAGACTCTGCCAGTGGCTGTACTAGTAGGACCGAGCACTGTAGATGTAAGGCCCTGAAGTTTGTGACCCGGGCCCAGTGCCCCGGCGTGCTTCTTGCGTATAATTCCTTGCAGTCCAGACCGCGAGGGTGTCAGAGCAGGCTCACTACTGGCATGTGCGCCAATGTAGCAGATGAGAGCATGCACCGCGCGCATATTGCTCATGATTTCAATGTCACTTCAAGTTTTTGCATTCTGTGACTGAGTGTCGTCCAGCGTTCTACTTGGTGTCTCACTGTCTCCGCTGCTCATCAGGCTACATTGGACTCACTTGATGCGCGTTTCGCTCAGAGCTCTAGATCAGACATTGCAAGCATACAGACTGATTGAGTGCAGAGCTCTAGATCACACATTGCAAGCATACAGACTGATTGAGTGCATCAAGAGTTCAAGTAGCAGGATGCAACGGGTGACCCTGCCTGACATTGTGAGTGACACATGTGCACAGGGTCTGCATGCACAGCGCACTGCATGTGCTTTACCGGTTTGCATGCACACTTGCCGTTTGACATCAGTCATGTTTATGTTTTGTAGCACACCAGTTGATTGCAAACACTGACTGGCAGCCCCAGCATGATGTTTGCGCTGGCTTGCAGTTGTGCTTGCAGTGCATGGCATATCAGCTGTCTGCGAGGCCAGCATGGCAGACTTGGATGTCTCGTATCACCCAAGCTAGGTCAGTGATGGTGACCACTCGGAGCTTTGAGTCATGAGTCATGCCTGCAACTTTGCTCGACTTGCAATTTCAAGGTAGATGCCACTCCTGCAGCATGCTGGATGTCAGAAGCTGGCTAGCTGGGCGGATCTATGCACGTGCTTCACACACATCTGCTTGCTGAGATCAAGCTGGTTCGAATCTGTGCCCCAAGCTTGCAATAACATCAGGTTTGTCTGCAATTTACTTTTGACACCATCATCCTTGACTGCAATACCACTTGCTCGAGGCGTGGCCACACTTGTTGCAGCCAAACATTAAAGTACAACTCACATGCAGGTTCATGGCTCATGCAGGTGCCCAGAGTCAGTCACTGGCGCACAGTTGCGCCAGGCTCACACTGCCAGGACAAGCACAAGCCAACATTGCATGATGCCTGGCACGAAAACAGCGTCGCTCATAGCTTGTGTGCGCGCAAATTCATTGAGTGACAGGGCAAGCACGCGATGCCGACACTGCTGCTGTGTGCCGCCTGGCAACATATGGTAAGTGAGATGCTTGTGGATTGCGTATACAAAGGCAGCACAGACACGCAAAAAGGAGCGGGGGCAGGCTGCAGGCTGCCAAAGTGCTGCCAAAGTTCCTTTTGTCAGGCTGTGACTCTCCCGTCATTGAAGTTGAAGTTTAATCGTTGAAGAACGCTGAAGGTTCTCTGCAGTCACAGCTGGCACTTGTTGGGACAGCGGCAAGGAGAGGAAGGCTAAGATGACCAGCTCATGCCATGAGTCTCGACTGGCCACCGCTGCAGACACCTGCCACGCCTGCAGGTATCTTCCAACCTTTACACTGACGCGCTGAGCCTTCAGCATTGAGGCAGCCGACAGCATGGCACGAAACACCGGGATCGATGGCAGATCTGCAGACAATCGAGCAATCTGCTGATCAATGCCTATCTTGTGCTTGTACTGCTGTCCCCGCACCTACCAGAAGGAAGGCATCATCTCCGAACAACGTGAGCGCCGACGGGCACAGCAGGCTTGTGGATCTCCCGTTAGTGATGCTGCAGAGGGTACTGGTCTACCTCGATGTTCCAGGCCTGGGAGCATGTGAGCATTCCGTACGCTGTGTATTCTGCGTACAGGTCGTGCGATTCGTTGTCCTGTTCTAGGTTTGTGTCGGACGTTGAATCCAATGCTGGTGAGTAAATTACAACGGTGTAAACCTTAATATGCTCATGTTCTGCAACCATCATAACTGACATTTGCGGCTTAGGAGCTGACTTGAACATGGCATTCCACTTCTGAAGGCAATGTCTTCACTCAGGTTCAACAGGCGCTCGCAAGCCCAGCCTCAACCCGAGGTTCTGCAGTCCTAAAGATTTTACGCACATAACAAGGGGCACCCCAGAAGCAGACATAGGAGGTGTACTGATCATGGTCACTCAAGCAGGCCCACAGCTTTCAGCTCATTGGCAGCTCCTAGCGCGTCGGCTTGCTGTCTCTGTGAAGCTGACTTCAACTACAAGGTTGCTGTGTACCCAGCGCCGATGCATGCGCGAATCTTGTTAGTGCACTAAGCATTGCAGAGGATCATGCGCGCTGTCGAACCCGTTTGTGCATGTGCTGAGTGCAAGTCTTGCTCAGGAAGGGGCCTCTGAAGGCTGCGCGAGGGCAAAAACTGTCGCGCACTTATAGGCAAGCGCTTGCTGGCATATGGCATAATGCAAGCAGCGTCTGCAAATGCGATGACTAAAGGTTGGACAGACGTCACAGAGAGCCAGCCGTTACATACATAATACTCGATGTTGATAAAACTATGAAACGTTGTTTGGCGGCTTTTTCTTGGCACTGTCTGCGCAACAGCCGCACAATGCACAGACGTGCCTCACGCACAGCTCACTTCTTTCTGAGTAAGCGTTGCTGTCAGATGATTTAAGGGTACGTATTGGGGACACAAAGAAGTCGCTGCTTGTCTGGCAGGTGCAAACTGCGGCAAGGCAGCCACGCTCATTTGTGGCAGGCGCCTTCGCCTTGAAACCATACCTTGCCGCTTGTGATCGCGCATGCAGGAGCGGTCGAACAGTACTAGACCAAGCGCTCACAACGTGTTAATCACTGCTGACATGTTTAAGCTATAGTTTCGTAGCACACATGCGCACATGCGTTCGGCGCAGCGGCAGCAGAGAGAGGCTGCGCCGCCGCCGGCGCGTGCAGCATGGTGATACCATCACTTGTGTCTGTCGTCTCATGGCAATTGCTAAAAAAACCACAAGCTTCACACCCCCATGCGCGTGCAGCATCATGAACTGATCCTAGTATTCGGAATCTCCCTCATCTGGGTATGCGTTGGTTCGCCCCTCAGGCGCCTGTGGAGCGCTGCTGCTGCATGAGGAGTGCCTGCGGCCGGGACTGTGGTCGGCGCTGTGGCGGGGACCGCTTCCTGATGGGGTGACCGCGCCTGGACGGTGAGCTCCTTTCTTGAGTGTATGTAGGTATCAGATACAGGATGTGTGCTGTGTGTAGAGGAGGGGGGCGGGGGTTCGTCTTGAGGGTATGCAGGAGTTGTGGTTATGCTGCATCTCCTAAGGGGGGACGGGGGGGAGCGTAATCCAGTGATCGAAACTCAGGGTCACTGCATTCTGGGAGACATCAGCGTGATGTGTGATATTGCGATCGCGTGCTGCCTTATATGACCACACAACTCCGGGCAAGGGAGCTTTGTCGACATTAACCTTTCCTGGCGGAACAGGCTGTCACCATTCAAGAAGAACGCATTGCAGAAGCGAAAACCGCTCAGTAGAATGATCTGGAGCACATAGGAAATTGGGTGATATACTTCACATTGACAAAGTGTCAGAGCTAGGGGTATTAGTGTACAGCATTATGAGAGAGCATAACACACCCCAGGGCATTCCACCCACTTTCGACCTGTGGGTAAGCCTCATGAACAGCCGTCACCTTAGAGTTTATTCGTGCTTCACTTCACAAGTTCCAGTTGAAGTAGTGTGAAGAAGTGTTTGGGGACCCCCGTAACCCTCACTGAAAACCCTCTCGTTATCGATGATGGCTGCATCTGAAGAGTCGGAGGGCATGCCCTGCTGCTTGCTGTGCGCAGGGAGACTCACTTCAACCAGTGGGTTCTTGCTTATGGCCAGCTGTCACAAGAGAAGGTGCGCACGTCATTCAGTACTTAAAGAACTTGAAGTAGCTTCAATGAATGTGTACTCACTGCCACAGGCATGTTGTGCATTACGCCAGGTGTCACGTCTCAGATGCCGCCATGTGGAAGTGTGCGTGTGCGCGCGTGCATCAGCTGAACTGATGGCAGTGCTTCAACAGAGATTGACGCCGTCAGCACGTCAAGCGAGCTAATTTGCGCATGCCTAGAATACATGCCTACCCACTGCCCAAAGATGCGGCGGCAGGGGGGCTGCTCAGCGCTGCACAAAAACGTTGCGACCGCTACAACCCTGACTCAACTTGCATCGCACACGAGCCGCAGCACTCCTTGCTCCGCTTTCATCGGTGCAGCGATTGCGGTCACTCGTGATCACTGCCTCCTTACTCCATCGCGCGCAGCTTGACCTGTCGGGCACGCAGCTGAGGGCTTTGTGCCTGCTGCGCTGGCCGTCATTGCTGACCGTGCCTCCATATTCTACTGTGTGCTGCTTGACTGACGGGCATGCAGCTCAAGGTGCGGTGTGCTGACGCGCTTATGATCACCGCTGATTGTTGCCTCTGTTGTGTGCAGCTCATAACGTCTAATGCGCAGCCGAAGCAATGATTGCTGCTGCGCTCATGGTCACTGCTCATCACTGCCCCTTCCCTATCATGCGCCGCTTGATCGTCTGGGCATGCAGCTGGGAAGTTTATTGCTGCTGCGCTCGTGGTCACTGCTGCCCCCCTGCCCAGCTTGACTTGTCCAGCATGTTGATCGCTGCGGTGTCACTACTGATTGCAGCTCCTCGCCTCTGCCACGTGCAGCTGGACCTGTCGGGCACGCAGCTGAGGGCCCCGGCAGGCGGTCCGCATTCGCCACTAGTGCACCCCACCGGCAGCTTCCCGCTGCAGGTGACGTGCCTGGAGGTTTGCGCGGGGCTCCTGCTGACAGCGGCTGGCATGGCAAGTTCTGAAACAACAAGTTCTGAAACAACAAGTACCGTTAGGCAACCTGGTGTGATGTTGTGCTTTTGGGTGGCTGTGAGACAGCGTGACATGCGTACAGGTCGTCTATGTCACGCATGCTTGTATGTCTGCAGGCTTGTCTGGTGCAACCTCTCAAGCCTCATGGTTCAGTAGATTATGGACGGGAGGGCTGCTCACACGGCGTGACGTGCCCAGTTGAAGTTGTGGTTGAGTGGGCACCAGTCGGTTGGGGCATCTATCGCGGTAACTATGGCGATACTGGGCGTTGCCAGAGCATGCGCAACCCTCTCGCCCAGTGCAACCACTTGTAGTCTTTGTACGTTTTATCAATCCTCGGTTACGGCGCGAAACGGTACAGATAATTGGTGGGGAAAGTGCATTGTGTGGCACACCACATCACAGACCACAGGCATGCCTGCGAGCCGCGCGCACGCCAACTCTCGCCCAGACCTTCGCACCTGATTCTTGCTCCCCCCCCCTACCCCCTCCCCCCCCCCTGTGCCCCCTTCTGAGCAGGTGGTGCGCGTGTGGAGCGTCGCCACCGGCGAGCGCATAACTTCAATTCTAGTCGGCCACAATGAGCCGCAGGACGCGGCGGCGGCGGCAGTCGGGGGGAGTGTCACAGCCTTGCAGTTGTGCGCGCCGCCCCGCGGCCCCCCCATACTCATAGTGGGGGATTGCAGGGGGGTGGTGCGGGGGTATGATGTGGCGAGCGGGGAGGGGCTGTGGGGGGTGGACCTGGGGGCTACGCGCGTGTCAGCGCTCCTCGTCGTCGGCGCGGCGTGCTTTGCCGGCTGCGACGACGGCGTCATCAGGGTGAGCACTGCCATAGTACATGTACTCATCCTCGCTGCTTAGAGCGCGACAGAGCTCAGTACCTCTTTGGTACATGGAAGTGTGAACTGTGGACCATGTGTATGAGCCATGCTGTCGACAGTAGCTGCCGTGCACCCAGTGCGATTCTAGGTGAGCATTGACAGCACGTGCTGAGTTGCAGCTTAGGGTTAGGGTTAGGGGGCACGGAGCCTGACAGTGCTCCTCAGCGCTGCCCGCCGGCGCGGCGCACTTGATGGTTGCTGTTGCCCTAACGAGCATCGTCACATCTGCTGCTGCTGCTGCTGCGCAGCTGCCGCTTTCAAATACTGTGCCCATTTTGACCACCAAGCAGCAGCTTCCGGGGCCACAGGTGCCGTCGCCCCGTGAGCCCGTCAAGCGTGACAAGGCGTAGGGCAGCGTGCCCCGCGTCCCGTGCACCATAACTTCAACTTGCACTTCTAAAGTTGATCATCATCTCACCCCGATGCATCGCGCAGGCCCTGGGCGCGATGGACGGACAGCTTCTGCAGGTCTACGCCGGCCACAGCAAGGCAGTGTCCTGCCTGCAGGCGTCGCACAGCGGCGGCGGCAGTGACAGCGACGGCAGCAGCGGCGGCGGCGGTGGCGCAGAACCGGGCGCAGGGACCCTGTTGGTGAGCGGCAGCTGCGACGGGACGGTGCGCGTCTGGGACTGTTCCAGCGGAACGTGCTTGGACGTGTTGAGGTGCGTGTCCGTTTTAGTACACATGAGCGTATGGAGGTGCTTCAGTACGCACACGCAGTCTCACTCTAGGTACGCAGTGACTGCGTTTGAACATCCCGGCGCTGCATGGTACCGCGGGCATGAGCCTCGGTGCGAGCGAGCGCTCTGCCAGTGAGCATCGCTGTTGGCCGCACTCTGAGCACTGTTGTGAGCTGCGCACTATCGGCGCACTTGCAAGCATTGATGTCACTCCATCTGACACGACGCTGTTCATGATGCTGTTGAAGGATGGGCCTCGCTCTGCGGCGCACTGCTGTTAGCCGCGAGAGCGCAGTCAACAGTGATGTGTTGAGGCAGCAGCGATGTGTTGCGTGCCGGCGCGCTGGTGCAAACTTCACTTTGTCGCTCATACTGCCGCCTACGACTCTTTCTTTTGCGAAGGCTGTCACACAGCCGATTGCCCCGATTCATGGTGTCAGCCTAACCCTACATACCCTAACTGTGTGACACCGGGCTTTCACCGCTTGTTGCAAGCGCTGAACCTCTCAATGTTCGGCCCTTGCATTCAGATAGCTTCAGGGTTAGAGGTAGGTTAGGTTTGCATTCACATAGTTTTGCACCTCCGTCTTCGTGTTGCGATGCTCTGTGGCGTGCGCATGACAACACGCGTCCAATGCGCAAGTGTCGAGGACATCCTGCCATCGAGTGCAGGTTGAGTACCAATTGCAGCTGCACTGCACTACATCTCACGAGAGCATTGAGATGACAGGGGGCGCATCCCAGCACACATTTTGCTGAGCTTCTGGTGATGACACAAGTGCATGTGAGCGCTGCGTATTCCCATCTCAGCTTGTGCCAGCACACATTCTGCTAAGCATATGATGACGCAAGAGCGCGTGTGCGCTTCGTGTCACCGCTCCGCCCAGGCAGGAGCCGTGCGAGGAGTACATGCACGACGGCCTCAGTCAGAGCGTGCGGTGCATGCAGGTGAGCGGTTGCAGCAGTTACAGCAGTTGCGCAGACAGACACAACCGCGCGCCAGTGAGTGTGGCACTGCGCGAGATACCTCACAGCGTGTATATATGGCATGCATTTCATGTGTATAGAGGTATACTCTTTGCCTATGCAAATGCGTGAAGGAGTGCAGAGATGTACACAGCGGTCTGCCGATGAGGCGTCATAGACGTTTTAAAAAAGGCAAGTCATTATGTTGAGATTTGAGCCTGCTCATGTTGAAGTTTTGGCGCGCAGGGAAGGGCACTGCTGCAATCGGTCACATGCTTGGCTGTACATGCAAGGTCGCAGTGCTTGATCAGCTTGAGTGTAGGGAGTGTAGGGTGAGGAGGACCATGAGAATTAGAGTTAGGGTTAGGGTTTGGGTCTAAAAAAATTCACGCCGGACTGCTTGTACCATAAAGTTCACACCAGCGCATTTTGTACTACTGCAGGTTTACGCCACCTGCACATAGTAGAGAGTCTACGATGCGGTTATCGACAGTAACAGCTGACGCCCAGGGTGTTGTCAGGGGGGGCTGCGCACCCATGTCTCGTAGGATGAACCATGAGTACATGGACGTACTGCACCGCTTGTCAGGTTATTTCGCAGACAAGGACATGTGTAGTGACCAGCAGCCATTGTAGCAAACAGGGATTGGTTATGTGTGCTCTTCGTGCCTTGCCGCAAAATTGTTGAAGCATGTTTACCCTCAAACTATCCCTAACCCTGGTGAGCAGCATATTGTACTCTTGCATTATGCACAGCGCCAGGGATGTGATCCGCTCATGCATGTAGAGCGCGCTGGCTTGACTCGGTCTCTGTGTGACCGCGCTAACGTTCCTGTCAAAATCGCAGCTGCGTCGTGTTGTGAGACCTACCCTGCTTCCAACAGGGGTCATCGTGCAAAGAATGCGGCACATGCGCCAGCTGTATACGAGAGTACCTCGTTCCAAGCTCTGCTGTGTCAGTGCATCGCAAGTCCACGCTGACCCCCTTGTCAATCACCACTGCACATGGACAGTGACACACGCCTTGCCACATCATAACAAATCACGTGACAGGCACATGGCACCTCTCAACCAAAGCCCTGCTGTGTCACTGCCTTCCTCGCACAGCGACACTGACACCATTGCCCCCACACGCCCCCCCTGCAGGTGTGCGGCAGCACGGTCGTCGTCGGCGCCGACCGCAGCATTGCTCAGTGGCGCTTGGGCAGTTACGGCAGCGCCGCGGAGAAGGCCGGCCTGAGCGCTGCTGCAGTGTGCCTGCGCAAGTACTGCAGGTGCGTTCGCACGATATAATATGTTGAAGTGTTGTGCGCGCGCGCGCACAGTCGTTGTCGGCGCTGACTGCAGCATTGCTCAGTGGCGCCTGGGCAGTTACGGCAGCGCTGCGGAGAAGGCCGGACTGAGCGCTGCTGCAGTGTGCCGGCGCAAGTACTGCAGGTGCGTTCGGACGATGTGCGCACACGCGTGCAAAACTTCAACACTGTCAAGCACACGCTGGGGGCGTGGAGCGTCACCGGCGGTAGGCACGCGCCGGTGTACTGAAGGCGTATGAGCTCGCGCAGCCTTTTCGGTGGCGTGTCCTGAACTGATCCCCTTTGTTCGTGTCACGCAGTTGGCCTTCAGAGAGCCTGCGCCTGTTGTTGTAGAAGTGTTTGCGTGCGCGGCTCAAGCGCACAAGCGGCAGCCTGACTGCAGTCGTTAATCTGGTGTCAGGTGTTGCAGCCTTGCATCAGGAAAATCAGGAGGGCAAGATTATCTGTTGCGGTTGCCAAGCATGGCGCCATACCTGCTGCATGTCTTTTTAGGGTTAGGGTTAGGGTTAGGGCATGCTCACTGCTTAGCCGACACCCCCACGAGCCGCTTTGCGTGGGCCCGCCTGACGTGGAATAACCGTGGGTGCACTGCTGGTCCTTTGTCTCACGGGGCGCAGGTGAAGCATCAAAGAGTTTTGGGCTAGAGTAAGACAATAAGGTTCGGGGTGGGGTGTACCACCTCTTAGGTTTAGGGTTAGGGGTAGCGTCCTCCGGTGATCTGCAATTGCAGATCATGATGCCTAGTCAGGGCGCTGCTGAAGCAAAACAGTGAAAGCATGAATGACCTGCCTTACATGCGGTGGCCATGGGCGCTGCGACTTAGGGTTAGGGTTAGGGTGAGCGCACGGTCCAAGCCCCCAGGAGCGCATTCAAACCGCATTCGCTGTCATGCCTGTACACAGCAGAAACAAGGTGAACATGGCCGCCTGTGGTTAAGATGGCCGTGAGTGTGTGCGGGAGCGCGTATTGAGTCTGCAAACTTCAACTTTGTATTGTGTACTCGCTGCCAGACTTGCATAACGCGTGAGTGGTCACATCACCACATTGCTACGTGCACCGTCCGCGCCGTGCTCCGCTTGCCGCAGTCACAGGCGGCCCGTGCGCTGGCTGCAGCAGGTGGGGCAGCTCCTCTTCACGTGCTCGGGAGATTACCAGGTGCGCTCATGGCCTGTATACACTCTCAAGTGTCATATATGTTTGAACATTATGAGGTGCACAGATCAGTGCATATCAAGAATAAAAGAAGTTTTTGAAGTATACTCTGAAGTAAGCCTAGACACAAAAAGAATATGCAGTATTGCCGCGGTTGTGGTGGCACAGGCATACGCGCCTTCTCCGCTGTGATACGCAAACGCGCACCACCTGCTGCAGCGCATGGCATCTCTTGCACGGTGCAAAAGCAATGTAGGCAGCGTTTGTCAGCATCAGTGCGAGCGCACAAGTACGCACTGGCTGTTGCATCGTACCGATGCCTACGCGCGCCTGCACATGCAACAAGTAGAGGCACCACAAGTAAACATCACCAGGCTGGCACCGAACACCCCCTTGTGCTGCGCCTTGCGACAGCTTCATGCACGGGCGTGCGCAGCTGTGCGTGTGGCAGTTGGGCTCCGCAAGTGTGGGCAATGGCGCGCTGGCGCCGACGCACGACTGGTTCCGCTCGCGAGCTCATTCATGCGCACCTGCGCGTGTGCGGCGCGCGCACCGAGCGCTGCTGGTGAGGCCATGATCAGAGTTCCCCAAGTAGGGGCGTACCAATCACTGTTCCTTTGCGCCGTTGCTGACACGTGGCCGCATCTGCACTGTCCCGCCGCCGCGCGCGCGTACGATGCAGGTGCGCGTGTGGGACGTGCGCAGCGGGCGCTGCGTGCGCGAAGTCGTCGGCAGGAGTGGCGCTGCCATCCTGTCCTTCCGTCTGTCGGGCACCACGCTGTTCAGCTGCAGGTGAGGCGATAGCGGCGGCAGCGCACAGCGTTGAGACACGATGCCAGTAGACCAATGTTCAATCAAGAGCTTCATCAGCGTTCAGGTGGAAGCATGACGAGCGTACGATCAGGCCAGGCGGGGTCGAATGCGTGCAGCACGTCTGCCTGCATGTGCTTTGTGACGGTGGTAGGAGTGGCGCCCCCCCCTTCTAGGTGTACAGTGGTGGTACTGAGTCCGCAAGCTGAGCGCATGCTAATCTGCGCATTATATAAAGACTGCTCATGTTTGATGTGCGCACGTATAGCACTGGCCAGCTGCAGAGGCCCGTTTACCCATGTTGATGCTGATGCAAGCACTGTGCGATATTTGCAAAAACCCTGCCAATGACCTACTCATGGTGTTTGTTGAACTTCAAGAGTCCTTCCAAGCCATCTGAGAGGTGCTTCATAAACCATCATTCTAACTCTCTCAATGTTGCGTTTGTTGGTTACTCTCCGCAGCCTTTTTGAGCAGTCAGTGCTCGCCACGCACTTCTGCCCTGAACGCGCGGCGCCGCCACCAGCTGCTAAGGATGATGACCAGGGCGTTTAACAGAGGTGACACCTTGCAGTGCATTGCGACACGCATTGAGGTGGCTGTAGAAACACATTGCAAGTGTTGCGTGTATATAGCGATGCTCACCGGCCAGTGGCACGTCTCACTGAGGTCTGTGCGTGCAACAATGTTGTGGGGCCAGTGAGCCGCGGCCAATATCGGCAGTGTAATGTAACAGATTCAGCGTCAACACTTGCGTTCAGCGATATATTCGCGCGGACAATGTTGAATATGGGCGTGACTTCGTGTGGCTATACGCCAACTGCTACGCCAACTGTGAGTATATTGAAGGCGCACGGCCAGCATGGCCATATTGAGGCTGCTGCGCGCCATGTTACAATACAATGTACATGCAGTAGTGCAGTGCCAGCTGCCACATTCAAATGAATACACTTCGACGTACACAGGCAATCGAGTGGGTGACTTTGCATCCTGCGGCATCTTGTTGACCTTTGGTGCATGATGTGGTTGACTGGCACCCACAATGATTGGGGTGTGTGTTGGCATCAAAACTCACAGCCATGGTGCTGATAGCATCGCAGCAGACATCAGATTGCACTATGTACCGAATCGCATCAAGCCATTGCACAGGTCAAGCACACAGCAGTGAGCATTGCAGCAGATATCAGACAAAAGTGTGCACCGAATATATAGCTATAGCACACAGTAGGGGCAATAAAAATGGACATGGCATCCGTTGTTGCATGACTGTGTCGTGTATTCTATCAATGCGTTGCGCATCTAGTGTAAGGTCTATCCCTTCCGCGTGACTCATGACACGAGCCCTCCTGACCGGTGGCAATCTCTTCAGATGTCCGCAAAGGCGGCGCAGCCATCTATCTACTGCCCGCACGGTCGTCTCAAAATTTATTGTGCGGCGCCCAGCGACCGGGCCTTCACGCTTTGCGCGCGCCATTGCTCACCCGCAACACATTTCAGTAAACACAATTGTGGCGGTGACCTGTCAGATGCGCCAGTGTGGCTATAGTAAACCCCACGATAAGCAGCACGCGTCCCGTTGTACGCTGCTGTGGTAGACGGGAGCCAGTCCCCCCCCCCCCCCCCTGGCTTACCCCTTGTGCGTTGTGTACTTACACTGAACCCTGAGGAGATCCTATGGTACAAGGTCTAGGAAGGCAACTGGCAACAGAAAGCTACGGCAAGGTCGTCAGCTGTGGCAGTCAAACGCACTGCCGCAGCTGGAATGCCACCCTCAAACTCTGAGGGCGCTGTCGGAAAGAAATGCAACACTCTCCTCCTCAGCAGAAAGCGGCGGGCTGGGCTGAGCTGGCCACAAACTCCAGCAGCTGGTTCACCTCTGGCGCATCGAAGAGAACCTGAGACAGATACCCCTCGAGAAGCAGGCACTTGCGACGCAGGTACTCCGTGTTCAGGCACCGATACCAGGGCTGGTTCGCCTTGACATCGCACCAGCAGCAGGCCGCCCGATGCCAGTGTTTTGCGGGGCCCTCCGCGAGCTTCTGCTCGAACTCTGTCCACCGTATCCACGCGGCCCAAGATGTATCCCCGTACCTGGCGAGCACTTGGAACTCCGCGTGTCTGCTGCCCGCCGAGCCTCTGCAGTAACAAGCGGACATCGTCAATCAGCGGTCAAATGCTTCCCGACTGCGCGTCAAGTAACGATTGCTGCTCTCCGCTACCGCAAAACGCCGGCGCCTCTAAAGGCACTGCCGATGGTGCCGCGGTACATTGCGGGCTGCGAGCTCCTGCGAGCAACAGTTCAAACAGTGCGCAGTCGACCGCGCGTCTTCGGCGCGACGTCGGCGAGCGAGCTTTACCTGACTATGCGGAAGCCACCGATGCCCCAGGCAAACGTCTTGCCGCCAAAGCACTTGGTGCTCACGAGAAACCCGGGCCTATCTGCCCTATATACACAGTCATCACGCTGGCGCGGGATTTCCTTCTGCCTCCGTTGTATGGCCTCAGCGCCGTAGTCCAGGCACTCGTCAACGTCGCTAAACCAGCCATAGTCCCCTCCTGTGCCTGCTGCCTCTAACGGGAAGGCCTCCCGTTGGTCCTGTGGCGTTGGGAGCGAGCTCGCACTTGATGCCGGCGAAGGAGCTGCGGTGGGGCAGGCAGATTCACAGGTGCTGCTGCACTCGACGCCGGGGCAGGACATGGCAGCCACACTGAATGGCATGTGACCCCAGGCGATCTGTGACAGTCGCGGGTCGGAGGCAACACCAGCTTCAAGTTGCCTAAATCCTTTCGTGAGGTCAGGCCACTTGTTTTGTCGCGTGCTTGCTTTTGAGGGAGGGTGAAGGTTGATTGTTGTGGCGGATCGTTGCTGCTGGAGGAGCTACGTGCAGCTCACAACAGCACTGGCAGCAGCACTGGTAGCCTGGCCGGTGTGCCACGCCATGATTTTCATCAGTTCATGCAGGATGCCGCTCGAGTGATTTGCTTCAGCTGAAGGTGGTGGGGGTGGCGCTCGCTCCCAGTCGACTCGCGCCATTATATGCCGCAGCATTCCACTGTCGATGGCTTTTAATACGATGGCTTTTAATAAGTAGAACACACACGCGCATGGTGTGTGTGTTGTTGTGTGAATAAGGAATGCTCGTTTTTATTCTGACGTGATATCCACTTTGAAAGAGAGGGGGGGCTTGGCTACTGCTGGCCGACGACGACACGACGCGAGGGCGGCGGCGCGTTGTGAGCGGTGCCGTATCTGCGTGCAGGATAAGTGTTTATGTGGAGACCGGCATGTCATGTGATGTTGGCATAGGCGCTGCGGAGTTGATGCGGGGGTGTTGCGCGCCGGGCTTCGGGTGCCCGGCGTTGACGCTATCGTTGGCGCTTCTTGCTTGTTTGTGCACCGCATTTTATAGTATCAAACTCCGGTTTCACTCCTGCATCAGGATCTGCCAACCGGCAGCGAGGCTTGAGTTGAGCCAAGCTCGCTTTAAAGCGCATTGTGTGTGCGCCCCAGCGCAACGCATATTAGTAGCAAGAGAACTGGGCTATCATTTTCATCTGCCGCAGCAGCGCCATTGCGCCCACACACTCTGCCGCAGGACAGCGCTACCGGAGGCTGTGCAGCCACGTCTTGTGTGATTTCATCGGTTCTGGCGTGTTCGGCCACTGATGTGCAGCACCAGAACCAGACCAGACTAGCCAGCCAGCACACACGAGACAACAGTGCATCAGCAGAGGCTACATATGGTTCAATGACTGACACACAGCATACTCATACACACAATGAATGTCGCACAGCATTCTCACTGCACTCAGGAGAGAACTGCACCACTTGCTTGGTTTGCAACGGCTTTGTTATTCATTCCGCAATGCCGTTAGCCAGTGCCGCTATTATGTCTGCATCTCCGGATGATAGCTTGTCGCCCTCACCAGTTGAACATGCCCAGGCTGACGAAGGCCACGCGATGTCCGCCACCGCGTGCTTCAAAGGATGGCGAGTGAAAAGACTAGCACATGTAGTACACCTTATGACATCTGCATGTTGTCTCCTACAATGCTGGCGCATCTGCTGCCTCCGGTGTTGAATGTGGCACTCTGTGTCATACATGATGCATGTGGCAGCATAAACTCCAAACTGCAACGTGACTCCCTGAACCAGACTGAAGTCAGTGCATGCGCTCCACCTGTCACCACCCCACTTCCGTTGTGTTCACTTGGCAGTTTGAAAGCAGGGGTAGTCACGGAGCAACAAGACTCTGATGTCAAGTGCGCCAAGGTAACTCCGTGCAGCTGTATGCTTGATTTGCTACAGTAGATGTACTGGTGGGCAGAGCTACGGTAGTTACAACCTTCTCTATTCTCGGTGCACCAGAGCAACAAGCAACATATCTGCCCACCAAATGGGCATGGCATCAACGTGCACCCTCCAAATAATCTCAGCCAACACACTCTAATGCTTGGCCTTTGCAATGCGAGGGCAGCGTCACAAAACACCATCACGTAACTTCAGCATCATACTTCAACATCATACTTCAACACACTTCCATTTAGTCGCGTGATCTGGCCCCACGGTCGCTGCCCACGCTGCAGCGGCACGAAACAACATCCGGCGCCGCGCCGTGTCTGTGGCACTACGCGCGCCCGGGTCGTGCCACGCTGTCTCGCTACGCGCCTGTCGCTCCGGGGTCACCAACCCCCGCCCCCCAGTGCGTCTGTACGTAGCGGACGCGCTCCACACGCGCGCGCACATCGGCCAGCTGCGCCGCTGCTGCACTATCACCCGCGCCACCATGCGCACCCCCCCCCGCGAAGTGTCCCGCGCTGTGGTCATGACAACCATCTGCGCACGGCGCGCAGCCAGCGGACGCGCACGATCGCTGAGCGCTGCTGCTGCTGTTGCCGCCAGCGACTGCGCCGCCTCCTGTGCCGCCGTGACCGCAGCACGCGTGCGCAGTCGCGTCATGGGCGGCAGCAGCGGGCCGCGGCGGCGGCGGCGGCAGCGGCGGCGCCGGCTGCAGAAGTACAGCCTCGGCGGTGCTCAAATCATCTAGTGCGCGTGCGTACGCGCAGAGCTCCTCCCACGCGGCCGCGCGGCGCACGAGCGCCTCCACGCAGCGCGGCCGCAGCGCGAGCGCCTGAGCACGTTGCAGCACAAGGGAGGGGGGGCGCATGAGGTGCAGGAATTGGGCCGCATTTGGCACACATGTCGCCTGCGGACGTTCAGGCGCGCGGTTGTTGGTGTATCAGGAGCAGTTTACAGATGAGCGTGCTGCATCCCGCATCGCAAGGGAACATGGCGGTGCACTCGTGGAACAAGCGCGTTGTACTGGTGCAAGTCGGCTGCCGCCTGCCTGTAAGTGGCTTGATCACCACAAGCCGCAGGCAGTGTGAGCAACTCTGCAGGGCACGTACTGCTGCTGCTGCGCACCCCCTCACCACATACCTGCGTGCAGTGCTCCACCGCCACGCTCCAGTCCCGTTGGCGCAGCAGCGCGCCCGCGGCAATGTTCAGATGGCAGCCGACCGCCAACTCCTGCGCCGCCGCTGCTGCTGCTGCTGCCGCTGCTGCAGCTGCCGCCGCTGCTGCTGCTGCTGCCACGTCGCCGCTCTCGTCTGCCTCGCCCTCACCGCTTTCGCGTTGAGCAGCGACGGCAACTGAGCGCTGCAACAGCGGCGCCAGCAGTGCCAGGGCTTCGCGGAAGCGCGCTGCAGCGGCGGCAAAGAACTGCTCCTGGTGCAGCATGCAGCCCATGCGGTAGGCCTCCGCTGAGCGCTGCGGGGGTAGGTATACGGGGGGGGGGGGGGGGGCGTTGGATTGTTGCTCGCTGCTGCTGTCAACATCAGTCTGAAGAAGAAGTCCTGTACTTCTAAAGTGCAGCCATTTAGGTGATGGCAGCTCATCGTGCCGCAGCGAGTCTGTTATAGTTGAAGCAGGGTTCTTTGCCGAATGACTGAAAGGTAAAGAAAGTGGCGTAGCCTGCTGACATGTAGGGAGTTACAGCCGTGTTTGCATGGGCATTGGTGACGAGAGGTGACAGTGCTGCACTTGAGTCAATGGTGTGGTTCTTGCTCTGCGCTGTCATAATGAAGGCAGCACCAGCACAGCCACACTCTACTAACCAAGGCATACACCACTTGATGAAAATGATCATGATGAGAGCGTGTTAACGCTATGCTGGCGTCTATCATAGTCCTTGACCATCTGCAGCAACGCTCAGCACTCATTAGCAAACAGCGTTCTCACTCACAAGACGCTGTACTGTATCAATATCACACGTTGAGCATCACCACCTGTGTATTAACATCACACATTGAGCGTCACCTGTGCTCCCGCAAACGGCCCCTCTGCCCCTGGTTCAGCCGATTCGCCACATGCAACCTCTGACGCTTGTGCCGCTATGCTGTCTGTTGCTGTCTGCTGTCAAACGAGACACGCAGCAGGCGACGTGATTGCACATCAGCTTCGCAGCAGGGCAGAAGTCAACTTGCACTTGCTGTGAGTTACATGGTGCAATGGCGACGATTCCTTGCCATGTCAGACAGCACCTGGAAGTGCATCATTTCCCTCTCATACCTGCATTCACTTGAATTACATGCATGGAACCTCCGCATAGGTCGAAGCATGAAGTTCGTCTTCAAAGTGCAGTAAGCACATTGCCAACATCCTGTGATTCTCGGCCCTTGTCAACACTTCAATCCACCGGACAGGCAATTTGAGCCCCCACCCCCCTACCCCCCCCCCCCCTCCTCAGTGACTGCCCACATGATACCTCGACCTCTGAATACATGCATACCTGGTGCCGACTGTCGCTCGCCAACCGCCAGGAAGCGTCAGCAGCGTCCTTTTCCAGCACGGCGGCTGCACTGTCAGGGTCCAACCGCACCGCCCTCTCGGCGTGCAGCAGCGCCAACAGAGGCACGCCCGCGAGGCGGAACGCTTGGGCTGCGCATGAAAGCGCATGCAGGGCAGGTGATGCGATAAACTTTGAGGGGCGGCGCGTCACTGGCTGCTGAGCGCTGCACTTGCAGTTATGCACTCGCAGTGGTGTGATGCGGCTGGGCCTTGACCGATGCACTCATGCATTCATGACGATTTAATATACTTCGAAGTATACAGGTTTAAGGGCAATGTCATGCACAAGTATGTGCCGCAGCACTGTTTGTCACAACAGGGTGCGGCGGTCGCCGATTAAAAGCCAGGTCAGGTGCACAGAGGTCCCGTGGTGTCAGTGCCCATTGGTTACAGTGGCGTTTGACAAGAATCAGCCAGCACCTACCATGTACTACAGGTTGCTCTGACCCTGACATTACCCCTAACTTGCACACGAGCGAATGTGACAACTGGACAGCGGCCAACAAATGCCGTCGCCACACCACTATGTACTGTATTTCTCTGACTCACAAAGTGCCCAGTACTCGGTGTCAGACTGCGCCGACTGTACGACAGCTGGCCGCGGCCGCGGCGCACGCACGCTGCGCTGCACCAGCGGCGGCAGCAGCAGCAGCAGCGCGCAGCACACGAGCCATATCACAACGCTCAGCACCACACCACTACACCACAGCGCTCAGACCGCGCGCAGCGCACGCACCGCGCGCCGTCCACGCCGCGGCGCGCGCCGGCTCCAGCAGCAGCACGTCGCGCAGCGCCTCCGCCGCCGCCGCCAGGTGGCCCAGCTGCAGCTGCGCGGCGCCCTTGAGAGCGAGGCAGTCGCGCTGCGCCGCCGCCGCCAGCTGCAGCAGCGAGTGCTCGACACCGCTGCTGCCGCTGCCGCTGCCGCCGCTGCCGCTGTCGCGCTGCGAGTGTCGTGTGTAAGGCAGCGTTGTCAGTAAAGAGAGGGAACTCTTGCTGCAGTCGTCATTGTGCGCATGCGCAGCGTGGCAGCGACATTGCTGCCGCTAAGAGGCAGCGGCGGTGGTTACGACTTCAGGTGTGCCCACAGCGAGCAGCAGTTGTGAAGGTGACATGCCATCAGCGCTTCACGGGTATGTAGCCTTGTAATGTGATGTGCATAGTAGATGACTATAGTGGCTGTGGGCATCCCAGGCCTTGCTCGCCCAGAGGCAAGATTACCGGAGGCAATGACCTGTTTGCATCAGCTACAGCACGATTGCCCCTGCACCACCGCTTGGATTGTGCGCTCAAGCCAAGAAAATAGCAGCATGGGTACGTGTCATTGCCATCAGAAACTCGTTTCAGATTCCAACCGTGCTTCTCATGAGTTCCCTTTTCCCTTTCAAAGTGAAACATGTCATTTTCCAGTATCATTATATTCGCTTGCCTGTCAAAGTGAAACAAATCATTCTCCAGTATCAGTATATTTGCTTGCCTGTATGCCTGAAACACTACTCCACTTGTCTTCACAAGTTAGAGTTTAATCTCACTCTAAGATACTTCTGCCGCTTACAGGCTATTGTTATGAGCATAGTGATGGTAATAATGTCACTACCTGCTCACAGCGCTAGCACTCCAAAAGGTGATGGCAAACCTCAAGTGATGGACTGCCAGACGACAACTGCAAGTGCAGAACACAATCACTTCATTAGTAAACAAGAGCTGGAGCTGCAAAACGAAGACATGGGTCACCTGAGTGGACCCCGGTGTGTGCCTGCACTCATTGTGGTGGGCGTGTTGATCGCTGTGGCCGTGACTGCAGTGCTGATGCTCAGCACCGTGCGCGTGAGGCTCGCGGAGCGCTGTCGCCTGCTGCTGCTGCTGCCGCTGCTGCGTAGCTGTCGCATTTGCGTCAGGCTGCAGCAGGGCCTGCACTTGACGGGAGGACGAGCATCACTGCTCAGCTCGGATGAAAATGGGTGCTTCGCAGTCAATGCACAAGGTGACAGGTCAGCAGGCAACAGCTGCGCAAGTACTTGCCTTGTTTCCAAGGTGCGTCAGCTCTGTGATTCCGTAGAGCATTGACTGCAAGTGGATTGCCACAAATGACTGGGCTGCACACGGTGCAACATGTACAGCATCTTTGCAGCGCTCATCCGCCAACGTTGATCTGACGTGCGGCGCCAAATGTCGCCGCGCCGCGCAGTGCTGCCAGCCGCAAGCCCCCGAGGGCCGGCGCCGACGCTCTGTACATCCCTGCACACAGTTCACACCCAGTTCACACATGTTCAACACCGCATTGCCATACTTCTGTCGTCAGCTGGTGAGGATCGGCACCTGAGCGCGCACGGCGCATTCCAGCCCCTCCATCGCCGCCGTGAGTGCTGCCTCTGCGCCGCTGCCGCCGCCGCCACCGCTGACGCCGTTGCCGCCGCCGCCGCCGCTGCCGCCGCTCCCGCCGCCGCTGCTGCTGCCGCTGCTTCCGCTGCCGCCGCTGCTGCCATTGGCGCCCAGTGGCAGCGCCGCGCGGGCGGCATCTCGCAGTGCCACCGCACGCTTGAGGCTCCCGACAATGGCCTCCGCTCGCGCCGCAGCTGCCTGCAGCGCCGCCACCCGCGCCGCCGCTGCTGAGCGATGATGAAGATTTGAAGTTGGTGCACAGCTCAGCGACGGGGTTAGTCGAGAGGCAAGCAGGCGGGTCTGGGGCAGTGGCGCTCTGCAAGCCATTGTGCGGCAGAAGACTGGTCACAAAGTGCTGAGGCTCTAGCTCTGGCGCTGAACCTGAACCTGACCGGATGCTACTTGGGCAGCTGCGCCAAAGTGGTGGGCAACGCCAGTGAAGCCCCAGCGCCTGCATTCATTGTCGGTGCAAGCATCATACCTTGACACACTCTAGTAGACGTGCATGGGGCAGATCGCATTGCCGACAACATGTTGCAGAGTAATAGTCAGGGGCAAGGCGGCAGTCAGCAGTGAGTTAGCCAGTAACGCAAATGGATGGGGCAGGCATCCTTGACATGAGTTGACAATGCCTGAGCAAACAGCGCACTTGCGCCGCAAAGTGCTGCACACTTTTGTAGCTTCTGCAGGGTATTGTCAGCGCCCGCAACAATAGTCACCAGCTCATCAGATGTCGTGTTCAATCTCAGCGCCTGCTGCGGCTCTGCGATATTGCTGCTCGGACGTTCTGAGTCCACCAAAACACAGCTCCTCCATGTGCGCTCACAACATACATACTCACAAGTAAGTGCGTGGCCGTGTGTTTGCAGATTCAGATCATTCACCAGATCGTGTGCGGTCTGCACTGCTGCCAATACCTGGTCGTCACCCTTCATCACCAAGTCATGGCTTACCAGCACTATCTACGCCCCCTGCCAGTGCTGCAGCGCCCCTGCCCCTCCCCCTGCGTCCCCCCCCGTTGGCTTTCAGTGCTTCCACATCAGCCTTGCTCCTGAGCGCAGCAGCACCAAACTCGGCTTGCCGCAGCACTGCTGCCTGCAGCAAAGTGCCGAAAGACAGTGGTGTGTCAGCGTTCATGCTCACTTGAGCTCTCGTGGAATGCGTGCAACTTCAACGTGTTGCTGTGCACGCAGGCTCCCATCACAGCTGTTCCAGCAAGACGCACAGGGTTTCCAAAAATCAAAGCCGTCGCGTCACCACTGCCATCAGAAATGTAATGTGCTTTCATGGGATTCTGCTGTTGCGCCATCAAAAACAAGATCTCACCTCCAGGGCAGCTGCACTGGCCTCTTTCCTTTGAGCTGCTCTTGTCTTTTCGTCTATTACCTCCTGCGAAGCGAACACAGGCAATGAGCGAAAGCGATGAGCTGCGCACCGGTGCCCGGTGCCCGGCTATTCAGACACGACGGATCCAGCAGATCTTACAAATGTAAATCTGTGCTACTGATCACCTGCTCGTCCACTTGCTGTAGGGCGGCGTCTGCATCAAACGAAGCCCAAGCCGCAAAGTCTTTCATGGCAGCTTTCAAGGGGCTCAGCCTCAAGCACGGTAATGTTAGATCAACAGTACTTCAAGTACGCGCGCAGTTAACTTCAACAGTTACAAGAAACTGAAATAGCTGTGTGCTACGTAATGTATACAGGTGGCAACAACAGTGCGCAAGCACCGCTTGTGGGTTGGCATCAACAAATTACGTCACCATTGCATCTTATGCAGACAAGCGCACAGTGTCAGACATGCTTTTTCCACACACAAGGCTACTAATAAGTGTACAAGCAGCACAGACACAGCAAAACCAAAATGAAATAGGCATGGGGCTCATATCTTCACAACGTCACATTCACGCTCGGAGCTGATTAGCATAGCTCTGCTCATAGATATATGCAGCCACTGCCAGGCCGTGTGGCGACACCTGTATTGTAGCGTGCCGAAGGCCAGCGTTCGACACGGGCACCCTCAAACTGTACAGACATTTTGCGCAATTCCATCCCCCCGGGTCAAGTGCAACTACGAGCGGCTTTCGAGGATGGAAACAACATCGCCCCCTACGCAGGTCCGGGAAAAGTGCTGCTGCTGCGGCGGCGGTTGCCGAGCCAAAGGCACATGCACACACGGGCTTCAGTAGCAGTTGGCGCGCATCGCCGCGTAGGGCTGCTGCGACAGCGCGACATCGAGGAGCGCTGCTGCGCGCGCGGCGGCGGCACCGCCGCTCGCGTTGGTCGCTTTGATGCGTGCCAGCTGCAGGAGCGGAGAGGGCGGGAAGTGTACGCATGTGTCAGAAGCGGCGCTTGTGGATGGGCGGCGTTGTACGCGCTGCGTGTCTGTTCGCTGTGCGTGTAGAAAGACCGTGACCACAGACCGTCACGTGCAACAGAAAACCAAGCTCCAAACATGTAGGCTGGTGCAGGCACCAGTGAAACGCACAATGCGAGATGCTGCCCGAAGTTATCTGCTGCAGGCAAAGCGGCAGACGCGTTCCCCGTTCGCATAGTTCAACAGCAGCACAGGCGACGTCACCCGCGCAGCTGTTCCCACAAAGCGTCGCGACTGTTTAAGTGCGCAGCACAGCATGTGACTCTCCCAAGATTACATCACTCGCCTGCTCCACAACACCCGCATCTGCGACCATGGCCGCGTACGAAGCCTGCAGCGCGCCGCCGCCGTGCTTCCCCAGGACACACTCCAGGCACGAGAGGCACGTGTCGAGGACGCGCGCATCGTGCGTGGACAGCAGCTGGCTGAGCGCTGCCACCTGTTGAGGAGCGAGAGGGGAGAGTCACAGGCATTGGGGCCACATTGAGTACACGTGGTCGATGAGAGCTGAAACGTGCGGACACAGTGATCACCTCAGGGGGTGAAGAGACTGTGCGCTGTCACGCAGATGGCTGAGCGCTGCCACCTGTTGGGGAAAAAAGGGGGGAGAGCGTAACAGGGAAAGCATATGAGGTCCAATAAAGCTAAGATGGTGCGGAAACCGTGATGATGACAACACGGGAGCAGCCAATGCGAGCTGGTTCAGGAGTAGCGTGGTGGTGAAGTGAATGTGCGGGCAGCAAAGGCAACGACGACGCCAGTGAAGCAGAAGCGCGGTTGTCATGCCTGAGACCTGCTGCTCGTGCACGCCAGGACACTGCGGCACGTGTACACATGGAGAAAGGGTCATGAGAAGCCTGGCTGAATGCGCTGGCGTGGTCACCCACACTGCCATCAATGTCTGTCCGGAAAAGGCAATCAGCATGTACGCGACGAAAGACTGCAACGGAGCAAAGGCTATCTTGCTCTACTGTAGCTACTTTGCTCTCGTCAACTAGCAGGATGGCATAGCTGGAGTCACCAACAGTGCTGCTGGTCATGACAAGGTGGTTCTCATGCACGAAAGAGGCCATGCGTGTTTGCGTGCAGCACTCACCACCCCTGCTTCCACAAGTAAACCGAGCTGAGCCTGGTTGCTGCACCACAGCAGGCTGCGCCGCGAACAGAGCGCAGCGACAGCGCCACAACAACGCACGGAGATGCATGAGCATGGGGGTGTGTGATCAAGCAGACTTCCATATTTATCAGGCGCCACGAGCGACAGCAAGGTGCTAAAGTCATCAGAATGGATGATGTGACCAGAGGCCTGCAGAACAGGTAATGAGTCGGTGACTTCTGGGGGAAGTACTTTTGGCCAGTGTTGTCACATGATCTACAACTGGAGGAGCAGAGACCCAAACATGAGAGTTAAAGAGGTGGTTTCTTCAATAGCTTGGTCACCACGCTGTCATTTATGTTAGAAAGGCATTTCAAGCCGCGAGGCAGTGCTGCTCCATAAATGTGAGCTAACTGCCAGTTTGAAGCATCTGGTGGGAACATTGTTGGCAGGGTTCGAGCACTGCCAGGGCCGCGATGTCCGCAGCCTGCACTGTAAAGGTATGCTGAAACAGCACAGCAGACACTCTACGCAGCAGTCGGCCTCACTTCGTGCTGCCGCCATGTGTACCACTGGTACGCGCTGCAGCTGAAGACTCAGCAAAGGTGATGCCCAACTGATGCACATTGCATGAATCCGGCAACGCCGCCAACGACGATAAATGCGCGTGCACGTACGCTCAGCACAACAGCAGATCTGCAACTGCGGAACGCGACGTCACTGGTTGCAAGTTGAATGGCTCCCTCAACGTGCCTCAACATGAGCGGCGCAGCTTCAGGCCGGTCATGCGCTGCAACGTTTCAGCACGTCACCCGTTGCAACTTCAATGCGTCCATCAACGCACCTCACACCAGCGTCGCCTTCCTCTTGCCAGTTGGCTGCTGCAGAAAGCGGGGCGTCGCCTGCTACAACTTCAACACCTCCATCAGCGTACCTCAACACGCGCGGCGGCCTTGCGCTGGTCGTGTGCCACGAACTTTCAGCACGTCACCTGCTACAACTTCAACACCTCCACCAGCGTACCTCAACATAGCGCCACCGCCTCGCGCCGGCTGTCTGCTATAAAATCTCAGCACGTCTCCCCCTTCAACTTAAAACACCTTCATCGGCGTACCTCAACACCAGCACTGCGGCCTCGCGCCGGTCATCGTCGCCAGACACCCCCGCCGGCCCCCCCAGCTGCTGCAGCACGCGCGTCACCAGCTTGGGCTGGCTGCACACCATGCGCACCAGCGGCACCGCGGCATAGCTCGCTGCGCCCGCCAGCACGGCGCACGCGGCGCGCCGTATCGCGGGCTCCGGCCGCAGCAACAGCTGGCTCAGCGCCTGCAGCAGAGGCGGCACAGCCATGCCAGGGCTGAAAACGAGCAGGAGGGAAGGGGGGGGGGGGAGTGAGATGAGTTGACGTATAGAGGAGACTGCGGCGGTGCACATGTGCTCCGTCGTCAGCTGCACGTCACTACAGAATAGATGCAGCGCTTGCGGCAGTGCTCACGCAGTACTGAGCTTGCGGAGCGATGGGCCTCGCCACACTGTCGCGCGCAACGATACCAATGTGTGGCAGCAGCGCTTGGCAGCCACAAGAATACGTGCAAAGCACAACTGCCAGTCAAAGCAGCTTGCGATGCCCCAAGGCTGATCGAAAAAACGAGTTTCTGGCTCGACAAAAGGAGCACCTGCACCTACAAGCTGCCAGATTTTCAAAGCTCTGGTGATGATGGAGTTTTGCAGTTAAACTGTGCTGCGGTACGTGGCCTGCCTGCCTATGACAATTCTGCTGATGCATTGCAGCCTCGCAGAGCACAATAGCTGCTGCTTCAGAGCACGGCTGCCCTGATGCGCGCAGCGCGCTGACTCACCAGAGCCCTCCCGCATAGCCCGGCTCCGCCGTGATCCCAAGCAGCGAAAGCGCCAGCCTGTCCCCGCCCGCAGTGGCGCCCGCCAGCGCAGCCAGCGCCGCCGCCACCACCTCGGGGTGCGCGCTGCGCGAAGCCGCCAGCCGCAGCAGCGCAGGCGCAAGCTCAACTTCGTCCGCACAGCACGCGACCCCCCCCGCGCACCGCAGCAGCACTCCCAGCGAGCGGCACGCGAGGGCGAGCAGGTTTTTGTCCGGTGCTGCCGCGGCCGTGATTGCGCTCCAGCCGCTGGCCGCCCCCCCCCCCACCTCCCCCGTTTCGGCGTTCGCGTGCAGCACCAGCTGAGCCAGAGCCAGGACGACCGGCTTGGCCTGCTCCTGGGAGGGCCACGTGTCCGGGCTGCTGCCTTCCCCAATGCCCTGGCAGAAGGAGTGTATGGCCCAAATGGCGGCTTTGAAGGTGCCCTGGGAGGCGGGATTCGTGACCTGCAGGCGTGAAGACCACCGCGTAGACACGGCGGGTCGGCAAGGCTTGTTGATAGACACGAAACGATGGCGCAGAGGGTGTACATGCTGCCATTGTTCCTCTACCACATGCCAAAAACAGCCCGAATCAGGAAAGCTGACAGGGTTGTGGCGCTTTGATGATCGACAGCCGCGACGCCTGTCCGAGTTGACGCTGAGGCAACTGCAACCATGCAATGAGTGATGTGCGATGGGCTCCTTACCTGCAGCGCCAGCTTCCGCAGCACGCCATCCCTCAAAGCCATGCTTTTGAAGCCCCCGTCATATTGGTTGAATGCCCCGCACAGGTCCAGACAGGCCCTCTCGACGTCCTGGGCATCCCCCTTCACCAATCTCTGCAGCAGCGAGGGCCGCACAGCACAGGCGCCGCCGCACTGCGCGTCCAGCGTAAAGCCAGCAAAGGCTGGCTGAGGAGTCACCGCCACGGGCCTGTCTCGCCGCAGCTTGAGGCTCTGTTGCCTCTTAACCTGCCTCGACTGCAAACTATCTTGGCGCCTACTGTCCGTGTTGTAGCTGTTGGGAAAGTGGGCCTTGGCGGCGAGCCTGGGGCCCCGTCGCCGCAGCATTACTGCCGCTTTGCCTATGCGATGAGCAGCCTCAGAGAGCACCAGCCGTGCTCGTAGAATTGACTTCAAACGGAGGCGAACAAAACCGGTCAAATCAAACTTCCGAGAACTTCAAATGTTACAACTGAAGTGAGTGAGCCTGATGCGCCTGTTACGCTCATCTGAGTAGGCTCTATCTGTACATAGTATCGATGTAAACAATTCTTGCCTGTAAGCACCGCGCATCGACACATCAGGGACACAGGTTACACATTATTGGAGAAGCGACGATGGACTTGGCGGATCTGGAACCTGGCGTGGGCTTCGGAGACTATACCCTGGGCTTGGAATTGACCGAAACTCTGCATATAATCAGTTTGCAGGTGAGTTTTTGGTTCTGAATTGTGTCTCCTGCAAGGAAAAACACATTCGCATGCAACTGACATGTGCGTTCTCATCGATTGTGTGCCAGAGGCCAGCCAAGACGCTTCGGATAAGCTACGATGAGGAGGAGCCAGTGCATGGGCTGGACATACTGGTCACCGTGCTGGATGATGGGGTGGTGGTGAGTGTCAGACGTTGTTTGCTGCTGCTGCATACACGAGTTGCATGTCTAACTGTCAATAGCAGTATGTTCTTTCATGAAGCTGCAGCAACAGCATTTGCCCAGCACTCAGCAGCATCGCCTTTGCACCCAAACCACACAGGGCCTGGGCCATGTCACATCAAGACTGGACCGGGCCTTGCATTGCACTCAAGTGCCGCTGACAACATGTCACTGTGAATCATATACTTCTGAAGTAGTACGCCTGCCCATTCGTACACTGTTCCAACGACAGGTGTACAGTGCCGTTGTGCGCACCAAACCCTGTACGTGCTCGCCTTGCCATGGCTCACATAAGCACATCGTTACTTTGCAACACCAGCTTCTGCATTGCCTCTATTCCATGCGCCTGCCTTGCCGTGGTGCTTCACGCCTATGACTGCTTTGCAGCAGAGCCAGCTGCCGTGTTGACGTGCGCCAGCGTCCGCCCTTTTCACACTTGCCCTCTCTCTGCAGCTGCACTTCAATCCGGACACGCAACGCCTGTCCCTAATAAGCCTGTGCGAACTGGACAAGGTGCAGCTGAGCAGGGCGGGTACCGTGTTCACAGGACCAACATCGGCGCCCACCTTTGTGTCCATCTATCGGCTGTTTGGACCGACGTTCCCCGGCCGCTTTGTGGCTGGGGCGGATGGCTGCCGCTACATCCTACAGGTGCGGGTCGCACAGACACTATGGCGTCCTCAGAGCTGGCAAAGTACACTTCAAAAGAGTGAATGTGCGCGTGGCATGTTGATATTGGGCTGCGCAGTGACACGCCGCTCTCACTGGTTCAGCTCCGGCGTGGCGTCTGTATACATGGTCACACTGTAAAAGGCTCCCGCGGCAGCGCACAATCAGGATAACGCCGCGCGCACAATCAGGATAACGCCGCGCCGCTCAGCGCCTGTACATGTGGATATACACACCTTTCAAAGTGTGACATGTGGTGCGTCTACTGTCGCTGTCCGCAGCACCCTGAACCATCGTGACACCCTCGAACCAGTGCTGAGCTGTGCTAATGCCTGCCCCCCCCCACCTTCCTCCCCCCCCCCCCTCCCCTTGCTGCAGTACGAGGGTCTCCAGCTGGACTTCCCGGTGCCGCACAAGCTGATGGAGGACGGCACGCGAGGCGACAGTGGCGGTGTTGGGGTGATGCCGCTGGAGCTGCCGGATGGGTCCAGCCCACTGGCGTCGCGGATCACGGTGCATGCTGCAGGGGGGGGGCGCGGGGGGAAGGCGCGCGAGGAGGCGGGCGGCGGTCTGACGGTAGGTCTATGGTGGGGGGTGTATGTGCTGCAGGGGGGGGTGGGTTGAAGGCGCGGGAGAAGGGGGGGGGGGGGGGGGGTCTGATGGTAGGTCCATAGTGGGGGGGTACACGGCCTGCGGCAGCAGCGCTCAAGCGCTGTTTCATGACCTACAATCCCCTAGAACAAGTTGTTACCTAGCCCGGCTTTGAGACCCCCCCTGCAACACCAAAACGTCGGAGCGAGGAAGCCCGCATATGCTTCAGCTATGCTGCTGCGCACCTAACAGCTGCAGAGCGTGGGTGTAGAGCCGTTGACAGCTGCGAGCTCAGCAGCAGCAGCAGCCGCAGCCGCAGTGCGCTCACACCAATGCATCACATCACTGCCGCCTCATCACTCGTCAGCGCCCCCGCTCAACCACCACGCTTGCCGCCGCCGCCGCCGCCGCGTACACAGGTCTCAGTGCGCCTGGCACAGGGCGAGCTGCGCTTCGCCCCTACGCCCCATGGCTCAGCAGCGGCAGGGGGGGCGGGCGGGGGCACCCTCACCCTCCACGCCTCCTCCGTCCAAGACGTCGTCACGCTGCTGGGGCCGCCGGCGGCGGTGCACAGGCCGGAGCGTCACCCGCGCGGCCTCTACTTCTTCAACTACGCGGCGCTCGGCGTCGACCTCGCGTTCGGCGGCCTCGACCACCGCCTCGCCAAGGCCGTGCTGCACGCAAACCTGCCCGGGCACCCCGATTTCTGCGAGTACGGCCGCTGCCGCTACGAGCTGGTGTTCCCGAGGGCGGAGCCACGCGCGCCGCCGCCGCAGCAGCAGGCTGCGCATCTGCCGCCGCCACCGCAGCAGCAGCAGATTGCATCTCCGCCGCCGCCAATCTACGCGCCGCCGCCGCCCACGTCCCCGCTAGCCTTGGACGGCGCCGCCAACCCCGGCGATGTCGCCGCGGAAGCAGCTGCTGCTGCAGCGCCGGCGGCGGCGGTGGCGGCGGCGGCGGCGGCGACCAAGAAGTCCAAGCGCAAGCTCAAGAAGGCGCAGCAGCAGCAGCCGCCGCCGCAGCAGCAGCAGCGCGTGGCAGCGCTCATCGCCGACGACGCGCTGGACCCCGCGTCGACGAGCAGCACGGGCGGCGAGAGCGACGACGAAGCCCCCGCTGCCGCCACCGCCGCTGCCGCTTCACCGCCAATGCCAACTGCCGCTGCCGCCGCCCCTGCTGCGCCGCCGGCTGCTGCTGCCGCCGCTCCTGCTGCCGCAGACAGCCGCCCCCCCGCCGCTGCAGATTCCACTGCAGCGGCAGCAGCCGCAGCGGCGGCGGCAGCGGCGCAGGGGAGGTTCCTCTGGGATGGCAAGTGGGCGGACCTGGAGGTGCTGCTGGCGGCGCACGCGGCGGCGGGCGCGCGGCCGTCGCCGCCGGCCGTCAACGGCGGCGCGTCGCTGCTGCACCCGTTCGGCGCGACGCTGCTGCACGCCGCGCCCGCGCTCGGCGCCATCTTCGAGGTGCTGCGCTGCGGGCACGTCAACGCGGTGACGCTGTACGGGCGCCGCGCGGAGCAGTGATGTGGGACGCTGCTGCTGCTGCTGCTGCGCGGAGGCGGCGAGGCAGCAGCGCTCTGCGGGCACGTCAACGCGGTGACGCTATACGAGCGCCGCGCGGAGCAGTGGTGCGAGGCGCAGCGCGCTGCTGCTGCTGCTGCTGCCGTTGCGGCTGCGAGGAGGCGGCAAGGCGCAGCGCTCAGAGACAGTGTGCCGGCGTCGGTCACGCCGAGTGTGCATGGCAGGGGTTGTTTGGGGGGGATGCGCCGGGGGGCGATGGGGGGTGTCCGCACACCAGACTGGAGCGAGCACTGAAGGGGGGGGGGGGGGGGCATCAAGGCGGAGACGGCCGACGCAAGTCTGTGCTATTGCATTGTGGCTGCGCAGTACGAGTGCTGAAAACGGATTCAAGCAGCTGCGTAGCGTGTAAATAGGGTGACATGGAGCGCGGCAGAGTTACACGCAGTTGGAAACCAAATACAGGCGTTTTTGGAGATGTTCAGGTAGTGCCGGACTGGCAAGCGCGTGTACATAGCGACGTTGAGTACTCAGTCTAGACAGTTCTCAAACAATTGCTGGCGATGCCAGCTCCTGGACGACAACACTGCGGCAACAACAATTTCATCGGGAGAGAAGCGCTTGCCTCTCTAGCACCACTTACTCATTGCACTGAATATGATTGTGTGGGAGCTGCTTCATACAGCATCAAACTTTGAGCAACATGACACACTGGTATTGATTAGTTTGTAGCCCATTTGAGACACTGTCCTGCCGCCCCCCCCCCCCCGTCAGTGCCTTGTGCTAAGGGCAAGGCTAGGGTTATGCAGCAGGGGCCGTGCCCCCACCTGCTTCACGGCTGGGTCGCGCACATGTTGTTTGCCATGGTCGATTGGTGGCGCTACAGCAGCGGTGCTCAGCAGCAGTACCATAACATTGACCTGACGATGGCGCAGCGCAGGTGTGCAAGGCACTGACAAACAGATGGATATCAGGACTCCTGAGGAGAAGGCACACACACACACACACACACACACACACACACAAAATGACCCTGTCTGCATGTGCTGTGTCTGCATGGATGCTTGGTATGAGAGACTAAGGCAGGGCCACTGCCAACTTGTGTAAATGCAGTGTAGGGAACGGGTGGGATCCAGATGGGGCAGTCTCTCTGCCCCTCGTCACCCTTGCCGCAATGGTGCATTGCTCACCAACGCCGGGGCGGAGGAAAGAGCTTGTGTAGGCAGATGTTCGCACGTGGCAGCAGGCATGCCCGCTGCTGACACGCTGGATTTGCACATGTGCTGCGTGGCTCCGCGTCTATAACGAGAGTAAACCAATGTCGACTGGCATAGTGACCGGCAACAGGAAGGCGGTGCGGCGCGCCATGCATCTTACCCCCCGCTTCCGAGCCCCTTCACGACTGTGTTCAAAACTTCAATGGTGAAGTACACCACAAACCTGTTTCATGCCAACAAGACATTCAGAGTGGACAGCAGCGATGCCAGCGCGGGCAAGCACTGCCGCAAATGCAGGCCTATCACTTCACCCGCTGCAGTGGCGGCAACATTGTCAACAACAGCATCAGCAGCACCGCTAGCACCTGATGCATCGACGGCAACAGCTACCACGTCGCTGCCACAGCAGCAACCGGCGTGCACACCCATCGGCAACCCCTACGCAAAGGGACCAGCGCACGCGCAGCAGGCACCTGCTGCTCAGGCTGGTGGCAGCAGCTCCTCCGGCAGCTCAAAGAGGCCGGAACGCGGGGGCAGCAGTGCTACACGAGGGGGTCGGGGTCGCAGTGGAGGGCGCGGACGTGGCAATGGAGGACGCGTTCGCAGCGGCAGCAATGATGCAGACATCAGCAGTAGCAGAGCGACTAGCGGCAGCAGAACCGGAGGCGGCAGCAGCAGCGGTGCCGGCGGCGGCAGTGCAGCCGGTACTAAGGACAGCGGCGCTGGCAACGGCCGCAGCAGTGATGCCAGCAGCCGCAGCGGCGGTGCTAGCAACAGCGGCAGTGGCGCGCGAACTCAAAACGGCCGCGGTGGCCGTGGCAGCGGTCGCAGCAGCGACAGCGGCGGACGAGGCTGTGGTCGTGGCGGCCGCGGCGGCGGCGGAGGGGGTCCCAGAGCGGCAGGTGCGGCGACAGCAGCGGCAGCGCCAGGCCCTGCAGGCGCAGCAGGTGGGGCAGGTGGGCTTTTCACGTGGACCATCTCAACCCCCGCAGTCGCAGCAGTGCTTGACAGCATCAGCCTCGATGAGCTGTGCAAGCTGCAGTTCGCGACAACTAGAAGCCTTGCTAGACCACGCAATCGTCGCTATGTGGGAGCTGCACTGGAGAACGCAGCAACACATCTGTTGGCACACACAATGACGATGTTCGTCAATGCGGCGCGGGAGCCAGATTCTGCAGGGCGGGTGCAGCGACTGCAAAGATCCACGATTCTACACCACCTCATGCCATCACTCATCACCTCCACCGATGGCGCACCTGGCATCACTCGCTCCGACAGAATCAGAATGTTGGCACGCGGTGAGCTTGACCGGTTGGTGCCAGCGCTCCTCGCACACGCGCGTGCGCACCGGCGCTGGCGCGCGCGCCAGCAAACGGAGGCAGCGATCAACGCCTACGTCCTACAGTGCATGGGCACACGGGGGGGGCTACAGCAGGCAGCGCGTTTCCTTCAGCCCAAAACGGTGGCGATACCTGATGATGACTGCTTTGCCGCCATGCAGTCCAAACACCCCCCCGCTGCGCCAGGGGAACAACTCCATGAGCTATCCGGCATGGTTGATCAGCTTGTGGCGAAAGCAGCCGACATGCCAGCAGAACTCAGCCTGTTACAGGGGGAGGGAATTGAGCCAGAGACGGTTGCCAAGCTCATCCAGCGAGCAAGCCCTTACAGTGGAGCAGGCCCATCGGGGCTGCGCTACAGCCACCTGCAGGATGCGCTACGCACAAGCTGGGGACGGCATGAGTTTGCTGCTGTCCTCACACGGTGGCTTCAGACCGTTATGCGGGAGGCTGCGCGGCTGCCGGATGCCTTCTGGCAGTTGCATGGCGCGGGGCGCCTGACGCCACTTGCAGAACAACAGGAAGATGGTACAGCTAAGCAGCGGCCCATCGTTTGCGGCGAGGTGCTGCAGCGACTATGCACTTCGGTGTACGTGGCAGACCGCAAAGACTTCCTGGCGGAGCTCCTTGAGCCAGACGGGCAGTATGGGGTAGCCGTCTCAGCAGGAGCGGAGAAAGCGGCCATGGCCGGCAAACTCGCGTATGAGCTCGGTCACTGGCAGTTCATGCTGGACCTCAAGAATGCCTTCAACATGGTGTTCGTCCTGGCGGCAGCGGAATGGGTAGCAGCACAGCTGCCGGACTTCCTCGACTACTTCATCGGCACATACGTTCGCACTCGGCCACGCCTGCTGTTCCAGCACGTTGACGGCTCCACGCGCATCATCATGTCTCAGCGCGGGTTTAAGCAGGGGGACCCCGCGGCACCGATGCTCTTCTGCGGCGCCATTGCTCAGTGCTTGAAACGGTTCAATGAGGCGGCGGCTGCGCAGCGCGCGCGGAGGCGGATGGGCGCCTACATGGACGATGCCAACGTCCGAACAGGCGCTTGCACGCTGACTCAGGATGACATACAGGCGGTGGCGCAGCTCAAACAACACTTTGCGGAGGTGGGGCTGGAGCTAAACCTCACCAAGTCACGCGCGCTGCCTGGCAGGGGGCATGTGGTGACAGACCACGAGCGGCAACTGCTGCAGCAGCTGGGCGTTCAGCTAGTGGGGGATACGGATGAAAATCAGAACCGTGGAGCTGTGTTGCTGGGGGTGCCGGTGGGCCACAGCAGCTTTGTGGACGCATGGCTGCGCAGGGAAGCGGGTGCAGGCGGGGCAGGGGCTCGATTTGCAGAGCGATGCGCGCGCCTGACATCTCCGAGGGCTATGTTCAGGTTACTGCGCTACTGCGTGGTGCCTCGCATGACGTACTGCCTGCGCACCATTCCCACTACGCAGACAGCGCCAGCCGCCAAGGAGTGGGATCGGGTCACGCAGTGGGTGCTTGAGCACTCAATGGGCCTGCAGCCACCAGGCCAGACCTGGCGCCAGTTTGATCAAAGTGGGGCCCACTTCCATCTGGCAGCGCACGGCCCAGCCTTACAGCAAGCGCGACTCCCAACACGGCATGGCGGCCTTGGCATTACCAGCGCCTGCGACATCGCTGATGCTGCGTATGTGGCGGGCACGTTGCAAGCGCTGCAACCAGCACTCTCTGGATGGGCGGGGGTGCTGCAGCAGGCGGCTCCTCAAGCGGCTGCAGACAACGCTGCTGAGGATGCGGCAACACAAGCGGCACCGGCAGCAGCGGCAGCAGCACCAGCACCAGCAGCATCAGCAGCGGCAACTGTTACAGCGGCAGCGGCGGTTGCCAGTGGAGGCGCGACCGCTCCGGCAGCGGCAACTGCATCAGCGGCTGGCCGCGCTTATGGCGCAGCCATTCCGGCAACACACGACGCAGCTGCCGCTGGATCAGGGGCCGCGGCGGCAGCACAGGCGGCACCAGCGGCAGCAGCAGCAGCGGCGGCGCACGGCGCAACTACTCCGGCGGCAGCAGCAGCGGCGGCAGCAGCAGCTGCTCCAGCATCAGAGGCTGCTGCAGCAGCGGCAGCACATGTTGCACCTCAAGTGGCCTCGGCGGCATCACTAACTGCAGCATCAACAGCAGCGGCTGCGGGCATAGGCAATACAGCTGCTACAGGCCCTACTAGCCTAAGGGCTGCTGCAGCACCTGCAACAGGAGCAGCGTCGGCAGGCGGCGCCGCAACCGTGCCGGCTGCGACAGCGGCAATGGCGGTGGCAGCGGCCAATGCGGCAGGTGCTGCACCAACACCTGCGGCAGCAGCAACACCACTGGCAGCAGCAGCAACGGCAGGCGGCACAGCTGCAGCACCAGCGCACGCAGCAGCGGCAGCCGTCAATGCAGGCGCTGCGCGTTCCACACCAGCAATGCTACAAGGCGCAGCAGCGGCAGAGGTGGCGCGCCTGCCCCTCATGCGGACGATCGCCACAGCTGCCACATCTCTACGTGCAGCAACAGGTGACAAGCTGGAACATATACTGCCACCAGCGCTAACGCCACTGCAGCAGCAACCACCTACGCAGCAGCCGCCGCTGCGGCCGACAGCAGGTGGTGGCACTGGTGCGGATGCTGCTTGCGTACTTGACGCCAGTGCTCTGCAGTTGCAGTGTAGCCTGAAGCGCCCCAATCAGAGTGCGCTTGCAGATGCCGTCGCTACCGAGCTTGCAGATAAGGTGGAGGCGGACCTGCAACAGCTGCCGCAGGGCACGCAACGCACGCAAGCACTTGCTCGATTCCGGTCGCAGCGCCACATGCACTCGATCGGCATGGCATTCCTCAACGAGCCCATGTACTCCACAACGGCTTCGTTCGATGGCCTATCCTGGCAGCTGGCCGTCAAACGCGCCATCGGAGTAGAGGAGCAGACGGCAGGCTGCAAGCTGTGCGGGAAGTCGCCGGGCGGCACCCTGCATGCACGGCTGTGTCAAGCGCCACGCGTCAAGGCGCACGACACCATTGTCCACAATAGCGTCAAGAGGGCCACGCAGCGCCTCCTGCGGCAATACCTCAAAACGGGACTGGTGGACGAGGACTACACGCCGTTTCTGGGGTCCGCCGGGCCGCCGGGGAGTCGCAGGATGGACATCGTGCTGCCTGCCGACGCCTTCCCGGTGACCGGCTACGACGACCCGACACGCCACCTACCGCTCATGGTGGACGTTACCTGCTTCGAGGCACAGGTGGCGTCGCGGGCGGCGAAGACTGCAGCAGACCCCGAGCGATGCTGCCGCGACCAAGAGGCCGCCAAGACTACCCACTATTCTGGTCATTATGATCAGAATTGCTACAAACTTGCCACATTGGCAATAGGGTCATTTGGCAGCATCGGGGAGCAGGGGCGGAAGCTGCTGGAGGCTGTGGCGACGGAGTATGCCAGCAGGATGTCAGTGCCCGGAGGAGCGCGCCCTAAAGCTCTCAAGGGCATCGCCCTGGCGCGCTTACGCTCGGCACTGTCGGCAGCGCTCCACATGGCGTACTCTGGCCGTGTCATGACACACATGGCAGAATCCAGGGGGGGGGGCACATGGAGGAGGACGTAGGGGAGGACCCCGAGATGCCATTTGGCGGCGGCGGCGTTTGAGTGGTTGTCGTTGCGACACTTTCAGACTGTCATACGACATGTAGATTCCTTACAGCTAGATGCCAATCATCTGGGCTTTTTCGCGCCCTGAGCGAGAATTAATAAAAAGTACACCACAGGGTCCACCCCGATGTGTGAGGGGGATTGAAGGGGGGGGTGACAGGACCCTGCAGAGCCCCCCTGCGCGGAAGGCTATACGCACAACAACATGACGCAACTGCACCGGCCCTGTCATCAGTGCTCAGGGCCCTGATTGCTCAGCCGTAGCACCGACTTTGGGGTCAAAACCTGCTCCCTCGCCCTCTGGCTCTGCGGCAGCGCGCTCTGGCAACGCCGCACCCCCTTCTTCCGGCACCCCCTCCCCCCCCCCCTGCAGCACCTTGAACGGCATGGGGTTGGGGCTGGAGATGAGCTTGGCTCTGTGCCGCAGCGCCTCCCCGGGCGGCGTGTCGCCGCGCAGCTGCGCTACGCAGCGCTGCGCGTACCGCTGCGGGTACGGCTGCGGCGAGACATCGCCCCCCTCTGCGCCGCCGCCGCCGCCGTCGCCTCTGCCGCCGCCGCCGCCGCTGCCGCCGCCGTCACCAGCGTCAGCGCTAGCGCCTCCCTGCCCCCATCCATCCGCCGCCGCCCCCCCCCCCCCCTGCACCCCCCCTCCCGACGGCCCCCCGTCGTCAGCGCCCCGCGCTGCTCCCACATCCGCCGCCGCCGCAGTGCCGTCTAGCCCCGTGTACGGAGTAGCGGGGGCGCGGCGGACGTCACGTCCCCCCGCCAGCGTCCCCCCGCGCTCCGCCGCATCGAGTGACCCCCCTCCCCCGCTGTCGTCCCCCGCGAACGCAAACATGCGGCCGCTGCCGCCGCCGCCGCTGATGGAGCTGCCGCCGCCGCTGCCGCCAAAGGGGACGGGGGCGAGGCGGCCGCCGAGGGGCAGGCGCACGCGCGAGTAGGCCTCTTGTTCGGAGACCTCGGGGGGGGGGGCGCCGCCGCCCTTGAGGTCGTCGCAGTGTATGACCTCGTGCATCGGAGGGAGGAGGCTGGGGGGGGTGCGCGTGCAGCAGAACTGGGGGTGGGGGGGGGGGGGGGGGGGGGGGTAGGGGGGGGTCGGTGGGGGTGGTAAAGCAGGCATGTACAGGGAGATGATATGAGTGAACTGCCTCTGCAAGTGTCACATGGGCGGTGGGGGGTGGCGACTTGGTTGGGGGCAGCAGCAACACAGCGGCCAACGAAGTGAGATCGAGTGCTTGTTGACGATTTGGAAGATGAGAGATGCAGGCAAGGAAGGTCTCACGCATGGCATTGGTGGTGGCATTCGTGCGCGACAGCAGTGCTCCTCGCGACCGCGTGTTGCTCCAATGCTTATGCTGCTAACTGAAAGCTAGCAAGCGCGCAGGCTTGCACGATGCCGTGTCAGCGGACCTGGTGGCCATGTACTCATTGCCAAACCTCAACTCTGTGTTTGTTGCCTACCTTCAACGCCCACCTGCTCGCCTCATTGGTAAATGCCCCAGCACGACCCCGTGTCGAACGACCAGCTCCTTGTCAAACCTCAACTTCAACCTGATAACTGCGTACCTTCTTCAATGCCTACCTACTCACCTGTCGGCAGTTGCCCCACCACGACCCCGTGTCGAACAGCGAGCTCGTTGCCAAATCTCAACTTTACACTGATACCTACATACCTTCTCCATCGCCTACATACCTGCTCACCTGCAAGCAGTTGCCCCACCACGACCCCGTGTCGGACGGCGAGCGGTCCTGGTGGCCGTAGATGCGGCGCACGCGCTCGTTGGTCGTCTGCGCCATGCAGATGGACGCCGCCTGATATATCCACAGCGATAGTAGGCACCACCACATGATGAGTGCCCACAGGCCCAGCACGCACGCCCAGGGGTTCCTGGCCTGCGGAGCGCGCACCGGGGTTGAATGTTGAAGTTGAAGTTAGATGTTGAAGTTGAAGGCGGCGGTGCGCGGCATTGAGCACAGGCGATGCTGATCAATGCGGGTACTGCTGGGAAACGATGAGGTGCTGAGCAAGGCAGCCATTTACTGCCGAGAATCCAATTGAGGAAAGGTTGAAATTAGATGTTGAACTTGAAGGTGGAGGGGCGGCGAAGCTTGGCACTTGGGCACAGGCAATGCTGAGCAACGCGGCTACTGCTGGGAATTGATGAGGTGCTGGACTCCGCTGCTGCTGGGAACCAATAAGGTGCTGAGCAAGGCGGCTACTCACTGCTGGGAACCGATTGGAGGGGGACATTGAAATTACGTGTTGAACCTGAAGGTGAAGGGGGCTGTGGAGCGCAGCACTCCAGCACAAACGGTGTGGAGCAATGCGGCTACTGCTGGAAGGAATACGTCAGGGCGCGTTGCGGCTCGCTCGGGGCATGGCTGGATGACTGCGCTTCAGTGTGCACATCATTGAAACAGCGGCGTGAGCTGCGTCATCTCACCAGTGCCATCAACAGCGCCCCCAGTTTCTGGCCGTCCTCGTCCCCCTCGCTCCCCCCCCACGCCCCCACCGCCGCGCCCGACCGCCGAAGGCTGACGGCCTGCGTTGCAGAGAGGAGTGTGACCGCGATCACTCAGTCGGCGCAGGGCTTGACGCGGGTTGAAAGGGTGCTGCTTGCGCAGTCGATTGGTGTAGGCAACTGGCGCTTGCAGCCTGTAGCAGAACCAAAGCAGAAACTGCTACGCAACGAATGTAGGAACCGGTAGCGCGGATACATGTTGGCTGCAGGCAATGTCGGCGATGACAACAGAGCCTTGTCGGTGACAGCGCTATTCTGACGGCGGTTGCTATATGCATGTGCAGTTATATGGGTGCTGTGCTGAAAAAACGTGTAGTCCACGAAGCTGAACCGGACATCGAGCTCTGCCACCATGTATCGCACATCAACGATCTGCATCACGGTGAAGCGGGTACCGTTGCAGGCGGAGGCCAATGTGACATTGGGGCGCGACTGCCGCGATGCTGTGTATGCTGTACGCTGCCACAGCATGTGACCACACCTAAATGTGCGGGCCCACACACATGGCATCACATGTATCCATGAGGTCAGTTTTTAGCATTGCAGCAATGTCGGGCGTTTCAAGCGGCTTGCTCAACTGCCTTTGGTGATGGGGAAAGCACGACGCTATCCCTCATCAGCCAGCCCTACTTCTAGCCCTCAATGACGACAAAGGCCATGCACGGATGCTGACGCCGAATTGCTCGTGCTCTCGCGGCACTGCAAGTGCAAGTCGCGGCAATGCACAGGCGCGTATGCATATGCACTGCTTGTCGGCGCTGTGCGTTGAAACGCGTAAAACCCAGACTAAAGTACGTACTTCTCCGCCTTGTCTGCTTGTCAAGCAGGGCTTACCTGTCGCACAATCAGCCAGCAGCAGGAGACGGTCACAAAGCCCGTGAGCAGCGTGACCGCCGTTACAAAAAAGAAAAACGTCCGGAAGTTGCGCGCGCCAACGCACCTGCGGCGGGGGGGGGGGGGGGGGGGGGGACAACAGCACGCAAACAGCAAGGTACGTGAACGTGCGTACGTGTATGAGTGGTGTAACAGCACCAAGTAGTGTAGTGGCGTATAAGTAGGGTTGAGGTCACTTATGCACCGGAGCGGTCGGGCTCGCGGGTACACTACGTCTTTGTCTGGTTTCTGCGCAAGCGCGCATGTGAGGGCACGCTACAGAGATGCGCTCGGAGCGCTGACACAACTGCGGGTTATCAAGAGGTTGCGGCAGCGCTCACGCCAGACGCGGGCCGCAGTGCCCACAGCACACCCATGATGATGTTGATGATGATGACGTTCAGCAGAACTGCGCCTGAGCACTGCTGTTCAAGACTTCACATCATTTCGAGAACGCATCGTTCACATGCGTAGTACTCTCATAATCCCATCAACACGGCACATACAAGCCTTGTTTTCTACTTGAAACTTCAAGTACAACGGATAGTCATTGCGGCTGCCTCACGTTCCGAGCCACGGGCAGTGGTGGTCGAACCCCAGCACGCAGTTGTCGCACGTCGCGCAGTGCTTGCTGCGCGGCGGCCGGTAGTGGTTGCACGTCTCGCAGTACTTGTAGCCGTGCACGCCGACGTCAGTGCCGGCCGGCGCGCTGGCGAGGCGCAGCGCGCGGCTGCGCGGCATGATGCCCGGGTCGCTGACGGAGGCCTGCAACGCGGGAGCGATCAGCAGACATGCAAAGGGGAAAAGAGGGGGTCATGGTCACTTGAAGTTGGGGTTGGTGCTTGACCTTGGGCTATGTGCGACGGCGAGGCGCAGCACGCGGCTGCGCGGCATGATGCCCAGAGTCGCTGACGGAGGCCTGCATGATGTCGCAGCAGCGCGCCAGCAATGCGCAGGGTGTGTATGTGTACTTGAAGTTGAAAGGTGAGGCGCAGCGCGCGGCTGCGCGGCATGATGCCCGGAGTGCTGACGGAGGCCGTGTGTGCCGCGCAGCAGCGAGCGGGCAAGGTGGTTACTTCAGGTTAAGGTTGATGCTTGTTAATGTCGGGTGAGATGCGACGGTGAGGCGCGGTGAGCGGGCCGCATGCGCGTCACGCCAGCAGCGATCAGTAGACACACGAGGAGAATGGGTACTTGAAGTTGAGCCAAATGTGTCCGGCGCGACGGCAACTATCAGGCTCACCCAACCGTGCTGCGGGGATGCCAGTCAGCTTAGTGAAGGCTGATGGACACCAGTGAGCCTTGTGATGAGTGAACGAAGCTGGCATCAAAATCTCAGGTGGAAGACATGGAGAGGCAACAACGGGGGGGGGGCGCATGCCATTGCATGTACTGTCGAACAAGTGTTGCGTTGATGTGCCGCTGGTGATGGCAGAACATGGCTGCAATTGACAAGAACATGCTGTTGCGATGCTGCTCTGTTGCGTTACCGCGACCGCCCGCCAGCTGTAGCTAACCCCAACCCTACACGACACCGCAAGGCTCAGCATCAACACTGAGCCTCAAACTCAACAATCTCTCCTTGTCAGATAAGCACATGAGCGATATCGTGTTACCACTCACTCACCACCCACAGCAGCACAAAGGACCACCACCAACAATCTGAACCTCAAACGCAACACCCTCCCCACATCACATCAGTGCATGAATGACAGTGGTTTACAATTCACTCACCACCCACAGCAGCACGAAAGACACCGTCCACAGCGCTCCAAAGACCGCCGCGACGACAGCCTGCGCGCGCCCTGTAAACCGCAGGCACACGCACAGCACGAATGGCACCGCGGGCAGCGCCATGGCCGCGTTGGTGAAGGCAAACAAGCTCGCGTCCGCGCCGAACATGACGCGCCCGCAGCACCAGAAGACGTTGCTGCCCATCCAGTCCTGGTGGCGGCGGTAGCGGTCGGCAGGGTGCACGAGGGGGGCGCCGTCGGCCGCGCGCATGCGCAGCCAGCCCTCGAGGCGCCCGTGGTGCACCTTGAGCCAGCCTGCGGCGGCGGGCGCGGCGGGCGTGAGGTGCGTTGCAGACGATGTACTGCTCTGAGGGTAGAAGTACAAGGCTGCATGCGCAGCCAGCCCTCCAGGCGCCCGTGGTGGACCTTGAGCCAGACTGCGGCGGCGGCGCGCGGCGCGCTTCGAGGTGCGTTGCAGAGGGTGTACTTTTTCTATCTGCTGGCCGCCGCGTCGCGCGCGGTGCGGACGAGAAAGGCCGCTGCTCTACACTGTCAGGCCATGCCGCTCAGATACTCCAAATGAAACTTATTTATTCTCGCTTAGGTGATGAGAACCACTACTGCCGCTGACGTCGAGCGCTCTGTCGAGCGCTATGCTGCGCGGCGTACACACCCATGTGCACGTCTATTGTGGCAGTGGGTGCCGCGTATGGCACGTCACCCCCCTGAAGGGGGCTATGGCGGAGCGTGAGCGCTGCCACAGAGTGCCGTCGCGCGCGTGCACCACTGAAATACATCACACCCAGTGCAAGCTGTCCCATGCTTCCACCTACAAGGCGCAACGTCAGCGGGATGCACACGACCGCTTCTCATTTTGCAAAGAGCGCGCCAACGGTGTTGAGCATGTGTGCTGAGTGCTGCTGCCGCTCGCGTTGTGCCGCGAGCCGGCCGCAAGCGTGCACGACGGCGGTGAGCATCCACGCCCAGGACATTCTTGCAGTACTTTTGTTGGCGTACAAAGACAATTCAGGTGTACGTACAGCCATTGACAGCCTCTAAGATGCGTTCGCTGGTGTGTTGGTGGGTGATACACATATGTACTTTTATCAGCTTTATAGCTCAACCTCAAACATCAGCGAGCAGCGTCTCGCTAGCCAACCTATGAAGTGCAGTTGCTACCTAGCATAGGGATAAGGTTAAGATTAGGTGTGTGTGCGCAATCAGCGTTGCACCATGCTGTGACTGCACTGCCACTGCCACTGCGCTGTGCCAACACTGCGTTCACCCACTGGTGGCACCAGGCAACTTGGTATTGAAGCATGGGAACACAGCCCATAGTGCATGACAGGAGCCACACGCATTGCTCTGCCTGACGCACTTCTACTATGCCCTGGTATAGATCTGACCCTGTGCACGAAGCGAAGGTGCAATATGATCTGCAGCATTGTTGGTTATCGTAGTGGTGCAGAAATCTTACGACATGTGCTGCTCGGTTGTGCATACGGCTGCGGTTGCTCAGTTGGCAAAAGTGCGGCTTGACAACTTGTGAACGTTGTCATCACCAACTACATGTCGCTGCCGCTGCGATGCGAGGCAGGGCTGCAATAGTGCCCGGCTGGTCTGATGAGCTGAGCCGCTGCCTGACGCACAAACAGCTCCCCTGCTTTTATACAGCAAACAGGGGAGTAGTATGCGGTGACTCCAATTTGTATGTGCCGGCAGGAACGCATGCACCAGGCGCGTGCATGCTCTGATGAGCGTATTGATGATGCCGCCGCCTGACCGCAGATTTTTGTAAGGATCGAAAAATGCGCAAGAGCTTTCCATTTCTTTGTTGTGGCAAGCACACGATGGCAGCCTTGCTTGTTGGTGCACCTGACTCTAACAGCAACACCTGTTTATTCGGAGGGGCAACGAATTGTTCGATAATAGCAGAAGCTGTTGCGGTGACGGGCCCCGAGCAGGTCATATCGTAGTTTTCGGCATGATCGTTCAAGAAATGCAGCGCGTGGCATATGTCGTACCTCTGTGCGTCGCTATTCCCTGCACGAGCATCCGCCTGGGAGACAGCAGTCCCGCGCTGGTGCTCGCGTCCTGAGGCGTGACCATGAGATATCCCCGCAAGCTGCTGTCATTCAAAGGGTTGAACCAAAACCTCCTACTCGACTCTCCCGCGCCTGAGGCAACGCTGCGCGCTGTGCCTGTAGCTTCGTAGCCCGAGCCGCCGGGAGCTAAAGGTTGGTTCTCCGCATTGGAAGGCATGGCTGCCGGCAGAGTTCCACCGCCACCGCGCGGACGCAGGCAGGCACTACTCAGGCATAGTGAGGCAGCGGCGGTTCCCGCTCAACACTGTGCGCCCCACACAACCATAAGGAACTTCAATAAGTTTTTCGAGAACGGTTGAACTTCAAGTAGAAGTTGAAGAAAATTTGATCCCACAACGCCGTGCCAGCAGCGTGTGACGCAGCAGCTCCGATACAGCAGCAGCGCTCATAAAAATCCCGACTTACCTCGGGATTACGCTATCAGGGCGCCAGCTTTGCCCGCCGACGCTTCCTGTTCAAATCAGCCGGATACGCAACATTGCTGGGTGATTTCGATCCACCATGTCGGGTCGCAAGGCCGTGGAGGCGGCTGTCCCAGCGGCCTGCGCAGCTGTGAGCGCGGCCAGCGCCTACATGGCCTCCTGCGATGCCTCAGTTGCACCGTCGCCTGCGCAGCAACCTCGCTCTCCAGGCTCGCAGCAGAATGGAAGCTGGCTTGTCTGGACAGCTGCCAGCGCAGTGAGCGCGGGCGGGAGCGCGAGCGGCCAATCGACGCTGTCTCTGCACCCCTGGGACAGCAGAACGAGCAGAGATAACTCGTCTTCGTCTCAGCAGCAGCATCAGCAGCAACCTGCCAGGAAGCAGGAGCCTGAGGCGGCAGGTGGAGCAGCCGAGAGATCGGGTCCATCAGCTGTCGATGGCTACAGCGGCGTACAAGGATCATTGGATATGTGCTTGCAGATAGCCGAACGAGAGGTGAGGGGGTGCAGGGGTGCTGGCACTTGAGTAACGGTGGTACTGAACTCTGCAGCTCCTGGCGATGCTTGACACACGAGTTGTGTAGGATGTTCCCCATGCACACAGAGCACCGGTATGCTGGGCCTAAGCGAGGAGCGCTTGATTGGTGAGCGCTGTGCACATCAATGTGCACGCGAGACGCCGCCAAACGCATATGCAGTCCACCATGGCACAACCTGCCTCAGGTTTCTGGGGTGCAACACTCACAAATGTGGCAGCCGTAGTCTCGGAAGGCCACCCCTTTTTTGCCTTGCTGCGGCTTTCTCACATGTGCAGTGTTTGACATGCGCAGCCCGTTCAATACAGCATGCATCATACCTGTGGTGCCACAACTGTCCTCACCAAATCACGCATCGTCCACATCTTGCACGCTGGTGCTGCGGCTCCTCGCGCTCCACAGCGTCACTGCCGCCGTCGCTTGTGCGAATGACATTGCATTTACTCTCATGTACACGTGCAGCACATTGTAGACTGCTGAACCCTCTCTCACTGAGCACGCTTCCATCACCACCCCCCATGCGTCACCAGCATCAGCCACACCCCGCTGATGCTCATCCCCCTGACGCTCCCCCCCCCCCCCCCCCCCGCCCCCCATGCGCTCACTGCCGCCGCCAGATCCGCAACCGCATCCTGGGACCAGCGCTGGACCAGCTCTCGGACAGCGCGTACGACGACGTCACCCCGCCGCACTCCTCCCCCTCTGACGGCAGCTGGGTGGGGGGCAGCATGAGGGGGTCCGCTGAGACGTCACCGTTGAAGTGCGACGGGGAGCCACGCGGCGGCGCACGCGCGGGGGGGCGGGAGGGGGCGATGGTGGCTCCGTTCTGGCCCGAGGACTCTTTCGCGCGGCTCGGCCAGCAGGTGCGTCATCAGTTGAAGTTGTGATATCTGCCTACGCACATGCGCGCCACTGCGCCTAAGGGCGCGCACGCGCGCCCTTACATTTTACATATGATGTCTTCCAGCCAGCGGAGGTCGATCTGGCGACTGCAGTCGGCGCGCGCGCGCCAGCAGCGGCACCGCTCTGCTGACGCCTAATGCCTCATGCCTTATGCTGACGCGCCGCTGCGCCGGATGGCATACAGCGAGGAGGGGCGCTCGCTGTGCACATCGCGCCGCTCACATTGAGTGCGATATATAATTCTCAACCACAAAAACTGAGCAGCACTGCCGATCCGCTAAACCCTCACGCCTCACATCCTACGCGCTGCGCCACAGATGGCGTGCAATGAGGAGGGCCGCTCGCTGCCCAATCCGCTAGCAACGCTCACGCTACAGTCACTCCGCGCCGCAATCACATATGGCCCCTCAGCAGCGTGACCGCTCCGCTGACGCCTCGCGCCTCACACCCTATGCGCTGCTGTGCCACAGATGGCGTGCAGCGAGGAGGGCCGTCCACAATCACACGCAATACATCGATTTCGACCGTGAAAGTCTGAGCACCATCGCCGCTTTGCGGACGCTGACGCCTCACGCCTGGCACCCCATGCGCTGCGCCACAGATGGCGTGCAGCGAGGAGGGGCGGTCGCTGTCGCGCATGGTGATGGACCTCGGCGCGGACCTCGCGCACATCACACGTGCTACATCAATTACAATCATGAAAGATCTTAGCACCATCGCCGCGGCGCTGACGCTGACGCCTCACGCCTCACACTCCATGCGCTGCGCCACAGATGGCGTGCAGCGACGAGGGCCGTTCGCTGTCGCGCGTAGTCGTGGACCTCGGCGCGGACCTAGCGCGTCGGCCCAGCGTGCAGCGCACCATCATGCGCGAGCTCGGGCGCATGCCGCTGCCGCCGTCGCTCATGGACTCGGACGACGAGGGGGACGATGATGAGGAGGGGGAGGAGGAGGGGGAGGGGCGGGGGGAGGGGGAGGGGGGGCGAGGCTTCGGCGGCGCTGAGGTGCGTGGCCGTGCCGTTACGTGGTCAGGTGTCTGTGCGTAGGCGTTGAGTGCGTCTTTGCCTGGCTGTGCGATTGACTTATGTGTGTCGGTATGCACAGCGCTCCCCCCCGCGTGAACTCTTACCGAGGAGGGTGCCTACTGCGAGAGTGACGGCGGGGGGGGGGGGGGGGGGGGAGGGGGGGGCTAAAGTCGGGGGCAAAGCGTGGGCGCTGAGGTACGGAGGTGTGCATGTATGCGTGCGGTGAGGAGCCGTCAAGCGCTGGATGACGGGCGTAGCGCATGCACAGACAGCACCACGATACATGACAGAGGGGTTGGCGAGAGATGGTGTGGTGGGACCACTGGCGGTGGAGGGAGAAGGAGCGAAAATCTGGTGCTCATGAATGTGCAGCACAATGAAAGTACTTCGAGGTATAGAAGTTTGTCAATAGACGCGCTACGGAAGCATGTCAACAGACACACTACGCACTGCCGACCGAAGCCATGAAACACCAACCGCAATGCCGTCATTGGTAATGTGGAGTCGCTGCCTTCAGCGCGGGGCTCTGGCACCAGATCCAATGAGATTGTTGAAATGATTCAGAGTCGTGCGCATCGGTGCCGAGCTGCGTGTGAGCTTCTTGCCTTGGCACACACGCAAGTCGAGCCCTGCATGCCGTGTGCCCGCTGCAGTGCGAGTGTGCGTCACATGTTGAAGTTGACGCTTGCTTGAGAGCATGCTGGCACTCGCGCTACCTCACTGTCGACCTTCTGCATTCCCGCTGAAGTAATAGGCGCTCACTTGTGTTTCTGCTGCTTCACCCCGCTCGCACCGCACAGCACTGCGAGTCAGTCCTGCTCTCCGCTGGCGCAAAGCCATCAGCAGCGGCGCGTGCGCGGCTGCCCGGCGTGAGCGACGAGGGCCTCAAGGAAGAGCTCCTGCGTAACGTTCAGGTGATTGCCTTAACCCTATGTACCTACCCCTAGCTCCAACCCTCGTCCCGAGGTATGAATGGTGAAGATGGATGGGAAGATACATGACTTCAAGCTGTGAGATAGATACCGAAGTTGAAGTTGTACACGCAAGCGGAGCATTATCGGAAGACAGCGCGTCGGGCGCCCCGCGTGCAAGACTGCGCAGCGCTCAGCAGCAGCGATGGCCACCGGCGCGTGGCGCCACGCGGCGGCGCGCGCTGCTGCTGCTGCTGCTGTTGCTGCTGCTGCGCATTGACCAGTTCCGCAGTGGGAGCTCTGATTGCGAACAGCACTACGTGCGAGGCTGCGTCGCCCTCCGCTGCGGCACTTCTTCTGCGTCCCGCAAGCGGCCAAAACTGTGCTAATGAGCTGCCCTTATCCTGCACCGTGAGCACTGCTACTACAGCTGAGCACTGGCACTTTTTTTTCTGCCGCGCAGGACCGCGTCACAAAGCTCACGGAGAGCCTGGAGGCGATCCGCAGGGAGAACCTGCACCTGCGCTCGCGCCTCACCACGACGGAGGCGGAGAAGGTGAGCGGGGGCGACAGCGCATGGGGTATGTATGCATCAGGCATACGGTATGTACACGTGACGGCTTACACCAGAACTGCCACCTGCGCCCGCGCCTCACCGCGACCGAGGCGGAGAAGGTGAGCGGGGGCGGCAGCGCATGGGGTACTGAAGATACGGTATGAACGCGCAACGGCTTACACCAGAACTGGCGCTTGAATGAGCGGCGTGACGTGCGCGCGCGCGTCGCCGCATCAGCTGCACCGCATGCCACAACGGCTGCACAAATGCGCTGCACGCAGTGCAGGCAACCGCCAACATGAACGCCGCGCCGCGACGCTGACATTCCATCGATGGGAGGGTGACCGCACCGCACACCAAGTCGGCGGCATGAAGCACGCCGCACGCATGCGCCTCCGCACGGCGCTGCGCAGGCGGCGCTGGCGCGGCAGCTGAGCGCGGGGGACGGCGGCGAGGCGGGCCTCAAACAGAAGTAGAGACTCATGAGTCACAGCGCAACTGCTCCCATCGAAAGGGCAGCATAGACACGGCATCATAGAGACAGAGCGACACGTGCATGCGCCCGCGCACCCCTGCAGGCGGCGCTGGCGCGGCAGCTGAGCGCGGAGGACGGCGGCGTGGCGGAGGTCAAGGGCGCCGTGGACAAGGTTGTGCGCGACCACCTCAGGAGCCAGCAGGAGGCGCGCGAGCTGTGGCGTGCGGAGGGGGCGCGGGGGGCGGCAACGGCGGCGGCAGATGCAGGTGGGGGTTCAAGGGCGGCCGTTACGCCCTCTCGTGCGCGAAACTGTCAAATACGCTTTCTCGCATCACTGTCAAATACGCTTCTTCGCATAATTGTCAAATGATGCGAAGCCGCAGCAGCAGAGAGCCGGAGGGGGCGCGGGGGGCGGCGGCAATGGCGGCGGCGGATGCAGGTGGGGGCCCAGGGGGCGGCAGTTACGCCCTATCGCGTAACTGTCGAATGCGTGGTCATAGAAGAGGGTGTCGCTGTGAGGCATTGGCAGCGTGAAAGTGCCAGGAAGGGGGGGGCGAGCCCAGCTGCGCCGCGAGTATTTCGGGGGCCTGCGGCAGTCGTGGTCCAGGCGTGGCGCAGTGCGACGCGCGTGGCTTTGGGCTGGGTGGCAGCCGTACGTACTCTCATGACAGGACCCGTGACAGGACTGCGTAGATTGTCCAGATGTGCTGGCACAAGGGGAGGCTGAAGCTGACCCTAACCCTAGTTGATGCGATTCCTCAGCGCTCAACTGCTTACATGCGCCGCTCGCTGCTCCTGTGCTGCCTCGCCAGAAGCGCGACCAGCGAAGAGCTCTCGTCAGCAGCCGCCACAGAGTGGCCTGCCGCCGAGCAGCAAGGAGGCGCGGCGCCGGCGCAGGCATATTTACAGGTATGTATCTATATATTGACTTACTTCATGGTTAAGTTCATGCATATCTACAGGTCCATCGGCCGTGCCCGCTTTGTGTGGTCACGATTGGCAGTGAGCTTGTTGAGGAGTAGGCAGCTGAGTGAGATAGGGTGCACCGTGAATGCCATGCGATTTGCATTGTCTCATGTGGCCTGCAGCGGGTCTCCTACGTGTCACATGATTAGATTCTGGCACGCAAGCACCTGTGCTGTGGAGCTCCCTCTGGCTCTGCCCTCAAGCCTTCTCCCGCATACAATGCGAACCTTTGCGACCTGACGCTCTCAACTCCCCTCTTCTCTGTTGCTGCTGGCAGGCTGGCGGCAGCAGGCGTCGCCAGTGTCATAGTGGTCGCCGCAGTGGCGCTATACTTTGGCGTGAACCCTTTCCTGGCGTGCGCAGTGGCGCCGGACGTCACAGCGACCGCCGCCACCGCCGCCGCCGCTGCCGCCGCGGCGGCTAAGGGCGCGCGCAGCGCGTGGTCGTAAGGCAGTGCTCACGGCGACGGTAAATACTTCATCAGCTAGCTCAGCAGCAGCAGCAGCAGCAGCAGGAGGCACTTTGTTGCGATGCCCACCTCGGCAACACATCACAATTAGCGTGGTACAAAGCGGGGGGCGAGAGGCGCCAGGCAGGCAGGAGCGGAGGTGCAGCAGCAGCAGCAGCGGCGGCAGCAGCGGCAGCGCATATAAGCCCGGCGACTTGTGTGAAGAGAGTGCGCGGGGGGGGAGGGGCGATAACGAGACCTGACCAGTGTGGCGTGCAGTGAAGTGGGTTAACTGCCGCTTGTGTAGATGAATGGCCGCGCCGCGGACGGCGGCGCCTGTGCATACATAGCTCACCGCGAAGCGAGTGGCAGCTGGGCTTCAGCGCAGCCCAGGGGCTGAAATACGGGGGGGCGTTTTTCTAAAAGTGTGTATGGGGGGTTTTCAGGAGGCGGCAGAACTGCGGTGCGGCGAGTTGCCCTTGCAGTTGGCGTGTGTGGTCGCAGGCCCTGTGCGAGGCAACACAGGGTTTGCGGTCCTGGTAAAGCCGTTGTAAACTGGTGCGCAGCATGGGGGGGCCCAAAGGGGGGGGGCTGCAGTGTTGCTTAGCAAGGGGGGCTTGCAGGGCATCGTGGTGATCTGTAAATACGACCGAAGCCTTTTCTCAAACTTCAAACATGTATTTTCTGTACATTCCGCTGCTTGTTTGCACGATGTCTTGACTTGAGTTTGGCCTGTGTGCTAACCCCAAGGTCCTGCCAAAGAAATATCTCTGAACTTGATTAGTGTTGCCTTGAATACGACACTTGTATGCTACGACGCGTCGACGCGGACCACAATGCCTCTTGACTTGCACGTCCACCTTCGGACACAGGACCGTGCCGGATCACTCCGGGCATGCCAGGACTGTTCTCAGCAGTAGTACTCGAAAACATTGGCAATAGGGTCATTTGGCAGCATCGGGGAGCAGGGGCGGAAGCTGCTGGAGGCTGTGGCGACGGAGTATGCCAGCAGGATGTCAGTGCCCGGAGGAGCGCGCCCTAAAGCTCTCAAGGGCATCGCCCTGGCGCGCTTACGCTCGGCACTGTCGGCAGCGCTCCACATGGCGTACTCTGGCCGTGTCATGACACACATGGCAGAATCCAGGGGGGGGGGCACATGGAGGAGGACGTAGGGGAGGACCCCGAGATGCCATTTGGCGGCGGCGGCGTTTGAGTGGTTGTCGTTGCGACACTTTCAGACTGTCATACGACATGTAGATTCCTTACAGCTAGATGCCAATCATCTGGGCTTTTTCGCGCCCTGAGCGAGAATTAATAAAAAGTACTCGAAAGTTGTATGCAAGTACTCGTTCGGCTCTGCTGTGCTAGCAGTGTTCTGCCGTGTCAATGACATCGATGATGCAAAGATAATAGCCCTGCGGGCTGGGGGAAGTCCTAGGGACGCGTGCAGATAGAGTGCACCATGGTGCTACAAAAAGCAACAAGAGCTTTGTGTTTGTCACAAGCTGTGGGAATTTGATGGCAGGGTTGTTGAATTGCAAACATGTTGGAAAGCTGGCCATGCAGACAGGCACACCGTTGTCAGTGCACAGCAGCAGAGGAAGCAGGGGCACAAGAGGCGGCACATGTGACAACGTGTGCAACGAAACAAGTAATATCTTACAAATGCCCAAAACTTTGAAGCTGTCAGTGGTTGCAGAACAACACGGGAGCATAACTTTCCCCTAAACTTGAGAGACTTGAAGCGCAAATTTCAGCCACGCTGAGCTGCAGGTAAGCAGCCATTTCGTGCATTTGGAGGGCTGCACGACTCCACTGTGAGTTCTGTGATGACTGCTCCACCGCCTGGGGTTATCAAAGGCAAAACCACACCCGACGCTGCTTCATTGCACACTGCAGATGTGTATGTTGGCAAGCAGGACAAAGCAGGAGTTCAGCACACAATGTAAGGTTGTATGTCATGGTTGTTGATACCACATTATGTAGCTTCAAATGCATACACTGTCCAGAGGAATGCACTTACTCCATGCAGGTTTTATGGCGATATCAGAAGTGTGCTATCACGTCCTGCTGTGCCAGCTTGGTCTGCGCCTCAGCTGCTCTCCTACCACATGATGCTGTTGACACCAGTGCGTTGTTGGAAGCACCTGGCCTCTTGAATGCATTGCCATGGCACCTGCTGCCAGATGGCAGTCCAATGCTCACGACGCGCCAAGTCAACCGAGCACAACTTGCTGCGTGCTTACTGCATGCATGGCCCAGTGCGTCAGCATGCACAGGCAGCTCCGCAAGCCTCGCATGTTGCATATGTCTTCAGCTGCAGTCAGCCCAAGGCAGTCACCATCGAAACACTGTCAGGTGGCAAGGACCGGCCATGGCAGTTCAATGCTCATGAGTCGCCAATTCAACCGACCACAACCTGATGCGTGCTCACTGCATACACGGCCCAGTGTGACAGCATGCACTGGCAGCTCTGCACGCCTCGCATGTTGCACATTTCTTCAGCTGCAGCCAGCCCAAGCCAGTCGCCGCTGCAAATAGTTGGCAAGTACCAGGCTGAGCAATTGAGATTCATGGCTGATGGAATGCCAAGTCAATAATCGCAGTCTGCTGCGTGCTCACTGCTCGCCTTGACAGCATACAGATCTGCAAGCCTTGAACTCGTTTGTTGAATTATGGCTTCAGTTTCCGCCGGCCAGGCCAGTTGCCGTTGCGAACAGTTGGCAAGCACCAGCTATTGAGGTTCATCGCTGATGGGCTGCCAAGTCAACCAATCACCATTTACTGCATATCTGCAAGTCACCGGAACTAGCATTATTGTGCTCCTCCTGCTTGTCGAGTAGCTTTACCTTGTTATTGCCTGCAGCAGCCCATCGTCGCAACAGACACTGAAATCCGAACCTGCCCGAGATACAGTTGCATAAGACACACACCCGCTCGATGGATACAGCTTGTTCCACGGCTGCATTGGGGCGTATGCTGCAGACATGTGTGGTAGCTGAGCCTAGTCATGCTCAGCAGGTCTTGATTGGACATTCACAGGCTACACCGGTGCTCAGTTGCTGCTTCTCCCGCCCATGCATGGGGTTAAATTGCTTTCACCAGCACCACTTGCTGCCACACGTGGCTCAGCACTGCTCACCATGAAGCAAGGGCTGTTCCTGCGCCTCACTCGGCACCTGCTCTCGCGTGCTGCGTTAGGTTGCCGTGCCTCGCTCAGGCAGCTCCACAGACAGTCCTCCGCGAGTTGTACCGCACCGGGCTGCTGCTTCTTTCTGCTGCGCGCGCCTACATACTCTTTGAGCTAGCCTCATCACTTGCTTGAAGACCATCCTCCTCCACTGCACAGTCTCTGCTTGCTCCGAGGTAAATTAGGTAATGGCTGATTTTCGTGTGTCATCAATTCCGGCGACAATTATCGGGGTTTCGGTGGACACACACACAGACAAACTCTTTAATCCGAATAAACCTTATTTTGAGGCTTTGTAACTACCCACAGCATCACACAAATGGTCTGCTGCAGATCTGTTGCATCATCATTATACCTAACAGTCTTGTCTGTACCATGCACCAAACAGGATGAGAAACAGGCTTCTAGTTCAGAAGTTATTGCGATTTTGGGTCTTTTGCACGATGTGCAAACGGAGACCTAGTGGCTTCGTCCCTAGGAACTCATAGAAGCAAAGCGGCGCTTGAAACGCAATGTTGGTTTTGCGCTGCACTCTGGGGAATAAGAAAACAAGTCTTGTCCTTATCCGCAAGATGCACAGCCCCTGCTCGCTTCACTGCAATTCAGCTGCCTATTGTGTTGTCATCATGCAATGGGTGTAATGTCGCATTAGTCCCACAAACACTTGATGTGTGTTGCGTTGGCGGCATGGATCCTTGAGAAGCACGGGCAGCAAGCTCGACCGTTCTCATGTGCGGCCAGGCACTGAGGCGGGAGAAATAGTATCTACAGATATGCTGGCATAATTGGCAGTATCTGTCCCTGTAGCACCAGTGCCAGGCACGCACTGATCCGCTGCCATAGCCTGAGCGCTCAGCTGTCACGGTGCTCAACAATGGCGCCAATCCCCACTGGTTCACATTCCTGCCGCCCTTATTCCTGCCGCCCTCGCCCTTGCCAGCCAGTGGAAAGTTTTGCATGCATGTTCTGGTCTCATCCAAAATCAGGCAACAATATTGACTATGTACCTAACCCTAACCCTACTCTGCATTAGTCAGCGCCTGAGTGGCTGCGATTTTTTTGTTGCTACCGTATACACTATACATTTTGCGCTACACTCGATGCGCGCACACAACAACAGGCGCCTCCGCTCCAGACTGTGGCCGCTGCCGCGCTGCCTGAATCATTGGTTGAGTACGATTCCACAGGCAACGTCATCGAAAAAAAGCCTCCTTTCCTTCCTTTCGCGACTTCAACGGTTACGAAAGAAGTTGATGTTGAACTTGTTGAAGTTGACCGGTTGAAAAAGCGGCGGGCGGGCTGGCGCTGGCTGCAGCCTGCAGTGTAGCATCTCGTGAGTGCTACCAAGCAACGCCAAGCAGTTCTATCGCGGTCTGCTCGGTCCCAACCAGTGTGGTCGAAAGCCGTAGCACGGCAAAAAAAGCGATCTTCTCGCATGCTCGCCAGTGGCACATAGGCAGGGCAAAGGCGATATCATGGGCAATGCCTCATCAGATGGGTCAAAGGAAGCTGATGACGCTCATGCAGCCCGTCTACATACCGTCACTTCCTTTGTGGAGCTGGCGGGCACCTTCTTTCCAGCCTTGAGCCTGGATACTCTCGTGTTCGTGCCCCGCTCTGTGCTGCTGGACGGCCAGAGGAAGGTGCTGCCGTTGTATGGAGAAGTGCAGCGGCATCTGGTAGACTACAATAAGGTGAGTCGACTGTTGTTTGCTGCCCAGTGAAGCGACCAGGCATAGGGTTCATGCAATGCTTACAGTCGCGACATGCAGGCCGCGTTGGTGAGATCCCAGATGCCAAAGGAGATCGATGTGTAAATCGTTCGTGCTAGAGACGTCTGCAACAAAACCTGCCTTTTTGTTGCTCAAGTGCTAGTTTCCCTTGATTTGCGAGTAATCTTTGTCTGCAAATCATGCAGGCCTTCGTGCCCTCGCCATCGCGACACTCAGTAGGCTACTTTGTGCTGCCAAGCCGCATGGCAACTGCATGGCGATCATCGACTTGATCGTTCCTACCATAGGCCACACTCTCAGTGACACAGATACTGATGAGGTGCGGATGCTTTACGTTGGTACGCTGCAGAATAAAGTGATGCCCGCCAAGCTGGCGATCGCAGCAGCAGCACACCACGAACGCGGCGGCGCACCGCCTGACGATGCTCCGCTGTGCGCCAATACAAATACTTGAGGAGCTTCATGACGCAAAGTATGCAAGGCCGTAGCCACACATGCTGCGTCTGTGCACTGCGCGCTCTGCGGTGTCGAATGCACTCATGAACATGCGGTGGATTTTGCTGTGCGTCGCTGCTGATCATCAGAGCCTTTTGCCCCATCATTAGCATTGGCTCGCACTGCCTCCTAATTCTGTTGTGACGTGTGAGCCTGAGCGGGTTCTACCATTCGCCAACACTGCATCACGGCCCCCACATGACGTTGCGCACTGCTTGCAGAGAGTCACCACCCTCACGACCATCACGAGTTCAGTTCCACCCACGTCGCCTTTTGTGTGCCTCAGGGCTGACGTTTGTCAGTACTCACCGCACTCACGTTCCAGCAGCAATCGACACCATAACCTTAACCATAATTTTGCCCTGGCTCACCGACATGCCTCACTATAAACCTATTATTCCCTCCTGCCATCTCTGTAGGTATGCGCAAAGCACCCCAACGCAAAGCTCCTGTACCTCAGCTACATACCCGCGGAGCGCGTCCCTGACAAGTACGGGCAGCGGCGCTCCATCCTCGGCTCGGAGGAGAGGCAGCTATGGGAAGAGCTGTTTGGCGCGGTGGCGGCGTTTTTGCAAGACCACACGGAGTTTGCATTTGTGTGGGCGCCGCGGTGCTGCCTGGGGGGGGCCAAGGCGACGCTGCCGGGGGGGGCGAACATGCTTGAGCACTGCAACCCGCTGGCGCTGCTGGTGAGGGACGCGGTCGGCGGGGCGTGCGGTGCTGCGCACCGTTGCGCTATGTGTATGTACTCTGAAGAATGTCGAGTGCAGCGCTGCAAATGTTGCTTGTGGGGCTGCATGGAGGGGATGTCGTGCTGAAGTCACTAATGCTTTTGAGGCGATGTCCGGTGTACACTGGCAGTTGTGGCGGGACAAATGCTGGCAGCGCTCAGCTGCGATCACCAGCCTGCAAGTAGCAGTCGATGCATACGGTGCCGCCACAGCCCACGTCACATGCAATTGACGCTGCTCCTTCCACGCCGCCTTTCGCTAGACAGCGGCTCTCGGATCTATACTCAGCAGCTGTCATCATTTGTATATGTGGTGTTGCTGCAGCTGCCCTGAGTGTATACATGTATGCTTTTGAAGTACATGATAGTGGAGGCAACCCCCTTTTTCAACGTGGTGGTAGTCAAAGCTGTAATGAATCTGTCTTAGTGCGACCCGAGCTGTGCAGCTCCCGCTGTGGATCGCTGCCATGGGGTCTGTTCGCAAGACATCAGTTTTGTTGCTGCAAAGCACTGGCTTCTGCGGCCACTGCCGCTCGCCCACTGCCAGTAATGAGAACACCTGTTGAGCGCTACTCATTGTGGCGCTCCATGGGTACGCATGCATCTGGCATCCAAGCACGACGTAGGTCATCCTTGCAAGTACCATTCGTTGCCTGGCACTGGCGTCGGGTACGGGCCAAAACAAAACTGCCACTATTGGAAGCGAAACGGACAATGTGTCCATGCTCACCAGCGCTCAGCAGGCGGAGCGTCACCATGATGCAAGTGCCGATTGTTTGCATGAGGCCTTCACTACGGCATCCGCATGAACTTCAACTTCAAGTGTGCGGCACGATATTGCAGTTGGGTTCTGCCCCGCCCTTAGCAGAGGGGCATTAGTCTGCGTTCCCCTGCGCATCACGACGCACTGCTGCTGCCACGTGCTATGCACCGAAGTGGGTGCCTGTTGTGGACCAACAACACCTGTTGCTGCGGTCATGGCATTGCCTAGGGTTAGGGTTAGCACGCGGTATGCAGCCGCTGTCGCTGAGCGCTGCCTGCGCGCGCGCGACGACAAGCCCAAGTGAAACTGTCGATCATGAGAAGCGCACGGCCGATGCCCATCGTCTGCATGTGCCGCCGGTCGTTGAGCGCTTGACTCCCAAACTTGTCGTCCTGCGCTGCTGCTGCTGCTGCCGCCGCCGCCGCCGCTCTGTTCGTGCCGTGAATACATCATCAGTCGGTGCCGCCGGTCCTTTCATGCGCGACTCCCAACACACCGCCGAGCGCGGCCGCCGCTGCTGCTGAAAGATTGCGCCTGCTGCTGGAAATGAACACCGGGAGCACTGTTGAAAAACTGCTGCCGCCGCTGCTGCTGCTGCCGCCGCCGCTGCGGCGCCGCAGGCGTGTGGCACGATGCTGCTGCTACTGACGCCGCCTTTGCTGCTGCCGCTGCTACTGCTGCTGCCGCTGCTGCTGCCGCCGCCGCAGGCGTGCGACACGGTGCTGCTGGTGCCGCCACAGCGCCACCCCGGTGACTGCGCGTCGCCCACAATGCACGACCACACGGACCTGCGCTGCTGCACCGACTATCCGTGGGTCGCGCTGGAGACAATCTACCTGCACCTGGCGGGCGCACAGGTGCGCGCGTGGCAGCAGTGCTCAGCTGCACGAGTCAGACTCTGACTCTCTCTCAATGAGTCTTGCCTTGTTGGCGGGGCGGGGGGTGGGGGGGGAGCAGCCACGCTGGTGCATGGCGAGGGGTGGGGGCGGGGGCGGCAAGTGCGTGCACCGCTGCTGCGCATGCGTAGAAACAAGTAGTCGTGGACGAAGGGCGCCTTGGGCGTGCCGTGAATTCGAGACTCTAGAGTCGTGCATCAGCGGCGACGATGAGGTTGAGAGCGGGTGGCGGGCAGCCGCAATGGTGGGCTGTTGCTCGGTTTGTTGCAGTTGACATTTGCGTGAGTCGAGGTGGGAGATATCTCAGGAATGTGTTGTGGCTCATATGAAGGCCGCAGTACGTGCATTGCCTTGCAGAGGTGTGTGTGGGGGCGTGCGTAACGATGGGGGGGGGAGGGGGGGGGGGGGGGGGGCACGCCAGTGCATCTACCGGGCTTCATTCGCCTACTGCGCACGTGTGGGGGGGCGTGACAGGGGGGGAGGGGGGGGGGGGGGGGGGCGCCAGTGCATCTGCCGGCCTCATTTGCCAACTGCGCACCTGTAAACGACAACAACACTTGCGACCGGCGGCGTTCGCTGAGTCGGATTCTGCAAGTGACATCGGAGCAGCACTTTGCCGCCGCCCGAGCGCTCCAATGATCTCCGTGCGCCTGCCGCCCGTTCCGTGCGCGCAGGGCCACGTGCTGTTCCGCTACGAGGAGCAGCGCACGTACAGCGAACTCGTCGGCAGCGACCGGCAGGACGTGGGCAAGGCGCTGTGCGGCGGCATCAACGAGACGATCGACGCGTACGCGCTGTGCTACGAGGACCCCGTGCGGAAGAACTGGGAGCACGCCAACCTGCAGAAGTGCGTTGTGTGGCGTGGTGGGAGCCGGTGGATGCTGCCGCGCGCGCTGTCTGCTGCTGCGGCGCGGCTGCTGCCGATGCGTCGCTCGTCGAGAATTCTACTTACTTCAAGCGTGTGTAGCGGCTGCGTGGGCGGCTGTGCGCTGCTCACCGCACCGTCGGCACGTGGCATGACGGTGGTGCATTCTGATCCTGCTCCACGGTCTACTTTTTCTAGAATTCTGATCCTGCTCCATGGTTTACTTTTTCTGGAATGCTCCGATGCGCAGCTCACTTTGCACGTGTGCTGCTCTCATGGTCAGGCGTGCCCACTCGCTTGTTTGGGCGCTGGTTCACAGCGGATGTACCGACTGCAGTGACCTGACTTCAACGTCCACTCTCAGCAGTGCCTTGCCGACACAAACAAATGATGAGCAAATCTGTAGCAGACTTCATGGAAGCTGCAACCACTTGCTCGCCGGTTCGTCTTGATACGGCCTGATCAGTCAGGGCTCCTCACTGGATGTGACTCTCCCGCCTTCCACATTCGGCGACGTGCCGCGCTGCTGCTGCGTGGCGCCTTCCTCAGTGTACAGTACACTGTACTCCTCCCCTGAACCGCTGCGTGCGCCGCTGCGACCCCCGCGCGCAGCACTCTGATGGACTGCGTGCGCAAGGACGTGTCCGGCCTCTGCCAGGCGGGCGGGGCGTTGCGGCAGGCCATCTGCTCCATGTCCGTCACCCAGCCACAGGTACGCAGGTATCAATCGCCCAGTCAGGGGTATGTATGTACATTGGACACATTGGGGTCGCTGCCAGGCAGGCGGGGCGCTGCGGCAGGCATCTGCTCCATGTCCGTCACCTAGCCTCACGTACATAGGTATGTAGGTATGTGTTGAGACGTCGGCCTCAGCCAGGCCAGCTGCGCGCTGCGGCAGGCCATCTGCCACCCAGCCTCACGGTATCGCCCAGTCTGGGGTATGTATGTACGTTGAAGTATTGGGCACTGCCAGGCCAGTCGCACGCTGCGGCATGCCATCTGCTCCATGTCCGTCACTTCCCCCTTACGTCACCCAGTCTGGGGAATGTAGGTATGTGTTGAGATGCAGCGGCGCACCGGGCGCGCACCTGCTGACGCAACCGTTACGTAAACGTCGAATGACGACAGTTCTGTGAGCAGCACGAAACGCGCAGCAGCGGAGGGCAGTGTGGTCTGACGGCTGCATGTGCGAGGCAGCAGACTGCACAACAAAGGTGTGGCGCCTGTTTGGTTCAAAAGTGCCGAGCATGGCCCACCACGCGTCCGCCGCACCTCCTTCCCGCCCAGGCAAATGCTGCATTGCCGCCAATCCCAGAAGCAAGCACCTAAGAGCAAGAACACCTGCATCATCACCAGTTGTGAATACAACCGCACATCGATGCGAGCTTTCTCGACAAGTCATCTCTCGCATCTGGGATTTCGCCGATGGGCTGCCACTAACCAACAGCGCTCCGCCGCGCCGCGCCGCCGCCGCCGCCGCGCCGCCGCCGCCGCAGGCCGTAGAGTTCACGCGCACGTGGCACGCGCTGCTGGAGGGCCGCTGGAACGCGTGCGCGGACAAGGCGGAGCGCCTCGCAGTGCTCAACCTCCTGCACTTCGGCGTGGCGTTCTTCGAGAGGCGCATCGCGCCGCCGCGTGCGCCCGGCTACGCGGAGGCAACGCTCCTGGAGAGCCTGGACGCGATACCCGAGGGGGAAGGGGGGGGGTTGGCGCTGGACCTCTGGATGAAGGTGTGACATTGTGCAGTAACTGCGCAGATGTGAAACTGTTGAGTAACTGCCACGGCATCGCCGCGCTGCGTGTGCTGCTGCTGCGGGGGAGGGGGGGGGGGCTGGCGCTGGACCTCTGGATGAAGGTGTGAAACTGTGCGAGTGACAACGCAGATGTGAAACTATTGAGTAACTGCCACGGCGTCGCCGCGCTGCGTATGCTGCTGCTGAGGGGGAGGGGGGGGGGCTGGCGCTGGACCTCTGGATGAAGGTGTGAAACTGTGCGAGTGACAACGCAGACGTGAAACGGTTTGGTAACTGCCACGGTGTCGCCGCGCCGCGCGTGCTGCTGCTGCGATTGGCGCGTGTGCGGCGAGACGCGGTGATCCGTGACGCTTGCATGGTCGCGAACATCACGTGCATCACTTGATGTCAAATCCTCGCCGCTCGACAGCGCGCCATTTGACGCTGCGTGAAATCGCGCAGCAGCATCAGCTGACCCTGTATGCTGGCGCGCGCCGCCCACCCCCCTGCACATCCCCTGCTCACAGGACCTGAGCCCCCTGGACCTTTGCGCAGTGCTGGAAGCAGCTCGGGCGCACCAATCAACGTCCAACGCCGGTGGTGCGGCGGCGGGGGGGAAGCCCACAGGGCCCATCTGCAGGCTGACGGTGAGGGTGACGCTCTCCATGTTGAAGTTGCTGTTGCTTTGGTGCCCTTGGGAGTCTACGTGTAGAGCAGAGGAGTGAGGTATAATTGTGATCAGCATCGTCGTATTTACTATTGTACGCGAACGCCAAAGGCTGAGAAACACATTGGAATGAATGCTGATGATGAGCACCACTGCATGGTTTCGTCATGTGCACACTTCAAGTGCTCGCATCTCTCAAATGTGAGTTTGACAATCATCTTCCCCACACGATCGCATCTGATGACACCGCGCAGCCTGGTCTGGAAGACCTTGCTGTCTTGCATAATGATCATGACACGCTCATGATGAAACTACCCCTAACCCTCACTAGTGACTCACTTCGGACCACCCTCAACTCCCCCCTCCCCCCCCCCCAATCTCCCCTTGTGTACGGCCACAGGTGGGCAGCTCCCACAGCGGCGGCGCCGGCGTGGGCGAGTTCCTGGCCTTCAACCGCGCGCTGCACACGCTGGAGATTGAGTGGGAGGCCGTGCGCGATGTGGAGCACATCTGCGAGGGCCTACGGCACGCGCCGGGGCTGCTGACGCTCAACCTAACGCACAACTCCATCGGCGCGGAGGGCGGCGTGCAACTTGCCAGGGCGCTCATGGTGTGTGTCTTGCCCTAACCCCAACCCCAAGTTGCTGTGTGCGCACAGGATTCAGGTTTGAGGTAGGGTTGGGGTCAGGAGTAGGGTTAGGTGAGGGTTAGGGTTGGGAGCAAGTATGCTCGCGAGGAAGCTCATGGTGCGTACGCCTTTGTTGCTGTGTGCGCAAAGGGGGTAGGGTTAGGGCAAGGAGGGGAAGCGAGACCCCCTATAAGAGTTAGGGAAGCGGTCGAAGTCAGGGTTAAGAGGGGGGCGTGCATCTCGCCAGGGCGCTCGTGGTGAGGCGCTTGTGTGTGCAACAGGGTTAGAGTTAGGATTGGGGTCAGGAGGGGGGTTAGGGTAAGGGTTAGGGCTAGGAGGGGGGCGTGCAGCTCGCCAGGCCGCTCATGGTGAGGCACTGTGTTTGTTGCTGTACACAGGAAGTAGGATTGAAATTAGGGTTGACGCAAGGAGTAGGGTTAGGTTTAAGGTTGGGAGTAGGCATGAGGTCAGAGTTAGGGTAAGGGTTAGGTTGGTTTGGGCGAGGGTGAAGTATGAACTCGCGGGGCGCTTGTGGTGCTCGTGCGGCGCCTCGTTTGGTTTTCATGTGTGTGCGCACGGGGGGGGGGGGGTACTGAGCACTACGCACACTGTAACGTTGAAGTTCGCTGTGCGCCAAGCTTGCTCGCAATCGGCGTGCCCCCTGTGGCACGCGCGATGCAGTCTCATGCTGTGTTGCAGGTCAACAGAAGTAGAAATGAAGCTTGCAGTGCTCCGCATTGCGAGCCATGGGCGCGCCGCTGCGGTACAGTCCAAGGCGCTGCTTGGAACGCGCTGTTGAAGCAGCTGTTGCGGTTGGCCCAGTGTTCAGATTTTTGTAGAAGCGCGAGGCGAACTACAGACGCCCACCAATGACATACCTGGGAAAGTCGGAGCCGCCATAGGTGGTACACTTGTGCGTACTCGAGCGCAATTCTCGATTCACAATGCATGCCTTGAAAGGCATTCGTTGACCGTTGTGCTGCATTCCGCGCAGGCGGCGCTGCAGATGCAGCAGCAGTTGAACACCGTGTCACCATGCGTGCAGGGGCATGGAAGCGGCTGCATTGCAGCCGCAGGCGCGGCCATGAGGGGCACAGTTATCTAATCGCTCACTTTTTGAATTTCATACCTAATACAGGCTGCGGGCCGCGCCACAAGGCGTCAGCATGTTCCGTGACGCACTGCCGCTGCCATGGCTCGCAGCTCTAAATTAGGGTCAGGGTCTAGTAATTGCACTTGCAAACCCTGTCTGGAAGGATTGTGAGGCACCGCAGGTCCCGTTTGCTTGATCTAACTGCTATGTTGTACTTCGCAGCAAGGTGCATTTCACTGGAGAGTCACATCTAAACATTAAAGTGCACTCGCGCCGCGCCTCACTGCCCAGGAAAACACCAGCCTGCTGGAGCTCGACATCCGGGAGAACATGGTCGGCAGCAGCATGGGCGCCATCGCGGACAGCATCAAGGGCCACCGGTGTCTAGAGACGCTCCATGTTGAGGTGAGCCCACCGCATGTCTGGCTGAGCAATGGTGTCCTGAGCGCTGCTGTGCGATGTGACGCTCCATGTTGAGGTGCCTGGAGACGCTCCATGTTGAGGTAAGCGCAGCGCCTGTCTGGCGGAGCTGTGGCGCATTTGAGCGCTGCTGCATGGTGTGACGCTCCACATTGAGGTGCCTGGAGACGCTCCATGTTGAGGTTTGCGCATTGCCATTCACACTGGCTGAACGGATGGTCGTGCTGATGCAAAGTCAACCTTGTACACCCTCTCAGCCTGGAGTTAGTGTAGAGGACATAATGTCTCGTTGCAACACAATGCTCAAGCACACGCGGTCAACATTTTGTCATCAGACCAAGCAGCGTACACAGCTTTTGGCTGTCACGAAGATGATGAGAGCTGTGCACAGCTACTGCTCTGGCTGAGCCGTGACGCCTTCGAGCGCTGCTACTTCTTGAAGTGTGTAGTGTGACGCTCCACGTGGAGGTGCGTCATCGCAGGTTTGGCTGAGCCGTGAGGCATCGAGCGCTGCTGCATGGTATGATGCTCCGCCTTTGCCGCAGCGCGCTGCGGTGGCGGCGGACGGCGCTGTGAGCTTCAGCTGCCACAGTTTTGCATTGAAGTTGTGAAATTAAGAGTCATCTAAACGCCCAGCTGCAAGTTGCTGAGATACAAAGCAGCCGCTGGCCACTGGGGTGTGCTTATACTTGACCAGACGGTGCGTGTGCTTGAGGCCAGACCGTTGCCGCAGCACATTCGCTGATCACATCATATTCACGCAAGAGTGTTTCATTTGTAGACCGCTGCATCCATGTGCTGTGGCTGCTGAGCTACTTTTCGCGCCGCCACCGCCGCCGCTGCTGCTGCTGCTGCTGCCGCCGCCGCTGCTGCTGCTGCAATCCCCCTCTCTCAACGAGTCTAGGGATGTGTTCTTGGTCGTCAACGTTTCTTGTTCTAGATCCTACATGAACAGGTCACTCAACACCTGCTGCTGCTGGTGCCGCCGCTGCTGCTGCTGCTGCTGCCGCCGCTGCTGCTGCAGGACAATGGCATTGGCGACGAGGGCGCGTGTGCAGTTGCGGAAGCGCTCAACCGCAGTTTGTCGTTGAAGTACGTGTTCCTCGACGGCAACAACATCGGCGACCCAGGGGGAAGGGTGAGCTGCGCGCATTTACGTGTGGCTAAATCCTCATGGGCGGTACTTTGAAGTACTTCAAAGAATAAATTCCTGAAGTATATAGATCATGGTGTGAGAAGTGCGCATCGAGTGCAGCCTCTCTGTCACGGTGCCTTGAACACTGGCCATGGTCGATGGTGTCGCGCGGGCAGTAGACGTGCTGCATTTGACTCTTGTGAGTGTTATGGCCAAGGCTCGGACACGTGACATGCAGCTCCAACAGCACATAACAAATGCCCCCTCGTGCTCGTTGAATGACTTGAGTGCTGGCCTTGTTCTTGCAACGGTTGTTGCAGTGAGCATTTGCTAAGCCCCTTTGGCGCCAACACAATACTGCACCCTGCACCTGGCATGTTCACAAGCACCACAATGCTACACGCCGCTGCTGCTTGGAGTGGCGAATGATAGCGACTGCAGAGCTGCGTCTGTAGTAACGCCAAGTCCAACTCGTGCAAGCTGTGCAGGCATGCTTGTCGTCACTGCTGAGCCCTGCGCATGTTGCGCTGCGATGCGGGGGCTGATTCTCAGCAGCGCCGTGCGCACTTGGTGGTGCTGCGCACTGCAGGCGTGTGCCGTCGAGCGCTGCACACGTGTGTGCTGAGCAGTGTGACTATTCTGTTGAGAACTAAGCGTACTGTGCTGAGCGCTGTGACTGTTCTGCTGAGCGCTGTGACTGCGCCGCCGAGCGCTGCACATGCCGTCGGTGCTGAGCGCTGTCACTGTGCTGCTGCGCGCCGCTGCAGATCCTCAAGACGGCCGTCGACTGCAGCCCGGCGCTGGAGGCCCTCAGCCTGCAGCGCAACATGATGGGCGACATCTGCAAGGCCATGCTGCGTGACGCCTGGGAGGAGCGCCAGCTGCCGGAAAAGTCAGTGCTCAGCGACAGCGCACTTGCCCTAGCCCTACATAGGTGTTACCTTCACCCCAAGTTGACTTGAAGTTTTGAACACTGACCCTGAGACACTGCAGCGCGTTGTATGTCAACGCTGTCATGCTTTGCGTGCACCTGGTTTTGGGTACAGCATCAAGCACATAGGTTTTGAGTACTCGTACTCGTGAGCGCTGTGATTCGCGCATGACGACTGAGAAGCAGTCAAGAAAGAAAACGATGACTGACGCTCACCGCCGGCCGCGACCATATGCTTCATACGATTTGGGTTATACTCAAAGCGTCATCAGCACTGCTACCAGCGCAAAGCTCAGACCACGGGCAATGCAGGTGTGGTTTGCAGTTGGCGGCGCCCCGCATCATGGCTTTGTAAAGCTAGGGTTAGGCCTGACCCTAATCCTAATCCTAGCTTTGATACAACTCTGAACCCCACCCTACCCCCGGCTACGCCGCGCCATGTGCCGTGCCTCACGCCCGCTGCATCCCAGCCTCCGCAGGCCTGCAAGGGTTAGGGTTAGGGTTAGGTTATAGGGTTAGGGTGAGGGTTAGGTTTAGGCGCCATGCATCATCACTTCAATTGCCTGTCCCGTCCGCCCGCTTTGAAACCTCTGCGCAACTTCTCGCCCGCTGCAGCCGCGAAAGGCGCGCCGCCGCCGCCGCAGCAGCGCTCGCCGAACCGGTGCACCGCACCAGCATCTTCAGCTCCGCCCCCGGCACGCGCAGCTTTGGCAAGATGATGGGCAGCGAGAGCGTAACTGCCGCAACGGGCGCGGCGGCGGCGGCAGCGGCGCGGCGGTCGCGGTCGGCGTCCGTGTCTAGGGAGGGAGGCCCACCGTCAGGTGACGCAATCGTGCAACGGGATAATGTCTGGAAGTAAGAGTATGTGGTGTTTCTTTACCTTCACGCGCGCTGCCGCGCCCAACCAGCTCCCCGTCGCTGGGTGTTTAGGGTTAGGGTTAGGGCTAGGGTCAGGGTTAGGGTCGCGCTACCGTGCTCACCCAGCTCCCGCGCTGCGTGTTGAGGGTTAGGGTAAGGGTTATGGTTATGGCTAGGGTCTCATCTGCCACCCCACAGTGTAATGGCATGCACACTTCAATGTACATGACTCCTGGAGCGCAATGAAGAGGTGGCCAAGTCTGAATTCTTAGTACGCCACAACACAAACATCGCGTGCGGCAGCCTTGGCGAGAGCGTGACAACCTTAAGCACATGTCTTGCGCATCCACCACGGGCAGTGAAGGGATGAATGCATCATGCCGTTCCACAAGATCGCGCTGAGAACTCAGATGTTGCTGCCAGCATAGTACGACCTGCAAAATAAGGGTTTTGACTGAGCACGTCACCAATTGCAGCAGCGGGGAGTGCTCTTTGTTTTGTTGCGGTGACGTTTCGCATCCGCTTGAGCACCGCAGTTTTGTCAATCCGGTTCTGCCTGATCTGCCTCAGGGACTTCAGTAAATAACTTCAAGAGCCCAGGCCAGCCGGCAGCCCCCCTTCTACTACAGCTCACATTCTGTCAATGATGCTATGTGCCGTTGCTAATCACGCCGCTGGCACTCTTGTGCAGTCCTGCCAAGCATTCCATGGACAGCACCCAGAGCAAGCAGCCCACGCACAACACGTCTCCAACAACACCCAGCGCGCGCATCACCCCTCCCCCCCCCCCTGCCTCACCCCCCCCTACTGCGCCCTTGTTTGCCGCATTCTTGAAACCACTTCACAGGGCTCAATGTGAGCCCCCTGAGCGTGCTGCGCGCGCGCCGCTCCTCGGCCAACTCCCCGGGGGGCGCACGGAGCATCATCAGCAGGCTCGGCGCCGCCTCGCTGCACACGCCGCCTCCGCGCACGCCGCCGCCACCGCAGCGCTCCACGAGTCACTCGCCGAGACCAGGGCTTGTCGTCGATGAATAGCGGCGCGGCGGCGGCGGCAGCAGCTGCGGCAGCGGCAGCGGCGACAGCGGCAGCGGCAGCAGCGCCGCCGCCGCAGCGCTCCACGAGTCATGTCGAGACCAAGGCTCGTCATTGATGAACAACGGCGTGGCGACGGCCGCGGCGGCAGCAGCAGCGGCGGCGGTGGCAGCAGCTGCGGCAACGGCGGCAGTGGCAGCAGCGGCGGCAACGGCACGCGCCGCCGGGTGAATGCAGCGCTCTTCCCTGCAGTTTGCTGCAGTTGCTGAGCGATAGACCTGCATTCAGTGCTCAGTGCCGCTAGCGAGCGCAGTAGCGCTCCGCTCGTGTAGATACTTTGCAAACAATGCCACAAGTCACAGAAGCTTTAGATGGTCTGGATTGCATGCCGCGTTTTGTTTGCGATGCTGCAGCACGGGCTGATGTGAAGTGTTCAGTGTGGAAGCGTTTGCGGTGTTTGTGCATGATGCAACAGGTGGTGCAGGAAGCTGCAAAAATCGTCTTTGACGATGTGCCCTGTTCAAATTTGAGGTTGCCTGGTGCTGACTGTCCAAGTTGCGGCACGTCTCAGTATACCTTTTGAAGTACCAGAGGCGCTTGAGTGGTTGTCGTTACGACATTTTCAGACTGTCATACGACATGTAGATTCCGTACAGCTAGATGCCAATCATCTGGGCTTTTTCGCGCCCTGAGCGAGAATTAATAAAAAGTACCAGAGTACACTATGATGCAGCTGATCGAGTCAACACACAGGACATGTTGTTTGTGAACGTGGTCGCTTTCTTGCATGACATCTGATAGAACATGCATTCAAAGCACCACAGTGCCATCACGTTGTGAAGAGCACAGGCGCGTCACAGCTCACCACTTCAAGTTTGCACTTCGCAGTACAACGTGCAGCGCTGGCTGGTGTTGTGGCGAGTGCTGTGCCCCAACATCATCTGTAAATCATCATAAAGCCTCAACATGTTGTGCTTGCTTCTTGAATACATTGCAGGGCTTGAGATTGGCAAGTGCAGATGATGACAGCAACTCTCAAACATCTGAAGTTGCTAGAAGCACTGGCAGCAGTTTCATTCTTGATGAGAAACGAGCGCAGTATGCGCATTTATAGGGCATGTTCACTGTTCATTCGCTGAGATGAATTGCGCAATCATCACAAGGTCGTCATGGCCAGAGTCATGTTGAGGTACGCAGGATTGTTGCTGCTGCCTCCATGTGCCTGGCAAAGAACAAGCTCACAAGCAAATGAATGGCAGAAAGACACAAGCCCAATGCAGTGGAAAAGAAGATGCGTAAAATATTGTAAGCTTTGTGCAGCGCGTGCCATGCAGCGGCTGCGGCGCCTCGCATCTGTGCCACTCTCCTGTTGCACACGCCTGCCGCGGCAGCATTAGCATCTGAGTGCCACATTAGATGCAGCAGTGCAGTGCTCAACTGCTTTAGGACTGAGTCAAAAATCAGGTAACCCTGTAATCCAACGCGTGGTGCGCGTTGTGCCGTCCCTTCCAGACCACATCTAGAACGCGCAGGTATGCCGATGCGGGCTTTTTTTTTATTGTCAACGTTTATGGCCGCTTGCTGGCGACCACACAAGATAGAGGACAGCCGTCTGTTTCCCTGTGCTTCACACATCAAACAACCGCACGGGTTGCTGGAATATTCGCGCAGGAAAAAAGCTTGGCGCTATACGATAGAACAGTCAGCGGACCTGCTTCGCTACCCCAAGCACACTAGTAGAGTTACCCCCCTTTCATAGCTGTACCACTGCCAACGCAATGGACCTACACGGCAGCACCAAACCAGCTGGTGCCACCCCATTCCTCTGTTCTGTTCATCTTGTGGATCCCCCCCCCCCCCCCCTCTCTCCCTCCTACAAACTGCCTGCTCAGTATGCCTACCCCCCACATCCCCCTTCCATCCTCACCAGTGCGGCATCTTTGCAGGGGAGTTGAGCGCGCCGCTGATGCACGAGTCTATCATGCCCAGGTCGCGGCCGGTGGGGCTGCCCATCGAGAACCCCAGGCCAGTCGGCGAGGGGCTCGCGAAACCGCCGTAACTGCCGTCCCCGGGGCTGTTCAGGGGGCTGAAAGGCGCAGCGGAGGCGCGGGATTCTTCAGCACCGAGTAGCAGCGTCTCTAGTGATTTGGCCGTCTGGTAGGGCTGCGGCGCTGCGGGCCGGGTGGACGGGGGGGGGGGCGTAGCGAGGGGGGGGGTGGGGTTGGGGGTTGCGGGGGGCGCCAGGCGGCAGTGCTCCGAGGTACTCCTGCGGGCGGGGAAATTTGAAGTGCAGCAAGGGGAAGGGGGGGGGGGAGATGGGTGATGGGGGGTGTAGAATGTGGCGCTTGTCGATTATGCTGCCGAAGGCGAAATTGACGTGAATGTTGGGGGGGCGTGCCCCTGCGGGCTTGGCCATATGCCAAGTGCAGATGACGATGATGGCTGTCTCAAACGCACCGTGACCGGAGGGCGCAGCAGCGTAAGTTCGTACTGCAACACCAACTGGTAGCTATTGAGTTCGCCTTACTTCAAACTTGGAGGAAGGCAGGCCACGTGGTGAGCCAGCACATGCAGTTGCCTGGGCAAATCTCAAATGCACATCTGCGTCAGCGTTGGGAGCTACTTGCCAACAAGAACACTCTTCGGCCCTCTTGAAGTTCCTGCCCTCACCCAGTACCTTCACACACGACAACTTGAAGGGTGACTCACCAGTTCTGAAGGCTGCTGCCTGTGGCTGGCGCGGAGGCAGCGCTCATCAGCGACGGCGGGCTGGGCGCCTGAGCCATGCTGCCATGGGCGGCGCCTGACTGGCTGAACATTTGCTGCATGCTGCCGCTGCCGCTGCTGCTGCTGGCTGCAGCAGCTGACTGGTTCAGCATCTGCTGCATGCTGCCGTTGCCGCCGCTGCTGCTGGCCGCAGGTGACTGGCTGAGCATCTGCTGCATGCTGCTGCTGCCGGCCGCAGGAGGTGACTGGCTCAGCATCTGCTGCATGCTGCCGCTGCTGCCACCGCTGCGCACGAGGGGCGGCTGGCTGGCCACCTGATGCGGACTGCCGCCGTTGCCGCTGTTGCTGATGCCAAAGCTGTTGTCAGTGCTCAGGGCAATGGGCGGCTGTTGAGCAGTGCTGCCAAGGTGCTGCTGAGAGGTGCTGCGTTGGAACTGCTGCTGCTGCTGGTGCTGCTGACCACCGCTCATAGGCTGCGCCTGATGCGCCTGTTGCTGAAAATGAACACCAGGAGCACTGCTGTAAAACTGTTGCTGCAGCTGCTGCTGCTGCTGCTGCTGCTGGTACTGCTGAACAGTGCTTTGCAGCTGTTGCTGACTAGTGCTGTAAAGCTGCTGCTGCTGCTGCTGCTGCGGCTGCTGCGGCTGCTGCTGCTGCTGCTGCTGCTGCTGCTGCTGCTGTTGCTGTTGGTGCTGCACCAGTGCGTCGCTGCCGCCGCCGAATGTGGTGCTCAGGCTTCCAGCGGTTCTAGTGCTTGCTTCGTGATATATGTTTGCGGATGGATCGTTCATCAAGTGGTACACAGAGGATGTGCCGCTGCTGTTGCTGTGTGTGTTGGTGGCCAGATTGGCGCTGCCGCTGCCGCTGCCGGCAATGTGGTTGCTGCCTCCAGTGGTGAGGTTCGAGCTGCTGGGGACACTGTATGTGTTCAGCGCAGGCAAAATCAGTCCATACATGACGCCGTTGCCGCCACCGCCACTGCTGCCGGCGCCACTGCTGCCAGTGTGCATGTTGAAGTTGATGTTGGTGTGCACACCGTAGTCTGGCGATCCCAAAACCATCTGCTCATAGCGCACAGCGCCAGCATTGCCTCCGCCGTCGGTGCCGCCAATGCTGCCATATCCGCCGCTGCTGCCGCTGACACTGCCATGGCCGCCGCCAATGCTTGTTTTGTCAATGTTGCCGCAACCGTTGCCGCCGGTCGCAGCGCCTGCGTTATAGTACGTGACAAAGCCGCTGCTGCCGCTGCTGCCACCCT